>JAGFMF010012145.1:8770730-8902666 GCA_019455555.1 Galemys pyrenaicus | reverse complement strand
TCCTTCCACCCATCCACCCATCCATCCATCCATCCATCCATCCACCCACCCATCCATCCATCCTTCCACCCACCCACCCATCCATCCATCCATCCATCCATCCATCCATCCATCCATCCATCCATCCATCCATCCATCCATCCATCCTTCCACCCACCCACCCATCCATCCATCCATCCATCCATCCATCCATCCATCCATCCATCCATCCATCCATCCATCCATCCATCCATCCATCCTTCCATCCACTCATTCACCAAGGGTCTCTGGTACCACTATGTGCCCGGCACCACACAGGGCACCGGGAGGCAGCAGAGCAGAAGCTGCCCATGGAGCTTACCGATAATAGACACAGCTGTGGACGAGTCAGCCTGCCCCCACGGGCTCCTCCATTTCCAATCACTGTGTAGTGCACACAGCACACACTTACACACGCATGCACGTGCTCCTCACCCCCAGGTGTGGGTCCACACCCACACTCACCCCACACCTTCCTTCTGCAAGAAAATCCCTCCAAGTGGCTCTGCTTTCAGGTGTGCTATGAAATTCACCATCAGATTTCAAGCTGAGCGGAGAGATGGGTGAGGAGGAGCCAAATCTCCTTTTAATTATCTGTGGCTGGACCCAATTCTTCATGTGATAATTCTAATAATTAAAAGTTCTGTTATCAGGCTGCTGGGGGGGCACTGCCTGTGCAGTGGCAAAGGGGCAGCGAGCTGATAAGGAGGCCCGCTCCCCACCTCCCTTCCCAACCTCCCCGCTCTATCCCACCCCAAGGCAACTCTGTGGATGAGCTGGGCCTGGAGACAGGACAGCGAGCTCACAAAGAGGGAGTCTAGGGGTACTTCCCGGGATCCCCATGACCAGGTGACCCCACCTCTGCAGCTGCGAGCCCTCGGCTGGGCCTGAGCAGACGGGGGAGGGGTGGGGGGTGAGGGGAGGGTGGTGGGGGGACCCAGGGCCCAGCTCCACCACAGCTGATGCTCGCCTTGGACCTGGGGTCCCTGCACTAGGAGGGGCCTCACTGGGGGGCCCACAAGGTGGTGTCACGGTGGGGGGGTGTCCCGAGTCTGCCCCCGGCCAGCCTGGTGGGGTCTGCGGCGAAGGCCCTGCGGCTGTGGGCGAGTCTCCACCCCATCGCAGGTCTCTCTGGGCCACTGACACCTCTCCCAGCCTCTCTTGGCCTGCAGCGCCTGACAACCCCGGACGGAAGCCTGAGAGCGCAGGGCCTGGCCTCACTGCCGCCGCCTCCGTGTCCTCGTGTCCTGGGGTCCAGACCAGGGCCCGGCGCACAGGCAGCTCCCCAGGCAGGCTCCCCACAAGACCGAGAAAACAGGACACCCCGAGGCAGGTATTCTTATCCCCAATGAACAGAGGAGACTGAGGCTCAGCTTGTTCCTGGTCACACAGCTGTGGGGTGGGGGACAGGGCAGGGGGAGGGGAGGGCTGGTGGCAGGGCTGGGGAGCAGCAGGGGTCCAGGGCAGAGGCAGCCAAGCTGTGCTCAGACACTAAGTCCAATGCTGTGCAAGGCCCAGCCATCCCGGGAAACTCAGCCATGGTGTGAGGCTGGGTGTAGTGGCCATGGGGAGGCAGGGGGGTGGAGGGAGAAAGGGAACAGTCAGCCCAGGCCCTTCGTTCCAGCTGCCCCTAGGCGCTAAGTCAGGGGCCCACAGGATGATGGCCCCCTGGCAGGGGTGCCAGGAAGCATCTGGTCTACCCCTGGGGGGACAGGTGGGAGCAGTGGTCCCTCAGGGCTGCACTGTGCCTCTGCCCTCCGCCCCAGATGCTCAGCTTGGGGTGCTGCCCTTTTCTCTGCATCTTTCCCAGCCTCCTACCTCCCAGCAAATAGCTAGACCTCAGTTGAAAGTTTGATTCACAAACTGCCTAGGGGAAGGGGCCCACCATCTCTACCTGCAATTACGAAGGGGCTTGTGATTTATTCTGCCAGGAAGGGTTCTCCTGAGACGTCCTCTCAGCCCCTCCTCTCTGAAGGCTGGGTTGACTGAGGCTTCCCTCTCCCTGAGAGCCACCAGAGGCAACAGAGGAACCAAGGAGATCTCCACACAGTGACACCAGACAGTGTGTTTGGGAGGAAGAGGGACTTTGGGGTCACCAGGGACCTGGGTTTGAATCTCTGTCCCACATAGTCAAGCTGTGTGATCTTGGGCAGGGCACTGAACCTCTCTGGGCCTTGATTTCCTCATCTGCAAAATGGGCATACTTACACAATGAGATTAGATTGGTGACATCGGCCTCCCAAGGTGACAAGGCTTGGCTAAGGGGTGCATATCGATGCTTGGCACATAGTGAGTGCTCAGAAGAGTTGAAATCTTCCCCTCTAGCCATTTGAGCTCTCCCTTTCCCTGCCCAGAGCACATCCTCCATGCACACCACCCCAGCTTTCCTCCAAGTGCCCCCCCACCTCCATGCCCACACCTGTCTCTGTCCTCGGAAGAGCAGGCTGCCACTCTTGCTGGTTCCACTCTCTGTGGCACAGGAAGGGAACAATGAGCCCCATGGATAGCACTGGCCTGACCATGGCAGGATCCAGGCACAGATGGTCCAGATGCCCGGGGAGTGTCAGCAGTGTGTTCGTTCTTGCTAATGAGATAACAAATCTGGTCTGCAGAGGGCCCTTGGCAGAGCAAAGGGCCTGTGGGACCCAAAGTTCTCCTTCGATCCAAGAGGTCAGCAGAATTCTTTAATGCATCTAATTTCTAATAAAGTGAGGAGGGACTAGCAGGGGTCTGGCCTAATTAACCCAGCTAATCCACAGTCCAAGTGGACTGGGGCAGGGGTTGGAGCCTGGCCAACAGGGTGGGGTGAGTGGGAGGTACAGCGCTTGGTCCCAGAGACTCCAGCCAGCCCCAATCTCTCCTAAAAGGCATCTCCAGTCTCCCCCAAACTGATCAGAAACTAACAAAAGTCCTACTCCATTGTCAAAGTATAGTGATGGAGGAGCAGACTGTCAGGGGACCACTGGAGGACCAGGGCTGGCCCCGAGAAACCGCCTAGCCTCAGTCTTCTCACCTATAAAGTGGGATTGATGGCCCCTCCCTCACCTGATTGTTCTGAGGGTTAAACGAGGTAAGCAAAGCTCCTGCCTGGTGCCCAGTACACAGAGGACAGCTGTGGTGACTGTGCAGAACGATGCCCCAAGGGATGTCCATGCTCTAGTGCCTGGGACCTGCGTGCATGCTCCTTTACATGACTTAGCAAAGGAGGATATTGAGGATGCAGAGTTAGCTGCTCTTAAACATGGGGATTACCTAGACGGACCCTTACAGTGGAAGAAGGAGGTAGAAGAGGTGAGAGTGATGCAATGTGTGGAGGGTCTGACCTGGTGTGAACTCTGAAGGTGGAGGAAAGACCGCAAGCCAAGGAATGAAGACGAACTCTAGAAGCTGAAACAGGCAAGGAACAGATCCTCCCACAGAACCTCCAGGAGGAAATGCAACCATGGGAACACTTTGATTTTAGCTCAGGGAGGTCCATTTTGTAAAGTTCTAAGCTCCAGATCTGTAAGTTAATACATTTGTATTGTTCAAGTTGCTAAGACAGTACAATTTGTTAGAGCAGCAATAGGAAATTAGTTCATTATATTCTAGCTCCATGTAGGATAGAGCTGGGCCGGTTGGGAGTCCAGCTGCAGAATCAACCCCAGCCGGTGCATCCAGCACTGTGGGTGGAGGGGTGACCTCACCCTTCTGTGCCTAGGTTTTACCATCTGCAAAATGGGGCCATAATAGTATTTGCCTCATAGGGTATTGTAGGGCGTGAGATACCTGTAAAGTTCTAGAATAGAACCGGGCACGCAGAGAGGCCTTGATGAATGTGTGGAATGTGAGAGGTTTGTGAACATGAAGACAAGTATCGGGAGCCTTGCGTGTGTGTGCGCGGTGCGTTCACGTGGGGGCACAGAGAACCTGGCAGGCTGCGGTGTTGGGCAGACCTAAGAGCAAACCCACCACACACCTCATCTGGCTGTCTCTGGACACAGCCCTAAGTCCCCTGAGCCCGTCTTCTCATCTATAAAGTGGGGGGTAACGCTGTATCTGCCCTGGAGCGGCGTTGTGAGGGTTAAGTGAGATGATGCAGGCACATCCTAAGCCCGGTGCCCAGCACCCAGCACCCAGTAGGTGTTCAAGTGGTGGTGGCTGCTGTCATGAATCACGGCCCCAGCCTGTTTCCAGGTTCCGGGGACAGAGGAGACCGAGGGAGGAGACCCATGGTGGGCGCCTCCACCACCCACCCGCAGCCATGCTGCTCAGTGCCTCCTGCAGTCAGGACCACGTGGTGCGCACACAGCGTGGTGGGGGCAGGGTGTGCCTGCCCAGCGAGCCCATCCTCAGACAGCCCTGTGTGCCCAGGGAACTCCAGGGCACCCTGCAATCATACCCCAGGAGGTGCTCATTGGAGGCCAGCTTGGGAAGCCAAGAGGTGGCCCCAGGCAGAGCCACAGGGGATTACCGCAGCCACAGGACGGTGCTGCAGCTGTGGGCCCGGCCTGAGCTTGACTGCTCTGACTCCCACTCCCTCCGCTCAGAGCTCCCGGCCCAGCCCGAGCACAGGGCCCAGGCAGCCTCGGGCCTTCTCCAAGTGGGTCCTCCTCCCACTCACCCCGCCAGCCTCGGGCACTCAGCTTTGTGGTTCTCTTCCCAATGAATGTGTAATGGCCTCACAGGATGGGCCGAGATGACTGTGTAATAAAGTCAGTTCATTACATCCCTCTGCACAGACTGGGTTAATGAGCACGCACTGGTGCTCTGTGGTCCTTTTGAACCAAATGCAAATGAAATACATTCCATGGTATCATTTAATTAGCTCCGGAAGGTAGAATGGGATGGGAAGCAGGGGGTGATAGGGGATTGAGGCAGAGGAAGAGGAGAGGATGAAGGAGAGGGGGGTAGGGGCACAGACCAGAGATGAGGGAGGGAGGGGAGTGGGGAAGAGGGTGAGGCAAGAAATGAGGAGGGGCCCAGGAAGGGGGAGGAAGAGAAACTGGGCCATTTTCCTATTTGATTCTCACAGCTCCCTTGAAGGGTCGGGCAGCCATTGGAAAAGTGAGGCATCCGGGTCCTACTCTGTGCTTTGTGAGGGGTACGGGGGTCACCATAATGTGTAGAACACATGGCCTTACCTGGAGGGGCACAGCACAATGCACTGAGTGCTATTCACTCAACTCGGCACGTGCGTGCTCATGAGTGTGCACGTGACTTTGCTTATGTGCTTGTGTGTGCATGAATGAAGATGTATGCGTTTTGAGTGTGCGTGTGTGTGCGTGCATTTGTGTTTACGTGAGATTCTGTGTGCATTTGCCATGCGGGTACCTGTGCACGTGTGACTGCGTATAGCAGTGTGTGTGAGTGTTTAGGTGAGTGTGTACGTGTGCAAGTGTGTGAACACGTGTTTAAGTGTTCATGAAAGAGTATTTGAGAACAGCTGTTTACGTGCATGTGTGTGAGTCTGCATGTGGTTATGAGATGTGAGTGTGTGCAAAAGTGTATTTACACGAGTGTGTGAGTGCATGTGTCCACACAACAGAGTGTGACGGCAGGAGTGAATGCGTTTGTGAGGATGTGTGAGTGTGTTAGTGTCGTGCATCTGTGTAAAGTCATGATTTCCAGGTAGCTGTGGTTACTGAGAGTAGCACTGTGGTTTAGAGGAATGCATGGGGTGAAGAGTGTCCACCTGGACCAGAGCGCCAGCTCTGTCACATCCTGGCTGTGTGTCCTTGGGAAAGTTACTTACCCTCTCTTGACCTCAGATTCCTCATCTATAAAATTGAGATTTAAAAATACTGCCTTACAGGCAAGTTAGAAGAATGAGTCATTAACATATCTAAAGCACCCAGTACACATTTAACACTGCATTTTTAGTCGTGAGAATAAGAGATAAAAAATTACAGGAGATGGATCAGTGGGCCTGACATATCAGAGGTTGGGAGTCTTCTCGGAGGAAGTGCCACTTACTGAGACCAAACATGAGTCAAGTAGAATGTGGAGTGGGCTTCTGCTTACTTCTTTGCTGTCCCCAGGCACATCCTCCTCTTCCAGTAAGACCACATCTCATTTCCCTTTGAAAACAATGGGCATATCTGAGGGACTAAATTTGGATGAGAGCCCAAATGAAGAATGAAGACTCCCAGCTGTCAGCAGGCACTGCCCAGATGTGTGAGCTACAGCTGCAATCCCCTCAGTCCCAGCCAACCACAGACCCTTGGGAGACAGCATCACAGACAGACTGAGCCAGCCTAGAACTGAGTTGATGCAGAAACCAATAGAACTTGTGAGTGAAATAAATGGCTATTTACCACCAAATTGAATTTCTCACACAGTCAAAGCTGGATGAGAGAGCTCTATGAATTTTTACAAATGGATATACCCACGAAACCACTACCCAGATTGGGATAGAGAAGATTTCTAACATGCCTTCCCTTTTCTTGTTAATTCCCCCACCCCTGAGATGTTTCTGTTATACATTATATGAGCTATGAGTTAGCTCGTATGGTAAGTCATAAAGCATGTGTCTCAGTTTTTTTTTTTTTTGCTGGTCATGTCTGTGGTAATCATACATGCCTCATGTGCATTCATAGTTTGCAATTAAAAATTGCGACACAGTTCCGTTTTTTGTCACTCTATCCAAATGTATTCATCCATTCTCTTACAGATGGACATCTGCATTGGTTTCTATTTTGACTATTCCAAATAGTGCTTCTAGAACACAAATGTATCAGTGCTCTGTGGACATCTTCCCTGACTTCTCTTAGACATATTCTGTTATGGACTGAATTCCTGTGTTGAGTTCCTACCCCTGTGACCTCAGAATGTGACTGTATTTAGAGGTAAATTGCCTTTAAAGCAGCAATTAAGTTAAAATAAGGTCACATAGCAGGTTCTAGTCCAAAGTGACTGGTGTCCTTAAGAGCAGATTAGAACATGACAAGTACAGAGGGAAGACGGCAGGAGAGGCCACTTCCCAGTCAAGATGAGAGGCCTCAGCAGAAATCAACCCGTCTGAACCTTGATCTTGGGCTTGGAACCTCCAGAACTCTGAGAGAAGAAATTTCTTTTGTTGAAGTCACTGAGTCTATATTTTGTTGATAGTCCTAGCAAAAGAATACAGCCCTACTGTGTGCTAAAACCAAGGGCATGCGAAGTGCTAAGTGTAGGGATTTATGTATTCTACCAGAACAACCTCACAATACCAGGTGAGAAAGATGCCCCCCCCCCTTTTTAAAAGATTTATTCATTTATGCATCCAAGAGCTAGGGGTACAGGCCAGAGGTATGGGAGTTGAGAAGATTCACCAGAGACAGAGTGGGGAGCAGAACAGGGGGATCTACTGAAATACATTGCTGAGGGGAGCAGCGGGCGAGGTAGGAGAGGTCTGCTGCACCATGTGGGTCACCTCCCTGGCTGGGGGATCGAACTTGTGCTGTAGTGGCTGTGGCTGCTTCATAGTGTGATGCTTAACCCCTTGCACCACCAGTGAGGCCCCAGAAAGATGCCGATGGGGAAACTGAGGCTCTGAAATGTCTGTTTACACTAACCATTGGTGTGAACTTCTGTGTGATAAGTTTACACCACCGCACAATCACTGTGTATTTGTTCTAATCCCCACCCTCTCAGACCCCTGAGGGTAGGGATTACCTGGCACACCCCATGCAGGCCTGGAATTCCTGGGGTCTCAACTTCTCAGCATCTCCTGCCTCCTGCCACCTGCTGTTACTTTAGGGCTCTGTTATAGAGGGTGGGGAGGGAGTGCTGAGCAGGCCACCTGCTTCTCTGCTGACAATTTGGGGAAGATGTTTTCTAGAAAGAGCAACTGTGATTAACTCAAATGAACTGTAAAATTGTTTTTGGTTTAAAGGCTTTGCTTACTGAGGTATCCTGTGGGGGGAGGGGGAGCATGAGAGAGAGGGGTCTGAAAGATGGCAGAGCAGCTGTCCCCCACTCTTGGGTGACAGACCCCGTCCAAGTGTCCAGCACATGCCTGGCCCCATGCTAGCTCTGGGGGTCTGACACAAGTGAGACTGGGATGGCCACGAGGTGCTCACAGTCCACCCCAAATGGGGAGACAGGAAACAGTCAGGAAAGTGCTGGTATAGGGGAGCAGAAAGACAGGAGGAGGGCCCTGGCCTGGGTGAGGTGAGTGATATCCTTCCCTACCATTTCCGAACCCCTGATCTCAGCCAGTGCCTTGTCTCTGCACCCCAGAGTCATCTTCCGCAGAGCAGACCCCAAGATTATTGTGAGCGTTAAATGGGATGCAGGTGAGGCCAGAGCCGGCCATGTGGTAAGTGCCCAGCACACCCAGCTGTTACGACTGCCATGGAGCGGAGCGGTGAGGGAAGCTGGGGTCAGGCACAGGGAGGCCGGGGAAAGCTGGGAGGCGGCCTGCCCATGGCTGGTCTGCAGGGTCCGAGTATGATCCGGGATGGGGAGACACCAGGAGAGGTCACGCTTCAAGTGGCCAGTTCACGAGGGCCCCCATTGTCAGAGCAATGGAGAGCCATGGAAGGTCACCAAGAGGGAGTGTGGCACGTCCTCATGAACTATAGACTGTGGAGCGCAGGCACCTGGTTCCAGGAGACCCGGGCAGGTGAACTGTGTCTAGGGAGGGAAGAGCGCCCTGGGCCAGGTGAGGACAGTGCGGACAGGAGACGGAGGTAAGATGTCTCTCCTCTTCACATGAGAGACAGCAAGGAGGGCAGGGCTGGGAGATGCCCTGGATGGGGGTGCAGGGAGGTGGCAACTGGGGATGGTCTTAGCTCTCTGGCGGGACAACAGGAAGGAGGGGACACTGAGCTGGAGGCCAGGACCCTGGGAAGGAGCAGTGTCTGGGCCCAGGGATTCTCTGCCCCAGGGCCCTGAAGGGGAGGTGCCCGGCCTGGACCACAGCAAGAAAGGTCAGCCAGACCCTTCGGCCACCTCTGCCCTAGCACAGCGGCCCTCTTGCCCTCAAGCTGAGAGAGGGGCCGCCAGACCCTGACCTTCCAGCCACAGCTTCCAGAGCCCAGGGCAGGCTGGGCCCAGCCTAGCCCTGCAGGTCGCCCTGTGAGGGCTCCAGGCTGCTGTCCAGTCACGTGACCCCTCTCCTGGCAGGGGGCTTGAGGAAGTCACGCTGTGCCTCTGCACAGGGGGCAAGCATCACCTCCTTCGATGAGGGGGAGCCCCGGCTCCTCTCCTGGCAGAGAAGGGGTGTAGGGAGGGAGGGAATCCCCCGCAGTCAGGACTCAGATTTGCCGCCACAGGAGCTCAAGTTAGGAGGGAGTTGGGGACAAGGGAGAGCGATATTGAGAGGGACTCAGTGGCAGAAAAAGCAGGTGATGAGGAAGCAGAAGCAGAGACAGGGGAGGTGGGGGAGGCCTAGGAACGCAGCCCCTCTTCACCAGGCCCACCCTGGAGGGCATGTTGGGGGGCAGGGAGCCCTTGGGCCTCACACGGTCCCCGCTTCTCTGTAGTTCATATTCTCAGAGAAAAGAAATCACTCTCCATCCAATTAATCTAATTGGACGTAATCAAGTTGTGGAGATCTGTGCAGCGGGGTGAGTGATTAGGAAAAATTACCTCCCTGAAAAGAGTTTAAATTTAATTTTTGTTTCATAATCTAAAGACTAAATAGAAACAACTGGGTTCCTTACTGCCCTTCGCCAAGAGCCAGAACTTTTCTGGGGTGGGGGCACTGCTCGTGAGAGGGCCAGACCTCAGCACGGGCCCTGCTGAGACACCGCCACCTTCTCTGCCTCTCACGCTTATTCATGCAGACACATGGCCCCTGGGACACGTGCACACATCTGTCCACATGTGTGCCCAAGAGCGTCAAACAACACACACACACACAGACACACAGACACACACACACACACCGTTTCAGGAGCACCTGCCCGAGCCCCTTGCCCGTGCAGGGAAGGGAGGGTTAAATCTCAGCAGCCCTTCCTGGCTGGCGTTTAACTTGCAGTTTCTAAGGCCACCAGGAGCTGCACGGAGCAAATGTTTTCTCTCTTAATGACACTGCAGCAGATGAAGGAGGGGCCCGACTCCCAGATAGCATTAAAGAGAGGCCACTTGTTACCCAGGAGGGTCTGGCCTGGTAGCGGCAATGACTTTCCCAGAGACGTGCTCGGGTGACGGGGGACTTGCCAGCCCCGCTGGCTGCAGACCTGTCCTGGTTCCTTAACCCAGGGGTGAGTGTGGATGCCCAGGTACCAGGATGAGAGGACACGGGCACAGCTGGCTGTTAGCTCAGCAACAGAAAGATCTCCCGGCCCACAGCTGACAACCATTCACCTCTACAAGCTTTGTTATTCTCAAGGTTGGCTCAGATGGGTCCCTACCCCAATCGGATTCCTAGCAGGGCGGGCTCTGGAGCCTGAGCCACGACAGCGCCCTGGGAAACGAACCTCATGCCCGAGGGATGTGGTTTAAAGCCAAACAGACCAGAATGTGCTCGACTCAGGGGTAGGGCATGTGGGTTCAGTTCTGCCTCTGTGACTCCACAAGTGGCTCTCCTAACGATGGGTGATGTCGAAGCACCTACTGTGTGCTCAGCTTTACCAGGTGCTTTTCATCTGCCCTCTTGTCACCCTCCCTTGAGGCAGGCGTTGCAGCTGCATTTTATGTATAGAGCACTGACGATCGAGAGACCAGTCAAATTTACCCAGCAGCAAAGCTGGGATTTGAATAAGCTGTTTCTGTTGGCGTCCGCTTTGCTGTTCTATACCTGCCCTTGGTTCTTGTTTTGTAAGATGGGGTGACAGCGCACACCCCATAAGTTCACAGGGGTACCAGTGAAGCAGAGGGTGGGAAATGTGCCATGCACACCGGAGAGGTCTGCACCTGCACCTGCACACACACACACACACACACACACACCTGTCACCTCGGGATGCACCCGAGTCAGTTACTAGTCAGGACTAGGAATGTGCACAAAGGGCTTTTGTATAAAGAACTTTATTTACCCAACAAGCTCTGATTAATTTAGCATCTAAAATGCCCTAGTACCCAGCCTGTGAGTGTAGACATATTACAGTGTCTGCATTAAAAAAAATCTCCAAATGCCCATCCCTTTGAGTCAGCAAATCCACTGCCAGGAAACACATTCAGGGTTGAGCGTGCAGGCTCAGATGCAGGGTGCTTGCTGCGGAGCTCTCGGTCACGGCCGAGGCTGGGAACAGATGGTCTGAGAGCAGCGGAGTCTTGAGAACTACCGTGTGCCCGCACGACAGACTATTATGCAGCCAGCAAAGCCTTGGCTGTGAAGCAGGTTCCGGAGGGTGAGTGAAGAGTGGCCCAGCACCATGTGTCCCAGGCTTCGCCTATTTCTTCTGTTATTTCCTGGTATTTGGTAATCCCAGGGCTTTCTGAGCCTTCTGGCTGCATTCTAGATCACAGAAGCGGCAGGTGCCTGTCCCGGATAAGTGAGGCATGGCTCAGTGGGACAAGGCAGCTGTGGTGCATTCCTATACATACACTTATTCAATCAACTAACGTTTGTTGAATACATACACTTATTCAATCAACTAACGTTTGTTGAATACATACACTTATTCAATCAACTAACATTTGGAGCCACATCTCGGCCAGGAACAATTCTATAGCCTGCAGATGCAGCAGCGGAAAATGTAGGCCACAGACCATGGGGGCAGGAGGAGGGATGGTAAATGATTCCACAGATGAGATAAATGTTTCAAGCAGTGATAACATGAACAGTGATGTAGCAGAGAAGGGGGTGTTGGGGCAGTCAGGCTCCAGAAAGCCGGCCCTTTTGCTTGGGCATTATTAGCTGCTCTGTGGCAGGCTGGGTCCCTAGGCAGGCAGCTGGGCACAGCTGCACACACAGGTGCAGGCCCTACTGGGTCCACTCCCTATCACTTCAGTCCCCAGCAGAAACTGGCTCCCTGCCCAGGTGTTTCATCATAAGTCCCAGGGCCTATGCTCATCCTCCCTGATTGGGCCAGCCTGGGTCACATGCCTGATCACAGCTCCAGGTCTGCAGTATTCTGGTTACGTTGCCATGAGAGTCTGACCACGTTTGGGCCATCTGAACTGAGGGTGGGGCTGGCGTGACTCCCCAAAAGAAAATCAGTGAGCTTTGAAAGAAGAGGTGAGGACAGATATCCTCGAGAATATAGCTGCCTCATTGCCCTTTCTGCATCATCAAATGTTCCCTTCTATAGCCAGTCATTCCAGTTAGCATACAGAGTGCAAACATCGCTCTGTTTAAAGGAGAAATAAACCTCTCTTGACCCCTCGTTCTTTCCCACCCATTCCCCGCTTCCCTCTCCTCCTCTCTTGAACTTTCTGGGGTCCGTGTCCAGCCCTGCTCACGTCAGCAGCTCTTGTCGTGGTCACCAGTGGCTCCTCAGTGCCGAGTCCAGTGGGCAGGTCTCAGTCCTCACCTTGCCCCCCCGTCTTCCAGGACAACACCCCCTTCCATTTCTCCTCCTCACCTCTGCTCCATCTCTTCTGTTAGTTCCTCCTCTTCTGTGGGTCTCTAAGTGCTGGGGCCTGGGGGTGGCGAGGCCCGGTGGAAGCATCAGAGCCGGCACTAGTGGGAGAGGCAGGCAGCAGGGGGGCAGCCATGCGGGCTGGTGTGAGGCGTGCTGTGCAGGCAGCTGCACCTGGCAGCTCCACTGAGGGAGGGAAGGGAGTGACATTTGGTGAGCACCTGCTATGTGCTCCTTCCTGGGCCTGCATCATTAGCGCTCAAGGTGCCAGTTATACTATGTCTATGGCTGATCCCACGGAGGCGCAGAAGGAAAGCAGACGGCCAACTTTTTGTCTTAGATGCCTGGACAGCCCCTTCTGCAAAGGGAGGCAGCAGCTCGGTGGTCCCCCAGGTGGACATGGCCTCCCCTCGCCCACTGAGAGTGCCCCCTCCCAGGAATGGTGAGGGGTGGACAGGCCACAGCTCAGGTCTCTGCTGCCCTGCTGGGTCCTTACCAGTTTAAAATGTTAAGAAAAGGGGAAGCTGTATGTGTGAAAAATGTTTTGCAAACCAAGTCTTAGTGATGTGCTAGAAGAATGGGGCAGAAAAGTAAACATTTGAAGAAATATTAGAAAAATAATTTCAAAACGTATGACAGACAGCAACCAACAGACTAGGAAGCCCAGCGAGCTCCCAGCAGAAAGTTATAAAGAAAATCACACCCGGGGGGAAGATGGTCATAAAGACAGAGGGGAGGGGAGGAAAAACCCCCGGGAAGAGGGTGATGATTAAAACTGATTTTACATCAGAAGAAATCTTCTGGCCTTGAGATGATGTAACAGCTCTAAAGTTCTGGAAAATAAAAAGATTACATTTAGCTTAGCATATTTTTACCCAGCAAAATCTTTTAGTAAAAAAATTAAGATGAATGAAAAACATTTCCAGATAAATTAAAGGTAATATTTGTTGTCAACAGACCCACACTACAAAATATCCAAAATGAAGTTCTTCATTCTAAAAGGAAATAATATCAAAAGAAATTTCAGAGCTACAGGAAAGATGGAGACGCACTGGAAATAAAAGTGAAGTCAATGCTGACATAATACTTCATATATTTGTGGATGCCTATATTGATTGTATTGCTATTCTATTTCCTTTTTTAAAGTGTTGCATTAAATTACCCAACATACAAATATTCCTGACTACTTACATATTTTATGTCTGAATTACATATTTTAACTGTGTAATTCAAATATATGAGAGCAAATCAATCATAAAAAAGTCAATAAAAGTGGACAGATATGTGAAAAATTCTCAATATTATTAGTTATCAGGGATCTGCATTATGGGTAAAAATTAAAAATATGAAATATGGATGAGGATTGTGGAGCAAATGGAAATCTTACACATTTCTGAAGGAAATGCAAAATATCACAGTCACTTTAGAAAACACCTTGTCAGGTATAAAGCAAAATACACAACCATACTATGATCTAGCGTTTCTAATTTTTAGTACCCCAAAATCATAAAAATTTTGGTCTGTAAATAAATTAGATGTCTTTTAATAGTAAATTCTCCTAATTGCCCTAATATGGAGTTAACAACAGGTTAATGCACAAACAAACCATGCTCCATCCGGACGATGCACTACCCTGAGCTGGAAACAGGCTGCTGAGAACCACGACCCTAGCTCACCCCGACATTGTGCTCACCACAGTCCTAGGTACCACCGCGGGCTTCTGTCCAGGGGAAATTCTGGAGCGCGTGACATTAATCTGCAACGTGAGAGAGCGCGCGGGGGGGTGGGGGGGTGATGGTACTGCTTTCAGCTGAACATAAGAAGAGATTGTTGGGGAGTGGGATTTTGGTCAGATGAATATATTCTTTTTTTTTTTTTTTGCGCGCACACACACGCATTAGGGAAAGGCACATTATGCACCAGCTGACCAGTCTCGCGCACGCTGACCTCCCCATCTCCTGGCCCCGCACCCTGTCTCTCTCTGCCCTGCCCTGCCACCCGCTAGCTCCCCAACACTCCTCTGTCTTGCTGCTGCTGCGGCTCTTCCGGTGGTTTATGTGGGAGGTGATTCCAGGAGACGCAGAAAGGGGCAGCAGCCCGGCCCAGGAGGGAGAAAGGCCCTAAGGGTTGAGTCAGTTCTGCCGGGACCCTCAGAGGAACTGGGTATTATCTGCTTATCGGTCACCCTCCCATCCGTCACAAGTGCGGGGCCACTGAGGTGTTAGTTCTCTGCCCCGGGGCTGTTCATGTTCCAGGGCTCTGGAGCGCCCCCAGGGAGGAGCAGAAGGAAGCAGCCGAGGGCTGTGGTCAGGCGCCAGGGCCCTCGTGGCCCCCACGGAGGAGGGCGAACCAGAGCTGCCAGGGACACGGGGCTGGTGTCCAGGGCGTGACACCCTCTCCTGGGAGTAAACACCTGATGCCGCTTAGCCAGCCGGCGCTGTTATCACAGTTCCTTCCAAACAGCCAAACCCTAGCTCGGCTCCATCCAGCCAAGCAACCAACTTCACGCTAAATGCATAATTTGCTGCAAATTAAACTTAATGGGAATAGAATAATTATGTTGACTTTTTAAAGTGCTTAAAGATAAATACATGCTTCGATATTTCAGAAATAAACTTTCCCATTGTTTTCCGAGGGAGACAGGAGAGAGGAGGCAGGAGGCAGAGAGACAGCCCAGAAGTAGGCGGTTGAAGAATTAGAAACACACTTGAAAACTCACTTAGAACCCGCGTGGGGAGTGGACGCAGGTCAACTCTCCAGACTGGAAATATCCATACCTATCATCCACTTGACAGACTCAGTCACAAGGAAATAATCAGAGATGGAGACAAACACCTATGTGCAGTCAGTCACCCCAGCGTCTTTCGTAAGGATCAAATTCGAGGGGAACCCTCTAACTGCCTAACACGGCTGACTAGCGGGTCAGTTAGGGAACAGCCCGCACGATGGATTGTTTAGTCACCATTCAAATGAGACCTTCAAGAAGAAATCCATGCTGGGAGAGTGCTTATAAAAATAAAGGCAGGAAATAAACGCTGCCTGTAAAACTGGACATAAAGCATATCTCTAATTTTGCTAATATAAGCAAAGGAAAAATGAAACCCGAAGGATGTATGCAAAAAATACCGACAGATGTTATCTCTGCATGGGGGATTATAAAGGATTTGGACTTTCTGTACTTTTTTATGTTTGAAATTTTTCTGCAAAGAGCATCTATGGCTAAAATATGATTTTTAATTTGTTTGCAAATGGAGGTAGGTATGAAAGGATTCACCAGCTTCTTTCCCACAAGGAAACTCTTGGACTGAGGTCTGGGACCAGAGCTCAAATCTTGGAATCTCTGGATCCCTACTTATTTTCTCTGGGGTTCAGGTGCCAGGTTGTCGCTCAGAATCCTGTCTCCTTCTTTTCCCATCAGAATATCAGTGCTGTTGGCGTGGACAGGTGCTCTACTTAAAAACTCTCCTTACCAGGGCCCTCCTCTGGAGAGCCAGTGGGATAGGAACAGAAGGATTAAGTGAGGTTTCCAGAAAAGCTTTTTTTTTTTTTTAAGATTTATTTATTTATGCATACAAGCACTGGGGTACAGGCCAGAGGTGTGGGGGGTGAGAGGATTTACCACAGACAGAGCGGGGAGCAGAACAGGCAGATCAATGGAAGTACACTGCTGAGGGCAGCAGCAGGCAAGGCAGGAGAGGTCTGCTGCACCATGTGGGTCCCCTCCCTGGCCGGCAGCAGGGATCGAACTCGTGCTGCAGTGGTTGCGGTTTGCTTCATAGTGCGTTGCTTAACCCACTGCGCCACCAGGGAGACCCCCAGAAAAGCTTTTTGATGGAAGTTCAGCAGCTGGCAGAATCCTCTTGATTCCTTTTTCTTCCTGTCTGGAATGCTACATTAATTTCTGGAACTTTGGCAGCCATGCTATAACCAGGAGGCAATCTTCAGGATGATGTCGTGCAGTGTGGAGGGTAAAGCGAAAACAAGCAAGACCGGGCACTGGCGGCATATGGAGGTAGCACAGTATACTGGAATTTTCTGTATCCACAAGTCTCCCAAGGAAGAGAACATAATAATTGTTGAAGTTGCTTTTGTCAAGATCCCTGCTACTAGCAGCTGAATGTAATTCCTGAAAGATACTCTGGGGGACAGTCAAGGATGGTAGAGATGAGGCAAAGCTAGTCCACAAAAATTTTAATGAAATTGGTAAGAAAACAGCAGCTTCCTGCTGGGCCCTATAGGTGCCAGCTTCCTATTGAGCTCTATAGGTGCTGACTTGCTAGTGAGCACTAAAGATGCTGAGTCTCTCCTGAGTCCTATAGGCGCCAGCTCTGTACTGAGCCCTATACATTGCTTAATCCCTACTGGGTCCTATATGTGCTGGCCCCTGCAGAGCTGTCTAGGCGCCAGTTCCCTCCTGAGTCTATAGGCACTGGTTCCCTGCTGAGCTCTATGGGCTCAGTTCTCTCTGCTGAGCTCTGTAGGTGGCAGCTCTCTGCTGGGCTCTTCAGGTACTGGCTGCATGCATGCTCTCTAGTTCGGAATCCCTCCTCGGTTTTAGAGGTGCTAGCTCACTCCAGAGCCCTGTAGATGCTGAATCCCTGCTGGGTCCGTTAATGCTGCTCCCTACGGTGCGTATAGGCACCAGCCCCCTGCTGGGCCCGATGGGTGCTGGTTCCCTGCTGGGAGCTATAGAAGCAGGCCCCCTGCTGGGCTCTAAGGTGCCAGTTCCCTGCTGAGCTCTTTAGGCTCTGGCCCCCTGCTGGGCTCTATGGGTCATACTGGGGTTCCCTGGCCCTGAATAGAGAAGCTGTTGGGGCAGACTTGCCCCCCCTGAGATCTTAAACACCCAATCTCAGCCAAGTGGGGTCAGCCCAGGAGCCGAGAGGCCCTGATTTTTGGACTACACTGAACTTGGCAGTAGGGAGTCCACTGAAATCTGCAGGGAGTCTTGTCCATGGCCTGGGGGGGCAGGAGGGACAGATTAGTGTCCCCCTCAAGTCACGAGGCCTGGTGTGGGCTCTCAGACACCTTCATTTGGGAGTTGGAAAAGTCTCGGGAGAGTCATTCACTTACTCAAAAATATCGACTGGATCACTTCTGGATTTCTGTTACTAGGAACGAGGATGCTAGAAACGTGCTGCACAAGGCTGCACCGCACGCCCGGGCGTCTCTGGGGCGCGATCTCCAGGCAGAGCCGCTGAATTAGAAGGTGCGTGCGCGGCCGCTTTTACAAGCCAGTGCCAAATTGATTTTCAAAGATCCTGGATCATTTCCAGTCCCAGCAACAGTCTGGGGGTTCCGATGTTCCCCATCTACATGGCTGCTTTGTTTTCGCCTGGCTGGCAGGGGTTTGAGGTGAATTCTCAGTGTTCTATAATTTGCATTTCTCTAAATACTAATGAGATCGCACATATTTTCTTTTCCTTTTTTAAAAATGATTTCTTTTTTATTTTTATCTTTTACATCATTGTGTAGTCCCTGTAAAATTCCCATCACAAGTCACCCGTGAACCTATCATCATAGTCTCTTGTGTTCTTCTCTCTCCTGTTTTGATCCCTTTTCCTCCTCCCTCACACAATGTCTCTTCTTATGGTTGTCTGCTAGTTTTATTGTATTATTGTTGTTATTTTTTTTCCTGATCGCTTATTTGGTTCCCCTATATTCCTCCCATAAATGAAACCATTCAATACTTTTCTTTTTCCCTCTGGCTTATTTCACTGATCATGATCAATTTAAGCTCTGTCCATGTGGTTACAAGTGGCATGAGTTTATCTTTTTTGGTTGCTGAATAAATAATATTCCATTGTGTATTCATATGCCACATGTTCTTGATTCAGTCATCTATTTTTGGGCATTTGGGTTGTTTGCATATCTTGCCTATTGTAAATAGTGCTGCAGTAAACACAGGAGTGGAGGTATCTTTTTGAATTAATGTTTTTGTGTCCTTTGGGTAGATTGCTGGGAGTGGAATTGTTACCAGACCCCAGCTGGTAGGAGCAGGGCTGTCTCTTATCCTGTCGCTCCACCAAAAGTTAGTTGTGCAGTCACTCCTCAGAAACCTTTTATTTAACAGTATACTGCCTGGATTGTGGAATGGACCAGTCAGGTGCAAACTATGAGCTGATTGGTGTTTTGTTTCCAGGACTCCGCCTCCCAGCATAAGTCAGTGGTGGCAGAGCTCTTTTATATAAAGTGTACTTCCTGGATTATGGAATAGACCAATCAGCCACAGGATTGTGGACTAGACCAATCAGACACAGGATTGTGGAATAGACCAATCAGACACAGGATTGCAGAATAGCCCAATCAGACACAAGATTGAAAAATGGTCCAATCAGACTGGTGGCAGGGGCACCCTGAAAATGGATATAAACCAGGGTCAGAGGGAGTCTGGGACCCCTGGAGAAGCAGCAGTCTAGAAAAAGGGCCCGTGCAGAAGAAGAGGAGAGCCCTGGAGAGGAGGATACAGTTCCAGTCTCCAAAGAAAGAAGAAGGGAAGCATCCAACAGCCGCCCTTGAGAAGGGAAGAGAGGCTGAAGGACTAAGCAGAGACTGGGCCTCAGTCCTGTCTCTGACACTGACTGAAAGGCGCACCAAAGGACCTGGACCTGATGTCTCAAAGAGCTGTTTGTTGTGTTATAACCCAACAACTCACAAAGAGTTGTTAACACTGGCTGTCTTTGACACTGCCTCTGAAGACCATTGGTGGCCATCGCTACTGGCCAGTGCTGTCCAGCACTCCTGGTGACCAGTGACGGCCATCACTGACGCTGTCAGGATGAAGCAGCCAGCCAGCTTGTGATTAAAGTAAGTGTTTTGTTTCCTTGTTAAATGGATTTTTGATTGTTGTTCCTGTAGCCTGAGGTCTCTTGCAATTGTGTGCAAGGGTGAGAACTCATAGACAGCCACCCATGTTGGGCACTGTCCTTTGTGAGACTATAGCCCCGATTGCTATAGCTCTTGATTCTGGTTTGTGGCCTTTGGGGCTTTTTGGGGGCTCTCTGGCCTCAGAGCCCTTGCTGCCCCTGTTTCAGAATTGCTGGGTCACTTGGTAGCACCATATTTATTAATTTGAGAAACCTCCACACAGCTTTCCATAGCGGTTGGACCAGCTTGCATGCCCACCGGCAGTGTAGCCGAGTTCCTTTTTCTCTACAACTTCGCCCACGTCTGTTTTTGCTAGCTTTTTAAATGTGTGCCTTTCTCCCTGGTGTAAGGTGGCTCTTATTGTGGTTTTGATTTGCATTTCCCTGATTATAAGTGATGTTGAACATTTTTCATATACCTGTTGGCCATTTGCATTTCCTCTTTGGAGAAGTGTCTTTTTAGCTCCTCTGCCCATTTTTTGACTGGATTGTTTACTTTGTTTTTGTTGAGTCCTGTGAATTATTTGTAGATCTTTGCGATCAGTCCCTTATCAGTTGTATTCTGTGCAAAAATTTTCTCCCAATCAGTAGGGTGTCTCTTTGTTTTGGTTAGTCTCTCATTGTACAGAAGCTTTTTGTTTGATGTAATCCCAGTTGTTTATCTTTTCTTTCACTTTCTTTGCTTAGGGGGATGGAGATTGCGCATATTTTCAAATGAGCAGGTTTCTTCTTAAAATACTTATTCATGCCTTTTACTTAATTTTCTATTAGATAATTTTACTGGTTCTGCCGTCTTTGGGGGAGCTCTGTAGATGTTCACAG
Source organism: Galemys pyrenaicus (assembly GCA_019455555.1). NCBI lineage: Eukaryota > Metazoa > Chordata > Mammalia > Eulipotyphla > Talpidae > Galemys > Galemys pyrenaicus. The sequence goes on along the minus strand of JAGFMF010012145.1, from coordinate 8,882,526 downwards.
CCAGGTGTCTGTGTATTCTCACGTCTGGTCCTGCTCTGTGGCTTATCTTCCCAGCGTGTTTAATTACTGTGACAACTGATGAACAGAAACTCCTTATTTAAATGTAATCAAATGTATCATTTATTTTCTTTAGACTTGATTGACACATTTTGTGTTTTGGTAAATACCTCCTTTTCCACCCAAAGTCATAAAAATAGTATAATGCTCTTCCAAAGGTGTGGAAATGAAGAGCACAGAATGTACGACTGGGGTTACCTCTAGAGGACATGGGAGATGTGGTTGGGGAGCTTCTGTGCTCTTGGAAATGTTCTCAGTTGGACTTACGCCATGTCCACAGCCTACAATGGGGGCCGTTCTAGTAACAGCACAAGCCACAGGTGGTTGTGAAGATCAAATGGGATCACGAGTGTGTAAAAACAAGCCACTAAGTCTGCATGCTGATCCGAACCCCCCAAACTCAGCATAAAGTCGGGGCAGATGTTCATTACTGCAGGCTCTGGGTCCCCCACCCCCAGCCAGTCTCTCCCAAGTGGTCCCTCAGCCCCTCCAGCTGCCAGCTAATGAACTGGAGTTTCCTAATGAAGCCGCTTCATCATTTAATGCAGCCTTGGAGGAGAGGGGCGTGGGGGAAGGTGGGGGAAGTGGAGGGGCCAGAGTCCACCCAGAGAGTCCCCTCTATTCTGCACTCAGTAAGAGGAGGAGAGGGGCTTCCCTGCTGCCCCTGTAGCTCTCCTCCAGAAACCCCCGGCAGGTGGTGCCCACGGACCCCCTTCTGAGTGCATGACCACTACTGTGGCATCAGCTGGCCTTGAAAAGTGGAAAGACTCGATTATGAGTGGACTGGATGCCAGGACTTCATGATGAGGCCTGGTATCACAACACCAAGCCTGGACGCGCAGGAGTGCTTCTCTCTCCCCCCCCTCCTCTGCCAGGCAGATGGTAGGGGAGGTTGGTGAAGGTTCCCCAAGGCCACATCCTGCTTGGAGGGGGGCCAGGCAGGTCCCCATTGTGGAGAAAAGGTTGGACCCTGTAAGTGGGGCTGTGGGAATGAATGAAGGTCTTGCCAAGCAGGTAGGTGAGGGCATCAGAGGGAGGTGGGTGATAGAAGGAGAGAAGGACTGGTTGGAGGAACTTGATCAGAGCCCAGGGCCCGGGAGGGGGCCACAGCGTCAAGGCCGGAGGAGGCCACAGCCAGACACAACTGGTGGGCCTAGGCCACTACTATGTCTCCTGGACTGGTCAGGCCTGGCTTGGTCTTGTGTCTGGGGCTGGCCTGAGCTGTGCAGGTCAGGGGTCAAGGGGCCTCTGGGCCTAGTTTCAGGTTTTTCCATGAAAGCGATAAAATGAGGGAAAGGTATTTTTGTGTATGTGTGTGTGGGGGGGGTGGGGGGGTCGCTGCCCTGCCGAGGAAATCCCATGGCACAAAAGAGGGTACAAGACACAGCTGGAGGGAGAAGCAGTCCAGGAGTTGGGCTCACGGGCCAGAATAGGAGTGGGTGCATTTCTCCTTTTGTAGTTGCATGGCGATCTCCTCAACACACAGCTCTGTGAAAAATGGGAGCCCAACACCCCAGCTGTCCCAGATGCAAATCAGTTACTAGGGGAGGAGCAGCAGGGCAGGGGCTTCTGTGCATGGGGACACACCCCTCCTCTGAGAGCTGGGAGGCTGGGCCACTCAAGCCCCGTTGGCATCAGCCCATTTTCCAGCAGAGAAGGTGAAGCTCAGCCAGCGGAGGGCCTTGCAGTGGTCAGTAGAGGAGCAGGGCCTCCAGCACGGGTATGTCTGCTCCCCATGGCCCAGGAGCTGCCTGTGTAGCCTTGTCTGTAACCTCATCTGCCTGTGTGACCTCAGCTGTCTGTGCTGTTACTATAGCAGCCACCTCAGCGCCTGGCGAGGAGAGGTGGAAAATAGGCCAGAGCAGTAATGAGGCCACTCGGTTCTGATGCATCCCCAGGTGGGATCCACCTTCCTCAAGCGGCCTCTTCCCACATCGCCGTGGCCTAGTGTCTGGGCCCTAAATCCAAGGCCCATCGCCTGAGCCCAGACTGTGGTTCAGGTCTTAGAAGGTGCCCTCTGGGCCCCCCACAGTGAGGCAGGTGTTGCTGGTACCTGCCATACTGTTCCTGAGGCATCCCTTGCTGCAGGGGTCGGCAGTGAGCAGAGGTCCCCAAGGCTCCCAGGTCCCTAAAAGCTCCAGCAGTGCATCTGAGACCCTTCATGTGACCTCCTTTCCCAGCAGCACCTCATGGAGCACAAACAGCTTTTTATTTTGGGCAAACTTGGGCGAGGTCTGGCTCTGTCTCTCCACAGTGTGGCCTCCACCACCTGTTCCCCGGTGAAGTCCTAGAAAGGTCAAGTCCTAGAAAGTCCCACTCAGCAAAGGCTGTGACTGGTCCATCTCCTTGTGATTAACTCAGCAGGAAGAGGGTCATGGACCAGCAGAGCGCTCACCTGGGGCACGTCTGCCAAGGCCTTGGCCTCTTGGGCTCTGTCACCTGGGGCTCGGGGCCCGTTTAGTCCCCTGGAACGAGGGGGCCTGGGGGATGGGGTGAGTCAGGCGAGGAGGGGGCAACCAGGGACCCCGCATGTTAGTGCTGAGGAGAGCTGGCAGATCTTAGGCCTGTGTCCTTCCTCTGTAGATGCTGAAACTGGAAAGGGAAGGTTCTGGAACCTTCCTTCCCTCACAGTCCAGGCTTTTCAGATCTGTCAGTCCCTCCATGGCATCTGTGACACACAGGCTCCTGGAATTAGAGCATCTTTCATAGACTCAAAGACACTTTCATGGAATCTTGGAGTCCCAGAATCTGAGCATCTGGTCTCTTTCACAGAATCCTAAACTCCTAGAATCCCAGATCATTCGTGGACTCAGTGCCTTGTGAATATTAACTTGAACTCTTTCAGGGGTGTCAAGTGCACCGCCTGGAGGGGTGTCTGCTCCACTGGTGGCACATATGCTGATACTGAGCCTACGTGTACCCCACCCTCCTTAACCCACCAACCCCGCCACGCAGCCCTCACAAAGGGCTCGGAATGAAAAGTAGAGAATCTGAGTCTGTTGCAGAAAATGTTGCTCCTGGGTGGGAGGAGAGCAGCTCGAGCCCCAGGCGGCAGTGGCTGCTGCCCCCAGGGTCCGTGCGCCCTGGCTCTGTGGGGGCGGGGGGCCCGAGCCTCCTGGGCTCTTGCTCTAGCAAGAGCAGAATGGCGGCATCATCTGTGCTGTTACTCACGGCCCTGGTTTTAGGGTGTCTGAACACAGACAGAAAAGCTAAAGAGGTGCAGATGACCGGGCGATGTCCCGTTGTTTCCAGGTTAGAACCCAAGCTGCCGGCCTCGGCACTTGACGTCCTTTTGAATTAACCTCACTGCACCTCCATCCACATTTCCAGCTGCTCCCCCAAAGTGTCCTCCCATGCAGCCATTGGCATCCTTCCGCATCACATCTGTGGTGACAGAGGTGTCCCTGAAAGCTGGACTGGCCAGAGTGGGAAGGACAGACAGACCCTACACTTGATCTTAGCCAAAGGCCAAGAAGCAATGGAGGAAAGACATGAGGGAGCTACAGAGCCAGGAAGGCGCTGCTCTCGAGGTCCACAGCACCCCGCGGGCGTGGGCTCTCCCTGCTCCAGGCTCCCCTGTGGTCTGTTCGGCCACCTTCCTTTGCTCTGAATTCTTGCTTTCCCGGTGGGGTGTCTGCTATCCACTGCTGGCCTCCCAGCAGCTCCCCGGCTGAAGTGCCTTAAAAAGTAACCCACACCTTGGAATCATTCCATTTCCCAGAGAGCATGTAATCACCACAGCGCCTTCCTCGCCTTCCCTTCACCACATCCCAATGTGATGAGGAGTTAGGGCCTGACAGAGACAACGCCCCACTGAGAGGGCCAGAGATGGCAAAGCAGCAAGTGAAGACAAAGAAAAAGGAGAGAGAGGCCAGTGGAGGGGAGAGGAGAGAAGAGAACCAGAAAAAGGGACCCACCCCCAGTGGAGGCGCAGGCCAGTGGGGACACAGCCAGGCCTCGGGGGGGGCAGGAGGGGCCCGCGGTGCTCGAGGCCAGACCAGTCAAGCCTGGGCGTGGAGGTGTGCTCTTCTCTCTGGCGTCTGGACACCCTCGTCGTCATACTGCCTGGATGCGGTCGAAGTTCATTTGTTCAAACAGAATAAGTTGTGCAGCTGAGCTCTCCTCCTTATGCTGCTGGGAGCAGACCTGGGCAGGCGGGGTACGGTTACCCCTCTATTATCTTATTCAAAAGGAAAACAACTGGACCCCAACTCTCAACCCAGCTGGTGTGGACAGGTGCAGCTGTGTGCCAGGCACTTTGCCCACCCATGGGGCCCACCCTCCTGCCTCCTCTGCAGTTACCAGGGGGAGCTCAGGGAGGCTGGAACAGTAGGGCTAGAGTCAGGCCCGGGTCAGTGTGCCCTGCCCTGGCTCTTTCCCCTGGGGCAGGGCCTTGAGGCTTTGTCACTAACTCACTAAAGCACTCGGGACTCTCAAGGAGGGACAAGGAAGGAGTTCTCAAATTTTGCCTTCAGCCCTGGTCCATTCCTCACTGAAGCCCGGGGCTCTGCATCTGGCTTGTCTGGCAGAGGCACTGTGAGGTGACAGCGAGCTGCAGTGCAGGTGCCCTTTGCTCTGGCTTCATCTGCCCGATTTCACGAGGCTGGAGCCCCGGCTGCCACTCAGCCAGAGAAATGTCAAGACTATATTAAACCGCAGGGTGCAGGCGGCTGGCAGGAGAACATTTGTTAGCCACCTTCACTGGCTCTTGCGCTGCCGAGTCCCCAGTGGGAGGAGCTGGGCGTTTGCCAGTCTGTGTTGAGGCCTGGCCCTCCTGCCTAATCCCTGGGGTGGTGCTGGAGCCAGTGCACCCTCACCCCCACACCCTCACCCCCACATCCTCACCCCCACACCCTCACCCCCACACCCTCACCCCCACAGGAGCGGCCCAGCTGCTCCTCCAGGGCAGCGTCTGGGCAAGGAGCCCAGGACAACAGACACATGTGGGCACTGCTGGGCCAAGTTATTTTTCTTCCTTTTATCTTTATTAGTTTTTTTGTTTTTTTCCCCAGTGTCATCATCTGCGTGGGCTGCCATAGCAAATGGCAAAGACCGGGGGACTCAAACAACCGGCATTTATCTCTCAGGCTTCCGGAGCTGGACGTTTGACATCACGGTGCCAGCTTGGTGGGGTTCTGGGGAGGGGCCTCTTTCTGAAAAGCTCCTGCTCATGGTGTCCTCATAGGGTGGGAGGGGGCGGGGGAGAAAAGAGGGCAAGGGAAGGCGAGCACTAGCCCTGCAGTGTCTTACACGGACACTGACCCTATCTTGGAGACCCCAACTCATGACCCCCTCTAGCCCTCGCTACCTCCAATACCATCAAGAGGTGAATTTGGGGGGAACACAACTTCATGCCAGAGAATGCCGCTATCTTCCCATTCAATTTTAAGACCCTGTAGGAGTGTGTAAAGGAAAAAAGTGCCCTGTTCCCCACCCCCAGTCCCAAAGCGCCTTTCCAGATGAAACACTGGGTGGGCGTGGGGGCTATAAACTAATGAGCTTGTGTCCCCCTGTGTTCGGGGGATGTCTTCTGGCCTCCATAACTCAATCACTCCTTACACCAGGCCGGTGAGGTAGACGCTGTTCGCACTCTGGTTTGAAGGGTGGGTAAACTGAGGCTCAGAACTGTGGTGTGACCCTCTCAATACTCCACCTCCCAATACTTCTGGGGGACGGAAGCCCGTCCTGCTTGAAGCCAAAGTGGGGCTCTTTGCTCAGGGCTTCTTTTTTTCTATGCCTATTCTAACTTCTAGATATTTTTCCTTTTACAAAATCAGAATAGTAGGTTCACACTAATTTGTAATTTGCTTTTCATTTGAGAATATCTCCCCATGTAAATCTGCTCTGGTTCCAGTGCCTGTGCCTGGTGTTCTGTAATTGGCCTCATTTATTTATTTTCGTCAGTTCCCTCTAGATGTATTTGTTTTTCGATGGCTTTTGGTTGTTTGCTATTATATACAAAAAGCATTGCCTGCCGTTTTATTTTACTCTCATTCATTTGAAATTACTTCTAATTTTACAAGTGCTCCCCTCCTGTAAATTTCGCCATGGCAGGCACTGAAATCAGTGTGGTGCGCCAGCGTTACAGACCGCTCCACACACCCGTCCAGCCACACGTACAGCTTACTTTAAACAGATAAAAGTGTTATATAATATGTACTTGTGCCGATAGCCTCTTAATCACTTAACAGTGTCATAGGCGTTTGTCTATGTCAGCACATACAGAGGGTCCTATGCTAAATAGGGAGATTTATCGCTAATGCTTGAATGTTTCTTCTTCCTTCCCTTGGTGTCCTTCCCCCTCCCTTCCTCCCTCCCTTGCTGTTTTTCTTTTTCATCACTCCCCATTTCCCTACTAATGGGTATTTAGGTTGTTTCCAATTTGTTCTCTATGCAAACCTCTCTGCACTGCAATAAGCTCCACTGTGGGCACCAGGAGAGCGTCTCTAGCACTGAGACCCAGAAGTGGAATTGCTGGGCAGCTACAGGACTTGCCAGCCCAGGTCTTGGAGGTCGTGGGAGGCTGGGAAGACCTGTTGCGGGTCCCAGGTGGCTGCTAGTTGCAGACAGCATGAGACCAACAAGACTGGAAGGGATCTGGCCTGTCCCTGTAGTCCATGGTTTGAGGCCCTGTTCTTGGACAGCTCCTGGGCCCACTGCCAGCTCCTATGGTGCAGGTTTGTTTTCGTAAGAGATAGGAGTTCCTGGCACCATGGCCGTTGATAGACTATCCCCCCACCCTGCCAGCCATTCGACCCCCTCCCTGGAATTGTCTCTTGTTGCCCTTGGGGAAAGCTCCCTATTGTCTTTGAGATCCATGGTTTTGGACCAGCTTTCTGTCCTCATGGGGCATGTTCAGGTAAAGTGGGGGAGACTGAGGCCACTTTGCAGAAAGAGGAAGAGCAAAAGTGAAAGATGGGCAGAGAGGAGACCCTTGGGGCCATTCTTCCTTCTGACTCAGGGGTCTGCAGCCTCTTCTCCAGATCCTGGATCAACCAGTCTCTTCTAACGGCTCAGCTGCTGGCCGGGGTTCTGTCTCGGTGGCCCTGAGTCCTGGTGGGTATGGTGGGTGTGCTCCTGAGGTTGTGAGGGCTCCAGATGGCAGAAAATGGGCTTCCTGGCTCATATGAGGATCTCTGGAGACCCAGCTCAGTGTCCTGATTTCAGGGTCTCCTCCATGGCCCACTCTCCTGTCGGCCCCCAGCTTCTGCTTACACCTCAGAGGCCTCCTGTTCTTACTGTCAAGGCCATGCCCCCCAGGCTGCATGTGGGCTCCAGAAAGACTGACTCCTGACACCCTATTTCTCACTCTTCATGCCTCATGCCTACACTGGGGCTGGATCAAACTTGTCTGATCCCCATGCGGCCATTCTCTTTCCCTCCAAGGCTTAGCTCACGCTGCCTCCCTTCTTAGCTGGGCAACTTCTTTCTTCTTTTCTACTCACCTCCACTCCTGATTTTTTCCCCTGAATAATTCTTCTCTTAGACTTAGACTCAAATGCCCCTTCCTCCAGGAAGCCCCCTTGCTTCCCTCTTCTGCTCTCAGCATCATGCCTACTCCATGCCTAGTGCAGCCCATCCCGTTGTGTATGGCCCAAGGCCGAGGTGCTATGTTGCTTTGTGTCCAAGGTGCAAATGCTGAGCCCCTTCCTCCTGGCGTAGATTCAGTAAGTGCCCCAGTAGCTACTCCATGATTGAGCTGGGTATAGGGTGGACAAGACAGACCTGGGTCTAAAACTGGTGCCACACTTGCTGTATCCAGCAGGTCACTTTCTTGCAGCGCAAACGAGAACTTCATCACCCACTCCTCTGGGGGAAAGATAATGAGCATGACAGTGTTTGCGAACACATTATGCAAATATTAATCTTGAAAGTAACACTGAGTCAGTAAGATTCAGTAAGAGTCAATGTGCATAAATTGTTCTGACAAATCTGATAGTGTTTCTTTAGACTGAAGATGCAAACATCTCCCATATAGGGCGAAGGGGAAATGAAACACACATTTCATGAAATGCTGCAACACGCCAAGTTTATACCAGGCTGATCATAATATCATTTTTTTACACAAAGAACTTCACAACTTTTGTTAGATTTTATTTATCTTAGAATGCTGTGACTCTTTTTTCTATTGTACATGGCACCTTATCTGTATTTTTTTAATCCAGCAAATATGTTAAACTCTCTATCTGTACACTCTTCCGGGCTTTCCAAAGAAGCAGTCTCATCAAGTGTATATAATGGCAGCCTTCCCTCTTCCTTTTAGATCCTTACATCATTTAGTTTTTCTTTTTACGTGTTCTAGAAAGGGTCCCCTGTGTTGAACATTGTTGTTGGCAATCATCCTTGTCCTGTTCCTGATCTTTAAGTGAGGATTTGAATGTTTTACCATAAAATATGACATTGCTGTAGGCTTTTTTCCCTCTTCTTTTTCCTCTGTAGGATCTCTTGTTTCTTTCATTCCTAGTTTGCTGGGAAGTTTTATCTCGAATGGATGCCAACTTTAGTCAAGTGCCTCTTTTGCTTCTATTCAGATGATCACAGGTTTTTGAAAGATCTCCTAATGTGATGAATTACATTAACTCATATGCTGATACTAAACTAATATATTCCAAAGAAAAAACAAACTTGGTCATAATATGTTGTCTAATGTATTCATTGCTGGAATTTTCTTGCTAAATTTTCAAAGACTTTTTGCATTTATATTTTTTGGTAACTGTGTTCTGTAATTTTCCATTTTGAGTCTGACTTTGGATTCAAGGGTCTGTCGTCTTATAAGTGGAAGTATTAGCATAAGAAGGAAATATCTCTGTCAAATGATGGTGCTGACTCACCACATGGACTAAATACTTGATTTAATTTCTTTGATGGTTACCAGATTATGGAGAATTTTAGAATTTCTTTTTGGGTTAGTTTTGGTAGGCGTAATTTTTTATTCAACTTCAAATGTACTGACATAAAAGTTGTTTGTACAATTTTCCTATGAATTACGTCTCTACCATTTCTGCAGTGATTTTCCTTTTCTGTTAATGGTGTAACATTTCTGTACTACGGACTGAATATCTGGAAGCCCCTCCCATTCATATGTGAACCCACTTCCAATGTGATGGCCAGGGTGGGGGTCTTTGGGAAGCGGTTAGGGTCAGGAGGGCACACTGGACAAGTCCATTTGTAACGTAGACCACAGAGAACCCCCACATCCCTCCTGTCATGTGGGACATGGCGGGAACATGGCTGCCTATGACCCAGGAAGCGGATCCTCAACTCACCTGACCTCAGACCTGACAGCGGCTTGATCTTGGACTTCCCAACCTCCAGAATTATAAGCCATGCAGTGTACGGCATTTTTACTATAGCAGCCTGAATGGACTAAGATACATGTGGAGGCTACGGAATTTCGGTGAGTCTTAAGGGTCTGTCGCCTTATCAGTGGAACCCTTCTTGGGAGGAGGGGATTCCAGCAGTGTGGTGGATTCAATAGGAAGATCTTTGGGGTTGGGGTGGAGCACAAGAGGCCAGCCAGAGAGAGCACGCCCTGTGTCAGGGAACTGAGCAGTTCAGGGAACACATCTGCTTGTGCAGCCAGAGGGAGCTGGCGTGTGGTGCCCGCCATAACCAGGTCTCCACAGGTGAGGGACCCCGACAGCACCCGCCGACTAAAACCCCTTCTCTTAGGGGTACTGTTCCTCTGCCAGGGCCTTGGACGGGAAGGAAGCAGAAATGAGCAGGCCACGTACCCCACCTCCCCACCCTTTCCCAGCTGGGCCCTGAGGCATGGTGAGAACTGTGTTAGGGCGAGGAGTCCTGACTGTGCCTTTTCATGTTGACTGTGGCGGCACTTACTCCCGCCGGATGCTGCTGTGAGTGCAAGGCCATGGTCACTGTCTGGGGTGCCCTTTAGAGCGAGTAGGGGGCTCAGAGAGAACTTGTTTGAAGGCAGGACAGGGGAGTGATGCCATTCCTGTTTGCACCTATCAGTCTATCCAGTCAAGTAGTAGTAACATATTGTGTACTTTTGAGGAAAATTTGCAGGGCCTGGGGATGCCTAAATGTCCTCCAGAAGCTTTAGGTTTGAGGGTGATTTGTAATAACAAACACTCGAGAACAACTCAGTCTACTCCACAGGAGGGTTCAGTTAACTAAAGTCAAGATCATTCACTTGGTAGACTACTCCACTGCAAATAAACACTGATCACACTGAGGACATCACATTGCTTCCTACATGATGCTGAGTTAGAAGACAAAACCAAGAATAGCCCCAGGGCACCTAATTCTATACACATATCAATAATAACTATGTCAAGAATGCCAAGGTGAAGCATTTGAAATGGAAATGTCAAAATCACGTTTTTTTAGAGTGTTGAGAATATCCATATTTTCTTTATTTAAAAATTTTTTAATAATACATTCGTTGTTTAGAACAGTTTTAGATTTACTGGAAAATTGAGAAAATAATATGGAAACTCACCTTATAGCCTACCCCCAATTTCCTCTATGACTAACATCTTCTATTCTTTTTTTAAAAGATTTATTAATTTATGCATACAATTTATGGGGTACAGGCCAGAGTCGTGGGAGGTGAGAGAATTCACCAGAGATGGAGCGGGGAGCAGAACAGGCAGACAGGCTGAAACTGCTGAGGGGAGCAGCGGGCGAGGCAGGAGAGGTCTGCTGCGCCATGTGGGTCCCCTCCCTGGCCGGGGATCGAACTTGCACTGCTGTGCTGCAGATGTTTCACAGTGTGGCGCTCAACCTGCTGCGCCACTAACAGGGAGGCCCACTAACATCTTATATTCTTATGGTACATGAGTTACAGTTAGTAAACCAATATTGGCACATCATTATCAACTAAAGTCCTTAGTTTTTACCTAATGCTCCTTTCCCATTCTGGAATCCCATCTAGGATGGGTGCCACATTATGTTTGTCATCGTGTCTTCTGAGGCTGCTCTTGGCTGACATTTGCTCAATGAGTTTTCAATGAGCTTGACAGTGCGAGGAGCACTGGCCAGGTGTACGGTTAGATGCCCCTCTTGGAATTTGCAAGGTTTTCATGATTAGATTGGGGTCATCATATTTTGGAAGGAAGACCACAGGAGTAGAGCTCCATTTTCATCATACCTGATCAGGGCATCTGTTCTCAATGTGATAGTCTCTGTTGAAGTTGACCTTGACCTCCCGGCTAAGGTGGCCTCAGGCTGCACTGTGAAGTTACTCATCTCCCCCACCCCTAATTCCATTTTGTGTTCTTTGCAGGGATGTCACTAAGTGCTTCCCACACCTGGCTGGAGTTCTGCTCCCCGCCAATGGGGCAGCAAGTCTACATCAGTGATTTGGATCCTTCATGGGCTATATTTGCCTCTTCTCCCCCATTGCTTATTATACTCCTTTATTTATATCACTAGGGGCTCTTTGTCTTATATCACTGTGGATATTTGTCATATACCAGGAGTTATATTCCAATGTTATTTATTTATTTTGTTGCTCAAATCTTACCAGCTTTGGCCATTGGGTGCTCTTTCAGTTGGCCCACCGTTTCTATCACCTCCATCTTTTGTTGCTATTGCTATTGTTATCGTTTGGGGGAACCTCTTTATTTTCTGCCACTACAACATGGTACAGGATCATTTGGTATATTTCCTGCCCCAGTCTTTGAATGGAGCCTTTGTTTCTTTTACTGGAGAATATGGATCCAAGATCTGGACACTCATCATGCCTATTCCTAGGATCTCATTTTAAGACTCCTCAACCAACAGATGAAGAATGCGTATGTGTGTGCATGTGCGTGCCCATGCTAACTGATGTGTATGCACACATGCATAAGTATTTCTCAATGTGCTCTTAGTATCTGTATTAAACTAAAGTTTTTCTTGAGTCTCCAGTTCTAATCCATTACCTCATGGGTCAGCCAGTCTCCTCCCTGGATTGTACGTAAAATCTAACCTCACTCTCACAGTCCCTCACTCCTTTACTTAATTATTCACTTCCAGAGTACACAAGCCTAGCAGTATCGGATTTGCTAATCCGTACCCTGTGGGAAACACCTTGGCCAGCCTGAGTATGGCTCTTAGTGAAGTTTCTTTTATCTTTAATCTTACCAACTCCATTCAACTCTAAGCTACTTGGTCAGCACTCCCCCACCCCTTTTCCCAAAGCTGCTTCATACATTTGTAATGCAATTAGATTCTTTTATCATAGCCTGCTTTCCCTCCTGGGATCCTTTGAACACCTAAATGAGTTTCTAAAAATTTGCTCGCATTAAGGCTCACTCTTTGTGCCACATGTGACATTATGCATTTGCAAGATGTATATGCCACTGCAATACCATCAGAGACAGTTTCAGAAATTCCCTGTCTTTCATTTATCCAACCAGTGGCAACCACTGGTCTTTTTACTGTCTTAATAGTTTTGTCTTTTCCAGAAGGTCATACAGTTGGAATCAAACATCATGCAGCCATTTCAAACTGGCTTCTTTCACTTCACCATATACATTGACTATCCCACTATGTCTTATCTTTTTGTGGCTTAATTTCTTATCACTAATAATTCACTATAGAGATTATCACGGTTAGTTTATTCATTTATCTATTTAAGAATACCTTGATTATTTCTAGTTTTTTGGTGATTCTGAATAAAGTTACTATAAATATTCATGTGCAGATTTTTGTGCATACATGAATTTTCAGATCATTTGGATAATTAGCTAGGAGTGTGATTGCTGGATTGTATGGTATGACTATATTTAGCTTTTTAAGAAACCACCGACTGTCTTCCAATGTGGCTGTACCATTTTGCATTCCTATCAGTGTGAATGAGATTTCCTGTTGCTCTGCATCTTTGTCAGCATTTGGGATTGTCAGCTTTTTGGATTTTAGCCATCCTGATAGATATTTTGGCTCCTTGCCTGTGGTCTAGTGAGTTTCTCACTCTCTAGCTATTCTGCACTCGGCCTCCAGCAGTTCCTCAATATCTCCATGAAGCTACTACTGGTTTATGACTCTGGCTGCTTCTAGGGAGAGTTTAAATGATGGCTTATTTACAAAGGTGAGGTCAGGGTGAAGGGACACAAGAGTGGTCAGTGGGCCAGCTGTGCTTTCTATGGATGGAACTTGCATCCCATCTATTCCCTGCCCACTTAAGATCTCACTTTGTTAGACCACAGGGGCCCTGGGAGTCCTCATGAATTAGTGCCAATTCAGTGTCTAGAAATTTCCCAGATAAATCCCCTTTCCTAATGCACATTCACTCTATTGAGTGGCTGCACGTTCCTTTGGAGAAGGCTTGGGGGAGATCAATGGAAAGTGCTGGCACAGGCCATGACCCCCTTTGTGGGGACTAGACAGGCTTATGGCGAGCAGACTGACGAGTTAGGTTTTTGTTTGTTTCACTTAGACCAGGAGATACTGTAGTAGATTAGTCATCTCTTTTCTCAGGATACCACCAGTAATCCAATCCAGTGCTAAGGAAGGCATTCTGTTCCTCTGGTATCCCAGCATCCCTTTTGTAATTGGTGAGCACATCTCAATAACAGCTTTCGCCCAGGGAGAGCAATGATGAAAGTTTTTTCTTCTGGAATCTGCAGACTGCATTCTAAGTGCCTGATGGACCTTGGTTGAGTTTTTCCTATGGCGTCCCCCGGTGTGACGTGCATGCTTGTGCCCTGCACACAGAGAGCGCCTCACCGTCACCCCCACTGCCTGCCACACAGCCCTGCAGACGGTGCCGACGAGGGGGACTGGAAATGAGCTCCCCTTTAGGCCTCTGCCTCTCTCGGCTCCCCACACCTGGAGGAGGTTCAGCCTTTAGCCCTCTGGCTTTGCAAAGCATGGGACCTTCAGGCAGGTGCCTCACAGCTTCATAACCAGGTGTTCCCTGAACAGATGCTGAACAAGGGCTGTTTCTCAGCCCAGAGACCTGCCTAAAGGTGAGGTTCTGGGACCAGGGTGACTCCTCTCGAGCAAGATCACCTGGAATTTCCTCATCCCGCATGGTGCTGGTGAGGATGGTGCTCGTGCAGGCAGCTGGGCTGGCAGCTGCTCACCTGGCCTGCGGTTTTCTCCTGCTGTTGCTCTCTGGCTACGGTGGGTCCTGCTGCTCCTCTTACTCTGGGTAGAACCTCAGTCTGGGGAGGCAGAGCCTCCGCCAGCCCGACGCGAGCGCAGAAGAGACCTTTGATTCATGAACTGCAGGATTGAAGTGGATTTAGCAACCAGATTTCAGATTGATTTCCAGGAGGGCGGGGTGTGGATTCCCAGCTCCTAAGATGGGTTTGCGGCCTTGCCTCGGAACTGCACAGACAGTGGGCAGGAGGCTATTGACGTGACCTGGGACCCTGAGGGGGAAAGATAATGAGGTTGAGAAAAATCCATCTTTGCGGGGTTCATCCTGAGGCCTTTGAAAATGAATCTTCTACTTCTGATGCACGTGCACAACTCTGCAGATGCTGAGGGGGTGGAGAGGAAGTGGGCTTCTGCTCCCGCCTCCCCTCCAGCTTCTAGAGGGGAATAGGCTCCAGTTTTGCAAAGGATTAAAGTCTGTTAAGTAGGCAAGACACCAAAACATGGTTAACAGTATTATCAGAGAAATGCCAATTTTACAGTAAGGATATTTGACCTGTTTTGTTGGCAGATTTTTTTTTCTGTTATTATTTACATTATAATTCCCAATATCATCATGACCATTCACCTAGAAAGTTGAGCAGAGATTTTGGGAAATAACGTATGTGCTGGTTTAAGAATACATCTCTCCTCTTCACAAAATAGACTATTTTGGCATGATGGATAAAAAAACCTTTAAAATTTATATATTTAGGATAAATACTAAAATTGCTAAGTTAAAAATCAGAAATGCACAGATTTTACTACAGAGAATATTACTGTAGCATAATAGAAAATAATTGTAAACCTTCCCCAAACCATTGTCTATCTGTAAGTTAAAGCTGTGTTGAGGGCCCTCCCTGGTGGCGCAGAGGGTTAAGTAACACACTATGAAGCAAACCACAGCCACTGCAGCACGAGTTCAATCCCTGCCACTGGCTGGGGAGATGACCCACATGGTGTAGTGGACCTCTCCTGCTGTGCCCGCTGCTCCCCTCAGCAGTGTGTTTCAGTCAGTCTGCCTGTTCTGCTCCCCACTCTGTCTCTGGTGGATCCTTTCACCTCCCGCAAGTCTGGTCTGTACCCCAGATCTTCTATGCATAAATAAATAAATCTTAAAAAAATAATAAAAAAGTCTATTAAGTTCCTGGCTCAGGCCATGTCCTGGCTCTTCCTGTCTGCCCTCCCTGCAGGTGCCAGTCAGGCCTGCAACCCCCTCCCCTTAGCTGGGGCCCCTCAGTGCTCCTGCGGGTGCTGGAGGGGAAGGGAGGAGGGACCCACCTTGGATGTGGGCTGGGAACAGAGAGCCTGGGTGTGGGATGTGAGATCTTCACTTGCTGACTGCAGTGCTCTGGGCCTGTAAAATGGAGACTGTGATAAAGACCTCAGACAAGACTGTCAGAAGCTGTTCACAGTCCCATAAGGGAAGCACAACTGTAGACCCCAGTTCACAGATGAGGAAACAGAGGCTCACACAGAAGAAATAATTTGCTCAAGGTCAATTAGAGGGTGGAGGCAGATTTGAATCCAGGGATTCTGCTCTAGAGCGCACACTCTTGCCTGCTTCTTGGTGTTCTGAGGAATCCCTTGGATGAAGGGTGTTCATGGGCTCTGCAAACTATAAAATACAGTGGACAGGCCATCTGTGGCCCCTTTCTATGGGAGAGAATTTGAACCTGATGCCTGCAAATGTGCTCTGGAAAGCTGTTAGACGCACATTCCACTGTAACCACCTGCAGTTTAGAGGGAAGATGGGCTGAGTCAGAGTCGGGTGACTGGCACCTGTAGTAATCAGGGGAGGCTTCCTGGAGGAGGTAGACTCTGCATTGAGAGTGGAGAGGTGGGCCTGGCTGGAGGCCAGCAAAGGTATTGGGGAGACAGAACTCAGAGAGCACAGGAAGGTGGGGCAGGCAGAGGGTCCTTGGGTCACTTCTTTGGGATGCAGGTGGGACCTATGAGGCCACAGGCTCTGAAGTTCCCTGTGTCATTAGTATGACATTAGCTGATTTCTGCCTCTTTCATTAAAGAGTTGCATGTCTCATATTTTAATGTCGCTGTTTTATCAATTCGGTGTCTCCGACCTATAATCAGGGAGTGAGTTGTGGCTTCTCTCCTCCGCATTTACTCAGTTCCATTGACTTACCCTTCCTTGTTATTCTGCTGGTAATTCTTTCCACGAGCATCCATCGATTTCCACGCTGAGATAGTCCTGATGCCTTTCTACATGAGAACCTCATGCGTCCCAGTTTGGGATAGAGCACTTTACTCCTGCCCTGTTTCCTTGTGGGAACAGCATCCATGCCTCAGCGGGGACGCCTGTGCACCCGCCTTCGGGAGATGCGCTCTCTCTCTCTCTCCAGACGGTGTTTTTGCCTTTGTATGCAACGTACCCAGACATGATGTGTTGGGTCAAAAGAACTCAGGTCAGTAAGTGTTTAATGGGTGGTTTTGTGTTTATCTAGCCAGGAGTTATGCTGTGGTTGATTGTGCAGTGGTTGTGATCTTGGAGGCTGAAATTTCCTCCATTGTGCTTGTTTTTGTCTCCCATGAAGACTTGGGTTTGCCTAGAGAGTTCTTGAATGGGGTCAGGGATTAGCAGTCCATTTACCTGTAATCCTCTATCGTTTATAGGCGCCCAGGTGGGGAGGTGTGGTGGAGGGAAAGCATTTCACAGTCCTCTGATTAGTTCCAGTCTCTCAGTGGACCTGGGTTGGGTAACACCCTTCCCCCAGGTAAGATGGTGCTAACAAAATAGGTCCCTTGAAGCAGGCCTTGTTAAGGAAAACAGATTGCTCTGTATAGACTTCAAAATGGTTATTTTTTCCTTCCCTGGTTGCATGCAGGAGAGATTTTTTTTCCCCCTCCTTTATCCTATTGCAAAGCTGGTGAGATTCCTAAAGGTAAAATTTACAAAAATATATTCTTTGATTGGGGTACCAGTTACTTTTATGTTTATGTTTATTTTATTTTTTAAAAAAGATTTATTTATGCATACAAGCACTGGGGTACAGGCCAGAGGTGGGTGGGGTGGGGTGAGAGGATTCACCACAGAGAACTGGGAGCAGAACAGGCAGATGAACTGAAGTATACTGCTGAGGGGAGCAGCGGGCACAGCGGGAGAGGTCTGCGGGCCATGTGGGTCCCCTCCCTGGCCGGCAGCAGGGATTGAACTCGTGCTGCAGTGGCTGCGGTTTGCTTCATAGTGCGTTGCTTAACTCACTGCGCCACCAGGGGAGGCCCTACTTTTATGTTTAAATTTTAATTTACATTTATAATTATTGATGCCTTAGTGCATATTTTTGTCATTTTATCTACTTTTTCCCTGTTTATATCCTCTTGTTCTCATTTCTCTTTCCTTGATTTCCTGTGGGCTACTTGAACTTTTTAAAGATTCCACTTTGATTTATTTACTGAATTTTTGAGTGCCTCTCTAGTCTAGTTCTCGTCATTTTTGCTCTGAGAATAAGACAATATCATATGTGACATGTAACCATGTCAGTAGTTTTACCACGTTCAGTCTCAGAGTCTTGGTTCCTTTTAGGTCTCTTTCTCCTTCCCCACTTTGAAATATCATTGTCTTGAGTATTAGATAGTTTGATAATTTTCCTTTCAACTGCAAATTCGAGTTGCAAAATTGATGTAGAAAAGAATGTCTTCTATATATCCACACTTTTGCTCTTTCCTTTGCTATTTTGTTGCCACTGAACCAAAATTCTTTCTTTTTTCATTTTCTTTGCTTGATGAATTTTCTTTAGCCAATCTTTGTGCAAGTGATAAATTCTTTAGTTTTGCTTTGCTTGAGAATATCTGTTTCCCCTTTTTTTCTTGATAGTTTTGCAGTGTCAGAATCTGTGGTTGACAATCCTTTCTGTGACTGAAAAACATTATGTACCTCCTTTTGATCTCTGAGGTTTTGATGGAGAAATTTGCTGTGACATGTTCCCTATTAGATAATTGTGTCATTCTCTCTGATTGCTTTTAAGTTTATTTGTTTTGTTTTTAATTTTTAAAAGTTTACTTATCATGTGCTTTGACAGGGGTGCTTTCATTTTTGTCTTGTTTGGGGTTCACTCAGCTTCTTGAAACTGTGGGTTTGTATCTTTCACCAAATTTAAAATGTCAGTCATTATTTCTCCAATTTCTCTTTCAACGCCACTCTTTCTCCTGTCCATCAGACACCCTGATGCTACAGCTGTTGGGTTTTTCCATGTTGTCCCACAGGTGCTTGAAACCACGAGTTTTTTAATCCTATTTTTTCTCTGTTGTTTACATTGGGTAAACTCTATTGCACCATCCTCAAGTTCACAGATTCTATTCTATTCTCTCCATTCTATTATGGAGCCATCTTTCGCCTTGTAGGGTAAAGGTTGATCAGGTCTTTCCACCCTCCCACCACTGTGATGATGGACACCTGCGGTGCTGTGAGCATTCCAGGGTGGGCATGCGCAAGTGGGCGCACCTGTGTTGGACACGGGCATAAATGGGCGGTGTCATGAGGACACCAGAACTGTGAGGACAGAACCGAGAGAACTGTGAGGACCAACCGACAGAACTGACAGGACAAAGGAGCAACAGCAGCAGAGAGAGAAGAAGCAGCTGAGAGGGTGAGATGCGCCGGGGGTTGGGAGGTTTGCCAGCCTCCCGGCCCCCCGGCCCCCATGCCTGCCATGTACCTGGCCACCTCTACTAAATAAAGTATGAAAAGCCACCGAGGGCTCCAAGAGACTCCTTCCTTGACCCGTCTGCCCAGAACCATCCCGAACCTTCCTCCTGTGCCACCCCCATCTTGCCGCTACACGCCTTTAAAAAAATTCTGTTATTTAATTTCTCCATCCATAGTATTATTTCATTTCTTTTTTGGTAACTATTTCTTAGCTGAGATCTTACATTTCTTCATTTGTTTCGGGAGAATTTATAATTGCTTACTGAAACATTTGATGATGACTGTTTTGATCCTTGTCAAATAATCCCAGCGTCTAATTCCTGATTCATCTTGGAGTTTGGCATCAATTAATTGTCTTTGCTCAGTTAAATAGTTATTGTCTTGGTTCTTGGTATATTGGATAATTTTTACTGGATCTTAACATTTTGTCTACTATGTTAAGGGAGTCTAGGCCCTATTTAAATATTTCACTTTAGCAGCAACTACCCTGTTTGGGCTTAGCACGTGGGTTCCTGGCCTACTATCGTGGGTATTTAACTATCAGAACCTTTAAGGTGCTATTTTGGCCTATTTGGTTTATCTGGTGCGGTCCAGTTCCCACCAGCCCCTCTGCAGCTGCCTGGGGGCTCCAGGGGCTTCCTTCCCTAGGTCTGCTGGATGTCTCCTGGGAAGGGCTGTGGTGGGGTTTCCCTCCAGGTGCTTCCTGAGCACTCTCTGGCAGGGAAGGAGAGTCTCAGACTCACAGGCACAAAGAGACTTCCTGAACGGGACCCTTGTCATGACTGTGTTCCTTCTTTGGGTTCCACTCACCTATCCTCACCCTAGGAATGACATGATTCATGAGAACAAAACATTGTACATTTAGCGGTTTCAAATAACCTCAGCAGCGTTCACAACAGGCGCCCTCATTTCATTTCTGAGAACATACCAGCAGGTACAAGCCCCCATGCGTCAGGAGGGCCTGAGGGCGGTGGTGTCAAAGGGCTTGTTCTTGGCAACAAGAAACAGGGACCGTACCTGTTGACCCTAGAACATGTCTAATTGGCCACCTAAAGGTGTCTGACTTTACAGGTGTCAATAGAGTGGGTTTAATTACTGCAGTCATTTAACCTCTCTGGACCTCAATTAAGGGCTTTAGCTGTAACTCCCTGCTCAGCTAGTTGTTGGGATTTGCTAGTTGTTGGGATGCTCAAATTCCTTAGCTTCTCTGGGGGTCAGTTTCCTCTTTGATGCAACACACATGATGGAAGCCCCACTGCCACACTCACCAACATGATGCTGATGCAAAGGCCTGAGTGCAGCCAAGGCCGCCTGTGTGACCCTGCTTGGTGACCGGCAGCGATCACCATCATGAGTTGGTGGTTTTAGGATAATGGGGGTGTCTGTCTTGAAAGTGGTAATGACATTTGTAGGGTAAAGGTTAATCAGGTCTTTTCACCCTCCCACCACTGTGATGATGGACACCTGCGGTGCTGCGAGCATTCCAGGGTGGGCATGCGCAGTGGGCGCACCTGAGTTGGACACGGGCATAAATGGGCGGCGTCATGAGGCCGCCAGAACTGCGAGGACCGACCAATAGAACTGACAGGATGAGCAGCAGCAGCAGTAGCAACAGCAGCAGAGAGAGAAGAAGCAGCCGAGATGGTGAGATGCGCTGGGGGCTCAGGAGGCCTGCCAGCCTCCCGGCCCCCCGGCCCCCATGCCTGCCATGTACCTGGCCACCTCTACTAAATAAAGTATGAAAAGCCACCAAGGGCTCCAAGAAACTCCTTCCTTGACCCGTCTGCCCAGAACCATCCCGAACCTTGCTCCTGTGCCACCTTTCCTGCTGCTACAACATCATAATGATGATTTTATTAGTACCAATATTGTGAACAGGAAACAAGATTTGATCAGATCTGCTTGGATCTGAATGATTCCAGCACTTACTGGGTGTGACATGGGACTGGCTGCTTAACCTCTCTAAGCCTCAGTTTTCTCATCCGTATAATAAGGACAGTGGTAACATTCACCTTGTGGACGAGAGATGCCGCGGGCTTAGCACGGTAGTTGGGATGCAGAAAGTGCTCGGTATTTGTCTGCTCGGTAGGCAGGGCCTTTGTGTTTTGTTTGTTGCTGTCTCCCCATGTCCCCAGAGCCCAGAATAGAGCCTGATACATATCGGCGGTCTGTCCTAGTGTCCCTTTAGTTCAGGACTGTCTAATTTGCTGTCGTCTCTAGATCCTGCCTGAGAACCTCACTTCTGCTCGGGGTGGCTGGGAGAGCACTAGCACCAGGGTTTCAAGGTGTGTCTAAGGGTCTCCCCAAGCTCCTTGCACCCCATGGTAGTCTGGCCTTGAGGGTGGGCGGAATCAGTGACCAGGATGCTGGGGGGGTGGGGGTCCCCTTCCAAAGTCCTGTCTCTGCTGCCTGAGAATCTTAGTGCTCATTTGGTGGCCATTTCTTGGAAGATGGGAGAGGCTGCCCGTGGGCATCTGTTCCTCTCCACCCCCAGCCCCCACCATGGCCCCGTCCCCCTCCTCACCAACACATTGCAGTGGGAGGGGTTCAGGGCCCTTCCTGGGTATAGGGTCAGAGAACTATCAGGTCTTTCCACCCTCCTGTCACTGGTATGATGATGGACACCTGCAGTGCTGTGCGCATGCCTAGGTGGGCATGTGTAAGTGGGCGCACCTGAGTTTGGACATGGGCTTACATGGGCGGTGTCAAGGAAGTCTGAGGTCAAGGGCTGGCGTCTCCTGCAGCCCCTCTGCTTGGGGGCAGCTGATGCCCTCTCTGTGTGCACCCGTGGCCTTACCCCTGTGGACATGCCCCTGGCGTGTCTTCCTTCTTGTCAGGACAGCCTTGTTGGACTAGGTCCTCACCCTCATGAGCCCACTTAACTGTAGTTACCTCCTTAAAGGCCCATCTTTAAATATAATCACCTTGCAGGGTTAGAGCTTCCACAGATAAATTTAGGGGCTACGATATAGCCCATAGTGAAGAGTCTATGGGGTCCCCTGAGCCCTGGGAGCCTCCAGGGTGACCTTTTCTCACTCTAACCTCTCCTCTACCCACTACCTTTAAGGGCATTTGGCTCAGGCCACTTCTCATTGACCCTTGCCAAGTGGCTCAGAGAGGGGCAGTGACCTACACTTGGTCACACAGCACTAGGAGCTGCTCTAGGGGAGCAGCAGACAGAAGCTGACCTGGGTTTTTCTTTGATGCCAGTGACAAGGCTGGTGGGCTGGCAGGCAACTGGCTCGGGGCTACCTGGTTTTGGGTACCTGGATAACACAACGAAGTCTTGGTGCCAAGTGGCTGCTTTTGTCTCAAGTCCGGCTTTTATTTCTCTCTTAATGATTCCAATTTCAGGAGCAGTTTTTGTCTGTGTTTTTATTCTCTCGTCTTTCACTGGGCTTTCTCTCTAGGTAATCAGAAGCTCGCAGGCAGCTAAGTATGACATGTACATTCAAGTGAAAAGCAATAAAAAATAATTGAACATATTTCTTCATGTCTGAGCAGTGGATTAATCTCCCTGGCACATCCTATTTCCTCTCTGCTTCCCCCACTTTTCCACTGAGACCGCCCCCCCGCTCCCCGGGTCTCTGGGCCGCTCCTCAAGGCCCGTGGCCCCTGCTCCCTGGAGACCAGCGGTCCTGACTGTGCAGCCAGAGTCCCTGGGTTCATCGACGGACTTTCCGGCTGCAGGCGGGGACCCCCAGTGTCCACAGGGGCCTGGGAGGGCTGCGGGCCGTGGCAGGGAAAGGAGCATGGGTGGGGCTGGGCCCCACCCCCCAGCCACTCCTGTCCCTGAGGCAGAGACCCCCTGGGGACACGCTGGTCCCTGCATGTGCCCTGCGGAAGGCAGGTCCTCCTTGCTCCAACAGAGGCTGGTGCTTGTGATCGTGACTTTCAGCCCAAGCTGCCATCGGGCCCGGGGCGGCTGGGGTGCCCTGGGGTGACTGGGAAGTGGGGGCTCAGCTCAGCAGGAGAGCAGAGGCCTCGCAGGGAGGTGGGCAGGAGGGGCCTTACTGCCTCAGGTTACTCACTGCACGTCCTGGGGTGTGGCCCAGCCCCAGCCCTGGCTTCCCCCCTGTAACGTGGGCGTATCTCGGCTCACAGCGTAGAAGGCTGTAAATGAGACGATGCTGGTAAAATGTCAACTTGGGGAAGGGTTGAGGGGCCAAGGATGACCCCCAGGCTTCCTGGTGGAGGGCGAAGGCTCCAGTGCAGTCAGGACGCAGGAGCCGGGCTGGGGAGGGCAGTTCGTGAGCACTGACGCTGCATATTTTGGTCTCTCCCTTCTCACCTCCTGGTCTTCTCTCTTATCTGGCCCTTCCCACCTCCTCGCCGGTTCAGATCCCGAACTGTATCCCAGCTGCATGGCGTTAGACCCCCCTTGGAACCATTCCTCGAACAAGGCAGAGTGGAGGCCCAGGGGGGAGTGGGGTTCCCTAAGGCCTCCCAGGAGCCCAGGCAGAGCGGAGCCCTCCATTCTGCACTGTGCTGCCCGCTGCCCCCACAGAACAGCTGGGCCAGGCCCCCTGCTCAGGCCCTACCTGCCCCCACTAGCCGCTCCCTCCCGAGCCAGTGGGTACAGAGCTGCTGCGCTTACAGCGTAATTTCTCAGGTGGTTTAGAGACGCTGACAAATGGGTGCGGTCCTTCCCAGGAGACTTCGGATTTCCTTTTTCTTATTATTTGTCTTCATGTTTCCTCTGGCTGCTGGAGGCGCGGGAGAGATGGCTCCTGTGGAGCGGGGGTGCCGCTCGGGGTGGTCCTGGGTGCGCCCACAGGGCTGGTGCCTGGAGGCTGCAGGGGCTCAGGGCTCCTTGCCCTGTGCTCTCAGTGGTGCTGGGGTTCTGGCCGCCAGCCAGGGGGTGACTCCCCGCCACTGGGGGTCCCCAGGGACTGGGCAAGCTAGGCAGGGAATGGAGGCAGCAAATGCTGGACCAGGACAGTGGCCCAGCCTTCACCTCTGCACGTCTGCCCAGCCCGCCCTCCCTCCCGGAGAAGGAGGGAGAGGAGAGGAGGGCGAGGAGGAGAGGTGTAGGCGATGAGGAATGGGAACTGGCAGTCACCATACTGGTTTACCCATTTCACTGATGAGGGAACCCAGGCTCAGAGAAGTTTATCTGCCTGCCTGAGGACACACAGCAGGTGAACCAGGGAGTTGGGATTTAAACCCGGATCTCTCCCCTCTCCTTCAAAGGAACGTCTTTTCCAGGCCCACCCCAATCTAGGTGCTCCTTTTTGCTAACTCTGCCCCGCTGCAGGGCGGCAGCCTCCTGCCTGCCCGTGACCTGTGCCTGCCCGGGGCTTCTCTGCACTGACCTCCTCAGCAGAGGTAGCTCTCAAGGCTGCCCCCTGCGACCACGCAGGCCTCTCTCTTGGCAAACCCGTCCCTTTCGGGGCAGCCCTTTCTGCCCGATGGTGTCTGTGCAAATGTCCTTTGTTCTCCTCTCCCTTTTATAGTAACCTGCCCTCTTGGATATAACCCAGGTCTCTGCCTCCTGGAGAAACTCTCCCGGGAACTCGCCGGTGCCGCTGCAAGGGGAGCTCTGGTGAAATCTTTCCCAGAGTGAACCCCAGGACCCCACCCTCTGAACCCAACAGCTCCAAAACACGACATCAAGGGCCAGCTCTGTTCTGGGCCCCTGGATCGAGGGTGGACGTGACTGCCGCTCACCCAGGGCTGATGGCGCCGCGGCCACCGCCGCTCCTTCACCTCCTCTTCCACGTGTCCCGGGCACAGGAAAGAGGGCGGGTGCACATGCTGTGTGAGCAGGATCACCCCGCTAGGGCCCCACACCTGTGGGAGTCACCCGGGCAGCCTGGGCCTCTTCCCTGCCCGAGGTGCCCAGAAACCAGAGAAATGCGAGAAAGTGGAGACATGCTGGGCCCGGCTTGATCATGCACATTTTACAAATGAGCTCTTTAACCCCAAGTGCATGATAAGCAATCCCCCGGGTACTCTCACAGCAGATTTTGATAGAGCACATTTGGGGGCAGGGGTGGTGGAAAAATAACGGAAAGCCACACTCTAGGCAGAGGGGGTGTCACCAGGCATGCCCTGCGCTCGGTGGGAGCTTTGTCTCTCTTCCGGCCTCCCTGGGCCCTGGCGCCGGGCAGGCGCTGCCTCTTGCTACCTGGATGCCTCTCAGGGGCAGCGCCTGCATGGCACGTTCGAGGCCACTGAAGAATGTGGGGCCCTGCACACCACCTCCACGGGTACGCACAGGCACCCTCACACACACCGGCACACTCACCCCCACTCCTGGGAGGTGAGTGGGGTCTTGGCAGCACAAGCATGACGTGTGAAGCCTCCTGGGCCCTGGAGACGTCCACCGGGTTGTCTGCAAAGGCCACGGTCTCCCCCCACCCACGGCGCCTCTGGGTCACTGCCCCATAAAGGTCTGCTGTGGGTTCTCACATGGGGGCTCTGACGTCGGGGGCAGACTGGACCCACGGGAGGTGAAACTCTTCTGGTCTGTTGTTTCTACAGGTGCGGAGTCTGAGGTTCAGCGTGGGTGAGGGGTCACCCCGTCTCTGGCTTGGCTAAGAGCTTGACAGCGGCTGTGGGGACAGAATGAGAGAACACAGCAAAGTGTCTGCTTGAGAAATGGCGGCTTCTAGAGGAAACGTTCCCGTCCCCGCGAGGGAGGGGAACTGAGGCCCAGAGAGGGTCAAGGCCAGGGCTCCCCTTGCCAGTTTCTCGGGGTAGTTCTGAGGGCAGGAGGAAAACCATGGGAGGGTCCCAGGTAGGGCTCCCGCCACCTACACCCCCACTCTCGCCTGCTCCCTTCCTTCCCTCCCTGCCACAGGCAATGTGCTGGGGGTGGGGAAGAGGCAGGGCAACTTTCCATTTTTGCCAAAGACAAACCTCTATTAAGTTAAGCAGTTAACAGAGTCCTCGTGGTGGAATGTGCTTTGTTTAATACCTTGATCTCTCTTGTCTGCTGGAAAAATGAATTCTGTCAAATCTCTAAGCCAACTGTCAAAGTAAAGCATTTTGGGGGAGACAGATCTCTTACTCTGATGGCAAAATTCATTTGATTTGATCCTTTAATCCAGTCTCCATGTGAAACCTGGAGCTGAGATTTTAAAAACCCTTTGCCCTAAAACAGTTTCTTTCCACTCTTTCTCGCTGCCTCCTCTCCTGGTCTCCATCCCTATTCTACCTTTAGAAAATAATACAACAAAGTGCTGCAGCTGGGGGAATGATAACCCTTTGGTTTTCCACAGCCATTTAAAAAAGAGAATGGCAGAGCGCAAAGCCTTGTTTCTCAGGGTTTGTTCGGGGTAGGGGGGCTCACGGCTGAAGGCCCCTGCGGCCCAGGGGTGCTAGGGGACAGGAGGAGGAGCTGCAGGCAGGTGGGGATTGGTGGACCTGGCCTGTCTGTGCCAGCGGGATGGAGAGGCAGGGGCGCTAGGAGAGGGTGGCAGTGCCCCGCTCCTGCTGGAGGAAGGGGCTGCTGCTCCCTACAAGCCACACTCTCCACCTGTGTCCTCCCCTCCCCACTCCACGCGTCCTCATGCCAGAACCCACTGGACTCAGCACTTCAGCTTACAAAGACTGCCACACTCACTATGGCGCTTACGCACTGCAGTCTTTCACTTGCTTATTCCCTCCTTCAAAGGGAGGGGTTTTTGTGTGGTCATTGGGAGTCACTCTAAGGTGTGACCTGTGTGACACTTAGGAGCCACAAAGACCCACAAGACACACCCCTCACTCCCCTGCAGGACTCCTGGCGCCTGTGTCGAGGCTTCTGACACGCGTGCTGCTCACAGAGAAGGCGCTTCTGTTACTTAAGATGTGCCGGGCCACATGTAACAGAAAACTCAAAGTCAGTGGCTCAAGTCATCGGGACATAAAATGTTCTCAGCAACCAGCTGCCTGGAGGGAGGTGGTTCAGCCTGTCAGGTGCTCAGGGAACAAAGACCCAGGCTCTTTCCCTCTTGCCTCTTTCTCATCCTTAGCTGTGTTGTTTTTTTTGTTAGCTTATTGCCTCATGGTTCCAGAATGGCTGCTGCGGCTCCAAGCACCACGTCTTAAACTACAACACTCAAATCAAGAAGAAGGGAGTGGAGTGAGGCAGGGAAAAATATTTCCCAGAAGACTGCTCTGTGCCAGTTTTCCTCTTACACCTCCATAAGCAAATCTGGGTCACACGCCGCCCCCTAAAGCAACCTCTGGAGAGGAGCATGGGGCGCTAGACTCGAGCTCGCTTTGGTCTGCTCCAGCCCCACCAGCATGAGGTGGTTGCTATGGAATAAGCCCAGGGTTCTGTGGGTGGAGGAAGGAGGGGGTGGGCTGCTGCCTGGGCAGCGATGTTACCCACCGCCTCTGATCAGCTGTGTGAGTCTGGGGCGCGGGGTCTGGGGCGGTGGCCGGGGCTGGGGCCTGGGCGCTGGAAGCCCTGCTCTGGGCCTCTGCACTGTGGCCTGGGGCCGTAACAGCACCTGTAGGGTGCAGGTGAAGGTGCCGTGGGGTCGGGCGTATAGATGCCCATCCGGGGGTGTACAGCCACTGTGGGCTGAGCCCCTGCCCCCCAAGAAATAAGGACACCACTGATTTTATTGTTTATTAATCAAAGAGCCACTGTGGGCTGAGCCCCGGGCCTCCTCTGGGACCGTCCTGGGTGACAGCGGCAGGAGGAGCCGCACACGCTCGAGCACTCTGCGTGTGCGTGTGCATGTGCGTGCGTGTGCGTGTGCGTGTGCCGGCCGCCCTTCACTGGCCCTCGCCCACTGCACCTCACGGCCAGCCGAGGGGAGGGAGCTGTGTCCCTCCCTCTCTAGCTGAGGACCCGGAGGGGCCCCCAGTGGGGTAAGGGCAGGGGCTCCAGGACCCTCAGTTTGCAGCCACTGCTCTGTCAGCCCAGGGCCTGGGTGGAGCCGGCACAGGGGGTGCTCAGGGGACCCTCCCCCAACCTGCAGACCACCCCGACCCAGGCTCTCTCCCCAGCCCGCTCTCTGCCCATCCCGGGTTCCAGCGCCCAGAACTTGCCCTTGGCGTGGGGAGATTTGCCCACCAGCTGCCCCTGTTTCTCTGAGTTGATTAATAAAGTCAATGGTGCCCTTACTTCTTGGTCACGATTTGGCAACTCCCATTCTTTGGAGAAATAATACGTTCCATGCACGTGATTGTATACCCTTTCCTTAACACACAGATAAGCATATGGTAATGATGGATAATAAATTCCATATTTAGAGTTGTATTGAAATGCAAAAACTGCTTCCAACCATTATACACCTACAGGTCTATCAAAGTTTGATAACTTAGGTGAGGCTCCTGGCTGGAACTGGGCCATAAGCTTGTGTACAAACTGTGAAATGAAATGTGCAGGCCAGCCCACCCTTCCCTACACTGTTCAGTTCTTTCTACCTTCCCAGTCTCAGACTTAGACCCAGGGACCCCCTAAGTCCCCCAACATGTTCCTGGATCTGGGACCTCACCATACTGCAAGTGATTTCTTTTTGCCTAAATCACACATAGTGCTTTTCTCACATAAAGCCGTGACTCAGATATCAGTTTATTTAAAAACTGGTTTAAAAAAAAACCCACTTTCTAACAATGAATCTCTCTTTCTCTCTCTCTCTCTCTCTCTCTCTCTCTCTCTCTCTCTCTCTCTCTCTCTNGACTCTCTCTCTCTCTCTCTCTCTCTCTCTCTCTCTCTCTCTCTCTCTCTCTCTCTCTCTCTGTCTCTCTCAGCCCTCATCAAATAAGAGGAATGAGGTTTTTGCAAACCTATGTGGAAATTAAACCTGCAATCTGGGCACACGCTTGTTTGACAAGTGATAATTAACTGCTGACAATATAATTTCAGCTTGGACAAAAACATGTTTTTCATTAAAAAGTAATCAAAGAGATCCCTGCATTTGTCTAGGTGGCGGAGCTCAGCCCCTCTGCCTACTGCTTCGGAGTTGGCACTGAGTGTCCACAGCGTCTGGCAAGTGGGACTTGGGCCCCAGAATGGACACCTGGATGGCCTCTGGGTCCTGCAGATTTGGGGCATTCCTCAGCAGTGGCTCAGCCAGGCCCTGTCTCGCTGGGCTGGACTCTCCTCCGGGCATCCTGGTTCACAACGAGCCTGGCACCAGTGCAGGGACATGGCTTCAGGGAGGAGGGGCACTCTCATTTCCTCTCAGCCCTGCGGCTGCTGCCATGCCTTGACTCTAGCCCATGCCCCACGTGACAGGAAGGAAAGTGAGGCTCAGAAAGGCCAAGTCACTTGCTCTGGGCCACAGAGCTGGCGAGGGTGAGATAAGATGTACATTCTGCCTGATTCTAGGTCTGTGCCCCCTCCGCATCCCCACGCCATCCCACCCCCAACTCCAGTGAACTCATCTGTTCTCAGACTCAGTTTCCTCATCTGTAAATGGGGGCTCCCTTTATGGGTTGTTGGATGATGAGATAAGCTAATCTAGACAGTGCTTGGCACAGAGTAGGCCCTCAGCCTCGTAAGTTACGATGTTTATTACCAACAGCAGGCTCTGCTGTAGACTTGTGCCCACTCTGATTTGTATGTTGAAATCCCATGGCATCCCCGACGTGATGTGTTTGGGGCATGGGGCTTGGGAGGTGATCCCGTCACGAGGGATGAGTGTTCTTATAAAAGAGATCCTGGGAAGGATCCCTGTCTTTCTGCCAGGTGGCACAGAGAAGAACCATGCCTTGGTTTCTACCAGATACAAATCTGTTTGCACTTGCATCTTGGCCTTCCCAGCCTCCAGGACTATGAGAAATACATTTTTGTTGTTCACAAAGCACCAGGTCTATGGTCTTCTCTTATAGCCGCCCACAAGGGCTAAAGCAATATTAATAACAGCAACGGTGTGCTGATATAATTAGGCAAACTTCTTTCTCCCCCATAGGCCAGTGGTTCTGCCCCTTGAATCTTCTCTGTGAATTGCAAGCAGAATTCATAAAATAAAAACACGATTAGGCAAACAATGAAGTGGAACTGCAGAACACTGAGAAAAGAGATCTTAAAAAGTAGCTAGAGAGACAACAGATTGCGTACAGGAATGACAAGCAGGCAGCAGATTCTGCTCTGCCAGATTAGAGGACAGAGAGCCAGGGGCTATTGTTTCTAGAGCCAAGTGAAATAAGCAAAGTGCAATTCTAGACCCAGCAGAATTATTCAAAATTGAATGAAAAAGAAATACATTTTCAGGCAAAGACACACTGGTAGTCCTTGTTGAAAGAATGAAGCAATACCAACAATACCCAAGAAGGACACTGAGCCCCGAAGAGGAGGGTCAAACTAGAAATAGTGAGCAAAGAAACGGGTCCATCTGGACAGCTAGAGAAATGAACACAGTGCTGAGGGCAGAGGTTACAGCCACTGCAGGGGCAGCAGGCAGCTGCCCAGTCAGTTCCCAGCACAGTGTCCAGGTGGAGAGAGGGAGATCAGAGCGGCCGTCTAGGTCGTGGTGCAGATCAGAGGAGGGGAGATTGATTTACTTTACAGCATGTTCAACCAAGACTGTTAATTATGATTTTAATGCCGAACAACTAATAAAGGGAACAGAATATGGGATTTCCAAATGAGTCAAAGGTAAAACACACAAAGCAAAACCAGATCGATCGAAAGGGTGGTAGGAAATGAGCCAAACAGAAACAGGAGAAAACTAAACAGCAAAAGGAAACAGAAATCCTTGCAAAAGACTTGCAAGGCACAAAGCGTAGAGGTAGAATCTGGATCCCGCCTTTTATACCGGCGTGGGATGTCGGTCTATTAGAGGGTTTCCGCAGCTCAGCTCTTTGCACACAGCTGGTAGGACCGGAGGGGCTGCCAAGGGCCCGGCTGGGGGGTGGCCTCGCCTGCACGCAGCGAGTCCTCTGGTCCCGAAGCCACCTGTTGACTCTGATTTGGAGCAACTGATGTCACCTCTCTGGAGCTCCATTTCCTAATGTGTGCATCGTGGGTGCATACGGGAGTCAAGAGGCTGGGCAGAGAGAGGAAGCAGTGAGCCTCCGGGCGCACTCCCAGCACAGGGGATGGGTCAGTAAACAGTGCTGGCAGCTGCCTTGAACCCCAGGCTGCAGGAGGCTGGTGTGGCGTGCCACAGCTGGCTGGCTTGACCTGACTTGTTGGCATCAGGCCCCAGGCTGGTGTGTGGGCTCTGGGAGGGTGTCTGTCTGTCTGGTTTTCACTGATTCGACCCAGAGCTGACCTGGGTCATGAGTGAAGGGCTAAAGTGCTCTTGGTCCTATTCTAGCATCTGTATTCCCTAAGCGTGTTCTCCATGTCCAGGAGCCTGCCTGGAAGGAAGCAGCAAGACCCAGGTGAGCCTGTCATTAGGGCATGGGATGCCAACTCTATTTTCCTCTCCCACCAGCTTGCACGTTTTACACCTGCGTGCTCTATGACCTGTGTCCTCTGGGAGCAGGGACTTTGTCTGCCTCTCTCTGGGTTCCCTGTGGTGGAGCATCCACCGTAATGGTGCTGCTCTGAGCCTCAGTTTCCTCCTCTGCACAATGGGCACTGTTAGGGGGGTGCAATGAGGTGCTGTTCCCCTCCTCACCCTGTCTTCAGTACAGGCGTTGCAGGCAGAGAGCAGCTGCCCCTTCCCTCTTTGCTCTGTGCTTGCATATGGAACGGGTTTTATAAGGACATCACAGTAATAATAACGCTTTGATGATAAAGTCTCTGTTGTCAAGTTTCATCTTATCAGAAGAATAAGAGATGATCGAACTGGTTTAAGCAGTCCTTCTAGGAAGTTTCCAGAGGGACTCGGAAACATCTCTCAACAACCAACCTCATTTTTATTTGTCTTCATCTTGTTGAACAGCAGCAGCCACATTTTGAATGTTTGCAGTGTCCAGGGACGCTTTTACCCGCATCCCTTCCTGCCTGTGAGAGTGACCAGTGTTCTGAGCTGAATACTTGTGTTCTTTAGATGCATATGTTCAGATGAAGCCCTAAACTCCAGCGTGCTCTCTGGAGATGGGGCCCCTAAGGAAGAAATAAAGGTTAAAGGAGGTCATGGGGTGGGGCCTTGCTGCAGTGGGATTAGTGTCCTTCTAAGAGGAGACTCCAGAGCTCTGCCTGCCCCTGCGGCCATGGAGGATGCAGAATGGCTATCTGCAAGACAGGAAGGGAGACACTCCAGAAACTAAGCACACTGACACCTTGATCTTGGCTCTCTGGTCCCCAGAATGTTGAGAAAATACATTTCTGTTGCTTAAGCCATTCCTCCCCGCCTCCCCCCCCCCCCCCCGGGTTTTTTTNAATGTTGAGAAAATACATTTCTGTTGCTTAAGCCATTCCTCCCCGCCTCCCCCCCCCCCCCCCGTGTTATTTTGCTAAGGCAGCCTGGGGGGAGGGGGCATCACTAACTGACTCTGAACTGAACTGGTGGAGAGTGAGATCTTGCAATTACCCAGTGGGTCCAGGAATTGGGGAACCAGTCTCAGTCACAGGGGAGATGAGGGTGGCCCAGGCAGGGCAGTGACCTCCCAAACCTGAGCTCTGTCCACAGCGCCACCAGCCTGGGGGGTCTCACAGGACCACCCTGCACAGACAACCCCGCTCCAGCAAACTTTCATTAAACACACATCCCAGAGGTTAATTTGTAAGGAGGCAGTGAGAATGTGTTATTTAAATAGAGATTATTAAAATCATGCCTGGGGGTGGCTACATAATGGGTAATTATCTGTGACCTAATTGTGAAAACAATAGACTCTATTCCAGGTGGCTCTTTCCAGGAACCTAGAGTTTATCCTGGCGAGTAGCACATTCCGAGGTTCAGCTGACGCTTGTTGAATCGTATATATGAATCTAAAATGAGGGCCCCTGAAGAACTTCTGTGGTGCATTGGCCTAGACTGTGGAAGCACATTTGGGTGGAGATGCTTTCCTTGAACTTTGGGGTTTGCTCCCCTTCAATTTGGAAGGGACCTCAGAGAATGATTAATGGTAAACTGAGGCACAGTGAGGAGATGTGGGCCATGTCCCATGCCCTTCTGGGGCCCCGCCCTGCATCCTTGCTTCCCCCATTTCTACTTGTGAGTGCTCTGGGCTCTCCCACAACCCTGTCAGGGATTCTTCACCAGTCGCTTCCACCAAGATGAAAAACCCACAGGCAGGGCACCTCACTTTCCACAGCTGGAGGCTAATTTGCCCGGGGGCTGCTGCTTTGTTTGTTTGTTTTCTTTTAGAATTACCTTCATGGCTTAAAAGGCACATTTTTAAAAGTCTAAAAAGACTGTCAGCACCCTTCCAAAGGAGAACACGTGACCCGCCCTGCGTGAATGTAGCATTCTATAGAGTTGAAAGCCCCATCAAAAGAATATATTACAGGAAGAGAGGGTTTGATTTGGGAAAATTCAAGCTGCTGCACACATATTTTGCCTTCCAACATTTCATATTTTTCACCAAGGAAAAAAGTCTTTGTAAAGGTTACCTTTCCCTTAAAAATATCTGAATGCGTGTAATTTAAGCTCTGTCAAACATGTGAAATGTTAGTGATTTATCACTGATGTAATCCTGCCTTCTTATCTCTCTCCAGGGCAAGAGAATTCTCCCTGCACAGCATCTGGGCAGTTTCTCTCAGTAGCCCGGGGCTTGTCTTTTCAATTCCTCTGAGAGACTGAATGCAGGAAGGGCAGGAGGCTAGAAGATTCCATTTCAGCCTCAGTGCCTTCCCTGGCTGACCATCACAGCTTTATCTCCTGAGGCCCGCAGCGCCTAGTGCGGTGTGTCCGCATTTATAAAATGGGTTCTCCCCACCCCTGAGTGCTCATCCCAGTTCTAGCCACCATCACCAAGCCCAGATTATCTACCCAGCCTTCTCAGTCTCCCTGATTCCTCTCTTGCCCGCTGTGGTCTCTTCTCCACTGAGCTGCAAAAGCATCTTTGAAAATGTTGGCGAACCATGTCCTTCTTCCTTCCTCTCACACCCTCCGTGGCTCCCACCTCTGTCTCTCAGGGTAGAGCCAGAGTCCTCCCCATTCCCAAGGTCCCTGAGAGCTCCCTCCCTCACCTGCCGCTCTGGGGAGCCACAGTGGGGTATGTGTGTGGGAGGGTGGGGGCTCCTCTCTGACTCCCGTGTACCAGACACACCCTTACCTCCGATCTCTGAGTGTGCAGTTGTACCCCAGCGTCCTGAACCCCCTCTCACCCCTCCTCCCTGCCTAAGTCATCTCAGAGACAGATACCATATTTGTTTTCCCTGTTTTTCTGTTGACTTGGTGGGAAAGTAATAGGCTCTATGTGGGTAGTGATTTCGACCTTTTTGCTCACCACTGAAAACCAAACTCCTAGAACACTGACTGAGGCATAAATACTTATGAATGAATAAAAGATTCACATTTGGTGTGTATGGGATCAAGCGCATACAGGCAAGAACCAAGTGAACAGACACATTATATAACATAATATCTAATAGTGAGAAATGCTATGAAGAGAGGAAATCAGGACTGTGGGGCTACTCTAGGTTGGGGTCCAGGAAAGCTTCCTGGAGGAGATGGAATTTGAGCCATAATCTGCATTTGGCAGGCCAGACTGCAGGCCTGGGAGAGGGGGACTTGCCCAAGGCTAGTAGCTGGTGCGTTGTGGAGCAGGTTTGGAGACCAGAGGGACGGTGGGCCCAGGCCCTGGGAGCTCCTCTGAGCCCCCCAATGAGCAGAGGTCTGGGTCCTTTGTCCTGGCCTGTCCACTGCATTGTGGTCATTATGCCATGTGGTTGCCCTCTCCGTAGGAAGGAGAGTGTCATTTAGACTGAGACAGGATATCATCCAATCTTTTAGCCTCAGGACCAATCATGGCCTACAGGTCCTGGTGCACAGTAGGGCCACTGCAGAAGTTCTTTAAACAAATCTAGTGTGTTTATTTCTAGGTAGGTGAGGGCATGTGGCAGCTATAAACACAGAAGAATGCACAGTTGTAAGAGGTGCTGGAAATCAATTATTTTTTTAATGGGAAAGGGAGACCCAGGATGGTCTTGGACCAAGGGAGTAGCTGACCAAGGTCACTTGGGACTTGACAACAGGCTTCCAAAGTATCAAGGTGTCATGAGACACCTTGCGGAGGGGGAGATCTGAGAACCCCACTTCTCTGTCACTGGAATCCAGGTGACTCAGACAGGAGGGATTTGAGCTGCCGTTAATGACAATAATATAAAAATAAGACTGATTTGAAGTTACAAATTCCTTCAACCTGAAAAGACACACACACATCCTTAAAATGAACATGAGGCCAGATTAATTTCTAATTTGCTATTTTTTAGAATTCATCAAAGATCCGGGTTCAAGGAGAAAACAAACTGATGCCAAATCTGAGACAGGACAGTGAGGAAGGGGATAGAGTCACACCCTCATCTAGGGTAAGCTCAACAGATACAGCTAAAAAGAACTGAGCCAGAATAGTCAAGAACTTGGTGAAGGCCAAGTGGAACTGGCTGCACAGCAGGAAGCTCACAAAATGGGGGGTGTCTGTACCAACTTGCTGACTCTGGAACCCCAAGGGGTGCTCACGGGAAAGATCAGAAAGAATCTTAAGCAAGTGTGCACTGTGGGTCAGCAGACCTCTTGCCCAGAATTTTCTCCTGTCTTTTCTATGAAATAAAAGCCTTAATCTAAACCACTATTAAAGTCCCAATGGCATTTCGCACAGATATAGGAGAAAAAACATGGAATTTTTATGGGGACTACAAGAGATCCTGAAGAGCAGAAGTACTCTAGAGATAAAAGGGCAAAAATGGAGGCATCAGCCTTCCCTATTTCAAACTATACAACAGAGTGATACTAACTAAAAGAGCTTAGTATTGAATAAAAATAGAAACATAGACCAGTGGAACAGAATCAAGAGCCTAGAAAAAAAAACCATATACATATTGGCACCTAGTTTAATGATGAAGGAGCTATACACATACAATACAGCAAAGAAAGTCTCTTCAATAAGTGTGTTAGAAAAACCTGAATAATCACATGCAAAAGAATGGAACTATAATAATAATAATAACAATAAAGACACAAAAACCAAAAATGAAAAGACAAGGACAAATGGGGGACACTTGGTGGGGAGGGAAGTGGGGAGGGTTGAGGGCAGATGGGAGCACGGGGGACTGAGGTGATGGTGCACTGGTGATCTGGTGATGGGGAATACATGGGGATTACAATTGATGTCAAATATATATAAATAAAAAATGTTAATAATAAAAAAATAATGGAACTAGACCACTGTCTAGCACCATACACAAAGCTTAATTCAAAATGGATTAAAGAATTGGATGTAAGATGTGAAGCCATAAAATACAAAGAAAGAGGAAAACATAGGTGGTAAACTCACTGACATTGGCCTTAGAAATGTATTTGGGAACTCAATTCTAAGATAAGGGAAACAAAAGCAAAAATAAAGAAATGGACTACATCAAATTAAAAAGCTACTGCACTGTGAAAGAAGCTTATATCAAACCAAAATGATATTCCACTGTAAGGGAGAAGATACTTGAATGTCATATGCTTGACAAGGGGTTAATATCCAAAACTACAGAAAGAACTCATATAACTCAACCATTATAAAAAAACAAAAAAACAACCTGATTAAAACATTGGCACAGGATCTAAATAGACACTTTTCCAAAGAAGACATACAGATGGCCAATAGACACATGAAAAGATGTTCATTATCTCTGATTATTAGAGAAACGAAAATTAAAGCAACATCAATATATCACCTTGCACCTGTGAGAATGACTGCTATCCACGAGACAGTAAAGGATGTGAAAAGAAGGGATCCTTGTTGGTAGGAATGTAAAATGGTACAGACATTATAGAAAGCATTTTAGAGATTCCTCAAAAAATTGAAAATAGAAATTCATACGATTCAGTCATCCCACTTCAGTTGATTCAAAGAGAGAGTTGCACCTCCATGTTTATTGCAACATGATTTACAGTAGGCAATAATGGAAACAATCTAAGTTCTCATCAATTGAAAAATGGACAAAGATACAGTATCTATACATAACAAAGGAATTCTATTCAGCAAAAAAAAAGAGAAAGGATGAAATCCTGTCATTTGCAATAACATGGATGGATATAGAAGGAATTATGGTTACTAAAATACGCCGAACAGTGGAAAACACTGTATGATCTCTCTTACATTCTTACATGTGGTTAAATGAAAACAAACAAATGAAAAACTCGGTAAGACAAAAGCAAGCCTTTGGATTATAATATTAGTTAGTGGTTACTGAAAGAAAATGGGTAAATGGGGTGAATAAAAAGGGAACATTGGTTTGGTGAAGAATAGAACTGAAATTTTATTTGTGAGCATAATGTTGTATATGCTCATGTTGATTCTCAGTGATGCGCACCTGAAACTTACATAATATTATAATACAATGGCACTTCGATAAAAATTAAATTTCATTCAAGAAAGCCTGATTCTAGTTGGAAAGCAGAACAAGATGGGCTGCCCCCTTAAGGCACTGGTGAAAAGTCAATTTAGTTGGGGGAAGTGGGGAGAGTCTCTTTTCCTGAGGGAGGGGTAGATATACTAACAGGGCCTGTACCATACAAAGGGATGATGATGAGAACTGAGAAGGCCTCATCCCGAGATGCAGGAAAACAAGTTTAAGATTGAGGCTTAATCAGAACAACAGAATAAACAGCAGAGGTTTCCTCCTACCAAACTAATGAGCTCTGTGTAACTAGTAAGACCAGATAAATGCTGAAAGGAACAGGAAAGGGAGAGGGGAGATAAAGAGAACTTCTCTGAGGGTCATGCAAAGGAAAGGCCTCAAGTCTAATTTCAAACAGACCTGGTTCTAGAAATACATTCTCCAGCCTAAATGAAAGGTGGAATATGTAAAAATATACCTGAAAATAATAACACAAAGGATGTGAAATGTTGTAAGTTCCTTACACTATATACAAAGAGTTATATTATTTGAATATAGATTCTAATGAAGGTATGTATATTTCAAACCTAAAGGAACCACCAAAATATAATGAGGCATAAATAACAAGTTAGTAGATGAGAAAAAAGGAATAATAAGTGACCAACAAACTCAAGAGGAAAAAAGGAAAGAACAGGGTGAATAAACATAACACTAATCTATTGAATGAAAAAAGTCAGATGATAATTGAAACATTCCATCTGGAATATCCTCTGAATTTGGGAGGTGCTTCCTTGGCTTAGAATACTTTTCAGTGTTTCACAAAACCTCTGATTAAAAAAAATGCTTTATGAAATCTCTTTAATTAGTTTGTTGTTCATCAACACAGCTATACTTGAGTTAGGCTTTCATCAACTTGCTGCTACCTAGAATAAAAGAGTGAAATGCTCAGAGGGCTGTAATATCACTGGAGGTCATCTGACTCACAGTTTGACTCCCACCTCCCCACTATGAGGGTCACATTTTGGGATGTTAGACTCACAGTTTTTTCCATGTCTTTCCATTTGAAAGAGGCACCATAGAATCATAGGATTTATAGCTGTGGCCCAGAGAAAGGAAGTGACACAAGGTCACATTTACATCTAGTCATTTCTCAACCTATAACCCATTATACAGAAAGAAATTAACAAAAAAAAATTACACAAGCCTTCTTATCAGAAGACATACAAACCTATAAGAAGGCATGGGACTGCTAAATAAAGCGAGCTTTGAGTTTCCTGTCTTCCGTTATCAGTTTATTAGTCTTTGAGTCATGAAAGCCAAGAGACAAATTGAGAGTATAACCAAAGACAATGTGTTTGCTGTCCATGGTGCTGAAAGATTGGGTGGGCCCTACTTCAAGTGTATTTAAGGCCAAGAAGGAAAGAACATAATTGGCTTTTGAAAATCCTTCCCTCCTTAATAGAATCAATCTTCCTACCACACTGTGTTATTCTTTTCTAGCGTTCTGGAAGACACAGTGTCAGAATAAATGGTTTGATACCACAAAGAACTATTGGATGCACCAAGTAACACCAGGGTGGCCTGATGGTCTTGGTTCTACTGAGGACTTGAGGCCATATCCATCTAGATCAGAGGCAGTGCAGCACCAAAGATACCAAAGTTAAGCAGTCTCCTTTTAGTTATAATGTCTCTTGTTCGAAAGAAAAAAATGGGAGTATAAATAATCAGGCTGGCTGCCCAGTGTAGTGGGGACCATTGCTAGAAGCATTCACTTAATTGATGCTGGATAAATTAAGTCAAAAAGGAACATTCAGGAGACATATTGAGATTTTTATTCAAGTAATCAAGTAGATTAATTGTCAAGACCCTAAAACAGTAGAGACAGCCAGTACGAGGAACCATCAGGGTTATGGGGGATCTGGAACAAAAAGGTAGGAGCACTCCACAGTTAAGATCTGGTTGGAATCAAAATCAGATAATAAACCAACAGCAATTAGAGAAGATGGATTTGAGGAAGGTAGAAGGCAAAATATCAGATGTTCTTAATGATAACACCTTTGCTGTTGTTCAGTTTAATTTTAACACAGTTTCCAAGTACTCCTCTGTGCTACCCAGCTATATATATGTGATTCCATTGAATTATTTTGCAAACCCTCAAGAAGAAAATGCTTTTGTCACATACAACTAAGGATCTGGAACACAGAGGTAAGGAGACTTTTTATAGTCTCTAGTGCTGATCTCTATTCCTTGCTTTTTGGCAGAAGTGGGCATTGAATTGGCATGTGATGGCAGCTCATTCCTGGGAAGAAGGAAAACACAAACTTGCTGGCATCTCTCATAGCTGGCAGTGACTTTAAGTGCTCATGGATGGATGGGAGTAGCTACTTGTCAAATAATCAAAGAAAATTGGCCTTTGGGTTATCTCTGGCCCAGGACCAGAAGTCATGAACACTGGCTCTTACCAGCTAGATGTGTCTTGAGGTCATGTGATTCTGTGTATAACATTAAGAGTCACCATATGTTGAACATCTCCTTCATCCAGATAACA
This sequence comes from Galemys pyrenaicus, assembly GCA_019455555.1. NCBI lineage: Eukaryota > Metazoa > Chordata > Mammalia > Eulipotyphla > Talpidae > Galemys > Galemys pyrenaicus. The sequence goes on along the minus strand of JAGFMF010012145.1, from coordinate 8,842,833 downwards.
AATGTCTATCAGGACACTGGTGCATGAAGTGAGCCTCATAAAGTTGTTGAAGGACATACTCAGCCCAGCTTGAATTACAGCTCTCTGAACACATCTTTGTGGCATATGCCACCCCATGAGAGTATCTCCTTCACATTCTGGACTCAACACTGCTCAGTTGCAGATATTCTTCTCTCCACACAATGGTTCCTGGCCTTTTCCCATCCTTGGGTCTTGTAGTTTGTGAGTGTATGGGGAGGAGAATTAAGTTGAAAGGGAATAAACAGGCAAATAGAAGCCAAATCATGGAGGTGAGAATTTTCTGTCTCGAAGAAATAGACAACTTAACACAATCTAATCTAAGCACAAACTAAATCTGATGAAGTTGGTTAGATTCATTTTCTTAATCAACTATTTCAAAGCCAGCATTCATCTATTCATCGGCTGAACTCATCAAGAGAAAACATGCTTCTTCAGGAGTTTTCTAACTGAAAATAAATGCCTCATTACATTAAACATATTAACCTGAGAACAGTATTGATGTCAGACAGACTAATGAATGTCATTATAGGAAATGTGCAGTATTCCTCAGAGGGACCCAGTAGGCCATTAGGAATGCTCTGCAAATGCGCTCAACTATTGTAGGGTGTGGAATCATTAAGGAGAATAGGAGGTAGAAGAGAAGGGGAGGCAGAGGGAGAACGGCTGATCCTGCCACCGTGGATGTCTTTGTGAATATTACCCCTGGTCTGTCCAATACCTTTGATATTTGAGAATGGTACGTGACCACTTTTATGTGACATATTAATTATTTATCTGAAAAGAAGAGGAACTGACTTTTGTCTTTAAAATATGAGAAGAGGCAAGATTTTGGCATCAGGGAACCTTGTTTCTAGTTCCTGTTTTGCCACACAGTGGGAGTTGCAATAATTCTCAGGTTTTCACCACAGATCAGTGGACTAAATCTAGTTTTTTCCCAATCTTTCCTGAGCAAAACTGTATTACAAACTTTCTCATATGTTATTTTATGGATCCTACACAGAAATTCAGTTAAACATGTTTTTGCCCCAGAATTATAGAAGAGGAAAGTCAAGTCTCAAATGATCTGAGTTGCTTTGTTAGATCCTTAGGACAGACAAAGCCAGGAAATGGGCTCTGTCCTGGGAAGGCTAGCACTGCAGAGCTACACCCACCTTTACACAGCAGTGCAAAAGAAGGAGTGAGCTTTCGTGCTGATGAAAACATCAGCAAAGCATGATGAAGAATGCTGAAGGAAGGAGGGCTCTGAGCCTGTAGAAAGAAAATCTCTATACAAGTCAAAGAAATGTGTTCAAATAGAGAAAGTGCTTTCACATGGAAGAAGGAATCCATAGCCTCAATGTGGGCTGAAGGGAGAGGTTTTCAACAGTCAAAGCTCTCCAGGCATGGCAAGAACCACTTGAGAAACAATAAGCTCACCATCCTTATGTGTGTGCAAAAGTCATTAGAAAGTACTTGTTGGGGGTGGGGATAATATTGGGATGACCTAGATTTGAGTGACAGATGTGCTCATTTTTCATAATATAAACTATTTCACCTCTCTCACCTACAATTTCCTCATTTGAAAAGTGGAGAAACTAGTGCAGTCTGCCTCACTGGATTATTGTGGGAATTAAATAAAATTGTATATGTAACACTTTACTCTCAATGCTGATATGGGAGATAATGTTTTCTTTTTATTGAACAGATTCTGGTTTGGACATTTGAACACACCCAGGATTCAACATCTTTGGCAAAGACCTCTTTATTTAATATCCTGAAGATTAGGGGGACTGTGTTCATAATTAATTTGTTGTCTCTTAGATCAAATTTCACTGTTTGTTGTCCTGCATTATGACACTGAAGCTGGACCTTGTAAACATTATACAAATCAACAGACTAACTACATCTAAGAGACATACAGATCCTCAGCTCAACAGCAATGTCAAATACATTCTCATCAATTATAAATTGGGCATTTTCCAGGATAGACCATATGTTAAGTCACAAATTAAGTCTCCATAGTTTTTAAAATGTAGGTATCAGATAAAGTATCTTCTCCAACTGTGATGGGTAGAATTAATAATCAATAACAGAAGTAAAACTAGAAAAGTTATAAATTTGTGGAAATTAAGCAACACTTCCTTAAACAGCTGATGAGTTGAAGAAATTGAAGGGAAATTATGAAATACTCAAGACAAAAGAAAATGAAAACACAATATTCCACAGCAGATGGGACACAGTAAAAACAGTGTTAAAGGCAAAATTTATAGCTACAAACATTTACATTAAAAATTCAGAAAGATCTATATTAAAAAAATCTAATTTTATAATTAGGAACTAAGAAACTAGAAAAGGAATTAAACTGAAAACTTGCAAAAGGAAGGAAATAATAGAGATTAGAGCAGAGAGAAATGACATAGAGATTAGAAATAAAAAAAAATCAATGAAACCAAATGTTGATTCTTTAAAAAGATCAATAAAATTTACAAACCTTTAACTAGATAGACTAAGAAAAATGAGCAAAGTCTTGAATAAATAAAACTGGGAATGCATATGGTTGCATTACTATCAAATCTACAGTAGAAACAAAAAGGAGCATAAGAGAATACTATGGAAAATTGAACCACAGAAACTGCTAACCTAGCTGAAATGAATAGTTGGCTAGAAACATAAAACTCACCAAGATTAAAGTATGAAGAAAGAGAAAATCTGATTAGATCTATAACTAGTAAGAAGACTGAATCAGTAATAAAAAAATCTTTCAGTGAAGAAAAACCCTGAACACATTACCTTCACTGGTGAATTCTACCAATATTTAAATCCTAGCCACTAGACCAGCAGGGAAAATTCTACCAATATTTTAAAAGACTAGTGTTGATTTCAAAACTTATTACAAAGCTACAATAATTAAAATAGTGTGGTACTGGCATACAGACAGACCTCTAGAACAATGAAATAGAATAAAGAACCAGAAATAAACCTATACATAAGTGGCCAACTGATTTTTACAATAATGCAAAAACTGTTCAGTGGAGGAAAAGTCAGTCTTTTCAACAAATGGTGCTTGGAAAATTGGACAGTCACAGGTGAAAAATGAAGTTGGGCCCTAAGCTAACACAGATACAAGCACTAATGCAAAATGGGTCAAAAACCTATATGTAATACCTGAAACCATAAAAATCTTTGAAGAACACATAGGATAAAAGTTTCATGATATTGGTTTTGGTCATGATTTCTTGGATGTGACAACAACACAGAGGCAACAAAAGAAAAAATAAATTTGACTTCATTAAAAATTGTGCATCAAAAGACAATATCTACAGAACAAAAAACTTGCAGAATTGGAAAAATATTTGCCAGTCATATCTATGATAAGAGATTAACATAGAGCACATAGAGAACTTCTAAAATATTAGTGAGAGATTAAAAGCAAAAATTAATAATAATAGAATAATTGTAACAATGTACTACCATAAAAGTTAAACAATATGGATTAGCTCTCCTTCAGAATGTCTTATTGTACATAATATTTTCAGACTGCAGTCGACCATGAGTAACTAATCCCTTGTGGATATGGGGGACTATGTATTTGCCAATCTCCTTGGTGTAAATGCTCTCATTATGGTCAATTTCAAACTACCAGCACCAAGTCATTGTAAACCTAAAGTGGAAAAAAGACCAAGGACCATACCATTATATATTGTGTTATTATTATTATTGTAGTATTTCTACAATACAGACACAACATGTGTTAAAAAATCTCAAAAACACACAATAGTAAAATATTACAAAGCGATTAGGAACTGATGAGTTTTGAGCATTTTTTGGCATTGTTTTTAATGTGATCTATTGAATTGTAAGATTATACAATTTGATTTTCATCGTGGCTGTGTTTAACAACTGGCTGACAAAACTGTCGAAAATCTAACCATCAGCTGTGTGAGCTGGCTTGAGGGGCTTCCATAGCCTGCTGCCCAGATTCTTCTGGCCCCCTCACCCCTGGTTTCTGACCCTGCAATTAAAGCAACAGAAACTCCTCTAGTTTCTGGGACCTGTAAAACCACTCAAAGCTGAGGCCAGGCGTTCTGCCCTCTGCTTCACTTGCTCACCCCTCCTAATGCCTCGCATGACACTTTCAATTTCTTTTCAATACCATTATTGTCAGAAACGATGATTAAATTTCCAGTGTAAATGCCACATTCGCAAACTGAATTAGTAACAGATGAGTGGGCAGTGACTGCTACCTGTGCCTTATTGTAACCTTGCTCTGATGGTGGGGCCCCGGGGAATCGCCCTCTTCTTGGTCCTGTTCTTCGCAGTGCCCCTGTCTGTCCCCAGAAAGGTCTCTAGGGATGGTATCACCTGCCGCTTCCTGGCCTCCATGGAACACCGAGATGGCATCTTGGTTCTTCCCTCCCTGTTGCTCAGACCCTTGGGGAATGGCAGCATTTCACCTGGAAAGGGGCAGAGATTCACTGGCAGGTTGAGATTTCGGTCTCCTCCACCCAGTGAACAGAGTTGAGTTGTTGCTGATGAGTATTCAACCTTCTTGTTTGGATGCCATAATGAACTTGAAGTTCAGTGTTGAAGACTCCTAAAGCCCGGTGTGAATGCTGCCCCAGGGCCCCTGAAGAGCGCCTAGTCAGTCTTCATCTTCTGCAGTTCTTTGCTAAAGTCCCTTCCACTAACAACCAGGTGCTGTGAGCTTGTCAATGGCTCTGATTTTTGGACTTAATCTTCTCACATAGAAGATACTTGGGAGTAATGAAATAACCAGCAAAGAGCCTTCAACGAGCGATACTTTATGAAGAGATGAACAATCCATTGAAGCATGAACTGCAAGAGAAATGACATTCAACTTCTCGGCTCTTGGGTCATTTCCTTTACTGTGTGAGACAGATGTCCCTGCTCTGCCCCCAGCCTTGCCTCAGGGTCAGGGCCCATGGATTGTGGCCCAGGGGACAATCCCATGCAGAGATCCAGAGTGTGGTGGGTGGGCTGGAGGACTGTTCCTGGTTCAGTCCAGGAGAAAGCTGGGACCTGAGCACCTGGGTGCTGGGGAGACAAATCCCTGATCAAGGCAGAGGGGCCGCCTTGGCCCATGCACTGGGAACAGGATCCAGGTTGGGCCGCAGCCACATGCGGGGAGACTCTAAGAGGTGCCCCCGGGTCCATCAGTCCCCCTGCTGCTGCCCAGACTGGACTGGGGCTGGGACTGGCTGCACCACAAGGGCCACCTTGCCCCTAGGTCATCGTGCCCTTGTCCCCCTCCAGGTGAGAGCCGTTGCTGGCCTGTGACCCCTGTGGCTCCAGCCCCAGGCCCACTGACAGGCACCCCTTCTTGGTTGCAGTTACCAGGATTTCAGGCACAGGCTTTTTATAATATCTTACCATTAACGGCTATGCTAATCCTTGACACTTCTTGTCACCAGCGGAGTGGGAAGCAGGAAAGCCGACTTCCCGAAAGGAAAGGTGACTCACCAGGCGGCGTGAGGGCCATCTTCATCCCCTCAGCACCCAGGGACCCAGCCGTTAGCAGGAGCCAAGGCCTCCCTTCCCGAGGCCCACGTGCCTGGCCCATGTGGCCCCAATTCGCACTCAATTATCCAGCACAAACAAGAGCTGGATTAAACTTTCATGACCACGCTGCTCTGTGGATGTGAACATGTCGGCCTGAGTTGGTGGGTCCTCCCCCGAGCTCTGCTTCTGAAGCCGTTGAAACTCAAACACCAGTTTGGATAAAAACCCCTCGTGGTGCCCGGAGTCCAGCCTGGGGCAGGCCTCCTGCGGCCACACCGTGGGGGCCCTGGTCACCCAGGGGGCTTTCACGGTGTCTTCTGCCACGTGGTCCCGCCTCTGGGTCAGAGAGGCGCCCTGACGTTTCCTCGGGCTCCGCAGGATGCTTACAGGGGACCGCGGCCAGGGCAGCCTAGGAAGGGGCCGCAGTGCCCTTCAGGGTGTCTGAGGATCAAGTGGGCGATGCTGGGGCTGTGACTCAACCTCTTAGAGCCTCAGGTTCCCCCCATGGAAGGCAGAGGTGCTGAGTTCCCCTCACGGGGTGGCTTTTGGGCCAAAGGAGGGGCTCTGGAAACCTCAGGTCAGCACTTGGCACACAGGAGGAGCTCAGATAGGGGACCCCTGGCTGGGAGCCCAGAGCACTTGCTGAGCTGGCTGGGGGTGCAGACATACGGTACTGGCTTCCAGCCCCCGCCTGTCCTATCACAGGCTGACTGAGGGGGCAGCAGGAGGTGGGTGCATGGTGAGGTGGAGCAGACTGGAGTAGGGGGGTCAGGATAGGGGTCTCCCCCAAAGTATTTAGAGAGAATGGGGTAGGGGAGCCCCAGAGGGAGGGGCTGGAAAACAAGACTGAGCAGGAGAGCAGGGAAGCAGGGGCAGGTGGGACAGCAGGAGGTCAGTCCAGCTTCCAGCAATGATGCAGATGGAGCCCCCTATGGGGGTGGGAGCGGGTGATGGGGGGGTCCTGTTTGGAGGGGGAGGGGATAAGATACCCATAGGAGCTGGGAGAGTGAGCGGTGCCTGACTCAGCTCAGTCAGAGTGGGGCTCAGACTCTGGAATGTTCTCAGCCCTCAGGCCTTTCAGGACTGCTGTGAAGGAAAGAGGGCGCGGCCTCAGGAAGGGGCAGCGGTGCTCAGAGTGGAGGCCCACAGCCTTTGACTACAAGCTGTGGGCGCCTCCTTGGGCAGACTCTACAGAGAACCACAGGGAAGGAAGGAGGAAGGGGCAGGGGATGGGGCAGGACAGAGAGCAGCCTTGGGGCCGCCAGGTAGAGGGGATGTCAGAAGATGAGTCTGCCTCTGCGTCTGGACCTCTGTGTGACCCAGGACAAGTCCCTCCCCCTCCCCGGCCTCAGCTGCGCCTCTGCAGGATGGGAGCTATCATAAGGAGAGCCCCAAGACTCCTCTCAGTGCCGAGGGCCAGTGCTCATAGCTCTAGCTGACCCCCCACACCCTGCCCCAGACCCAGTCCCACCAGAGTGGCCCCGGCTCCCAGCTGCCCTCTGCAGAGGAGGCCGGTCAGCCCCGGGAGCCTCAGGAGCCTCGGTGCTGAGTGGGCGGCCCTCGCGGTCACTGCGCCATGCCGGGTCTGGGGTGAAGGGCTGCTCGGTGTTAGTCTGGGGACCGCGCCCTCACCCTGGGAGACACCGCGGGGGGCGGCTTCTGCAGAGTCTCCCGGGAGGCGAGGGAATGGAGAGAAAAGCAATGGGAGACGAACCTCACTCACACCCCGGGGCCCGGGAGACGCTGGGACAGCCAAGTTTTGCGCTGGTCTCAGCTTGGACCCGCAGATGTGCCGGGGAGGCTGCCGTGAGCACCTCTGTTCCCAACGGGGTCCGGCGCAGCTGGCTGGGCCAGGGGGACGAGCTTGTTTATGCGAGCAGCTCAGAGACGCAGCCGCCTGAGGGGCAGCTTGGCCCAGGGGCTCAAGTGATGCCACCAGAGTTGGTTCACTTTATCTTCGTCTTTAACCGCCTGTCCCCACTCTCTGGACCCCCTTCCTGCTGTTCAGACGTCTTCCATCCAGGCTGAGGGCGAGCAGAGGAGAGAGAAGGTTTCTTCCTCATCACCGAGTCCTGGGCACTGGCTCTGAGGGCCCGCCCCACTGAGCATCAGAAACGAGCACGAACTGTCCTTCCAGAGGGCGGGGATACGCTGGCCGGCTCAGGCCAAGCAGTGGCCAGTCCACGTGCGAGACGAACCCCACGGAGCCACGCAGGCTCACGGTGGGAGGGATGCAGCTTTATCAGAAAAAAGGGAACGAGGAGGCAGCTGGAAACCTGGCTCCGCCCCTTTCAGAACGAGGTCAGGAGCACGGGTGCTCGCTCCCCGCGGCACAGGTGGGTAACACACTTCCGGGCAGCCTCTGTCTCTGAGCCCAGAAATTTCCTATTCACAGTGATTAGAAAAATTGATCTAAGTCACATGTGACGCTGAGCAGGGAGACATCCCCCATCTAAGCCGTTCCTAAGACACCCCCAAATTTCTATGAGTTTCTTGAACAAGAGGAGGGGGACAGTTCAGGAAAAACTTAAGATTTTACACATCGTTTTCTGTGCTGTCGGAATGGTTTTATTTCCAGTGGGCATATGGGACCTTTGTAGAGCATGTTATTTATACAGGCGTGCATATTCACGTGTGTGTGTGTGTGTGTGTAGACGTAGGTGCGTCCCACTTTGGGAATAATAGCTATTTACCGGGGAAGGGGATCCCACAGTTTACAAGAGGATTGGATGGAGCCTTCTTGGAAGCGCTCCGCTGTCCGGAGGCCCGCAGGGAGAATTTTGACTTACAAACACTCACCACTCGTGCTCCGTCCCGCCCTGAAACACGCGGTCAATTTCTGCCTCGTGTTCTGTACAGTTTGGCCAACATTTTCCAGGTTGGAGACCTGTGTTCACGGAAACTGGCGCCAATGCTCAGAGAAGAGAACTCAGATTTACCAGACACACTGCATGTGTCTGGGCTCCCGGGGTGATGGGGCAGACAGAAGGGCGAGGGGTGATGAAGAAAGGGGCTCAGCTACTCTGCTTCCCCCACTACCATGAACACTGTACAGAATCCAAAGGCGAGCCCTGCAGTCGGATAAATGAGCAGTCTTGAAGCTGGTAAAAAGAAAGGCGAGGCTACCTGTGAAATCACAGCCCAATTACCCCAAGAAAGCAGGGAGGGGGCAGATGTCTTTCTGAATTCTGCTTCCCCAGCCCGGCCTGTCGTTGGCTTCCCCCCAGGCCCCCTCACAGCCCCTATATCACCAGCTGATGCTGGGCCAGGGAGCAATCTGGAAACTTCGACAGAACCACAAGTTAATTGACTTTGTATTTGATTGCTCCTGCCTGAAGTGAGTTCTTTATTGATAAAACCTTTTTAAACAAGAAAATATTTCTTTTGGAATGAGAAACCCAGGCACGATAAAACATTTAAAAATAACTCCTGCAGACAGCAGCACTTGCCTCGTCGGATGGCTGTGCGGGTTCCGTGGTGCTGCAACGCCGATGGCATATGGGGGCACAGGAGGAGCGAGTGGTCAGGCGGCAGAGTGGCCGTGGGCTCCTGGCAGGTTGTGCCTGTGTGGTTGTGGACGCTGCTGTCAGGTACGAAAGATCTTGCTAAGCGAGGCAGCCACATCGTGACTGATTTATAGGTAAAACGTAACAGCAAACATTCCAGCCCGAACGCGGGCTGCTGGGCTGGGAGCCTTCTTAATGCCACATCCAGCTCCTGTAATCTTTGCTGACCTGGCAGCCTTTGATAGGAACGTCCAGAAAAGCAGGAAGAGGCTTTGGAGAAACCTGTTCCTTTCAGATTAAGTGCCTCATTCATCTCCACATCCAGAAAACATTCAGCACCGTTCTCCTTACTCCCCTTCCTCCAGCAGCAAGCTGGAGCTTGCAACCCCTGGTTATACTGCAGCTTGAATTCCTCTCGACACAGGCAGTGGGCTTTCTCTGCTAGCCGTGACTGTGATATTAAGAGCTCAGGATTTGCACGGGAAACCAGGATTCTCTGGTCTTGGGCTTTGGAAACAATAGACTCACTTGAATGGGTCATTTTTTTTTTCCTGGATCACCGCCAGCAAATCAATATTCGATTGTGCCACTGAATTCGTGTGTGCTTCCCTCCCCTCTCTCCATCAAGGAGTGGTTGAGAAGATAAAAGTCTCAACAAATTCTAAGTAAAAGTGTTACAAGTAAACTGGAGGAAGAAGATGTGCACAGCTTCCCCAGGAGTCCATTAATCCCAGGCTGATGAATTACCTGGGCAGGTGCCGCTGCCTCAGCACCCCGGCTCCCGACAAGAACAGCATAATTACTTCTCTGATGCTGGTTATCTGGAACTAGCCATCCATTTTTCTCCTCTGTTGCTACTGGGTTTTAGGAAAGTATCTGCTAAATCCTCCCTGCACTCCCTTATCTGAATGTTGAGTTATTTGGTGAGGGCCAGAGCATGTCTTGCATAAGGAGGACCAGTTCCGGAGCTGCTGTCCAAAGAGGTCTCTCATGGGTGTGACCGGTGGGTGGCTGGACAGCCAGAGGTTCATAACCATCATCCCCATCAGCGATACTGTCAATTTCCTTTTCTTCTCTTTCCCTTGCTCTGTGAACTGACAAGTCAAGGAAGTGGGAACTCGCTGAGGCTGAGAATGATTTGGGACTTTGGGGAGGATATTCCTGCCTAGACAGGGCCCCCGTGAGACAGCTGGCCGGCAGAGTCACCTTCTTAAACTGAACCCTAGCTTCCTCCACACTGCATGTCCCATTGCAGTCAGAGTCCCAGGAGAAATGAACTCTAATCAGCAAAGTCACTGGTGCCCCCATGCCCTTCTCTAAGCAAATTGCCCCAGATCCCCTGGCACTTTAGGCTCAAGTTGCAGATCAAATTTTCTTTTCTTTTCTTCTAGGCATGGGCTTTCCTGGGAAAGTTTAGCTTCTTTGTAAACCAGCTACGTGCCTGGCTCTGAGAAACACATGAAAAGACTCAACACGACCGGCATATGCAAGAATTCTATTGCTCACCCACATATCAGTTCTAGCTTTGGCTATGGGGGTCTTGTCAGGTAACCATCCAGTCTTGGTCCCCAGGACTTTGCTTGTTATATCTGAATGTTATCTTTTGCCTGTCGTATTTAAATGTTGGCTATTGACTTCATGAACCATAGCTTGAGCCCTAGGAATGTGAGGACAGTAGGGAGGGAAACAAGAGGACACGAGAATGTTCTTTTCCTTTAAGGACATAACTAGGAAGTTGCAAACATGAGTGCTCCCATGCCATTCATAGAAATTAGTTATAAGGCTGCACCTTGTTGCAAAGGTAACTGGGAAATGCAGCTTCTGTTTTATGCAGTCGAAATGTGAAGTTCTATAGTTAAAGGAAGAAGTGGGAACAGGGTAGGTGGGGAGTGCTGGCTGACTGTATTAGGAACATGTGTAAGAGGAGTATTTTGGGGGAATTGGAATGGGTCTGCCAGTGGGACAGGGACAGAAATGTGTCTGTTATAACTTTCCTGTTTTCCTTGGGTCTCATTTATTCTCCTTTGACTTTTCTCAAACTTGGCCCCAGGATGTGGTTATTTTCCTATTCTAATCTGGATCTTCTTTTGTACCTCCTGGATCAGCAACCAGCTCTGGGATTCACTAAATGAGGAGAGGCCACTTAAAGTGTAGAGAATTTAGTTACTGGGACTTAGTCTATGCTGAGCACTTTTCTAGATGCTGGGGATACAACAGAGGATAAAAAAGAATGTAGACTTAGAATGTAGAGTACGGCAGGACAAAAATCACACAGACAGACACTGAATTGCAGCTATGATTTCCACTTCCAGCCAGGATGGAATCATAGTGTCTGGACTTACCCTTCCTCTTGAAAAAATGAGAAAACTGTATAATATGAAACAACAACTTTTTAGACATTCAGCAAAGCAAACACGATGGTGGGATATGAAAAGCAAGTCCCATGAATTTTTCAAGTTTGTATATCTGAAAAGTCTTTGTTTCTGTTTAGTTTTTGAAAGATACTTTTGTAGAGTTTAGAAGTTTAGGCTAAGAGTTCTTTCCTCCTTGCATCTTAAGATGTTTTTCTGTTGTATTCTCATGAACTGTGAAGGGAAGAAAATCGCTGTCTGTCTCATTTTTGTTCCTCTGGGTATGATGTGTTGGTTGATTTCCTTGGGCGGCTTTTAAGGTTTTCACTGGCTTTGAACACTTTGAATGCACATGATTTGGTGTAGTCGTTTTCATAGTTCTTTTGTGTGTGTTCTTGGGATTTGTGGGTTTATACTGTTTATCAAGTTTAGAAAACTTTAGGCCATTGTTTTTCAAAAAATTTTTTTCTGAACCGAAAGAATTAATAACCAATAGAATTAGATCACAAAAAATGGTCAAAGTAGTCTTCCAAGCAGAGGAGAAATGACAGCAGATGGAACTTTGACTCTCAGTGAAGAACACTGGAAATAGTCATTGCATAGGCTAATTTAAAATGGTTCCTGTTAATTAGTAGAAGATAAGTAAATTATTAGTAAGTGATGGAGACCGAGGGAAAAAATATCCCTAAAACACTTGCATAAAGAAAAGCCCTTCAAAGCATCCCTGGTGGTGCACGGGTTAGCTTAGCATGATCAAGCTATTGCCAGCCACTGCACAGCATGAGTTGGATCCCCGGCCAGGGAGCTGACCCACATGGCACAACAGACCTCTCCTGTGTCACCTGCTGCTCCCCTCTGCAGTGTATCTCAGTAGATATGACTGTTCTGCTCCTCTGTGAACTCTGTCTCTGGTGATTCCTTTCATCCCCTGCACCTCTGGCCTATACCCCAGTTCTTGTATCCATAAATAAATAAAAGTAAATCTTTAAAAAAATATAAAAAAGAGGGCCTCCCTGGTGGCACAGCAGCTTGAGTGCTGCGCTATGAAGCATCCGCAGCACAGCAGCGCCAGTTCGATCCCAGCCAGGGAGGGGACCCACATGGCGCGGCAGACCTCCCTGCCTTGCCCACTGCTCCCCTCAGCAGTATATGTCAGCCAGTCTGCATGTTCTGCTCCCCACTCTGTCTCTGGTGAATCCTCTCACCTCCCGCAACTCTGGCCTGTACCCCAGCTCTTATATGCATAAATAAATAAATCTTTTTTAAAAAGAAAAGCCCTTTTCTGAAATCCCATTTTCCTATCATTTTCATTTAAACATAAGTATGTTCTAGTCCCATGATATATGAAAGTCGGTGACAACTTATAAATCACATAGGCATAGGGAGTAACTTATAGGCATAGAGAGACAAGTTATAAATCACATAGGCATGTAGTCTCAGATGACATAATGGTTACTGTTATTACTTAATTCTATTTTTAAAAATCTTGAAGACTAATAACACAATGTAGTGTTGGCTTTAGAACATATATAGAGATAGAACATATAGCCATAATAGTATAATGGTATAAAGCGGAGAAATAGAAGTATGCTATTACAAAATTCTTGTAAGTGAAGTGGTGTATTAATTATTGACAGTAATTGATGATAAGTTGAGGATATAAAATATAAGCCTTAAATGTAAAATACCAAAACAAAAAGTTAATAAGTCAACAACAAAGATAAAACAGAATCAGACAAATACTCAATTATTCCAAAGGAAAAGAAGATAAAGTAACAAAGAACAGAGGTGACAAAAAAACAAAGAGCAAGGGTATGTGTAAAAATCAGCCATGTCAATAATCATATTAAATGTAAATGGTCTAAACATTCAAATTAAATGTGTACCAGGTCAGTTCAGATAAAAGAAGACACACTCAGTGATAGGCTGATCACAACCTACTTGTAGGTTGAAGGTTAAAGAATGGAAAAGTCTTTAGTATGTGAACAATAGTCAGTGAAAAGCTGGAGTGGCTATTTGAAAACTAGAGCAAATTTCAGAGCAAAAATTGTGAGCTGGGATTAAGGAAGTCATTTAATCATGATAAAGGAGTCAATTCACCAAGAACAAATAAGAGTCCTAAAAAATGTATGTGCTCAAAAGCAGAATTTCAAAGTAATAAAGCAAAGACGTATAGAACTATGAAGAGAAATAGAAGGAGCCATAGTTTAATGGCAGATTTCCCCATCACTCTTAGAATAACTGATAGAATAAGCATACAGAAAGTAAATAAGAATATAAAAGAGTTTTACAACACTATCAAGCAATTTCACCTAATTGACATTTACAAAAGTCTACTCAAGAATAGCAGGATATATATTTTCATTTATAGATAAACATTTACCAAGATAGATCCCATAAATCAAACCTCAATCATTTTAAAAGACTCTAGTATGTTGTGTGTCCAGAGTAAAATTAAATTAGAACTCAACAGCAGAAGATATCTGGAAAATTGCCAAACAGTTGGAAATTAAGTAACGCCCTTCTAAACAATGTATATGTTAGGAATAAATAAATCAAAAAAGAAATTAGAAAATACTTTAAACTGAATGAAAATGGAAACTTATCACATCAAAGTTTATGATGTGCCTCTAAAAGCAGCACTTAGGGAGGAATTTACAGCACACTCAATGCCATATTAGAAAATGAGAAAGGTCTCAAATCAATCACCCAGCTTCTACCCTAAGAAGCTAGAAAAACAAATTAAACCCCAAGTGAACAGCAAAAAAGGGGGATGGTAAAGAAGGTTTCAAAATTAATAAAATAGAAAATAGATACAACAGAGAAATAAAGATGAAAGCTCATTATTTCAGAAGATCAATAAGATAGTAAGTATATACCAGAGTGATAGGGAGAAAAAGAAGGAAGATATAAGTCATGAATAGCAGGACTGAGGGCAGGAATATTATAGCCAATTCTACAGATATTAAAAGAATAAGGTATAATGGAATAGTATGAACAGCTTCGTGTGAATAAAATTTGACAGCTTAAGTAGACAAGTTCATCTAAAGACATAAACTACCAACGATCACACAAGAAGAAATTGATAACTAGCTGGTACTATGTACATTAAAGAAATTGGACAATTGAATTTGCAGTTTTAAACATCCCTTGCAGAAAATTCAAAATCCCGATGATTTCTCTGTGGAATCTACCAAATCTTTAAGGATGAAATAATGCCAACTCTATACAAAATTGAAGAAGAGGGACTACTTTCCTCTTATATCAAGACTATGCAAAGCCATTATAATAAAAGTAAACTATAGATAATAGTCCTCATGAATATAGGTTATAAGGACTTTAAACAAAAATTCCATTAAATTAAATTTAACGATGTATAAGATGCAAAATACATCCTGACCAAGTGAAAGTTTTCTTAGAATACAAAACTAATTTAACATTAAAAAAATCAGTGAAAGTAATTCTTGATATTGAAGAATGACACAATCATTGCAACTACATGTAATAAACTACTTCACAAATTTCAAGCTTTGCTTCTGATAAAAGCTCCCAATGAATTGGGAATAGAAGTAGAATAGAATTGGGAATCTTCATTTTGATAAAGGGCATTTGAAAAATACCAGTACATCATACTAACATGGAACGTTTTCCCTTGATGTTAGGAACAAGGTAAGGACTCACTCCTCAGCAGAGTAGTGGAGTTGCTACCCAGCACAACGAAGTGAAAAGCAGAAACTAAGGGTTTCTATATTGGTCATCTGTGATGACATTCTATGTCATCTGCAATCAGTCAGTCAATCAATAATCAAAACAAAGACCCAACTTAAGTGAAAAGCGAGTTTAGCAAGGTTGCAGGATGGAACATCAATTGCATTTGTTTATATTGGCAATGAAAAATCCCAAAAGGAAACTTAAAATGCAATGCCATTTATGATAGCATAGAACATAAAATCTTAGGGAAAGTCTGACAAAATATATGAAAGACCCATACTATGAAAACTACAAAACTTTTTTGAGAGAAGTTAAAACAACTTAAGTAGATGGAGAGACACACTGTTCCTGGGTTGAAAGATCCATTATTGTTAAGATACCAATTTTGCTCAAATTGACCTATATATACATTCCTATATAATTCCAGTCTAATCCAATCTGAGCCCAATCTAATTGAGAAATTGATAAGTTGGCTTAAATATTCATATGAAAATGCAAAGAATAACCAAAGCGACTTTGAAAAAGATCAAAGTTGAAAGATTAACACTATCTGACTTAGCATAAAGCTGCAGTAATCAAGGGAGTGTGGTATTGTCATTGAGAAGGACAAGTGAAAGAGTGGAACAGAACAGAGAGTACACACACAGACCTGTGTGTTCAGAACAACTTATTTTCTGATAAAACTGCAAAGACAAATTAATGGAGGAAGACAATCTTTTCAACAAAGGGTGCTGAAATGACTGGATATCCATATTTTGAAAAATGGATTTCAGCCCACACCCTGTACCATATACAAAAGTGAATGGCCGGTAGGCAGTGGGTACTCAACACATGCTCCATCTGTTTACTGGAGCTGACTATTACTACGACCCTGGCTAGTGCCACCTGTAGGTGGTTAGGTGAATGATTCCCTTATTTGGTGAAGACTCCAGATGCAGAGCCGGGAGTTAGGGAAAATCTGACAAAATGTATGAAAGACACATAATTACAAAACATTTTTGAGAGAAGTTAAAACCAACTTAAGTAGATGGAAAAACACACTGTTCCTGGGTTGGAAGATCCATTATTGTTAAGATACTAATTTTGCTCAAATTGACCTATATATACATTCCTATATAATTCCAGTCTAATCCAATCTAAGCACGAGGAGGAAAGCACAGGGGCAGACTTTAACTCCCATGAAGGCAGGCCTGCCTACTCTGCGGCTGTCCCTGTCCCATAGAGGTCAGAGCCGAGGCTGAGGGTGGCATGGGCGAAGGCTCCTTGGCAGGGACTTGCATGGGCTGCTGGCATGAGCTTGAGGCCATCCACCGCAGTATGACCTTAGACAAGCTGAGCCTCAGTATCCTCATCTGCAAATGATACTTCTTTATGTGAATGCTGTGATAGATGAATGTTCTACAACTATATGAGGTGGGCAACTTGGTATACAATAAACACTCAGATACGTGCTTCTTCATCATTCCTTAATTTACTAGGGAATAATGACTCCAGATCTGCTCAGGTTTGTCCCACAGATGGATCATCAGTTCCTGAGACAAAGAAAATTTCTTCCTTCCTCCATGGGCCCTGAGTCACTGCATGGAGGAAAGCCGCCTGCTGATTGGCAGTGTGAAAGGCGAGCACGGGGGCAGTGAGTGCATGATGTAGTGGGGTGTAAGCCTTTGTGGAGATCTCAGAGGGCTCCCTAGCAGAGCTAATGCCTGAGCTAAGTCTTAAAGGAAGCCAGCAGAATGCCAGAAGGAAAAGGGGAAAAATGTAACAGGTAGAGGGAGGTGCAAGTGCAAAATGTGTTGGGGGATGCACTGATGGTCGGAATATCTTCTGTGATGGAGTTAAGAGTTGAGGCTGGAGCGGCCCTTTATATCCAGCACAGAGCCTGGCACGTGACAGGCACACAGTATTTGCCACTGAATGACAGAATGAACAGACAAGTAAATAACAAGTTATTAGGTTTGTCTGAAGTCTGAAAGATCCATAGCAATTCACCTGGGGCCAGGTGATGACAGACCTTGATTGTTGGGATGAACTGATCTTCTGTGGATGATGGTGGACCGGTGACGGGGATCTATATAGCAAGTCACGATAGAAAATGACAACTGAGTCCCTTAACATGACTGAACTGCTCACTGAGGAGCCGCTATTGGAATGAGGGTAGGTGCTGGAGGTATTACTGACCAATGACCCTTATTGGTCTTTAGAATCAAGGCCTCATTGGGTTCCTTTGAGAATTTCCTTGAACAGACTTCCTGAGAACAAGGAGAAGGAATGATATTAAATCTGTATTTCTGCTCCTCTAACTAGACATGGAAATTGTTTTTCTGTTTCTGGAGCCATGACCTGGCTCGGGTCTTGTCCCCTGAACCTGCAGAGCAGGCTGTCCTCACCAACAGGCCTCTTCCTTGTGCCCACCACTTACTTAACCTGAGCAAATCTGGCTGGGAGAGACGAGGAAGCACCTGACACGCACCCTCGGCTGCCCTCGCCTTCCCTCGCTGCTGCGGGATGCGGTCTCCACGCCGGGCCTGGCTCCTACTGCACTAACCACGCCCTCTCCTCACTTCCTTAGGAAGCTACTCGGCTCGACAGGTGAGGCTACCTGTAACCCACAGGTGCAGGAGGTCGACAGACCTTGATCGCTGGGATGAATTGATCTTCTGTGGATGACGGTGGTCTGGTGACGTGGATCTCCAGCAGGTCACGATAGAACATGACAGTTTTCTATATCGGGGCCGTAGTGCACTGAAGCCCTGAAGCCTGGCTGCCACGGTGCAAATCTTGGCTCTGCAGCTAGCTGGTGTGTGGCCTAATCTCTCTGAGCCTTTGTCGCTCTTCTGTACAGTGAAGGCTCTGACAGTGTCTGCTCGGAGGGTTTTGGTGGGCACGAAGGGCTCGTGCAGGAGCAGAGTCACATTCAGCGCTGTGCCCCGTCATGTGACCCTTTAGGTTCGCTTTGGGGGAGGTTGTCCGAACAGCACATTTTTCTTCAGGTCCTTCTCCCACCTCTGCCCTGCCCAACCTTGACTGGCCACTCTGATGCTTTGTTCTTATTGTTGCCTCTGCTTGGATGCTGTGTCCCCTAAATCCTTGGTTTCCCCAAATTCTCCATGTATTTCAATGTACCAGTACCCAAGGGCCCGAAGTCTGAACACAGAGAAAAAACGGAATTAGAGATGTGGTTTCTTCCCCATGCTACCTCTTGCTTGCTGTGTGACCTCAGCCTTGTTATTTAATTGCTCCAAGCCTCGGTTCTTCATCTGACCTCTGCAGCTGGTAATGCCACTCCCACTGGGCTCTTAATGGATTGGATGGGATGGTTCATGAGCAAGGCCTGGTGCACAGGGGGTCCTAATTGTTGGTTGGTTTGATTGGTGCTGGACGGATGCAGCCAGCTCTGCCCCCGATACTTCCCCTCCACGAGAGCAGACAGGGTTCCTGGGGATAGCTCACCCAGCAGCCTCATTCTGGGAAGAAGAAATAGAAATTATTCTAATTCCAAAGAGTAAATGTCAGGGGTGGAGGAAGGACTGAAAGTAAACAGCTGGCACCGAAGGGAAGGAGGGAGGTGGGCGCGGGAGGAGGGGTGGGGGTGGAGGGCCAGGGAGAGAGGCGGAGATGAGGAGCAAGGTGACTGGGAGAGGAGGAGAGAAGCACGGTCCAGAGCCTGGTTCTTCAGTATCGTCCATGATGGAGCCCAGCAGTGCTGAAGAACTGGTGCATGAGGGGCTTTAGGAGAAACTGAGGCAGGCCCCTAGCAACCAGGAGCCCAGTGCCCACAGTGGTAGTGGATTTGCCGGGGCGGTGCCCGAACTGGGCTGTCGTGGCTGATGACAGGGGCTCTGCCACCAAGAGTGCCCCGAGGGCTCCCTTCTCCTGCAGAGACGCAGCGGCGGCCACACGCCTGAGTCTAAACGCATCTAAAGAGCCAGCCAAGGCCATGGCAGGCACATCAGCTGTGCTGTCAAACAGCACAATTAGGTCTTTAATGAGCAGCCTGAGGAGCACCCCCGGACCATGGGCCTGAGACCCAAATCACGGTGATTGCAAACCACTAATCCCCTTCAAAGGCTCGAGTTCTCCTAATGCCACCAGGACCCACTGGAGTCTCTCAGTGCCTTTCCAGCACCTTCCACATCAATAGTGTGACTGTCGGGAGAAAGCAAGCCGGGGGGCTGGGGCTGTAGCGGCCCCAGGCCCAGAAGCAAACCCGTCAGGGGGCCGCGCGTGGTGAGGCCAGTCATCTCTCCCAGTCACTGCACCACCCGGTCGAGCGGTGTTTAACCTGCCCTTGGCCCTGGTGTCCAGACAGGCCTCTGATCTGCTGTCCCAGGCCCACAGGAGGCGCGCCCCTCCTGGAGGTGGGCGGGGCTTCTGGGTGGGGCTGAGCCCACAGGCCTGGGTCTGAATCCGGCTCAGCTATCTCCAGATGCGGTGACCTTGGGCCAGGCTTGTCACTTCTCTGAGCCTCTGTTTCCACACAGGGGTCCATGCCAGGCAGCTGGAGAGGTAGAAGCTGGGCCTTCAAGGGCCCTGAAAACCAAGTTCAAGGTTTGGGTCTTGTCTTTAGGAGCAGGGTTGCTAAGGTGCTTTAACCTGCAGGAGGACATGAGACGCACTCAGGACCTGCGTCTCACCCACCGTGGGGCCTGAGGACAAAGAGGCAAAATGCCGCTGACAAGCTTAGGCCAGTGACGTCAGTCGCTCCCAGGGCACTGCAGCAAACAGCATGAGCTTGCAGCGGGTGGACCGAAGCCCGGCTGGCTATGGCCCTGGAAGGACGCTCTGCCCCGACCCAGCAGAGCAGCAGCCCTTCTTGTGGTGGCTGCGCCCCACCTCCCACGTCTCACCGTGTCCTCACGGCCCTGAGGAGGCCGGCACCCATTTCACAGCAGGAGAAACTGAGGCTCAGAGAAGGGCGAGGTTTACTCACCATGAACTTCGCTCCGTCAGGAAGGCTTAATGAGGACTGAACCATGATGGGGAACAGAGGGCAGAAGTGAATCCTGCCCTGCAGAAGCTCACACCATTTCACAGAGGAGAAGCTGTGGCCCAGGAGAGTTAATGAGGGCCAAGTCATGGTCAGGGTCTGAGACGCAGAAATGAATCACACGTAGCCCCCATCCTGAAGAAGCTCCCGGTGATAGGGGAGGGATTAGATGCCTTTCCATCTCTCCCCAGCTTGGATCTGTGTGAGATTAAAATCTCTCCTAGCAACCCCTTTACTCCACTGTTTGCCTGGATCATGCAGGAAATTCACTGGTGTCAGAAATCTACCAGCAACACACACACACACACACACACACACACACACACCAAATCAAACAAACAAAAAACAAGAAAAGAAATGCGCCTGTAATTCAAGCAGGGAAATCTAAAGTCAGTGCCACCTCACTCGCAGAGGTGGTTGACTACGCACAAGGCTAATGCGCTCTGGGATTTAGGCACAACAGCTGCAGCCAGCAGCGACTGTCTCCAGGGCTGCGCGAGAATGAACAAAAGAACTAATTCCTTAGACCAGCCCCCCTTCCCCCCTCAGGCAAGGTACAGTATATCTCCCTGGTCTGTGATGATTCTGAGAAGCCCCTTCATGGGCTTTGTCCCCAGACTTGTCGCACGTCTTCGCTCTGCTCCTTCCAAGCCTCTGATCATCCGGCCAAACCAGCGGCCACGGCCGTGAATGGCTAGAGCGTCACACAGTACTGTAGATCCACCTGAGCGCAGCTCACACTCTGGGCTGCCTAACTGGGAGATTTTCCCTCACTGGCTTAGGACCAGTCTCCAGTGGGGTGGGTGATGCTACTCCAGCCGCCCACCCTTGATGGTAGCATTGCAGATCCACCCACAAGGAGGTCTGAGTTTGTCCTTCCGCAATAAACTCGTCCTAAGGACGAGTGAGGCCAAAGGCAGGGACTGAGGGGCAGGGGGAAATGTTGCACTCTCGTTGCTGGCTCATGAAACTTGCTGGGCCTCCTGGACCTGCCTGGCCAGTCCACTGTACACCGTCCCTCCTCTCTGCTAAACAGCTGTCACGTACCTACCTGATGGTGCGGCTGGGCTCACGCCAGGCACCACCTAGTGCGTGATGAGGCTCAGATCACATGATCACCTTAGGTACCATGTTAGGACATTTGTCTCTGCTGAGGTCTAAAAGCAAGGAAGAGGCAGTTTCTTAAAAGAGGAGTGACTATCTTTTGAAGAACGTATAGATTTTTGCTCTCAAATACTGTAGTGTGAACCGTGATTCTTCTATTGAAACTTGTCAAACACTCCGCTCTATTCAGTGTGCATTTTGTCCGCGATACTTCGCTTACTGGAAGGATCGATTCCCAGGATGACTGTGTCAGGGCTGGATGTTTGCTTAACGCCAAAGCAGATAGAAAGCAAGAGGGGGAGGGCAAAGGATCGGGAATCAGCCATGCAGGCTGGGCTCACACCAGTGAGCTGGATGAACAGGCCTAGCCTGGTTCAGTCTCAGACGGTCCTGGGTTCACATTAATGGCTCTCCCCAGGACGAACAACCTCACGCCTGCCTGCTGGACCCCTTCTTTGTGCCAGGACAGAACAGTTGCTCAACATAAGTCAGGGCATTTAATCTTGAAATAAGCTGCAGGCAGAAGCTGTGGTCCCCCAGTCCATATGGGAGACTGAGCCCAGAGCAGGGGGCTGGTCTGCCCAGTGCCCTGCTGCAGGGTGGCAGAGCCAAGTAGGGTCCCTGGCCGTGTGACCCAGACGCCAGAGGCTCTGACATCAGGCCTCCCCTGCATCACCTAACCACTCTGAGCCTGGGCTTCCACATCTGTAAAATGGGGTAAACTCTGCCACAGAGATAAATGGAGCAGGCACCGAGGTGGGCTTTGGGAACAATCATCCCTGCTCCACGTGGTTTGTGGGTGGATTAAATAAAATGAATTAATCACCCATGCTTCCAGCAGACACACAGGAGAATTTTAATGAACTGTATTTTTCAGTCCATAACATTTTCCCATCATGGATATAAAGCAGATTCAGTGCTCGCTGCCTGGCAAGCCGAGTCTTCTTCCCGTGTTCATGCTTCTGCACTTTATGTGCTGAGAGTGTGGTCCTAATAAATTTAGAAACATTTGGGTATCATTGTCTTTTAGAGGAAAAAATAGCCTCCACAAAAACAAACCTGCAGCTGCTCTAAGGTCGATGTGCTGTGGCAGGAGTGGCCATAGAAGAGGCACACGAGCCACATGGCTTCAAACAGCAGATACTTAGTTTCCCAGTGCTCCAGAGGCTGAAGATCCGAATGAAGGTGCTGGTAGCATTGGTTTCTCTGGAGACTCTGAAGGAAGATCTGGTCCTTGCTTTTCCCCAGCTCCTGGTGCTGCCAGCAGTCCTTGGCTTGTGGGTGCATCGCCCAGCTCTGGGTGCATCGCCCAGCTCGGCTCCGTGTCTGTGTCTCCTTTTTAGTCTCCAAGAAGGACCCTCATCACTGGAGTAAGGACCCACAGGCTGACCCCAATCTCAAGGTCCTCACCTCAACTACACCTGTTCCACCTGTTCTGCATAGGCCTATCTATGGGGCCACAATTCAGTCCTCCCCAGGTTTCTCATGGAGTGTCTGGTCTCCTGTGTTTCAGTCCTGCCTGGCCTTGAGCAATTCACTTTCCTTCTCTGCATCTCAGCTTCTCTTAAGTCATCTCTGACGTTGTTTATAGCCAGAATGTTCCAATAGAAGGTGTATCTGAGAAAATAGTTCAGACCAAACATTCTCCACTCACCAATTCCTTCCCTGCTTTGTGTTGGCTCAGTGATGAATCCCAGGGAGGTAAATGACCCCAACCACTGGGGACAGAGTCCAGAGAGAAAGCAGGTTTGAGAGGAGGTGATCATAGCAGATTAGAATGGTGTTCCCTAGGGTCAGGTCTTGCTTCATTCATACCACGGGGTGATAGTCATTTTTGATATACTTTGTGGTTGGTAAGAGCCATGAGAAGATGTGCTCTAGATGATGGACTCTATGGGGGGACTCTGTGGACTCTGTGGGGCCACTGGCCCCATCTTGGAAGGTCCAGGTGGCTTTACAGTGTCTCAGCTCAGGTGTGAAGGACCAGTGACAGGGAGCTGGGGGAGCAGAAGAGGTAGCCACTCCAGGAGCACAGGGCAGAGCCTGGACTACCTCAGGAAGTCAGACTCCAGAGCTGTCCTCGCACCACCTCTCCAGCCTCCCATTCCATCACCACTGCATACAGTTAGATGCAGTTACTAGAGTTTGTTGTTATCCCCTTCACAGATGAAGAAAGTATATTGAGTTTCTATGCAGCTATGACAAAGTACCACAGGTTTAGTTACTTAAAATAGCACAAATTTATTGTCTTACAATTCTGGAAATCAGAAGTGCAAAGTCAGTTCCCCTGAGCTAAAGCCAAGGTGTCCACAAAGCTGGTTCATTTTGAATGTTCTGGAGGAGATTCCATTTTCTTGCCTTTTCTTGCTTCTAGAATCTGCCCTATTTCTGGCTCCTGGCCCCTTCCTCCATCTTCAAAGCCAGCATCAAAGCCTCTTGTCGCTTCCTCTGAACTTGATCTCTGCTTCTAGTGTTCTCTGACTTCACCCTTCTGCCTCCCTCTCATGTGGCCCCTGTGTGACATCGGCCACACCTGGATCATACAGAAGAATCTTGAGATCTTTAAGATTATTTAACTTAGTCTTATCTGCACAGTCCCTTTTTCCATGTAAGATAGAAAACCCACAGAGCATGGAATTAGGGAACAGGGACCTTTGGGGGAGAAGCATCATTGAGTCTACCACATGAGTTTTGTGGATTCGAGATACGAGTCCCAAGAGTCACCCCTCTAATTAGTACAGGTCGGTGCTGTACTACACCTGTCCTGCCTCCCTCCCCGTCTGTAGGGAAATTCCAACTGCCTGGTGACCCACAGGCTCGTTTCATGCTCAGGGCACCCCTGTGGGTCGTGATGTGCAGGGGCAGTGGGCCTGACCGACAGGGGTCACCAAAGCTCGATAACTGTTGCATTTTAGCAAATGCTCCCACAGAGCCAGGGGGCTCGTGGCCTGGAGGACTGGATGATGGGGGCGGCCTCCTCTGCATGACTTCCCCCTGTGGACCACACCCTTCAGTCCCATGGGGACAAATCAGGCAGCAGAAGCGCCAAATGGATTCTCTGTGGATCTAACCTCCACTGGAAGTAGCCTTAAAAGAAATGAAAGATGAGAAAAAGTATCCAAGAGTGTCCTTGGCCGGAGCCAGAGCAGGATGCTCCCAGCACAGTTTACACTGATGTACACGTGCCTCCTGGGTCCTGGAAACCTTCCTGGGAAGTGGGTGAGATGGGGGTGCTGCTCTCCCCTGGAAGATGTGGCTATATGAGGGACATGCAATATCCCCCGCTTCTAGTCACACCGGTCTCTGCAGGGCTGACTGATGTACACGGGGGGGATAACTGTGTACCAGGGAGGGAGGGAAGATTGGGGAGGCTGGGGCAAGGAGTCTGGGGAGGCTTTCTGAGTTGTCTCAGGAAAAGGGATCAAAGGAAGAGAAAGGAGGAAAATGTCCAGCAGGTGTCACATGGTAAATGTAGCTCACCTACCCAGATGCCACCACCCCTGCCCCGCAGTCTGCAGGACCAGAGACCAGGGCCTCCTCTGTGTGCCTGAGTCTGGCACAAGGCCCAGCACCCATCCACGGTGACAAAGGCATGGTTGGATGAATGAATGAATGGCTGAATGGATGGATGAATGAACAAGTAGCTGAACGGATGGATGGGTGAATGAATAGTGAGAGCAACGCATGCCACATGGCGATAAGGTGAGTGGGCTCTAGACCAGACATAGTTTGAATCTCAGCTCTGCCAATTACAGCTATTATTTATTCTCCTCAGAGCCTCAGTTCCCTCATCTGTAAAATGGAATGATAATAGCATCTAGCTCGTCGGGGTCTGCGGGCTTAGCACCAAGGCTGGTCCTTCATGAGCACTGGGTAAATGCTAGTTATTCGTAGGATAAGGACCGTTTCCGATTCCTGGAATCCTCAAACGTCAAGGCACCTGATAAATTGCAGCAAAAATGATGTCTTTCCTGGAGTGTCGCCTAAGTCTTCCTGCTGTGACTTTATTCCCCAAGCCCTCACTCCCAGGCATGCTTTTGCCTCAGAGCTTCCTGGAGGGCAGGTTTAAAACTATTGCTTAAGCAGCGTGCTCACACCGGGAGGCCTGATCAATCAAAGCATCATTGCCCTAAAGAGACTCCTGCCTCAGATCGATGATGTCTACGAAGCTGCGAGAGAGAACCGTGAGAGAGAACCATGGTATATTTTCCTCCCCTTTGTCCTTTCTGAAATAAGCAGCCATCTCCCTTGCAGATAAGTGCCCTAGCTCCTGCAGGCCCTCAGCCCCGGCGTGGCTCCTCTGGATGGGCCAGGGGCCTAGAGCCCTGGCTCCACACCTGGCTAGGCCCGCTTCACCTGTGGGCCGGACCCTTCTCCAGCAGCCCTGTGAAGTTGGGTTTTGGGGGTCTGTGTCACTTCCCCAACAGTGCACAGCCAGGGAGGGGCAGAGCCTCCACCTGGGCCCAGGACGAACTGACCACACGCAGTGGCCGACAACAGATGGGTCCTGGTACTGTTCTTCGAGCCCGTGTCCACTGTGGCGAGTGGTCATCGCGTCTTAGAGATGATGGCACTGAGGCAGGTGGTGAAGTGCTGCTGCCCGCTCCACCTGGGCAACTGCCGGCTCTCCACGCTCTGGCTCCTCGGAGTCTGTCCGTCTGTCAGACGGGACACCTCTTGCAACCTTCCCCAGGTCTCGGGCTCAGGGGCACTTGTGGGAAAGTGGGGCTTCCTCAAAGTGTGGCTAGAATGATGATGATGGTGCAGCCCCAGCAGCGAGCTCCCAGGTGGGGCTGGACAGGCTGTGGCGTCCTGCCCACTCTGCCCAAAGTCCGTCCTGCCTTTAAAGCGCCCCGTCTGCCAGGGAAGGCCCCTTCCTTGGGAAGCCGTCCACCTCCAAGCCAGTAGGAGGCCCCTGAGACTGGAGGCCGCCTCTCGGGGAAATCGGGGAAATTGTACACCCTGACTGCGAACCCAGCAGCTGTGGCCGCCGCCTTGTTTTCGCTGCCTCTCTGCAGGCCCTGCTCCTCTGCCTGCCCCCGTGGGCCCCCAGAGTGGTTCGAGAAGCTTCATTGATCTTTTGACTAAAGTGTCCTAATGAAATACAAATCTGTTGTCACTTAAAGAGCCATCTGTCATGGCGGCACAGAAGCAATGTTACCAGGAGGACAATAACCATAATTTCATTTTAAGATCCTGCCTTCCTCCCTCTTTTCCTGCCCCCCTCCAAAATCGTTATCTTTTACTGTTTCATTTTGTCACAGAGGAAAAGGGGAAGCCGTCGATAGGGTGTTAAAGATGTTTCTGGTGATGCGCAAGTTCTCTGCATGGGGCCCTTGCCCTCCCGCAGTGAGGCGCACCCTTCAGCATGAAGGCGGGTGTGGGGAGGGTGATTCAGGGTTCCCATCTTCATCCTCGGGGCTTCTCCACCAGGTAGGTCACTAAGGAAGCGACAAGAGGTGCAGGACTCCTGGAGGGTCTGGTCCCAGGAGGTGCACACAGCACCCTAAGTAGCCCAGGCTGTTTCTAGGGTACTGGTCAGAGTAAACAGTGCACCATTGTCCTGCACCCACAGTTCGATCACTGGGGGTTTCCAGGCAAGGGGGAGGAAGGACAGATGGCCTCCTGGCTCAGGAGGGGGTTTCCAGACGGGACTGGATCATCAGGCCCAACCTGAAGGTGCAACGGCCTCATCTTCCCAAGTGGGAACTTGGGTGAGTAACATCGAGTTGTCACCAGCCTGTCGCCAGCAGAACGAGGAAGCTGACGCTCCCTCGGTCAGTTCCTTAATAACACGTCTCTCTGGGCTTCAAACATTGGAGACATAAACATTTCCCCAACCTATCATTTATATGCCTAAAATTCTGGACTGTTAGAAGGCACCGAGGTTTGTGGAGGCCACAGAGAGGTAATAAAACTCAGCACATCAGAGTCTACCCGTGTCTGTTTTTGACATAGGTGTGCATTTCCCTGACCGCCTCCAGATCAGGGTTCACATTCCCGTGAACCACCAAGAGCCCCCGTCCCTGTGATCACTCCCTGCCCCCAGCCCATAGCCTCTGCCCTCACAACTGCTGTCACTGTGGTTTTACGTCTTTTAAGAGTTTATGTAAATAATATCACCCAGTGTTTAGTTGTGTCTTTTTGCAATTCAGCACAAGGACTGTAAGAGTCATCTATAGTGATGTAGATATCAGCTTATACATTTCTGTTATGGAGTGGCGCTCCATGGAGGGGTAGATCACATTTTATCTGTTCACCAGTCAACGAGCATTTTTTTTCCAGGGTTTGGTTATTATGAATAAAGATTTTCATGGAAGTCTTTGTGTGAAGACGAGTAATTTGTGTCAGGTCTCCAGGGAACTTGTATCTGCTGGACTGGGCCCAGGGGTGGGAGTTCTCTCTGGGGGGCACAGCCCTCTTCTGGGTCCCCCAGAGCAAGCCCCACACCCGGGGCACCTCCTGCCCACGGATGGCTGCACCCTGCTCAGCCAGAGTGCGTCTGTCTCTCCCACGGGTCTCAGGCCTGTGCTTTTATCTTTTATCTTTGTTGTGGAAACAAAAGATGAAGACCAGAAACCAGGTCTTCTTCCCACCAAGTATTTTGTCTGTCATTGCAGATCCCCAGTGTCTGTGGGAGGAGGTGAGTTCAGGTCCTTTCTATGCTGCCATCTTGAAGCAGGACCCATGTCAACTCTGCATTTTATTAGTGTTGCATTTTCTCCTGGGAAGCAGTTAAATATTTTTGCAGCTTGCTGTTCAGTTTATTTTAGTTTATTTTAGGTTACTTACCACCCACTTCTCATCCAGTAACCTTCTGAGGAGTCTACCTGATGTCCCATTATCCTGAGGTCTTTCTTCTGCAGCAGCTGAGAGCAAACACTCTCCCTGCATGGACTCCAGGGCCCTGGGCATTCCCTGTCCTGGCAGGTCTTTCCCTGTGGTCTCTTGCCTTTCTCAGATGCATGTTTCACCAGTGAATACCAGAGAGGACCCTCTGAAGGTCTCTGGCGACCCCTGTCTGGTTAGCCGCCTCCTCTCCAATATTCCAAGTTCTAGCGTTCCTGGGTCCTTAAAATACAGCCTCTCCCTCCTCAGATCTGCCCAGTCCATTTGCGTTCTTGTTCCACTCAGCAGAAGCCTCCACAAGGATTGGGGAGCCACGGGCTCCGCTGTTTTCTTTCCCTTCTCCCTGTGGTCAGACTCTTCCAGGGAGGAGGCACACTTCTGGCTGGCTGGCCTGCCTCAGAGGCCAATAGGTCTACAGCTGCTGCTTTTACCTGTCCCTGCTGACCCACCCAGAGCCCCCTCTCAGGTGCCCCCCCCGAGCCTGGGAACAAGGCTGCCTTACAGCTCAAGGCCAAGGAGCTTCCCTTCTGTTTTTGCAGACACTCAAGACTCCCCCTGACAGCTGACCGCAGACCATGGGTGTGGGAACTGGATTTCTGGAAGGCAAGGCTGGCAGGGCTCAGGGATTCCCAGGAGGGAGGGGGTGCCTGTGGGGAGGCAAGCAGGGGCTCAGGGGAGCCAAGGGAGAAGGGGGGGTGAGGTGAAGGCTCTCTAAGTGAGTCTGTTTGCTCCACTTGCCCCAGTGTACCCTTAATGGGATAAAATTACCTTCTAATCCTCTTCATCTCTCTTCAGTACTTCTAGAAAAGAGCTACTTGACATTTTAGGGGGGAAGGTGTATAAAAGCGATGGGCACATGATACTCCGTGGGAACTGCTGGGTGGGGAGGCCACAGGCTCTTGCAGGAAGACTCTGAGGCCAGGCCGAGGAGCAGGCGGGGCCAACACTCTGTGCTGCCAGGACCCAGCCCCCACCACGCCCTGTCTGGGGTAGTGGGCGCTGGGGTCTCCTGTCCTCCTGCCCTTGTTCTCCCTGACGCCCTCCCCTCCCTTTCCCAGGCAGCCTTGACTGCTGACCTCTTTAGCTCCCACTGCCTTCTTGCCTTCCATCCTGGTCCTGTCTGCGAATACGCCCCCTCACCTAAATAATAGCCCTCCACCATGACCCCTTAATTCCCAGCGGTGTTTCCATCTCCAGTGGCCAAGAGGGGCAGTTATGTGCCCTGCATAGTGGCCCAGAGGCTGGCCTGACCACTTCCTGTTGGATGAGGCCCCAAACCTAGAGACAGAGGTGGCAGCCCAGGTGACTGGGGCCCTGTGGGGTGTCTTTAGCCCAGCCCAGGGAGAGGGGAAATGCCTGGGGGCTTGAGACCTGCTGGCTCAGCCAGGCAAGCTAAGCCTGTGATGTTCCTCGCAGAAGAGGACGGTCCAGGAGACGGGCCGCTGAGCACAGGCATCCCCTTGACCATGGTCATCCCACAGGGGCACTTCCTGGTGGTAAACTCAGCAGGCCAAATAGACTAGGTGCCTGCATACTGCTTCTCCCGAATCGGAGCGGCTGTGGCAAAGGGCGCCAGCTCCTGGTGCCGCAGGAGAACCTATGCTAAGGGTGTTGGGAGCCAGGGCCTCAGGGAATGGAGAGTCGGGAGAGCAAGAATCAACTCTGAATTCAAAACTCAGTTTCCTTGCCTGGAGAATAGAGATGGCACTGGTTTTCGTCTCTAGGGCTGTGGTGCGGACACAGAAATAACTCACTCCGTTACTATTACCATTTTGTCGGTATTAATATCGTCTGCACTGGTTTCTGTGGTCACCTGCAGTGTGAAAACTCCGGGTGGCAGAGCCAGCTGCCTGCTTCTGACCTTGACCTTCTTCTCCCACAGATCGGACCCCTTCTGAGTTTATATCATCACTGGAGACAACTCAGGGGCTGGGATTTTACAAATTTATGAATATAAATAGGACCAAAGTGCTGACACTTTTAAATGGTTCAGTGAAACATTGCAGATGCATGAAACATTAACTTCATGCCCGATTCCTGATAAATTATGAGTTACTGGGTTCTAGTGTTCTTCCCTACTAATTTGTTTACTCAACAATAGTAGAGTGGTTATAAGCTACCATGGGCATGGTGCCAGGGGAGAGGATAGCCAACATTCATTCATTCAATGAATAATTCTTAAATGCCCAGCACAAGTTGGGGAGAAGGGGCATGGGGTGGGGCATGCATAGCAGGAGACTGAAAGGGGAGAGGTGGGTGCCCCTCAGGTCAGTGTATGTAGGGGTAGGGGCTGTCATAGATGGATTTCAAGTAGGGCATAATGAGAGACATGCTGTCACAATCAGAGAAAGGAGTAAAGATATGGCGAGAGGGAGAATCTAGAATCTGCCCTGCTGACAACTTTGCAGTAAAGAACTAGAGGGACTGAGACAGCAAAAACACTTCCAGTAATTGATTTTGTCTCAGAGGCAACTGAACTAAAAAGAGACAAACTTATTCATAAAAATCCATGCAGTTTCATCAATACACATAGTGTGATATAATCGCACCACCAAGACTCAGAACTCTTAGGTTGCCATGAAAGGACTCTTCTTATACAACCTGCCTTTTCTTATTTGTGAAAGAAATAAACTATTTCATGGACAGTTGAACCCTGGCTATAATCCCACTCCCCACTCTTGATTCACGGAAACAACGGCCATCTCTGCGGTATCAAATATGTATGTCTCCAAAATTGCTAATATTTGCCAAGTTCTTGTGCTCCAAGCCCAGGCTCACTAGTTTCTATGTGGTAATGAGCTCACGCTTCGCCATGATTTCGGTGCTGCTGTCCCCAGTGCGCTATGGAGAAACAAAGGTTAAGACACATGGCTGAAAGAGTCAGGGCTGGGTCTTGAACCTGCATCCATAGCCTCTATTCTATACTGACATGTACTTGTCTTCTTGCCATAAACTTCTTACCTTGATATCTAGGAAATCCCATGCACAGTGCTGTCTGCAGCCATAACTCAGCCATGCTAACTGCGCTGTAGTTTTCCTTTTCACAAAGGTGCTGCTCGTTGTATCAGCAGGTTTCTAGTGATGGATAGTGGGGCGTTAAATTGTCACCCCTGCCCCGATGGTACAGGAGCTCTCCCACCTGTGTCTTCTTGTGCACAAATGCCCGAGCTTTGCTAAAGTCCATTCCTCAAGCTGGAGTTGCTAAGTCATTGACTGCAGCATCTTGAACTTGGAGGAGCTTCCCAAGGCTCACGGGTTTGCAACAGGCCACACTTCCACCTGCCAAGCATGAGAATCCTAGATGACATATCCTACTTATTTCAGTGCGCATTTCTCTGATTTCTAGTGAGTTTGAGCATCTCAGTTCTGATGGCTGGTCAGGAATTCCTGCTTACTTCGTGTGCGATTTTCCACTGGCTTTTCGTAATTCATAGGAATTTTTTACATATTCTGGATGATAATTCTGAATTGATGACATGTGTGGAGAATACTTTCTTTCGGCCTGTCTTGATTGCTTTTTACATTGATTATAGTGTCTTTCATCATCATGAAGTTTTTAATTATATCTGTTATTGTATTCAGCTCTACTAATCTCTTCCTTAATGGTATGTGCTTTTGTGTGCTTTAAGAGATTCTTTCCTATGCAAGATCTTTAAAGATACCTTCTTAAAGTTTTAAACTTTTATTTTTCATTGTTTCACAGTAAGGTTTTATTTTATACAATTACCTCTTTTTAAAAACTTTATATATATTTTACATTATTTTTCATTTTTGTACAATGTATACTTTCTCTTCTCAAGTGTAGACCCTGTGAAATTCCCATTACCAATTCACCTGTGTCCCATCACCATCATCCCTTGTGCTCTTCGCACCTATTTTGTTCCTTCTCCCTCATCCTCCCCTGGGGAAGTTGTCAGATTTATAATTGTCTGTAATTTTGATTTTTAATTTATTATAATCAACTTTTTCCCTTAGTCCCTTATTTGTTTTCCCTACATACCTTCTGTAAGTGAAACCATCTGATATTTTTCCTTTTCTTTCTGGCTTATTTCACTGAACATAATCCCTCCTAGCTCCATTCATGTTGCTGCAAATTGCATGAGTTTATCTTTTTGATTGCTGCATAATATTCCATAATGTACATATACCATACCTTCTTGATCCAGTCATCTACTTTTGGGCATCTGGGTGGGTTACCTCTTGTATGAGATGCAAACATTTCCTTTTGGCCCATTCCCCAGCACTACCCACTTGTCATTTATTTGGTCCTCCTATCTGCAGTGCCTCCTGTGCTGTGGATGGAGGCTGTGCCTGCTCCAGTCTGTTCTGTTTCCTCACTGGCCTCTCCACTAAACAAGATCATAATCTAGAAGAGAAGAGTTTTGTTATGGAACTTGGCATTGGGAAGGTATGTTGTCCTTCAGAATTATTTCTTATATGAACTTGTGCGTCAGCCTGTCAAGCATCACCCAGTGCTGTTGGGATTTTAAGAGTTATGATTGTATTGCATCTAGAGATGAGTTTGTGAGTAACTGACATCTTCATCAGTTTGGTCCTTCCTCTCCCTACACATTTATATCTCTCCATTCTGTTTCTTTTTTATGCCTTTCAGTCAAGTTTTATAATTTCTTCTTAAAGGTCTCACACATAGTTTACTAGATTTATTTCTTGATATCTCATGTCATTGATGGGAACTTTGGGGTGAGGTGTGGTTCCTGCTGAGCCTCAGTCTCATACAAACTACAGGATCCTACTCAAGCCCCCTAAATGACTCAACCCTTAGTTTCCTCCTAAATAATTACACCTCCATCATAGAATAGGCATGAAGAGGGAATGAAATAAAGAAAGTGGCACCCTTAGAAAATTGTCAATGTTCAGTAAATGTTAGCTTGTCCATTAATTTGGGGTTGCGTTTCTGAACATGTGCACTTATACATTAGTGATTGCTTAGAAAATGGTCCCCAGACAGAAATGGGTCAGATGTGACAGCTTCTGACCTATAAGTAATTGACAGACAGCACTCTCCCCCCTCCAAGAAAGGAGCATTAAATAAAGCACTTTCAAAATATATACTAAAAGTAAAATTTCTATTGAATCCCAAAGCAGGGATAATCAAATTACCTTTTAATATCATTCGGGTAAGTAAAGAGAAAACAAACTCTAAAGGAAAATTAATGGTAAAGATATTTTGTTCTGTTCACAATCTAGTGTGACTTATTACCATAATTGTTCTTTTTCTCCTTTTTAGAGCAAAAATGCTTAAATTGCATTCATTTAAAGTTTTTATAAAACAGTCCATGTTTTATCATAAACATTTCGAGCATTAGGGAAAAGTAAAAAGGACTGGAAACTCCCCCAAATCAGACTGTCCAGACAGAGAGCTATTGATAACATTTTGGTCAATATAGTTTTATATTTCCTGATACCAAGAAACGGTCATCAAGGTCCACGCCTGTTTTTGTTTTTTCTCAACAAGGGCATGTGGCCACCTTTTCATTTTAATAGCTGCAGAATGACCTCATTTTATATCATCAGGTGATAGTCCAGTCTATAAACTTGCACTAGTTTAACAAATCAATTCAAAGCCCGCCTCTGATGAACCACTGCAATGTCCTTTTTTGTTCATTTATTTGACCGCCTCCATCAATAAATTCCTTGGGAGTGAGAATATCAGGATAAAAGGCACACTCATTTTCTATTTTGACACATATTGTCAAACTGCCTTCCTGAAAAGGTTGAATCAATTAGCACTGCCCTCGTTGGCTCACGGAGGTTCACATTTCCCAATAAGCTAAGTGGGCCTGTCTGTCTTCTTAATCTTTACCCGCCTGATGCGTGGAAGACAGGCCTCTCTCTGCATATGCGTTTCTCTGATTACTAGAGAAATGACCCATCTTTTCATCCGTTTGTCACCTAGTTGACTCTTTTTCATGATTACCTCTTTGGGGAAGGGAGCACGCTCATCTGGTTGTTATCTCAGGGTTCTTTGTCGATCAAGGGCCCTTGACTTTGGCCTTGGCCGTGGGGCTCACTTCCCTCAATAGGACGTTAGCAGCTGCGAGTCAGGCGCGTTTCAAGCGTGTGGCTGGGCTTGCCTTCTCGCACTTCTGCTGACCCAGGAAGACACGGTGTCCTGGCCGGCATGCTGGCTGGTCTCGAGGAAGTGAGAGACACAGAGACCCACCCCAAACTCTGGTCCGGAGCCCATCCCCACAGAGCCCGGCAGTAGATCCACAGCTGCTGACCCACCAACTGGGTGGACGGTGATTGCGGCTGCTGACTGAGCTCGGCTGCTTGCTCTGTTGCAGTCCTGTGCGTCCTGGCACACCCTGTCGTTCTCTTCTGTGTGATCTTGTACATGTCGCATCTCTCTTTGGACCTCAGATTTTTAAAATGTGACATGAAGTCATTTCTAGGATCTTTTCCAATGCCAGGAAGTACTAAGATTCTGAATTCCAATGCAGGGTTTGGTGATGGGGGTGAAGGGATGTCCTAGAAAGAAAACCCGGAAGAGAAGTGCAAAGAAGGCTCTGTGAGAAAGGCTGTGGAAGTGGCAGGCTTGTCCCCTGGGGCAGGTGCTCTGACAAGAGGATCGGGTGGGTTGGAGGTAGAGGGCCAGGGCAGAAATCCTGGGACCCAGGACCCCCAGAAAGTCATGCTCGTGCATCCCCAGTCTGCCTCTTACACTCTTGCAAATTGACCTTTGAGCCCCACTGTCCTCCCGTTTATGACTCCTCGCCCAGTCCTCACTCCAGCCTGCTGCCTCCTGGAACTTGGCGCCTCCCCCCATGCCCTCCCTGACCCCAGTGCCCTCCACGCCTTGGCCCGCTTGTGGCCTCTGCTTGTGGCTTCTGCCCTCTTCACTGAGTCTTTCTCTGAGGGTGGCCCCACCTCTTTCTAAGCTCATTCTTCTCAGCCAGTGCTGGGTCTGGAATTCAGGGGCTGGGATCCCAAGCCAGAACCTGGGTACGAGGCCAGGCTCCTGGCCAGGCGAGCACCGGGCAGGGATAAGAGCAAGTGCGTGATGCTGCAGGTAAAGAGGAGCGCTGGGCGAAACCGGGGACCCAGCTCCGGGCTCAGCAACTTTTGGGTATGGCGTGTCTCTGTCCATTCGCTGCTCCAGCACAAACCATCCTCCATCTTGTGTCCTGAGTGTGTGGTTACAACAGATGGCCCGAGGTGGGGAGTGCGTTGTACGACCCCCCAGGTCACTTAATTCTGAGGCAGTCGCTGGCGCCTCCAAACCTTCACTCGGAGGGGGCTTCCGGATGCTCTTTCTTCATCAGCTTTCTTCTTCGCCCCTTATTGCTGACCCTCCCCTCCCCTCACCGCTGGCCTCGCGCTGCCCTGTGGTCCTGAATCTTTAGCGTGCCCTGGACGCCAGCTGGACGCCAGCCGCAGGCTTGATGGATGCTCCGCTGTTCTTCTCACAAGGGGGCGGGGTGGTGCTTGATGGATGTGCTTGCTGCCCGGAACCGAACCACCGAGAGCAGGGCTTCACAAGGCTGTGCTCATCGCGGGTGCCAGCCTCGTTCTCCTCCCCATCCCGGTGACAGCGGCCCTCGTGGTGGGCCTTCCACTGGGCGCACGGGCTCGAGTGTCACTCTCCTCACAGGAGTGATGGGTGGCGCCCAGCCGATGAGACCTGAGCAGCAGTGCAAGGAGAGGAGGGCCCTGGAAACATGCATGCCCCGTGGGGCCTCAGGCTCCCTCGCTGGGTGTTCTGAGCTACTCACTCCCACTGATCTCCCTCCCTCCCTCCCTCCCTCCCTCCCTCTCTCTCTCTCTCTCTCTCACACACACACACAGAGGCCCACACTTTCTAATACACACTGTCTGACACATGAGTCAATAAGCCATAGCCCATCCGCCATAGCCCAGTCCCATCTCTTTTTGCAGCATTTATCCAATTTTATTTTCATCAAATCATCTGCTCTCTTTGCCTGTAGCTGGTACAAAGTTGACTTGTTTAGACTCTGAACTCTGGCCCAGGGCTTGCCACAGAGTGGCAAATGTGGCCTGATATGGCGGAGCACAAGGGGGTTCTCTGAGGACGTGTGTGTGTGTGTGTGTGTGTGTGTTCTGTTCTGCAGCAACATTACAGACACGCTAGATTTCCCGGTTCTGACTCCTCTCATTCTCGCCATGTCCATCATTACACCTTTGTTATTTTCCATTTTGACTTGAGCGACTTCCTGAAGCTAATTTTCCATTTCCCTGATGGAATTGCCGGCAGTGATTTATCATCTTTTTAGCTGGTTTCCCTCTGGCATTCATCTCTGCAATGTTTTCATTGTTTTCGCTTCTCTCCTAAGAGGGACACTAGCTCATTTTTCTTCCTCATTTGGTGACTTCCATGGATAATTCTTCTTTGAACTTCGACTTGTGTTTTAGCTTGGTTTTGCACACAATCCCCCCACCCCTGGTTCCTGGGCAGTTCCTCTGAGCAGGGAGTTTCTTCCAGCTTTTGCTCATGTTCTCCTTTCCTCGTGTCCAGTGGGGTGACCATTTGTAGGGGGTGGGCGGTAAACCCGGGAACTCTTCAGTTCTATTTGGGGTCATCATTTCAATCACCTGCAGAGCAAACACATCAAGCCCTTTTCCCCAGGCTGGGGGGACTGTCTCAGGGTTCGGGTTCAGGAGGGTGGTGAAGCCTGCTTAGTCTCCAGTTCTCTGGTTGCTGAGGCCCAGGAACTCCTGGCCCTTGCCTCCTCCTTCCAGGCCTCTTTCCCTGGGCTGTCAGAGCCTGGGGCCAGGGCAGGAGATGGCCAACGACTTTCCAGTGGGGTGCCTCCTCCACTCATCACCCCTGCCCCGCTGAGTTGCAGAACGAGCCCCCAGGGCCTGCCCATGAACTCACCTGTCTGCTCTCCAGCAGAAGGTCGCTGCAGGCCTTTCGAGAGCACAGATTTCCTCTTTCCTGTCTTGTGGCCAATAACCCCATCCTGACAGTGGATTGGGCCAGCAGCCCTCGTACCCCGTACCCAAGCCCCTGGCCAGCCGAGCCCGGCTGCTCTCCCAGCACAGGTCCGGGGTCCAGTCCCTCTCACTCCCTGCACTGGCCCCAGGGTCCCTGCCAGTCACCTGCACCATGGTTAGGACTTCCCCTGGGGTGTCCCCCACCCCCGTGCTCGTGAACAACTCACTGCACCCCACCACTGCCCCATCTCTTCTTCTGTGGCTGTCCACCTTGCACTGGCTTTCATTTCTACATGGAATGTTCTTTCTTGGCACCTGCCTGGCAACTTGCTCACCTCCTCTGTCTTTCATCTAACATCACAGTACTAGTTCGCAAGGACGCCATGATGGGACTCAAATTGGGTGACTTACTCAACAGAAGTCATTGCCTTTCACGGTCTGGAGGTTGGATGTACAAGGTCACAGTGTTGGCAGGTGGCACCTCTGAGGTGGTGAGAGAGAGTGTATTCCAGGTCCTCCCATCCTGGGGGTTTGCCGCTGCTCTTTGGGGTACTTTGATTTGTCTGTGCAACACCTTGATGCCTGCCTGCACTCCCACAGGTTGCTCCCCAGTCTGTGTCCAAGTCTCACCTCTTTATCACTTAATGTCCTCATCCTAGCCCAACACCTCTGTGAAGGTCCTGTCCCCACGAAGTCACACTCTGAGGCTTCAGGGGGTTCGGACTTCAGCCCCAGCATTGCTGGGGGGCATGATCCCACCCACCACAGCCCCTTCAGTGAGGCAGAGCCTCCCCCAGGTGCAGCTGCAGAGCTGGCCCGGCCACCTGCTCACCCACCCAGATGGAGCTCTCCTCCAAGTCTCGTTCCCCTTCGTGACCCTCACTGAGTCTGCACCCTGAATCAGGCAGATGCGAACGTTACCCCGTTGCTCAGGGCCAGCCCTCCTGCGCAGGGTTTCTCACTCATGGTTCCTGGGCCAGCCTCCCCCGCAGGCCCCAGCCAGGCCCAACCTGCTTGGCCTCTGCAGGTGGGGAAGCTTCAGGTGCCAGGTGGGCCTGACAGGGAGGCCAAGGTGTAGTCTAAGCTGGCAGAGGTCACCCTGGACACCGATGACCTTCAGTCCAGAGACACCTGCCTTCCCTGTGTCAGCGTCGGTGGTCCCAGTCCCCATTAGACAACACAGCATGTGGCTAGTGGGAGGCCTTTACTCTCTGGCTCTGGAGCAAGTGGTGGAATTTCTCCCCTGCCATCAAAAACTGTTTCCAAACCTGGCTTCTGTCTGTCAGGCTGCAGCTAGCAGTGTGGGCACCGGCCGCTGGGTGTGGTCCCTGAGCCTCTTCGGGCGGGGGCACTGCGGCATGACCTCTTCTTTGTGGGAAGAATGCAGCCAGCGTGGCTGCCTCCCCAGGAGATCCACCAGAGCATATCTGCTGAGTGTCTACTTCCAGGCAGAATGGGGTCCCTGTTGGATCCCCATTTATACTCACTCACGGCCAGGGGTGAGCTCTGGTCCCAGGTGAGTGGCATGGCACTGGGGGCAGAGGCATGCGGGGCTTAGTGCCCTGAGGACACGGAGAAAGAGAAGCAAGCTACAGACCTACTCTAGATGGTCCTTGAGCCTCTGGCATCTCCCCCAGGTCAGCACACCCCAAACAACCCCAGAGCAATCCACCCACCACTGCAGCCTGGAGACCGTGCTGGTTCCTGTCTCCTTGCTTCCTCCTGCCCCACAACCTGCTCTTCTCCGCCCGACAGATGTGGTGCTTAGACCCCCCTCTCCCCTGTGAGGTCCCCCCAGACAGGCGGTTTTAACAGAAGCTAAAGATGCTTGGGCTTCAAGACCCTCGCTCTCCAGAGCCCCTTCCCTGGGCCTGATTGGCCTCCAGCAATGCAGTTAATGAGCACTGTCAATTCAAAGATTAATTAGGATTAGTAACTGCGTGGAAAACTTGCTCTGTGCTGAAATCTCAGCTGCCCGGATAGAAAAGCACCTTCACAGCGGTTCCCAGATTTGACAGTTTGAAAATTCTCATGGCGTGACCCATAGTGGATATGCTGGAGGCCAGAGACACGCTGAGTCCACCGACAGGGAAGCCATTTTGATCAGGCTCTGCTAGACTAGAGGAAAGCCTGAATTAACTCTCCGTTCCCACACAGGAAATGTATTAGAGAATCATTCTCTTACAAAGACCCGAATGAAGAGCGTGCGACCCACACGATGCAGGAGCGAGGATGCTGGAAACTGGGTCCTACTGCTCAGGAAGGTGGCCGCCTGGACCTGGTGAAGGCGTTGGTACTTGTTGAGCACCTGACATCTGCAGTTGATTGTGACTTTTCCCATCATTCTAAGTAAATGTTGACCGTGGCCATTTTGATTCCTAATTCTATGTCCTCTTAAAGAGGATACCCCAAATGGTATAGTTCTCCTCCACATGGTCTAAGGGTCTCCCTGATCCCAGCATGTCCTCGGCTCCTCACTCAGCCCTCTCCCCTTCACTCACCACTGCAGACATAACCTCCTTCTCCTAGTTCCTTTAATCGCTGAGCTCCAGCCAGCCTAATGACTTGGCCTTGCTGTGCCTTCTGTCCAGAACCTCTTCCCTTCTGACTTTCAGGGATCACTTTATTCAAGGTCACCTCCTCTGAGAAGGCCTCTGGGATAATCTACCTATTGGGGAGACCTCTTCCCACTGGGACCCAAGGCCCAACCATCAGTGTTATCCTCTTGGTTTTGTTAATTTCTGAAAGTATAATGTTGCCTCTTCATTGCCCACCCTAAGGGGAGGGACCCCGTGACCTCAGTAGGGCAGGTCATGTCTTGCCCACCACTATGTCTGCAGTACCTACAACAGTTCCCGACACACAGTTAATGCTGAGTTGACTAGTGGTTGTAATTCGATGTAACATCTTTCTAGAAGGTGTGTCTACCTTAAAAGCTCTTAAGTGTATAAGCCCCACTAAATCTCACTTTCAGAAATTAATCCCAGAGGAATCATTAAATAGATCCACAAAGAGAAAGGTTAGCTTGTAGTAAAGACCATGGGCTTTATAATAAATCAGATCTGGGTTTTCATTTTAGGCTCCCTAGATGAAACAGCTGCTGTGTGACCTTGAGCAAAGTCCTGTTGTCTCTGAGCCCTGGTTCCCCCCTTGTAATTGTGGAGAGTAGTAGCATCTACTGGAGAGGGAAGCTGGAGGTTCATGTGAGGTTGTGCACAAAAAGTGCTTAGCACAGAGCCACATTAACTATTCCTGTATCCCTGACGTCATTACAGTATTGCTTAAAACGGAATAAAATCTGAGCAAACCTGGATATGTAACCACAGGGAACCATCTAGATAAGTCACACCATGTCTTTAGAGTAAATTACTGCACACCTGTTTTTAAAGAATTCTATATAATGTAAATAAAAGTTTACAAAATGAGAGTAGAGGAAAAGGTGAGCTATAAAACCAAACAACGTGTGATGCCACTTTTGGTATACAAACACATGCCTGCATTTATTCGCGTGTGCAAATGGATGTGTAACCTGCAAGGAAATGTGCAAGTGATAGGATTATGGCAGTGTTATTTTCCCCTTGTTTTATATTCTATTTTTAAAGTTTACTTTTACATTAGTGGAGGAAGAAAGGAGCAAAGTTATTTTAGTCATTAAGTTCATCTCAAATTATGACCTTGACCGAAGGTCATGACCTTGACCATTTGAGGATGCTAGATGGCTGATTCCATGACGAGCCCAAACTCTCCACCCTCCCTGGACCCTGGGTGCCCGTGACTGTGTGATTTTTCCTGTAGAAGGAAACACGGCCACAGGGCCTCTGGGCGTGGGACTTGGGTTGTGACTTCTGGCCAGTGGAATGTGGGCAGACTGGTCATTGTGAGTTCTGTGCCGAAGGCTTGTGCGTTCCCACGTGTCTCCTCGCATCTCTGCCTCTGTCAGGAGGAGGAGCTGCGTCGCCATGACCTGTATCCCTCACCTGTGGCCCAGCACTGCCAGCCAAGCGCGAGAGTCCGAGCCGGGCACACTCATCCCGCGTCTCTTGGGTTGTGTGGTTGGCCAGGCCGCAGCAGGAGCTGGCTGAGGCAGTGGGACTGCAGTTTCCCACGTGCTCACTCCCTCCAAGAGGACACCTGTGTGACCTCAGGAAGCTCCAAACGGGGGGCAATCATAAGAAAACTGAAATCTAAAACACTGCATGTCAACAACCAAGTCTCAAGTGTCTCACAGGCCAAAGAATCTCCCCCCAGTAAACACAGACAAGGGATTGTCAAAGATGGGGAGTCACAAAGGTTCCCTGGTTCTTACCACTCCCCAGTTCTGAGGACAACGAAATGGTGCCCCTCGTTTTAAGAATAGTTTTTCCTCTTAAGAATATGATCCATGTTGTGGCTAGTTATAGACACAGATGAGGGAAAAAGGAAAGAGCAAGAAGACGCTTAAAATATCACCACCAAAATAACCTCTGGCAGACAGTGGTTATAGGCATATGTGTGTTTATTTATGTTTATGTGTCTCCCACAAAAAGGAAAGCACGCTCTGCACCCTATTTATAACCTGCTGTTTGTATTTACTGTGCTCTAAACGTCTTCCCTTGCCATTTCTTATCTGCTGCACAATTATTTTGAATTGTTGCCTGGCTTTCTGTGGAGTGAATGAACTGTAAATAACTTTGCCTGGCTCCTGTGGGAATGTGTATAATTGTATCCAGTTTTCAGCTATCATAAGCATCGTCCGATGGACACCTCTGAGGGTTAGATTCCGAGGGGCGGGCTTCTGGGCTGGGGTGAGTTCTATTTATGAGGCGTCTCATCCAGTGGCCTCATCCAGCTGGTGGAAGAGACCGGCATGGGTGAACTGCATAATCGCCTCCCTCTCCTAGGCTTCCTGTTTACTCAGATGCTCCTGGGAAGGAGGCGCCGCTGACTCAGCATCACCCCAAGTGTTGAGCGCTCGCCTAGACCACATCTCCTAAGACTCGGAGAGAAGTGGGGGAAGGCAAGTGAGGATGGCATCAAAGATCTCACTTCCCCTGCCATGACCCCACGAGATGGATCTTCTTACTGGGGTCCGGGTGACCTGTCCAGGGGTGGCCGAGGTGGCCAGCTGTCCTCCGAATGTTTCTCTTTCCTGGGCACACAGCAGGACTCTATCTCCCAGCCGCCTCTGCCGGTAGACGGGCACACAGAACTGCATTTCAGACAATAGGGGTGGTGTGGCGACTTGAAAGCAGGCCCTGGGATGGGTTCGTGGGGGTACTGAGCCCCAATAACCAAGGATCCTCGAGTGGAACCCTCACTTATGATGGACATAGTCAAGGGCCGGGATTTCTGCCCTCCTTCAAACCTCTTCTCCGCTCAGCTCTGCCCATCCGCCGGAAGTGCCAGCAGCACCCAGGCCTCCGGCTGCTCCTGCCTTGAGTCTCCTGCCCAGCCCCTTGGGAGCAGCCCCAGGAGGCCAGCTCCAAATAGCCAGCTTCAAACCAGGCCAACCTTCCTCCCCTTCTATTTTAGCTCAGCCTGTCCGGCCTGCCCTTGGGGAGCAGCAGCTTCTCCTCTCCCGGGCTCACTAATTTGCTAGGCCCCTGCAACTCTCCCAGCAGGCCACAGAGAGATGTTTCTGGAATTTCAGGCCCTTTGATGGAGAAAGTCTGCTAATAAATAATTGAGAGGTGCCTCAGCTTCCTGAGAACTATGCCGAGTGAGAGTGGAAGTGTCCCAGATCCCCCAGAAAAACAGAGCTCTGGAGCACCCCAGAGGAGGCAAGGAGAGGCCTTGGCTTAAAGATGAGCCGGGAAGGCAGAGGCCGGAGGGGACAGTGCAGGTGAGAGGGAGGCTGTGCAGGCTGCTTCGGGTCAGCATGCAGTTGGTGCCAAGAGCCCTGAGTGCCTTGGAAGAGCTCATTTTACCCCCAAAGGACCCTGTAAGGGGCCTCTACAGCCCTGTTTGACCGACAAGGAAACTGAGGCAGAGACAGGAAAAGTCCTTACCTGAGGACTCCACTGGCAGAGCTCCTAACCCTGGCCTGTCTGCTTCAGCTGCATGTGCTTCACCTCTTCACCCCTGGGGGCGTCGGGGTCCCCAAGTGTTAGTCACCTGGAATCTTACAGCCGTGCTGGTTGTGGACGAGGAGCCAGAGCCTGGAGCTTGAGTCCCAGTTCACTTTCTAGTCTGCAACCATGGGCATAACGACGCCAAGGTCACTGTCCCATCAAGGGGATTGAAAAGGCAGGTGTGTTGACGCGTGGAGCGCAGGGCCCCAGTAGAAACTCAGGGCCAACCCTTCCCTGCCCGTTCTCTGCAGCACGAGGGCCCGAGCCCCGGGACATGGCCAGGCTCGCCCTGCAGTGTTTTATGGCTCCTCTCGGGCTCCTAATAACAGCTGCGTTTTGAGAGTTTGGAGAAGGAGCATAAAGGCCAGTCAAGTGGATAAATCAGATCTTTTAAAATGGGCCAAACATGGATTTACACAATAGCCTGTGACAAACACATCTTCAGGGGACCATCTGGCAGGAAACATCCCTTTTCCAAAGGGCGCCAGGGGCTGGGAGAAATAATGAGGGCTTTTTTAGGATTCTAATTACGCCCTGGTGCTGACAGGCCAAAGAGCTGAGGACGCCCCGCTGGGCTCCCACCGGCGCCTGCGCTGTCTGTTCTTGGGGCTCCCAGGTAAGTGTGCTGCTCTGGGGGTGCGCTGCCATGCCCCGCATCTATCCTCCCGGCTCCTGCTGCCCTACTACGGACACGTGACGTGACCTCAGAGGGACTAGGGCGCATCTGTTCCCTGGGCGCAGGTTCTTAACCACTGCGGGGTGGGGGGGTCCTCCTGCCTGCACCTCTAGTACAGGGAGGTTTAGGGGTCTCTGAATGCCCCACAGGCTCCTGAGATGAGGATGCAGTGGTTAGAGATGAAGAAGGGCCCCCACACTGACCAGCTGGAGAGGGCCTTGGCGGCCATCTGCCCAGCGCTGAGACTGTCCAGTGGGGACTGGGGAGGTGTGA
Source organism: Galemys pyrenaicus (assembly GCA_019455555.1). NCBI lineage: Eukaryota > Metazoa > Chordata > Mammalia > Eulipotyphla > Talpidae > Galemys > Galemys pyrenaicus. The sequence continues at coordinate 8,798,887 of JAGFMF010012145.1, read as the reverse complement.
GAAGGGGCTGGGTTCTTGGGGACTGACAGTGCAGCGCCCTTCACTGTGAGCACACGGCTTCCCGGAAGGCCCTGCTGAGCACAGGCCACCTCACCTGGCCTTGGCCCTGTCACCTCACTCCAGGCGCATGGCAGACCTGGGAGGCAGGGGGTGGCCCCTTCCCAGCTGGGGAGAACAAGGCTCAGAGGTAGTGAGCAGCCTGCCCGGTGTCCCACGGCAGACCCGCCTCTATAGAAAACTGGCCAATCGAGCAAAGGCCTCTGGACTCCCTGGCATTCGTTTGGCATGCTCCCCGTCCACCTGCTTCCAGGGCTGGGCGAGGGGCAGGTAGGTCTGGCCCTCAGCTGGGCCTGCTCATTAGGAAGTGCCCCCCCACACTCCTGGGGTGTCGGTGCTGAAACAGCCGGTGGGGAGAAGGGCTGAGGGTGAGGCTGCAGGCTCAGAGCCTTGATACGCAGGCTGCATGGAGCCGCAGGCCTCATTGGCTTCCTGATGTCCCTGCTCCAGGCAGCTCTTCCCCAAGGCCCAGAGGCCCCTGCTCCCTGCCCCCCTTACTCTGCCCATTGAGATTCAAAAGACACCCAAGCACTTGGGGAGAGTTGGTGGATGTCTCAGCAGGGAGGAGACAAGAGGAGGCAGATTGAGAGCAGACTTAGGGAGGAACAATCACCAAGGTGTGGGGGTTGAGAGGGGCCAAGCGAGGGATCTGGACCCATGGGAGACAGAAGCAGTGCTGGCCCCTGGCTCAGTGGGAGGGGCCGGGAATGGACCCCCGCCCTCCCTCCACAGCCCTGCTCGCCTCTGCTGCCTCCAGGATCCACTGAGGCTGGGGCCCCTGGAGGGCGCAGGGCTCTGTCAGTGCTGCCCTCAGGCAGCCTCCCAGGTGTGGGGCGGGGAGGGCAAGGGTGATAGGAGGTGCTCAGAAAAGACAGCTCATTGAACCCTCTCCCACCGCTAGGCTGGGGTGTCGGCTCCACATTACAGGCAAGATGAAGCCCTTCTCCTCCTGTCCTCCTGGTGGTCCTGCAGGAATGCACAGCCCTGGCAGACAGGGGAGGTCGCTGCAGCCATCCCAGGAGAGAAGGCAAGGGGCGATGGTGGGAACGGAGACACAGTGGAGGGCCTGCCTTCCAGAGCCCACGTCCTGCTAGATCTTGGCCTCGCATTCCAGGGGGCTGTCTGATATCCCCCCACCCCACCCCACTTCTGCTGGACAGCCCCTGCCAATCCGCATCTTGGAGCTGCAGCTGTACAGGGCAACCCTAATATAAAATGGGTTTGCCTGACTGGGTCCTCACCCGCGCTCGAACAGCACTTATAATGCCCCAACTGCAGGCACACGCAACAAAGGTTAATAAAGGGTTTTATTTACAAGGGAAGGGAAAACAGCGTAGTGAATAACACAAGGGGAAGAGAGGGATACAGATCTGTAAATATTTTACCAGTTCCTTGGAGCTGGAACCCAACAGTGCGCTGAGAGCTGACTCCCCGGGAAAAAGCGACCCCCCAAGTCCTACGTGTCTGCTTTTATAGTTAGCTTGGCTGCTTAACTTCACCCTCAGGTTCCATAATGACCTTATGGGATTTGTAGTTTTTGGATCTTGTAGGTCTGGAATGGGGGTCAAAGCCCATAACCTATTTGTGTAATTCATTCAGGAGGGTCTTTTCCCTTAACACAGCGACCCTACTGAGTGCTAACACACCCAAATGGTCACACGGGATTCTCATCCAGGGCCCCCCCCCCCAAGGTCCCTGGAAGCTGCCCCAACTGCCCAGGTGCCCACCCAGCTCCCCAGGCCAATCAGCTCTGCTCAGGTGAAATGACTCAAAACTGTCAGCCCTCACCTCTCCCTGTGCTGTGTACTCCCTGAGCTACAGCAGGAAAGGGGGAAAGAGAAGAAAAACACTTGTGTCTCCTGGGAGAGTGTCTAAGAGCTGCAGAGTGAAGTGTGAAAAGCACCTGAGCGACTGTCTGCGCAGTGGACGCGGCCTCATGGGTCAGGCTCCCTCGTCCTCCTGGAAGCCTGTCTTGCTGAGAGCCGGCTCCTTCCCACCTGCGCCGGCTCCTGGCCTGCAGGCTGCAGGACAGGCCCCGGCTTCTGGCACAGGGACGCCATGCCACCTGGCCCTGTAGGCCGTGAGGCTCCTGCTTGACCAGAGGTGACCAGTCTGTGACTCGCTTCTCCCAGGAGGGCAGCGAGAAGAGGGGTGAACAGGTGCACCCCTGTATAGTCCTCAGTCACCAGCTTCTCAGGGATGCCTCTTCCTCACCTTGACCTTCTGTGTGTCTGTCTAACCTTATTGGGTAGGTGGCCGCCGCTAGGCCAGCCCTCCATGCGAAGGGCCTCTGTGCCCGTGGGACCTGAGCTGCAGCAGGGCTGGTGAACTCACTATGTGTCTGGCTGGCGCCTCCTGCCTTCAAGGTAATGGGAGTGGCCTTGGGTCCACGCAGGGCTTCCCTGGGTTAAGGACATGGTTCTTGGTTCAAGTTCTGGCTCAACCACTTCCCCGCTGAGCCATCTCAGACCAGGCACTTGACACCCTGGCCTCAGTGTCCTTGTCACAGTCCGGGACACGCAGTAGCGCCTGGAAAGTGGATGGCAGCGCCTGAGGTGCAGCAGGCACCTGGTGCGGGCCAGCCCTTAGCATGTATTAGGCTCTATTAGTATTCGCGTAAGTACTGGAGTCAGTGCTGACCCAGCTGGGCAACGTAGAGGACTCCTCGGTCTTGATCCCAAAGCTCCAGGAAGCACTTTCATCTGCATAACCTCGAAGTCTTTTCACCTGTGTAACTTCAGTGACAGCCAGGCACCTGGCGGCCCCTCTTGCAGGCAGAGGCGCGGGGAGAACGCAGGTGAGCAGGGCCTGGCTCCTGGAGGTGGCGCTGAGCTGTGCTCAATGCTGAGCTGTGCAATTGCTCCTGAAGAGTCAGCGGCAGGATAAGCCTGGCCGGGCATGGGGTGGGGCACACGTCCTGCCAGGAGGCCTGGGCTGCCCTCTGATGACCTCTCATCCTCCAACGGGCTGAAAGGAGGGATGGGAGCTAGGCGGAGCTGGGAGCCTCTGTTCTTACTGGCCTGGATTGCCTGAGTGACACCTCAGAAGCCATCCTGCAACTACAGGTGGGGGTCACAGTGAATCCCCTCGGTGCAGGGTTCCAGCTCCCAGGCCAGGCTTCTTCTGCTCTTCTATCCCTCAACGTCTGCCCCAACAGGGGTCTCCTGGGGGCGCCACTGAGTCCATACCCTTGAAGCCTCATCATTTTTGAGAGTTTCCAGGCCCTTCTACCAAGTACCTCTTCTCAGGTCCGCCGGGGCACAACGTTTCCTCTACAAAGTGCTTCTTTGGAGGTGGCTTTGTGGCATTCTGAAGTCACTTTGCAAACATGGCAGGCGGAGGGGAGCCCATGCCAGCACCTGCTTTCTAAATTGCTCCCACTTGACACTCTCAGGAGTACTTTTCGGCACACGCCTGAGACGCTTTCCCAGCAATGACAGCGTTGCTGCCAAAGGTGATTTGCATTTAGATTGTTGGCACCTCTTCTCAACGTGGTGAACCCACGGAGCTTAGCATGAATCAGAGTGCAGGGATGGAGAGAAATGTGTGGTTTATATTTCAGTAATTCTTTCGGGTTTCACATTTTCCTTGGAGGTTTGGAGATGACGTCTGTGTCTTGGCTGGAGCCTCTGCTCCAGCAGCTCACACAAGGGGGCAACTGAGGGGTCAGCGAGGCCTTATGTTGTCTGAAGGCTCGACTGGGGAAGGACACTCCCCCGCCATAGCATAGGGCTGGTGCTGGGGGCCCCCTCAACACACTCCCCAAATCCCATGGGTCCAGGTGCGGTCAGGTGCCCTTCTGACCAGTGCCCGTGGGTGAAATGATGCGAACCCTCTGGGCTGAGCTGCCGAATCACCTGGTGACTTTCTGCAGTCACTGCTGCTCCCTGGTGACCCGTGGAGGCCGCGCACGGTGATGACGCCATCCCAGATGGGCGGAGTCTGTCCTTGCATCCCAGCTCTGGGACGTGCTCCCTGCAGGAGGCCTCCTGCGGGCAGCATCCGCGTGAACTTCGTGTTGGAGGGACATCAGCTTCCTCAGGTGAAGCCCCAGGGATGCGGGGCTGTTTGTCACAGCACCCAGTCTCTCCTCACCAACAGGTACTGACCAGGCTCCTCTGCGTGCCAGGCTCAGGGCCGAGAACCCCGACACAAACATGAGTGGACCCACAGGCTCTCGGGGAGCCAGTGGGTGCTGTTGGGGCAACAGTTGAACAAAATGAGTGAATTATTACAGCATGTAAAGCATTTTATGAAGGAAAGAAATAGGGTTATTGGACTCAAATATCAGACTTGAGGAGGCCATGGGGCCCCTTGGAGAGGGGTGAGACACATCTGAGGGGGAGGAAGCAGCAGGAGGGATGAGCCTCCTCCAGAGGGAGCAGTGGACCTTGGTCCAGGGCCAAGCCTGGACCTTGCGGCCACAGGGCCCCGTCTATATTCAGATGTGCTCACGAGGAGGGGCAGGGCTACTACTGTCCTGTTTTACAGGAGAGGGAACTACAGGGCCAGGACTTCTCACATCCAAACGTGCCCACCCGTGGCCTCAAGCTCACTGCAGGTCTGGGGGACTCGCCATCAGTGCCTCACTCTGGTCACTGCTGCGAGCAGCAAGAGTCTGGAACGGGGACGCGCTTGGATCTGAACCCCCAGGTCAAGTGCTTGGAGCTGCTCAAGCCCAGAGAGGGGGCAGTCAATACCACTTCCTGGAAGAGATGGGGCCTGATCTCAGAGATGGCCCAAGCTCGGAGGGCTTGGAGAAACAGCCAGAAAGCGGGGGGAGTTTGTTAGCATGGCAGGTCAAAGCTTGCCATCTGAGTAGCCTGTCCAAGGGCACACACTGGGCAGATAGCAACGCCAGCCCAGGTTCAGGTCAGGGCCTGGCCCTTTCCCCTGCTTTCAGAAGCTTCCTTAGGGCTCGAGGCCTCTTCCACCACTGGAATCTCCCATTCAGGGCCCCGGAAGCTCTAGGTTCTTCCCTCCTGGGTGTCTCTGCCTGCATTTAATTTTCTCCACAGCTTATAAGAGTCATGGAAAAGGGCACAGACCAGGCCCCAAACCTCACCTCTTGTCTTCAGTAGCTGTGTGACCATGAACAGGTCACTGCACCTCTCTGGTCTTGGTGCTCTCATCTGGAAATGAAGGCTGACCTTACAGCCTGGTGAATTGGTTGCAGGCATGCCCGGCTCTCCGTCCTCCCACATCCATACTCCTCACAGCGTGACTCGAGAGGCACAGCTTCTTCAGAACACGACTGGCAGTGTTCTTCCTTCCACCTGTTTAGGCCAGTGGAATGTGTCGGACGTGAAGCTGTGCTGATTCTAAGCCAATGCCTCAGCACCTGTGAACTTCTGCTCACGTTCTTGGAAATCAGAGGCCTCTGTTTAAATAAGTCCAGGCCAACCAGAGGATCAAAGACCACAAGAAGCCCCCGCTAATGTCAGAAAGCCAGTCATCTGCAAAGCCAGCCCACGTGCACTGTCAGCTGACTGCACAAACCTGAATGTGGCCAGGCCAGCGGAACCGCCCCGCCAAGCAGAAGACCTGTGGACTGAGTTGATACCCATTGACTGGAGGGACCAGCTTTTGTGGTCGCGCCATGCCGTTACCGTGGCAACGCATCACCAGAGCCCAGCCGCAGTGTCAACTGTGAAGATGAAATAACTTAGTAGCTGTGAAGTGCTGGAGCCTGTGCCTGGCATCAGGAAGCCCGAAGTGGGCTTGTGACTGCTGCGGTTGCTCCAGACAGGCCACGCCTTGGGTGGGTCTTGGGTGGGTCTTGTCCTGGTCACCTGAGGCAGGGTCTAGATGAGCCCCCAACCCTGTGATGTCACCTGATGCTGTGTGACCTCAGGGAAGCATGCTCATCTCTCTGAATCTACATTTGCTCACTTGCAAGGAAGGTAGGGAGCTGTTGACCTCACGGAGTTGCTTCTCACTCCCCTGGCTGTGGCCTGAGGATTAGTTTGGAAACACACACTGACCCATCAGCCCTGTTTCCCATCCTTTATGCTTCACTTAAAACACCTCACTGCACCCCAGCTGTTAGGAAGGAGACTCAAATCTCAAAAGTGGCTTCGTGCTCCTGTGCCCTGGCTCCCCTACCTCCCACCCTCTGGCCACACTGCCCAGGTCACAGGCCCTCCAGGCACTGGGCCTTTGCACGCACTGTTGTTGGATCTGAAACTCTCCTGCAGCCCAAGCTCGCCTGAAAACCTGTTTACTCTTCAGATGGCAGCTGAATGGTCACCTCCTGCCGGGGAACCTTGAATCACAGTCCTGTCTTCCTCTCTGTGCCCCGAGTCTTGCTCCCAGCCAGGAGCTCCGTGGTAGCATCTGCTGAGTGACCAGAAACTGACATCCCAGGGGATAGAGGGCAGGAGGGCACTTGGTGGCCGCTGCCCAACAGCCTTGAACCTCATGCAGACGTCTGTTGACATCCACACACGGCCCCACGGCACATGCGTTCTTGCAGCAGAGGGAGGCAATTTAACCGCTGGACCTTGATGGAAACTGAACAGTTGTCACCACTGGGCCCGAGTGCTGCCTGAGATGTCAGGGACACACGGGCGGGTTTATTCCAGGCCTTTCAGAGATGCTTGACTTTATGCTTGACTTTACTGCTATGTTCAGGGCATAAAGGCACCAACTGGACTCGGCGGCATGCAGGGGAAGCCTCGTGCTCACAGCAGTGGGGAACTTCATGCATGACCCTGCTGTCCTGAGGATGTGGGCGACCCTGCCCACCTTTCCTTTCATCCCACTCTTAGAAGTTTGCCCAGAGCTAGACTGTGAACTGCAGAAATGTGAGGAGATGCTGCTTCAGCAGGAGCAAAAATAGACATCAGTGGTGCCGCTGGGTTAATCAGTCCAGCCGCGTGGACACCTACTGTGTGCTGGGCCCTGGGCTGCTGCTTCACAGAGGTGGGCAGAGCCAGGTCATGCAGCTCCTTATCTGTTATTCCAGTGATGGTGGCGGTGGCGGGGACACCCTGCCCCACTACACACCCCCTCTTGTGTCACCGGGGTTGGTGGTCCACCCCCTTAAGGCTGTGTATCAGGAGGGACCCCCTCCTCACTGGCTCACGGGAGGCTCCGTCTCACCCAGCTCACACCGGGATCGGGCGCTCCCAGCCAAGCCCTTGGCCACCAGCACGAGGCTGTCTGGCTTTCTGGCGGGTACTGGGGCTCACAACCAGCCGACGTTCTCCTCCTTCCTCTCCTCCCTGGAGAGACTGTCACGATGGAACCTGTGTCATTTCTCAGGGGCACTTGGGCGAGACCCTCCTGCAGGCATCAGAGGTTATTGGGCCACCAAGAGGGACAAGGGGATCACTCAGACTAACCTGTCATGTGTGGTTGGGGATCTGAGTGGGGACCCTCGGACCCTGAGGACAGGGCTGAGGGCTTCCCTGGTGCTGACTGGGCGAGCGCATAGCCCTGATGTCAGCATCCCCGGATGGGAATGTCACAGATTCTAGCGAAGTGAGAAAGTCCGGCTAATGTGGTCTGCTGGGTCAAGCAGGGAGCTATTTTGGGACAGGCTTGGCCTTCACCAAATAGAGTGTCATTCTCACTTCTGGTTAAACTTTGTTCCTTCCACGATAAGATGCGAGAGGAACTCTTAGCTGCTGCTTTGGGGTTTTCTTTGTCGCTATCAAGAGTCCCTGAGAGTAGGCCTTCTGTGGGTGCTCCTGCATTCGTGCGTCCTGGTACAGTGTTGCTCAAACTTACCACACGTCTTTGACAAACTGGGTTCCCCTGAACCCACCTTGGGAAAGCTGGCATTGAGCGATCAGTGGGGTTTGCTGCTGAACGGAGGTGTGTGCTGGGCATCTGGGGTGGGTGTCGGGAGACACGAGTGTCTGCTCTGTTCCACTGCCTTCTGGGTCATAAATCATCCCAGGAGAGGCATGAATGGCTGGAGTGCCACCTTCTCGTTTAGGCACAACCGAAACCTCCGAGTGACACTCAGCACCAGCAGGGAAAACAGTATCCCAGGCAGCCCTGGGCTTGTCACTGAGCTCTTCAGAATTCGGATGTTATCAAATCCTTAAGACAGTTTCTGGTGCATTGCTCCATGGCAGGCCACAGAAACATGCCCTAGTTGTTGGAATGTCTAAAAAGTTATGGTGCTCACTCGTGTGTCTGGATCGCCATCTGTGTGGGGGGCAGCGTGGGCTGGGGGCACGCCAAGACCTGTGTTTCGTGGCAGGTGACTGCCAGGGAGGCCGGGCCTGACTGAGGCCTATATGCCCTATGTGATGATGACCCCCTTTCTGACTGCATCCTAGGCCTCATTCCCCTTGGTCACTACCCTCCAGTCCCCCCCTCCCACTCCCACAACTCCATGCAGTTCCTCAAATGAGCTAGGCTCTCCCTCAGGGCCTTTGCACATGCCAGTTCCTCTGCTTCATTTCTTTCTCCAAACCGCCCTCCCCCCACACTTTAACCTAGACAGCTCTTTCTCTTTTGTATCCCTTTTGAAAAGCCACTGCTGTTGTTCATCTCTGGCTCCCTTCGGGACATGAGCTCTCTTATTAAATAATCAAGGCTGTACTTAATTACCTGATGTCTGTCTTTCTCCTGGATCTTAGATTTTAAGCCGCCACAGTGTTAGCCCCTGGAACATAGTAGATGCTCAGTTAAATATTGGTTGACTAAACAAAGGGAAGAATGAGTAAGTGAATGAGCTACTTTTATTCACTCAATTACTGACAATTTCCAAAGCTGTGCACCCCTGTGTAGATTCAATTTGGGCACCTTCCTGTGCCTGACCCCCTCCAGCCTCTGTGCACACCACCCCTCCCACCCCACCCTGCCTCACAGTCACAAGCTCAGAATTGCAGCCCCTGCTTTCTGCACCATCTTTTGCACCCTCTTCCCGTTCTCAATGTTCCTCCTCAGAGAAAGGGGGCCAATTCTGGGCTTGCTTACAGAAAGTTGTTAGGCGGAGAGAACAGAGTGTGTATTCACATTAATTACGCAGTCAGTGTGTCGGGTACTATTGTAAACCCACTAAAGGCTTCAGGTCATTTAATCCTCTAAGCACTATGGTGCATAGGCTGCCATTTCCTCTTTATAAAAGGAGACACTAAGGTAGCACAGAGCAGCTAAAGAACCAAGCTCCTGGTGGTAGTTGGTGCAGTGGAGTTTGGACCTGGCTTCAAGCTCCTGCTCCTTCGTTCCAGTTCTTCCTTTGCCCTGAGCAGAGTTGCTAAGCTCTGGGGCAGATGGTTCTCTTGTTGAGGAAAAGAAATCTGTTCCTGAACCTTCAGGAATGTGCTAGAGCAGGACTCAGTACTCAGTGCTCAGCGACAGGAAATGGGGTGGGGTTCTGACGGTTAAGAGGGAAGGGTCTGATGGGATATCACTTTGGGGGACAGTCTAGAGGCTAGTTGGGGCTCAGTCTAGAGCAGTAGACCTGAGGCCAAAGAAGGAAAAGGCTGGGATGTTTCCAGAACCCCAGGCAGGGATGCCCGTCTCTTTCCTGTGCTGTGACCCTGCACCGGCCCTCACCTTCCTGAATACCAGGGGCAGGTAACAGCCTCCTTTCTGTGTCCTTGGCAGGATTTCCAGGCTAGATGGGCCAGTGAGAAGAGGCTGGTGCAGGAAGAAGGGAGAAGAGGGTTTGGAGGATCAAGACTCAGAATCAAGGTGCCAGGGGACACCAGTCAATGCCAGGAGCTCAGAGCCTTGGGGACGGGGCTACACGTGCTGGTTCAGGGGTTCCTGCCGGTGTCCTGTTATCTGCACTTTAAAGGAAAGGCCAGGGACTTGGGAGTTATGCCCCAGTGCATAAGCCTCTCCCCTGCCTGCCCTCCCTCCACCCTGCCCGCCCTCAGCTGCTTCATCTGGAGGAGCGGAAATTGACTCTCCCCAGTGGTGGCTCTATTTCCATCCATCTCCACCGAGATATTTGCCCAGTGAATGAAAACACTTGTTTTCATCAGAAATTCGAGAGCTGAAGCCGATGATTCCATTTATCTCTCTTCCAGTGCCTTGCAAAGCTCCCAGGGAGGGGGCGAGCTCAGCCTGGCCCGTTAGGGGGCGATCTTGTATCAGTCATAGGATGCTGCTGGACAAGGGACCTGATCCCCCTCCCACCTGCCATGCCTGTCCCCAACTGTGACCATGATTTGCAGGATGACATCCCCACAGAGTCAGGCTAATCTGGGACAGGAAGATGGATTTAATGAGGCTTCCCTAGCTGCTTTCTTGTTCATTTTTGGCAATTACTTGATTTTTATAGAGGGGATGCATCAGACCCTGACACGTTCTGTCAGCAGGACCTTCCTTCTCAGCCAAGTTCTTACCAATCATTGATTGCTGGGGGAGAAGGGATCAAAGTGCATAAAAGTCTCACCCTGGACAAGCCACAGACCAAGAGGACATATTTGCAAACTCGTATCTGATAACGGTCTGTATTAATAGAGGAAGAATCCCCAAACCCTGCTGAAAACATAACGAAGAACCCATTAGAAAAGGTCTTCTTTGAGCAGACACTGCCCCAGAGAAGAGACAAGGGTGGCGGGGGAACATAGGAATGATGTTCAACTGTGTCTGTTCTTAGGGAAATGCAGATTAAAACCTCAGTGAGATTCCACGTCTTTCCCCTAGAATTAAGAATCACTTGACCACACCAAGTGCTGAAAAGGATGAGGAGCAACTGGAACTACTGGAGGGGGAGGGAGGAGTGCAGAAGTGTAGACACTTTCAAAAACTGTGGTGCTTTCTTAAAAAGCTTAACATAGAACACATCACCAGGTCATTCGAAGTCTTTACCCAAGAAAGAGGAAAGCCAAGTCTGTACAGATGCGGTGCACGGAGACTCCTGGAGACTTTATTTGTAATCGCCACCGGCTGGAAACAGCCCGCAGATCCATCAGCAGGTGGGTGGTGGCCACACCGGCGGGGTTGTGCCACACAAGGTGTGCCCTTGGCAGGGAAGAGGGATGAAGGACCCCACGCTGTGGATGGATCGCAGTGTAATGGTGCTGACAACTCAGACCAGCACGTACGATTCCATGAGAGAAAATTCTGGAAAATAAAAGCTAATCAGTAGCAGCAGGGCAGGGAAGAGAACGTGGTGGTGAGATGACAGAGGTGTGAGGGTGTGGGCATTGCAACAGACTGAAAATTTGTTCCCCACCCCAATTCATGGGTTGAAATCGTAACCCCAAGGGGACGGTGTTAGGATGTGGAAACTTCGAGCGGAGACTTGAGGTCATGGCGGTGGAGCCTGTGAATGGGACAAGTGCCCTTTATAAAAGAGGCCCCTGGGAGTGCCCTTTCTCTCTCTGGCCGTGTGAGGACACAGCGCCTTTGAGATAGGACAGCCACCTACGAGCCAGAAGCTCAGCAAACGCCAGCTCTGCCGACACCTCAATCTGGAACTTTCCAGTCTCCAGGACTGTGTGAGAAATAAATGTTGTTGAAGCTGCCCAATCTACACTAGTTTTCTTATGGCAGCCCGAAAGGACGAAGATGGATCTGCTGATTATCTCGATTGTGGTGATGATTTCACGGGTATGTACGTCTGTCGAGCACATTAGAGTTGGTGCGTTGCGGGCACGTCGTGTCTTGCACGTCGACTATAATACAGTTGAGCTGTTTAAACATGTGTTAAAGGTCGCGACCTTGCAGCGTCCGGAGAGCTTTGAAGGCGCCCGCTGCCATGTCTTGGGCAGCTCTGTCCTCTGACTGCCCCAGCTCGGCTCTCCCAGCATAGGCTCCTCTGCTGGGGAACTTTGGGGCGCGCTCCCCTGTGAAGGGCAGCTGTCCTCGCTGTCCAAGCATATGCCCCCCCCCGCCATGTAACTCGCGTTTGGCAGCGGGGTGTGGGCAGGTGTGCAGCTACCGTGGTAGACAGGGCTGGGCGCCCGCGTCTCGAACACTGCTGTGAGGACCTGCCTGGACCAGCCTTCTAGAAGCTGAGAGACACATGGAGCAGAGTCCCATTGCTCCCAGCACCAGAGCTCACCGGTCAAGGTGGGCCTCCACCAGCCAATGACTGCGGAGCCCCCAGATATGTGAGGGAGTCCGACACCAGCCGAGCTGGAGGCCCACCCCCAGCTGACCAGGCAGCACTTGGACTCGGGGGTCTATGATTTCTGTGAGAAAGTCTAACTGAGGTGACCAATAACTAACCAATGCAGGTACTCTGAGAAGCAACAGTCTGAGGTTACCTGGGGAGGCTTCTGGAGGAGGAAAGGTGAAGTGGGGTTTAATGGTGAGCGTGCGCTGGCCAAGGGGAGGAAAGAGTCTGTAGGCTGGACAGAAGTCTCTGCAGGACGCCAGGACAAAAACTCAGTGTGGCCAGAGCTACGTGGACATAGGGAGGAGGAGAGGAGCAACCCCCCTCAGGAGGCTTTTTTTTTTTAAAGATTTATTTATTTATGCATACAAGAGCTGGGGTGCAGGCCAGAGTCGCAGGTGGTAAGAGGATTCACTAGAGACAGAGTGGGGAGCAGGACAGGCAGACTGACTGAAACACATTGCTGAGGGGAGCAGCGGGCGAGGCAGGAGAGACCTGCTGCACCATGGGGGTCAGTTCCCTGGCCAGGGATCGAACTTGTGCTGCAATGTCTGTGTTTTGCCCCACAGTGCATTGCTTAACCCATTGCGCCACCAGGGAGGCCGCTCAGGAGGGCTTTGAATGCCAGGCTAAGGCATTTTTAGGGCCTAGGGAGCCATGACAGGTCTTTCATGAGGCTGGTCTGAGGGTGACCATTCTTGCGGTCAGGCTAGAAGAGCAGATTGGAGCTGACAGGTAGGAGGCGGGGTCACAGCAGGAAGCAGGGGTGGGAATGGAGGTGGCCTTGAGAGCCAGCTGAAGGAAGCAGACCCCAAGGGGTGTCCTCTGCAGGCTGGTGCTCCCCCTACGTTCTGCCCCTTCAAGGCCGCACCACAGGCCCCTTGACCTGCATCACTCAGCATCTCACTGTGGTCAGTTCAGTTAAATTTTCCATGAGTGTTTAAGGGTTCACACATTGATAAAAACTGGGTAACAGCTTTTCTGCCTCCAAATACGAGAGGTGAAAAGGGTTTCCCCAGGATGGGCCCAAGAACGCTGCTTCCATCAGGTCAGCAGGCGGAACCTAGCTCCATCCTGGGCACAGACCCGCACCCCCACTTGAGTGCTTTCTCTTCCCTGCTGCCTCTCCCCAGATGGCTCATCCCCAGAACTGCTCTCCCTCCCGCTGCACCCACGCTGGGGTCCGTTGCACTGACACGACCCCACACTCACTGCTGTGTGGTTGTGAGTTCATTCCACGGTTCCTAGATGCAGCCTTCGATGATCAATCCACAGTGCATTAACGTTACAGACTGAGTACACGGGCATCGCGTGTGTGACAAAGCGGGGTGCTCACGGGGTAGGAAGACATAACTGACATCAGTGAGGGAAGCGGGCACTTTCACAGCTTCAGTGTCTCCATGAACCCCCCAAGACGAGCTCTGCTGCCTGGAGAGGGGTTAAAGTGACCTCCCACCTATGTCTGTGGCTTCAGGCGAATGGCAAACCTGTCTTGATCGTAGTTTCTGCTTCTTGAATATGGGGCAGCGGGGGCGCCAGCAAAACTAGTTCTTTCCTCTGGGCACAAGCTGCCCAGAACTGAAGGACATGTCCCTCGCCTCATCCCCACTGCACCCTGAAGCTGTGCAGACAAAGGGCCCTCCTCAGCCCCTTCGGCAAAAACAGGGACCCTTGTCCCTCTCCGGGGCCCGCTGCAGTCCAATTACTACCTACCTTGCAGCAACAGCAGGAACAGCGGGTGCCAAAATCCCTTCCCAGAAGTCGCAGGCCCTCTACACAGAAACTCTCCAAAGATCTGTCATCATCTAATATTTATTCTGGAGACCAGAGCTTACGGATAAGGTGAGTGCATGTCGCTAACAGTGCAGAATAAATTTAGAGAGTCTAATCCACAAAAGTCATACTTACTGGGCTCATTATGGGCTGACTGGGGGCCCAGAAAGACGGAAAGCTACTCCCAGCTGATGGGAAATTCTGACGAGTGACCCTCTGGCTGCAAAGAGTCACTCAAGAGAATCTCAGCATCTTGGAACTTGGAAGTTACCAAAACTGAGGATCTTATATAGCTAAGTCTTCGAGCTTTATGCTGCCACAAACTTAAAACCTGAAGTCAGATGTAAGAATCACAGGATTTTAGGATATCAGGGACCCAACCAACATTCCAGTCCATCAAATATGTGAGGTCAAGGACTCCCGGACAGAGAGCAGCAAGTGCAAAGGCCCCGAGGCAGGTGTGTGGATGGTGTATTTGAAGAACAAGACTGTTAAACTCCCAGATTTTTGGGCAAACCAGGAATAAGGGAGAGGCAGCTGCCACCATATGAAGTGATGAGACAGTGAGGTGCCTGCCATAAAGAAAACCAAAAAGGGGGGCCTTCCTGGTGTTGCAGTGGTTTGAGCGCTGCACTGTGAAGCATCCGCGGCACAGCAGCACGAGTTCCATCCCTGGCCAGGGAGGGGACCCACATGGCGCAGCAGACCTCTCCTGCCTCGCCTACTGCTCCCTTCAGCAGTGGATTTCAGTAGATCCACCTGTTTTGCTCCCCACTCTGGTGAATCCTCTCGCCACCCGTGGCTCTGGCCTATACCCCAGCTCTTGTATGCATAAATAAATTTTTAAAAATTTTAAAAAAGAAGGGTTAAGACAGAACTTTGCCTCCTCACTCAGGCTTCCAAAGCACCCATACTAGTGACAGCTCTCTTACAAGCCCAATTCAGCAAGGAGACTGAGGCCCGGAGAGGTGGGTGACTTGCTCCTGCCACACACTGGAAATTCTCAGAACCATGATCCAGGGCCATTGGCAGGTACAGTGAGCTGTGGCCTGTCCACCTCCTCACGCTCTCTGTGCCGGGGTCTGTCAGTGGGGCAAGGGGCCACTGTGCTCTGGGGGACCCGCTGGGCAGAGGGGCTGTCGGGTCAGGGGACCTGGGTCTGGGTCTGCCTCCTCCCCTCGTGTGCTGTGTGGTTCTGGTATGTTTTCTGATCCCTGCACCTCAGTTTCCTCCTCCATAAAAGGGGAGCCACACCGGTCACCTTGCATGACTATTGTGGAGGTCAAATAAGAAAAAAACATAAAGCACTCCTAATCGGCCTTAAGATGTTTCAGGTGCTCAGTAGGTATTTTTACAGTCTGGTCCATTTATTGGGAGAAAGGCCTGTCCCTCCTCTCGCTGATTTCAGAAGCTTTTTCTTAACCGCCAGCGCAGGAGGCAGAACAAACTCGCTGCAGAAGGCGGGAGCTGAGGCCCCGGGCCGGGCTGCTCTGGCTCTTGTCTCCTCACCTGCGCACGGAGCACGATGTCTCCAGAGGCTGCGGTGAGGGCTGAGAGTCGGGCCGGGCCGGGGCCATGAGGGGCAGGCGCAGGCCAGCACGAGGGAGCCGGCCGCTCTGCTGGAGAGAGGACTCTGCTCGGCCTGTGACTCAGACCCCGGCTCTGACTGCAGAGGGTGGGAGAGCAGGGAGGCCAGAGCTGGAGGAGCCTGTGACTGTTCTCTCTGCCCTGTCTCCGCGGGCACCTTGGCAAGTCACCCCCCCACACCCGCCCCCCGCCCCCCCCCCCCACCTCTGTGTCTTCAGAGCAGGCGTTCTCCTAAACCAGTGGCACAACCCGCGGACCGTAGAGACCCTCAAACGGACGGCAGAAGAGGAGGTTCTCGATGTCCCTTGTGTGAGTGGCCCAGATTGACATCTGAGGAGAAACAGGCATTATTTCAGGACACAGGGAAAACTGCAGCACCTCATTCCCAACATATTTATGTAAAATTAATTGGATCACCTGTTCTTCACAACTTCTCGTTGCAATATCAACTTAATTTTGAATGTTCAGCTTATGGCCCAGGAAAGGGAAGGTGGAACCCAGCGTGGTCTCGCCCCTCAGTAGTCCTAACAGTGCCTCTGCTAGGACACCCCCTGCACCCCCCACCAGGAAGACACTGCGGGAGTAGGAGGAGCCTAAGAGATGGACAGGACTCAGCACGGGCTGGGTCCTTGCAGGGGTTATCTCCTGCAAGGGAGCTGAGCTACAAAGTCAGGCCAAGGAGAGGGGTGGTTGTTCCCTGGAGGTGGGCACAGTGGCGGACGGCAGCTCCTCTGCCCTCCTTGCCCTGCTTTGATGCCCTGCCCATTCACTCTCAGTGCCTGTGTGTCTCTTTGCATGGTGTCTTTATCCTGGTAAAATACAGACTCCATGAAGACAGGTCTGCGGTGTGTACTGCTGGGTCCTGAGAGCAGCTAGCACTTTGTAGGTGCTCACTGCTGTGAGTGAAGGATGTGTGGGTGGGTGGGTAGATGGATGGGTGGATGGATGGGTGGATGGATGGATGGGTGGATGGATGGATGGGTGGGTGGATGGATGGATGGATGGATGGATGGATGGATGGATGGATGGGTGGGTGGATGGATGAATGGATGGATGGATGGGTGGGTGGGTGGATGGATGGATGGGTGGATGGATTAAGGAGAGATTTCGGGTCTCCCTGGTGGCGCAGTGAGCTAAGCAAGGTGCTGTGAAGCAAATCACAGCCACTATAGCATGAGTTTAATCCCTGCTGCCCACAAGGGAAGGGCCCCACATGGCACAGCAGACCTCTCCTGCCTCACCCGCTACTCCCCTCAGCTGTTCCCCTCAGCAGCATATTTCAGTCAGTCTGCCTGTTCTGCTCCCCACTCTGTCTCTGGTGGATTCTCTCACCGCCCACACCTCTGGCCTGTATCCCAGTTCTTGTATGCATAAATAAATACATGTTTAAAAAAAAAAAAAAAGGAGTGGTTTCCACACACTGAAAGGAGGGAGGGGAATCCAGAGTCGAAGGGTTCTGACTGGGCAGCCCTGGAGGTGGGGTTTGTGCCTCCTCCCCCCAAGGCGTCTGAAGTCTCTCAGAGGAAGCAGATGCGCTGACCCGGGAGGTACACTTCTTAGAACCTTCTCCTGGCGGCTCCGCCTGGGCAGCTGGTCCCTCTCCCAGCAGACAGTGGTTTGGGGTGAAGCTTGCGCTCGCTGAGGCTTCTGTTCTTCGCTGTCGGGGAACAGCTTACTTCTTCGTGACCCAGTGTTCTCATTTGTACGCAGGAGCGTCATTCCCGTCACTGAGGGCCTTGGAGAAATCTGCTTTGTAAGGCGTCGTGCGCGGGCACCTCGTTCGCACTCGGCAGCGCCAGAGTCCGCGGAGCGCGTGGGGGCTGCAGGTGCCGGAGGGGTCGGCTGCCTGGACGGTCAGTCTCCAGTTGGCTTAAGCTGCACATTCGCAGCACCCCAGGAGAGAGGCAGGGCAGGAGGGGTGGGAGGGGGAGTAAAAGACCCCCCCCTTCCCCAGCCTGGGCTCACCCGACTGTCCAGGCTGCCGACTGCACTGCCTTTGGGAGCACGTTTGATCATCAGCCAAGCGGCCAATGAGATATTTGCACATCTGGGGCGAGGAAGATGAACTCCAGGTGAGCCCGAGCCATCCTCTTCAGGTGTGCGAAGGAGCACGTGGGCCTGCCCGCCAGCCCAGAGCTGAGTTTCCTGTGTGACCCTGGGCTTGGCCCGGGAGCCGCCCACGGGTTGGTATGGGGAAGGCGGGAGGGGCCTAGAAGAAACCAATGTCAGAGGAATGAATCCCAGAATTCGTCCTTGGATCAGGGAAGGGAGTGTCCTCGACACCCAAAGAGCCCCGAGTGGTGGTTCCCAGGCCTGCTCGGGTGCACATCTGTCTGTCTCTGCAGGCGATGGCACCAAAGCAGCTCTGCAGGGCCTGGAGCGGGCACCGGGCAGCAACATCCGTCCCCACCAACTCCAGCACTGCTACGGCCCCCGAGGAGACGCCTGGGCAAACTGGAAGACTGCAGGGTCGCACAGGGCTGAGCACGCTCTCGGGGCTGCCCACAGGAGGGCTGGGCAGACAGGGCCGGAGTTTTGCCAGCGTCCTCTGTCGGCCCGGAGCGCCTGCGGCCTCAGGGCTGTGGGTGCTGCACTGCCAGCCCCGTCCAGCCGCTCGTGGAAGCAGGAGCTCGGGGGAGAGTCCACAGAGCTGGCTGGAGCCCATCAACACCTCTCGTGAGCAGGCCCGCGAGCCGCTGCTGGCACGGTGGTGAGCTGTGACCACGTCCCGCATCAGCTCTGGGACTCCTCTCACAGCCACACCCGCCTCCAGCCTGGCAGACACAGTCGTAGAGAGAACAGAGCAGATTTCAGAGGTGGTCAGAGCCGGCTCAACTCTGGTCTCAGCTGTGTGACCCTCCGGAAGTCACTGAATCTCTCTGCTTCCTTTGCCTCATCTGTAAATAGGAGCTATAGGATTCCCCATGACACAAAGTTGGTGTGAGGTTGAAATGAATAAAAGAAGGAAAGGCAGCCGGATAACTAGTGCTCAATAAAAAACAGCCTTCCTCATCACCATCATCCGAGTTTTCTCTCTGCACATGCAGAAATATCATGTAAGGCCGAGCTCTACACTTAGTTCTTTCTTACCATTCTATCATCAGCACTTTCCCACATCACTGAAAATTCCTCAAAAGCATGATGCTAATAGCTTTATAATTGTCCCTCATTTAGATGCACCATAATTTACTTCATCATCCTGCACTGTCAGAGGATTACAGGGCCTTTCTCCTAGACGTGGGGGCCGTGATGAGTGCTGGGGGCTGCTGCCTGGGACTTGCTCGCAGCCTCAGGACGGGCTCTGCACTGGAAACTCGGCGTCCCGAGCAGTGGTGCTTCTCAGCCTCAGGGGCCTCCTCACCCTCTCGTTCCCTTGAGATTGTCCCGATGTGCACCCCAGCAGCCCGCAGGGCACCTTGCTCGCCACCCAAAGCTCTGGCCTGCTGTGTGCAGAAGGCTCTCAAGGAGGACCAGAGGCGGCAGGGTGGGCAGCCCCGGGCGGAGTCAGGGGGCCAGGGCCATCCCACCCACCCCTGAATCATGCGCCACGTGCCCCCTCTCCTCCTCTGGGTTTCCACTTTCCCAGCTGCTGCAGAGATCTCCGATTGCTCCCTCTCCCTTCAGCCCACGCAGTGCTAACACACAGTAGGTGTCCAGGAACTAGTTGTTGAGCACTGAACTCCCAGGTGCTCCTTATAAATATCGATGTTTTCCGGACACCACCCTCGCACTGCCGTGCTGCCTCTGCCAGAGGGCGCCCCTGTGCGCCCACTCTGCTCTCCGCATCCCCCAGCTGTGCAGCAGTGACTAAGGACCCGGGCTCCAGAGCCAGACAGCCTGGGTTGGAGTTTCAGCTTTGTCCTTCTATAGTGCTGTGTGACTCTGGGCAAGTTACTCAACCTCTCTGGGCCTCAATACCCTCTTCCCCCCACCATCCTCCCTCCCCGCCCATTTGGTTCTCTGCAGCCTCCTGGGAACTGTTAAAGCTTCTCAGAGCTGGGGAGTCTGGGCATCCCTCTGCAGAGAACCTACCCCGGCTCTCCCTACCTGGGGCCTCTGCACCCCGGTCCACTCTGCCCTGACTTCCCCTGCCCTGCCTCCCCTGAAGCTCCTGGGGGACCAAGCTCGGCCCTCAGCACAGCTGCGCTCCTTGCCTGTGCACACCTGCTGCATCTCCCCTGCTGGAGCATGCACTCCCTGGCACAGGGCAGGGAACTCCCGCCTCAATCGCTCTGCTGGCCCCTGGTACAGGGCAGGCACATAGTGGGTGCCGGGTACGGCTGGTGACTGAGTGGTGGCAGGAGTGACTTCATTTAACGTGGGGAGGGGTGGAGGAAAGGAAACTTCCCAGGGCTTCCTTGGGCTTTTCTGGCAGGAAACCCCAAGGAGGAAGTGGCGGAAGTGTGCGTCTCCAGGCAGGGTGAGCAGGTGCATGGCCTCTGCCTTGCCCTGCCTTCCTGGAGAGCCGGCCCCTTCAGCTGGAGAGGCCATGCCCGTTTGCGAGGTTCCTGGCACTTCCTAGCTGACTTCTGCCTTGTCCTGGACCCCCTCGTGGTGTAACACGTTTGACCTGCAACTAGGGCATCAGGCAGGGGTGGAGTTGGGCTGCCTTGAGAGCCAGCTGCCCTGCTTTCTGCGCTGACTTCTCTCTTGCATCCCTCTTCCCAGGCCTGCCTGCATTTCCCCTTTCATAAGGACTCACAAGGCTCCGCTGTGGCCCCAGGGCTGGGCGGTGGGCGTGGGTGGGGACCAGCCACCTGCAGTCAGGGACAGCCATGATCCACCATGCCCTGGCTTGGTGGCCGGCAGCTGCCTGAGGAGGAGGAGGGGCAAAGAGACCTGCCTGTGGAGGAAGAAATAGGGGCATCACTGCCTTCCTGCGGGCTGCAGGATGCATCCTGCAGGCTTTTCCTCGTCCTGCTAGAGGTGGGTTCTGCGAACGCTCACTTTGAGAACTGGGGTGATGCCGATCCTCGATCCTGCAGCTGCTGTGCTGTCCCTCTGGGGGTCTCGAGCTCTCCATCTGTGCAGCTCAGGGGTTCCCAACCTCGACTGCTCCTTGGAAACTCCTGGGCTGAGTTGGAGCTGCTGAAAATCTTGACACTTGGGGCCTTTGCCCAGAGGTTCAGATGCCGTCAGCCTGAGGCTCTGATCCTGGGGAGGAGCCTGCTCTCCATCCAGGCTCCAGTCTTGAGTCTGCCTCGAATAAGTCACACGACCTTGGACAAAGGGCTGTGCTGTCTGTGCTGTTATTATGGACTGAACATCTGCTGCATCCTCCTGGAATTCATATGTTGAGGTCCAACTGCACCCTCCCCGCAAGGGTTGCAGTCTTCGAGGGTGGAGCCATTAGGTCATGAGGGTGGAGCCCTCACCAATGCAGTGAGCACCTTTGTAAGAACTTGGCCAGAGAGCAAACTCCTTCTCTTTCCACCATGGGAGACTGCAACCGGAAGTTGGCCATCTGCAAGCCAGAAGCTGGCTCTCAGGAGAACCTGACCATCGTGGGACCGGACCCTG
Source organism: Galemys pyrenaicus (assembly GCA_019455555.1). Classification (NCBI taxonomy): domain Eukaryota; kingdom Metazoa; phylum Chordata; class Mammalia; order Eulipotyphla; family Talpidae; genus Galemys; species Galemys pyrenaicus. The sequence continues at coordinate 8,777,913 of JAGFMF010012145.1, read as the reverse complement.
AACTTCAATAAATACATTTCTGTTGTTTATAGCCAAGTAAGACAGTCACAGGCCCGGGATGCAGGTCACAGGAAGATACACGTGTCCAATGGGCCTGCCCCAGAGGTGGACACGGTGGGGTCAGGCACTGGCAGTGGAGGTCACCTGGTCACAAGGACTCAGTTGGCCTGCGGTCCCATTCCAGGCGGCCTCTGCCTCCATCCTGCCACCCTGCTCTCCCTGTCCCCACCCCTGTCTGCTGCAGCTCCTCCATGCCTGCAGCAGCTCTGCCTGCTGGCCCCGCACGATCAATCTCTCTGTTTTTTAAGCTTCACTTAAAAAGCCATCTGGGAGGATGGATGGCACCAGGCGCATTTTATAGCGTTGGTTTCCACAAAAGAGGGCTTAGAAAATAAGGCACAGCACTTAGGGTTCCGATCTTATTAGGCCCCATAACTCTGACCCTGGGTGTAGGGTTGTATTTCTGGATAGTGCCTCCTTCTCTGCTTGTACCCCTTGCACACACCGCCCCCGCCTTCCCTATGGCCTGGATTCGCTCTCATGTGTCTTTGTGGGGGCCTGCTCCCAGCTATCTGGCAGATTCCCTCCTCCTTTACCTGATGGGCTGTGTGTAGTTTCCTAACTCCACACTCTCCTCCCCTTGCCACCTCGGGGGAACTGGCCCCACCTCTTAGCCTCTGGTGAAGCTTTGTCTTTTTCAGTGAGATATCCCAAGGCAGATTTGGGGCCAACAGGTGGGTACCCTGAGAAGAAGAGGTGTGTCCACAGCTGCGGTGGATGGACGGCCTTGGGGAGAGGTGGTGAGCCCCCCATCACTGGAGGAGTGTGCTGAGGATGGGGGTGCATTCAGCAGCGGCCTCCAGGAGGCAAATAGCTCACAGAGCGCCTGTGAGCTCGGGCTCAGAGAGAGAATCGACAGAGACCTCACTTTGTCAAGGTGCCTGGCCTTCAATCCACACGCACCAAGCCTCGGTTTCTTCACCTGGAAAATCAGACAAAATAATAGTCCCTGCTCCCCAGGGTTGTCATGGAGACGAAAGGACATGTGTGTGAGAAGCCCTGAGCGCAGAGTGCAGTTATCATTGCAGAAGGGGGAGGAGGCCACGATTTTGATGCTCAAGCAATTTAGGATTCAAAAGTTCTGTGATTTTTAAAAACCCAAGTGTCTGAGATTCCATGGTTCAATTATCTTAAGACAACAAGACTTCACAGGATGTTAAGGCTTCCAGGTAGTGCGATCCTGAGATTCTTCTCATCTGCGGCTGTGTGTGTCCCGGTTCCCTCCCATCCCCACGAGAGGGCCAGGCCCTGGGCTGTGAGGGGCACGTCTCCCCTCTGTCCTGCCAGCCCCACTTGTCTGAGTCCCCTTTGCCCAGCCCAGCCCTTCCCCCACCCCACTGGCCCGGATGCAGAGTCCCCGGACCCAGGTCCCAGCCCTGAGCCCGCATCCACCTCCGCCCACCTCAGCACCTGCCCCCACTGCCTCCCATCTCCCCGTCTCCACCCCACCTTTGAGGTCAAAGTAGAAGTGGAATTTGGAGAGTGACCTTCACGCCCAGTGGAAACCAAGGTTCCAGCAGCTTCCAGGGACTTCACCTCAGTCCCTCTCACAGCAGGGCTCCAGCTGACCCCCTTCCCAGCCGCTCCCCCATCTCCTTGCCTACTCCCCACCTCTCTGACCTGTCTTAATGCCTCGGTCTCTATTCACTCCTTACTTATCCATGCCTGCAATGGACTGAATTCTCTCCCCCCAGAACCGCATGTTGAGTCCTAACCCCAACACAATGGTCTCGGGGCGGGGTGGAGGTGGGAGGTGATTAGGTTTCAATGAAGTCCTGATGTAGAGGCCCCTCCCGCAGGACCAGGTCAGGCCCTGTGGAGCCCAGAGAGCTCCCACATTCAGTAGGAAGTTGGCTTCTGTGACCCAGAACCTGACCTTGCTGAGCCCTGGGAGAAAATTCATTTCTGGTGTTTAGTGCCCTGGAATTTGCTTATGGCAGCCTGAGCTAGCCAAGACAGTGGCCCATTGTCCTCACTTCCCTCCGCTCATCCATGAGAGGTCACCCCGCAGAGGGGGACCCCTGCCCATGTGCCACCAGCCCCAGGTCTGCTGCCCAAACGCCTCCATCTGTACCCAGGGTCCTGGCTGATGCTGGCGTGGGCCTGGTTCGGGCCCACCAGCTCACACTCCAGGGTGGCACGCTCCTCTCTGCCTCCCAGCCTCAAGTCTCCTTCGACCTGGACAGAGGTTCCTAAATCAGACCCTGTCACTACCCCCATCCAGGCTTTGATGACTCCCTGCTGTCTTAAAGATAGCACAGCTATTCATTCATTCAGTTATCCAAGAAATATTTAGAAGGACATTCATTCAGTTATCCAAGAAATATTTATTAAATCACTATTATGGCCACACACTTCTGGGGATGCAGCAGAGATAAAATAGACACAGATCACTGCCTCGTGGAACTAACATTTCTAGTAGACGGAGACAGACAATAAAAAGTTGGGACATGAACAATAAGTAATACAGGACTGGTTAAAAGTTAAGAACAATAAAGCAGGAACTGGGATAGAAGCTGTGGGGATGAGCTCAAGGACAGAGCCAGAGAGGCGGCATCAGTGAGAAAGTGACATTTGAGCAGTGGCTTAAAAACTTGTGAAGAAATGAACCTTCCAGAAGGAAGAACATTCCAGGCCAAGGGACCAGCAAGTGCAAAGGCCCTGAGGTGGAAACAGACCTGGTGTGTTTGTGGAAGTAGCTTCTTCTCAGCCTAGAGGGTCCTATGATGGCTTAGTGTCAGCTTGACTGGGTGAAGGATGCCAAGAATCTGGTAAAACACTCTGGGTGTGTAGGTGAAGGTGCTTCTGGAAGAGATGAGCATTTGAGTCATAGGCTGAGTGAAGAAGGTAGGCCAGGCCACAGAGGCCCAAACAGGACAAAAAGGTACAGGGAGGGCAAAGGTGCTCTCTGCTTGAGCTGAGTCATCATCTCCCCTCAGACATCACTGCTCTTGGTTCCCTAGTCTTTGGACTAAACTCCTGGTCCTCAAACTTTCAGGTTGGAGTGGAATTACACCTCCAAATTTCCTGGGACTTGGCTTGTAGGGGACAGATCTTGGATCCTCTTGGTCACTGTAATTACCTGAGCAAGCCCTCACAATAAATCTTTCCATACACCTTTATATATCCTGTTGGTCCCACTAGAGAACCTGACCAATGCAGCCTCCCTGTTCCAGTCCCCCTCCTACTACCATCCCCAACACCCCCCTCCCCAACACCCAATACCTCTTCTCTCACTCCCATCAGCTGCTCTGTTCCTTCTTCAGAGACACTTTTCCATACACTCTGACGTATTCTTAAGGCCCTCCGTGAACACTCTCCCACCTGCTCTGTCTTCTCCAATCTGCCTGTGCGTCTTCTATCAGAAAGATCATGGAATCCACCGGTCACTGCCCTGTCCCAAGCACGCCAAGTACAATTCCACCTCAGGGCCTTTGCACTTGCTCTGTCCTCTCTTGGAAGACTCAGTTATGGCCTGACTCACGTCTTCACTTCCTTCAGATCACTCCTCAAATGCTACCTTCCCAGAGAGCCCCCCGCCCCACCTCTTCCCCTGCCTTCTGCTCTTTAGGGTACGTTCCAGGGCCTGATGGAAGGCAACGGGCTTGCTTACTTGATTTTTATCCTCCCACAGTCCCTCAGGCACAGCACGCTCGTCCCCCTCCGGCCCGAGCTGTAACTGCCCATCTGTCAGCACCTTTCCTTGAAGGGCCGTGTCCCTCTCCTGACGGGAGCCCCAGAGGGCGGGTGCCCTGTCCGGGTCTTTACTTCCCATCTTGCCCAGCACGTGCTGTCACATAGTGGGTGCTCGGCAAATGAGCTGGTGAACTCCCAGGGCCACAGGGTGGGAAGGGAGTAGGAATAAAAAGCCCATTTAAACGGTCCCTCGTTGGAAGGAAAATGGCTCAGAGTGCTGCTAATTGAAGTATGGGGGGGTTGATTTTGTTTTATTTTATTTTTTGTAGCTCACACTGCCTAATCAGAGCTAGTAATTACAAGACTCATTTCTGCTTTGTGCCTCCTTGACTCGTGCCCCAAGGGCAGAAACAGTTTCTCACTGAAGCAATATTAGCTCTTGGATGCTCTGGGGGGCAGTGCACTGTGCTCTAGGGCACACTGATTCCCAGTGATGCTAATTAGATCGGGGGAAGCAACCTGGGTCTGGGGCAGGCTGCCGGGGCTGGGGATGAGCCAGAGGCAGCCCCACTTGCTGCACCCTATCCAGGGACCCCAGCCCAGCCCCAGGGGAACGGAGGGTGCCACATCCTCTTGGGGTCCATCCGTCAGACCTCCCCTGGGGGTTGGGAGAGCAGCCAGTGCCCAGGGGAGACTCAGCTATCCTTAACCCATGTCCAACTCAGGGGTGTCCTGGGTGCTCGCCTGGGTGACAGGTGGGCTGGTAGGGGAAGACCGGGGTGTTTTGGGTATGTCCCCTGCTAGGACAGGATAATCCTTGATGAACCCCGTCCCCCCATCATATCTGCCTCTTTCTGTCAGTGGTTTTCCTCTTCGTCACCTTCGGCAATGTCATGGCCGTCACGATGTCCATCTCGCCTACTGTTCAGGGGAACTGTGTACTGGGTGACTGTGTACGTGATCCAAAGTCCGAGGGAAGCGTCCCTGCCTCCCTCCTGGGGCACATCCCTGGCCTGGTCTACAGAAGAGAAAACCAGGGTGCGCAAAGAGGAAGCCCCGGCTGGGGGTCGGGACACCTTACTGGAGAGGGCAGTCCACTCCGTGGCTGGAACACGGCCTGGCGGCTCCCACTCTGACTTTGGGTCCCACAGTCCTTGCAGCCTTGACATCTCTGCACATCCTCCTCTGTCTCATTTTGTGTCCCTAACAATGCACCCGGGGTGGCTAGAGATTCGGTCCACTTTGCAGGTGCAGACACTGAGGCTTGGGGGAGGAAGAGCTTTGCTCAGCCAAGATGTCGTGCTGCGGCCTGGTCTGACCTTCTGGGGCAGTTCTCTCCTCCATGGCCCCGGCCTTGCTGTGCCAGCTCGCTCTGGGGCAGCATCTGCCCTTCCAGCGCTTCCTGGACAGACGGGTCCGCTCAGGGACAAGGCACAAGGGTCAGGTCCATACTCATCGCCCTGTGTGTGTGCTGCTGACCCAGGCCAGCAGGGCAGGGCTGTGGAGTGTAGGGGCTATCAGAGGCATCCGGGAGCATCACATCCTGCCCTGCCCTGTGTCTCCCAGGGCCTGTGTCAGCCCCGCCCCTGGGCCCCTACAATGGGATCCAAAAAGGGACAGGGACGAGCAAGGGGCTGGTGCACACCCCAGTGGAGGCATAGAAGGGTCTCCCATTCCACATCTCCAGGGGGGACAAAAACTTGGTCCTCTATTAAAGGGGTCCCCGAGAACCAGTGTGGGGAAAAAGGGGTCACAAAGAGCCCATCACAGCCTACGATCCATCCCTTCTGTTCCTTTCTACAGGTTGGCTCTACTGCACAATCCTTTCGTCCTCCCCTCCCTCCTCCCCCCACCTCTTCCTTCCCTCCCTCCCCATCTCTCTGCATGGATCATCTATCTGGCTATCTAGCTATCAATCAAACACCTCTCTCTTTACCGCTTTCCCCTTTTCTCATTCCCTTCCTCCCTCATTTCTTTCTTTCAATAAACATTAACTACTTTTTCTCCATTTTTGACCCTGGGCCTGAGTGCCCAACACGCAGTGATGTCTGGGCATAACATCCAACTCAGGAGCTTCCCATGGGGGTGTCAGACAGGATCTCAGCCTCCCTCCCTCCCCATGTGGTGCCCAGCAGGGGCCAGGGAGGCTGGTTCTGGGAGTGAGCTTGTTTTCTCCACCACTCTGTTCTGGGCACTGCGCCAGGGCTGAAGGGCTCTTAAGGGTCTATGAAAATGTTTAAGGCCCAGGAAAACAATTTATTTGGCTTAAAATATAAAAGGAAAACTGCAAAGTTGAAATTGATAAATGTTTAATCAAATGTCTACAAAGCATAACATTATCAAATGCTCACCTTCTACTCCGACTCAGCTTTCACAGAATTACATATAATTTGTATTTAGTGTGCGATGTGGGGACATTTAAATGGACTTGATCTACTGGGGAGGGAGTTTCTATAAGCAAGCATGTCTGGGGGAGGGGGGGCAGGAGCCAGGAGGGCCCCATCACCAGGGCCTTCCCTGAGGGCTCGCTGGGGTGGGGGTGTAGTGCAAGGGGGCCACCCTGGGCTGGCCCAGGGCCTTAATGCTACCAAGGGAGGGGGCGCCTCGAACTGTCCCCCTGGTAGCCCCTCTCTAGTGGAGGCGAGACCATCGCTCATGGCCGGAAGTTAAATGCGGTTTTTCTCCCCCAAATCAAAGATGCCTGACTACTGAAGCACAGGGGGCTGCTTTCTCCTCGAGAGGCAGACTCTAGAAGCTATTAGCCTGGGTTTGCAGGGTGGGCTGGGCAGATGGAGGGTGCTGTGGAGTCGCGAGCGTGGACCCCGGATGGGATCGGCAGGTGGAGCACGAGCTCTCTGTGCCTTGTTCCCCCCACTCTTCCGGTCTCGCGGGCTGCACCACAGAACCTTCTCTGGGCTCCCTCAGTGACAGGCACACTTAGCACCCAGGTCACATCTCTGGCCACTGGGCACAGAAATGTCACTAAATGTCCGCTGAGTGAGAACTTGCCCTTTGGGCTTTTTTGCTGGTGTCCCCAGTCCCAGAACTCCATGTGCCAGTGTGGGGACCGCGAGTGGTGATGGGACACATACGTGGCAGGGCACAGCCCCTGGTCCTCCCAGGTCCTGAGCGATTCACTTCTCGCTCCTCTGTTTGAGCCTCAGTTTCCCCATCTGTAGTATGGGCGTGGCCGTCCCTGTGGGGCCTACGGGGGGGGGGGGCATCGGGGATCAGGGTTGTGACAGGGAAAGGTCCTGTTATTAAGTTAGTGGGTTCTGGCTCCTGGTCTTTGGGGAGAACAACCTGACTTAGGGAAGACAGAAACGAGCTGGCAGCGATGCGAGCGTCGACCCAGAGCAGCCCGGCGCCGGGCGGGCAGCGGCAGGGAGGGGCCCTGAGGGGTCTGTGGGCGGCACCTGCCACCCCATCTCCAGGAGGCACTGGAGGACCAGCCGCTTCCCCGCGGCCTGAGGACCCCGCAGCGGTC
>JAGFMF010012145.1:8687281-8770665 GCA_019455555.1 Galemys pyrenaicus | reverse complement strand
GGTGGCGCTGCAGGCCCTCGCAAGGGCCGTTCAACCCAGCGAGCAGCCCAGAGCAGCAGGTGGGGAGGGGTCTGGAGAGCACTGCAGGGTGGGGGTGGGTGGGGGTGGGGGTGAGGGTGGGGGTGGGGTGAAGAGGGCCGGGAAAGGGAAAGGACAAGAGATGGGGAGAAGGCAATGTAAAGGATGGCAGAGAGGAAAAAGGGAAAGAAGAGAGCGGAGGAGCAGGGAGAAAATGCTTGGTAGAAAGGGGAGCTGAAGGGGAGGAGCCAGGTCCTCCTGGACGCCCCCCCACTCCACCCCACACCTACACCGCTCTTTCTCTCTTCCCCTCCCAGCACCCATCATGGCTCCCCAGGGCCCTGGAGTTGAAGCCTGAAATGTGGCACCCAGCTCGGCCCACCCGTTATGAGCTGACCCTCCCTGCCCAGGTCTGGCCCCAGCCCTGTCTTCTCTAGCCCCCCACCCTCCATGTCCAGCCCTCACACCCCTGGGCCCCTCAGAGCACCGGCCATTTCCAGGGGCAGCGGGTTCTGCACCTCGACCTCGGCAGACACCGGGTGCTGCTGCACCTTCTCCCCCCTTCACCCCACCCCCTGGACCCCACTTCTCCCTCAGGTCAGCACAGAGGTCCTTCCTGACCTCCGGTCCAGGGTCTGGATCCTCCCGAGCTCCCTCTGCACCTCCCCATCTTGGCACTGACCTCTGGGATGTGACTGATCCATCTGTTTCCCTGGGGAGACTGGGGGCTCCCCGAGGGCAGGGAGGTGCCTCGCCCCCCTTGGTGCCCTGGGTGGCGGTCCTGGCACAGGTGGGCAGCATGGGTGTCTGGGAGGCATCTGCTCAGCTGCAGGCAGGAGGGGGTTTAGCATAAGGACCCTCACTCTCTCTGATGCCAGTTTTGGGAGGGCAGGGGGGCTAGAGCAGAGACCCCGGAACCCAGGCTGTGCCCCACCCCTTTCTGGTTCTCTCCTCACAGAATTTCCTGTCTCTGCTCTCAGTATCAGCCGCAGCCCAGGACTTTACACAGCTTCAGTTAAGCAACCTGCAAACATCTTCCAGTCCCCAGAGTATATGTGTATGTTCATAAACACACACACCATAGGGGAAATGAATTAACCAGGTTTTTTGCGTCACTAGCCTCTGTGACTATCACCTGTGACCTTGGTCTGTTCATGCAGAAGGCACATGGGTGCGGGGCATGAGTGTCTGGTTGTGGACACCTGGAGCATGGTGCGGAGCATGTGCGTACACACCTGAGCCTGGCATCACTTGGGTGACTGCTAGGAGAAAGAGCTGCATGACCATAGAAGAGGCGAGGCCACGAGACAACATGAGAGCGCGTGAGAATGCCAGAGAGCCAAGAGAAAGCGCGTAAAGATTTGTGGGGTGTGGCGGGATGGAGGTTCAGTTGTCTGCCTGCCTCCCTGCCTTCCCTGCCTGCCTTGCAAGCCTGCAGGCTTGCCACTACACACACACACACACACACACACACACACACACACACACACTTTTTATGAGAAGAGGGGCCAAAATCTTGAGACTTTTACTGCCTGGCATCACAGAGCACATGGAAGCAAAGCTAGCAACACAACTCACACCCAGCTCCAGGAGGTCTGGCTGCTCTGGGTCAGTGCTGCATCAATTTGTCTCCTATCACAACCCAGACCAGCAAAACTCTTTTCTCCACAGAGGCAAGGTGTCAGAACTATAACCCACTTATTTCAGACCTCACATTAGACATCACTTCCTCCAGAAAGCCTTCCTTGGTTGCCAGCCCATTAATGAATGTCCAGTGTCCTGTGCTTCACCTCTCATCACACATGATGGGTGTTTATGCGTCCGTCTCTTCCAGCTGGATCATGGGCTCCATGAGGACCAGGAGAGTGGATAGTTGAATCGCTAGAGTCTCGTACAGGTGCTGTGTATTTATTCAGTTCTGTTCTGAAGTAGTAAAGCACACCCCTGATCCAGTTGATCTGGGGTAGGGAGAACAGGAGAAGGTCGCAGAGCACAGAGAGGGCAGCTGGGACACTGCCAACCACATTGGGATGTGGAGGAACCTCTGGTGTTCTCACCATGAGCTCATTCTGAGGCCATCTCACAGCTTAGTCAAACATCCTCCACCCAGCTCTTGTGTTTCCATGGTACACACGAGGGCCCTGTCACCCAGATCCTGTTCTCTGTCACCATCTATCTGCTTGGTTTCTTGGTCCAGCTCTCTGTCTTCTCAGGGCCTCAGTTTCCCCCTCTTTATACTAGGTAGGACAGTGCAAGCCAAAAGACCCCTTTCGGCTCTGGCACTTGGGGGTCCCCTTGCTTCATTTGAAGGCAGCAGCAGCCGCCTCAGCAAAGCTTATGACCTGTGCCCTTCCCTCCCCATGGATCATTTGCTGCTTGGGGGCCCCTGGCGAAGCCCCTGGGTAATATTAATAATGCAGGGTTGCCTTCATGTCTGCAAAAGAGAATGAATCATTCCCTGCTTCCCTCCTGGCCTGGGGATTGTAGCTGAGTATATGCAGGCTCTTTGCAGTAAAAGGGGGCCTAGTTTGATGGAATCTCATTGCTGGGATAAAGCCTCGGGGCCTGAGTGCCACCACCCCCAGCCACGGCTGCACCAGAAGGCCCAGCCTCCAGCCTATCCCACTGGTTCTGCTCACCCTGCAGATGAGTCATCACCAGAGCAGGAGTGAGGGAGGCGGGGCACAGCCTGGCGCTCACCCAGGGAGCCCCACTGGTGCTTGCCGGCCGTGACCAGTGCGGGCATCACATGGGCGCACCTGCGTCTCACCCACGCGAGCACCACCTGAGCAGGGCCCTTGCCGGCTCGTTGGTGTCCCTGGCGCTGGCACGAGAGTACTGTCCAGTCTGTGATCCCCGCACAGCCCTCTTCCTCCGCAAAGGCCTCCCGGAAGCCGCGCTGGAGCCCTGGCCTGCCTCCCACTGGAGCAAGAGACCAGAGTAGACGACACCCACCGCCGGGCCAGATAGGTCTCTCCCGAAAATCTGGGCTGGTGCCTCTAACTGTTGCCCCAAGCGGCAAGAAGTCAGGGTGCGTGCCCAGCAAGTGTGGGAGCTGCCTTCCACCTTGCCAGTGGGGCTGCAGGAAGGGGGAGCTGCCCATTCCCGGGGCCTGCCCGCCCAAGGCTGCTCTGCATCCTTGTCCTTGGCTCCTGAGCACCCCAGGCTGTGACGACAGCCCCCGCCCGCCATATCCGCTTAAGCCAGCTTCGGCTGACCGCAAGGCCACAGCCAGTGCACACGAGTGGCCTCCTGCAGCAGCAGCGACTTGCGCGTGACTTCAGCTGCCCTCCCTCCGCGGCTGCGGGTGAACATTCCAGTCTTCCTCTTTCCAGGTAACAAAACCAACACCAAGTACCGCAGGCACCGACCGGAGGCCGCCAGGGACAGCCGATTTCCCCGCGGCCCTGGGACCTTACGCAACGCCAAAGGGCTGGGCCAGGGGTCCAGAGCACTGCTGGCCTCTCGCGTCAGGTGTGCAGGCTCTGGCCAGGAGTGCGCATCAGAGCAGTGGGGCGCTGGGAGCTGAGCGGGAGCCAGGACCCCGGGGGCACTCTGCCAGCGCTGTCGCAGCAGGCCAGGGGGCCAGGAAGGGCCCAGGGCTGAGACCCCAGCGCTGTCCTGGTTTCCCAGGCTCTTGTCTGGTGGCAGCCTGGGACGTGACTTAATGACTTGGGGCGATTTCCAGGACCAGGGCTTCCCTAGACTGACACCCTGTTGGCGTCTGGGCACTGAGAGCAATTGCTGCCTTGGGAGGGTGACCCTGTAGTCACAGGGGAGCTGTTTGTAAGGAGGGCACAGGGCTAGGGCTGCTAGTCGGTGGGAGTCAGCAGGATGCTCCAGTCCCCCACATTAGAACACCCGAGGGGAGAGACCGGCCAGGGGCACGGGAAGGTGTGACCGGACCATTGTTACTGCGTGGACAGAGTGCCCTGGGCTGGACACCACGAAGCTCTGGGACACGGGCTGAGTCAGACAGATTCAGTCTCCCGACGGGATCCAGTCTAAGATGGGATAAAAGCCAATAATCCTCCCAGAAGCCTGCAGTGTGAACTGAGGGGTAAAAGGCCTTGGAGTCAGGGAGACCCGCTCTAAGAGAGGAGGCTGAGCGGGGGAGCAGGCCAGGATGTGCACACGCGCAGCGTGGGGGTACCCCAGGCAGCGGGAGCAGCACAGGCAGGGAGGGGAGAGGTGTGTGGAGCTGCTGCAGGGAGTGTGGCTGGGGACAGTGCGGGGAGGGGGGACACTGGAGGCCTGGGGGCAGCAGCGGCCAGAGCACAGACTTTGGCTCCACTCATGGAGTCTGAGAACCCACGCCCACCCCAGGCGCCACCCCTCCAGGCCTATTTCTGTGGGTGGCCCCTCCCCAAACCATGAAGCCCTAAACACTCCAGTTGTCAAGGGGACACAGAAAACAAACTGGTCTGTACGCAGCAGTTCGTCATTTGCAAAGCTCCTTTTGCGCTTGTTCTTTCGTTGGGTCCTGCACTCTGACCTGTTGTGCAGGAGAGGAAACTGAGGCTCGGTGCAGGGGTCCATCTCGGTCTCCTAACTAGTGAGGGGAGAAAACCGATTTGAGTCGAAGCCTGCCCCACTCCTGAACTGCACTCCCTGATCCTCTGTGGGACTCCAAGAGGGTCAAAAGGGAAGGGCTTCCCCAAGAAAGTGTGTTTTAATCCTGTTTTAGAAAGCAGAAGGGACAGGAATGAGATGGCAGAGAAAGTGGGGGAAAGGGGGTCCTGGCATGGGCCCTGGGGCGCTGCAGGAGCCTCGGCACGGCTATGAGAACAACCTCATCGCATTTACTCGAGCACCTGCTACATACGGGCACTTTGCTAGTGCCGGAGACACATCATTGCTTTTACTCCCCAGGTGGTCTTGTAACAGGGCAGGATGAGGAGTTCCCTGGGACCCCAAAACCTACATGCTCTAAATAGGTTCTGCCATCACTGTATCAAGACAAAACATACTCTAGTGCCACCTGCTACCCAAAGGCAAAGCATCTCCAGCACCTCAGACCGCAGTACTAGGTAACTTTAATACGATTAGTGTGTGCTAAAGAAACAAGAAGAAAAGGCGCAAGAAGAGAGTTTCCAAATCAAGCACCCAAAGTTACCCATCCCTTCATGGGTAGGCACCCACCCAAAGCAGGACCGCTGAGACCCAAAAGCTTGCCACAAGCCTGAGGCACCTTCTGGTGTGGACGCACGGGAAAGCGGCAGAAGGGGCCGGGCTAGTTTGAGGTGAAAGGAGCAAAATCCAGATCCAAGCCAAGGTAAAGCCGGCCATTGCCAGCCTCCCCGCAGGTCTGTCTCCCGTGTCTCTGTTGCTTTCAAGTGTGTCCTCCCATGTCCCCAAGTTCCTGGTGTAAGTTCAAGGCCAAGAAGTAAGTGCAGCTTCTTCACATGTCTCTGCTCTACGTGCCTCCTTGGGTCTCCTTGATCCCCTTCCTTCCTCCTTCCTGTCTTCTCTCACTTCTCTTCCCAGCCCCATGCTTCCTTAGTGTGGGGCAGGGAACCTGGGATCTCCCCTTTCCTGGGGCTTCCCCTGTTTCAGCCTTACAGGGTGAACACCAGCACAGCTGGCCGGTGGCAGAGCCAGGGTCAGACCCAAGGTCTAAGGGCAACTGGCACAGCCCAGGTGGAGCTTGTGCTGCCCAAATGTCTCCCTGGCTGTGTGACCCCTGATGAGGTGCTTGCCTTCTCTGGGCCTTCATCTATGAAACAGGGATGATAACACCTGTGAAACGAAGACTTTTCTACTGTACATCAGAATTCTTCTTAGGAAGAGCTCGATATGTATAGGAAAAGAGAAAGGCATGTGGGCGCTCTAAGCCAGTACCCCAAAGCCAGGGAGCCAGTTGATGCCACCATTTTCCAGAGCAAAGGGGGTTAAAGTTGTCTGCCCAAAATAAAGAGGTCTCTTTCTTCCAGGGAAGGAAGTGTGGAAAAAGGGGAACAGCTAGTGAGGCAGTATAATTTGTGCTTCTCTCCCCACAAACCTGCAATAATTAAAAAATTCAGAAGTGCCTAGTGTGGGTAGAAACCAGCATGGGGCTGAGTTTCTCACATGAAATAACCCAAATGAGAGACCCAGCAAGGTGGCCAGAGGAGCCCACCTGCAAGAGGAGGGGTCCTGGGTGCAGGATCATCTGTGGCCACAGACTGCCCAGAACTCAGACCAGTTACATTGGGCCAAGGGCACCCTAGCTGGTCCCTGGTTACCCTGACCTTGACAGTCATACCCACTGTCCTGTCGTCGCCCTTAAGCCATGATCCAGCTTTGTCAAAGGTTGAGACACCTTTTGCCCTCTGGATTCCATCTTCTGTGGCCTCCATTCTCATTGCCTCCATGCTGTCATTTCATCAGGTTTACAAAGTGATCTCTGACCTCCCAAGGGCAAAGCAAATCAAGGAAATGCAGCGCCAAGGCAAGAAAAGCAAAGCAAAGAGAAGCCCTCCCTCATTCCCATGCACCCCAGTTCTCTGCAGCACGCCCCTCCACCTTGAGCAAGTTGAGCTCAGCCCTCTCCATGCCCTGACCTGAGACCCTGCATCCCTCAGCCAGCCTGACTTGCCAAGGGCACCAATAACCTGCAGGTTGCCAGTCTTATGGCCGCTTCCTCCTTCTAGAGACGCCGACCCTGGGGCAGCCTGCTGTCCCTCCCATGCCCCTGGCTCGCGGCCGGCTCTTTTGTCAAACCCTCTTCCCGTGGTCCTCTGGGCTCAGGCCAGCTTTCCCTGGGTGGGATACCTGCCCCTTTCTGGAGGGAGCTTGTCAGTTCCAGTGGATATTTTTAACAGCTTCATTGAGGTATAATTAACATGATAAACTGAACATATTAAAATGACATATTTAAAGATGTAATTAAAGGGATAATTTGATAAGTTTTGACATACGTATACATTGGTGAAACCATCACTACAGTCACGATAATGAAAATATCCATCATCTCCCCAATTTTCCTCCGGCTCCTTTGTCATCTCCCCCCAAAGCCCCTCCCCTCTCCCCAGGCAAGCACTAATCTGCTTTCTGTCATTATAGATTATCTTACATTTTGTAGAATGTCAGTCATGTCAACGGAATCAAAGAAAATACTTTTTTGGTCTGTTTCCTTCATTCAGCACAGTTCTCTTAGATTCATGTATTTGTGTGTGTATGTTAACACTTTATTCATTTTTATTACCAAGTAGTATGGTTATACAATCAACTTATCCATTGATAGCTATTTGTTGTTTCCACTATGGGGATGTTACCAAAAACAAATTTTATGGACATGTGTTTCTACTCCCCTTGGGTAAATATCTGGGAGGGAGAGGGCTGCCTCTTCTGATTCAGCTGGAGACCCCCGAGCTCCACCAGCCTGCCAGACAGTACTTGATCTCAGGCTGGAGGCTCCAAGGTCGACCAGCAAGCAGAACCAAAACTTCAATTCAGCCTGGGGTGCTGAAAGTTCCACCTGTGGCCCAATGTGTACTTATACTCACCCTGGAGACCCCCAAGGCTAGCCAGCTGGCAGCACATAGACTAAGCCTGAGGTCCCCCAAGGTCGACCAGATAACATTTTGCATTCCTTGGGTAGAGTATAATAGTTGCAATTCCTCCACATCCTTACCAACACCTGGCATGGGCAGTGTTTAATTTTAGATGAGCAATGTTGGCACTTGCTGTGACTTTAATTTGCATTTCTTTTAAAAAAAGATTTGTTTATGCATACAAGAACCGGGGTACAGGCCAGAGGTGTGGGGGTGAGTGGATTCACCAGAGACAGAGCGGGGAGCAGAACAGACAGATGTACTGAAATACACTGCTGAGGTCACCTCCCTGGCTGAGGATTGAACTCATGCTGCAGTGACTGAGGATAGCTTCAGAGTGCTGAGATTTAACCCCTTGTGCCACCAGGGAGGCCCTAATTTGCATTTCTTTAATCGCCAATGATATTTAGCATTTTTCATGTGCTTGCTTATCACCTACATATGTGTTTGTTCTTTAGTGAAGGGTCTATTCAAATCATTTGTTCCTTACTTTTTTTTTTTAACTTGGTTGTTTTCTTATTAGCAGTTATCATATTCTTTAAGTATTCTGCATTACAACTCCTTTACAATATTTGCAAATATTTTCTCCTAGTTTGTGACTTGTCTTTACATTCTCTTCATAGTACCTTTCAAAGAGCAGATACTTTAAGTTGTTCTGAAATTCAGCTCATCGACTTGCTCTTTTATAAATTGTGTTTTGGTGTCCTACCTACAATATCTCTATCTAATCTCAAGTTGCAAGTATTTTCTCCTATGATTTTCTCTAATAGTTTATGTTTTTTCATTTTGGCTTATCATTCATTTGAAGTTATATTTTGTACTTGAATCAAATTTCAAAATGTTTGCTTGTAGAGTTCCATTGTTCCAGCACCATTTATTGAACATTCGAAATTTTCTCTACTGAATTGTCTTTGTATCTGTGCCAAAAATCAAGTGTCCATGCATTTGCCAATGTATGTCTGGATTCTATTCTGTTCCATCACTTTATTGTACTCTCAGTGCCATGTTGTCTTGAACAAAGCAGCCTTATAATAAAGCTTGAAGTTAGATAAGGTTGACCCTCCATCTTTGTCCTTTTAAAACTTGTTTCGACTACTCCTGGTCTTCTGAATTCATATGAATTTTAGAATCAAATTGTGAACTTTTACCAAAAAAAGAGTTGCTTGGGATGTTGATTCTGATTGCACTGAATCTAAAGATTAGTGTGGAGAAATAGTCTTCTGAGCCATGAATACAGTATAGCTCTGTATTTCTTCGCTCTTTTAAAATTTATCTTGGTAATATTTTGTAGTTTTTAGGGGTAGGGATCATATACATCTTTTTTTTTCAACATTTTTATTTTTTTTTATGCATACACGAGCTGGGATACAAGACAGAGTTGCGGGAGGTGAGAGGATTCACCAGAGGCAGAGCGGGGAGCAGAACAGGCAGATGAACTGAAATACACTGCTGAAGGGAGCAGCGGGCAAGGCAGGAGAGGTCTGCTGCCCCATGTGTCCCCTCCCTGGTCAGGGATTGAACTCTCACTGCTGTGCAGCGGATGCTTTGCAGTGTGGCACTCAACCCGCTGCACCACCAGGGAGGCCTGGGATCTCATACATCTTTTGCCAGACTTATTACTAAGTAATTAATATTCTGATATGATTATACAGGGTATTGTTTCATTAATTTCATTTCTGACTATTCATTACTAGAGTGTAAACATACATTGATTTTTCGCATTAATTTTGTATCCCGAAACCTTTCTAAATGCATTTGCTATTTCTAGTAGCTCTTTTAGACATTCCATCTGATTTTCTATATAGATGATTATGTCATCTGCAAGAAAAGACAAATTTACTTACTTACTGATAAAATGTTACAAATTTGGATATGTTTTATTTCTTTTTCTTGTATTATTGCACTGGCATAGCTTCCACCAAGAGCAAACATTACTGTCTTATGTCTTGATCTCAGTCTTTTCCCATGATGTATATGACATAAGCGCTGGATTGCGATAGACATGAGGTTGAGGAAGTTCCCTTTCAATCCTATTTTTGTGCAGGAGTTTATGTTGGATTTTTCTCAAGCTTTTAAACTCTTTATAGTCTTTTAATTTCCTAACATAACAGATTTACTTGATTGATTATTGAATATGAAACCAAGCTTTCATTTATGGGATAAATGCCATGGTTTATAATCAGTTAACTCACATACAGCCCATTGGATTTTATTTGCTAAGATAATGCTTAAACATGTTAAATCTCTATTCTTGAGGGCTATTTATTGGCTTATAGTTTTCCATTCTCATAATGTCCATGTCAGTCTTTGGTATCAGGATGATGTCAGCTTCATAGAATAAGTCAGGAAGTGGCATTTGCAAAATTGTAGAATTTGTGTTATTTTTCACTTAACTGTTTGAAAGGATTTATCAGGGAAGCTAGCTGGTTCTGGGGTTTTCAGTAGTTTGTAACTACAAACTCAACTTATTGGAGAGACAAAGGGGTATTCAGGTTATCTTTTATATATCTGTCTATTATCTATTTTTGAGGAGTTTGTACCTCTTAAGGAATTTGACCGTTTCATCTAAGTTGCCAAATGTATTGTCATATTGTTGTGAATATTCCCTTATTCTTTTGATTTCTGTAGACCCTGCAGTGATGTTACCTCTCTCCTTAATAACTTGTGCTTTGTCTCTTTTTTAAAAAACTGATCCCTCTGTGTGTATGTTTCTGTTTTTATTGATCCCAAATCATGGGCATTTGATTTCATGACTTTCTCTATTTTTCTTTATTATTTTCTTTTCATTTGCTATCTTTTTTTTCTAGTTTTGTAAGGTGGAGTCAGAGATCACTGATGTAAGACCTCTTTCTAACATAGGCACTTGGTGAGGCTGCATGCCTCCCGCTAATTCTTGTTCAGTTGCATTCCATATATTGTGATATGTTTTCATTTTCATTTGGGTCAAAATACTTTTCTGGCACTTTTTCAGCTGCCACGTTCACAGTTCCCATGGGTGGAACTGAGAGAGTAACCACCGCAGAGGCCTCAGAGTCCCTCCTGAGAGCTCTGGAGACCCCAGCTTTTGCCTGAGCTCATGAATAATTCCTGATGCTTCTTCCAGCTCCACTGTCCTCTGATTAGGTTCAGGTTAGTCCCTTCATCTCCTGGTTGGAGAACCACTTACCCCTGCATCCCAAGGTCTAGACACATCACTGTGGTCAGCCAATGGCAGAGCTAGAACTTCCACCCCCGACTCCTAACTGCTGGCCTCCAACACTCCAAATTCTAGTTCACCCAGGACAGCTTATTGATCTGGTCCCTTGTGCCAGGTACAGAGCTAAGCTCCCCATATTTTCTCACTTTAATCTTTATAACAGCCCCTTGTTAACATAGGTTAGCAAGGATACTAGACGAGGGTGGTGCACAGCCCAGACAGCCTACACGAGCACACCAAACCTGACTCAGTCAACACACTCTGATCCGAGAAAATGAAGCTTAAGAGCTGCCCACCACAGGTTGCCAACCAGGCTCTCCGAATACGGCCACTGCTTGAGCCATAGCCAAACAAATAATTTCCTTGCTTTCCTTCCAGGTCTTCTCTAAGAAAACCTCTAACCCAGCAACTGTTGATGGACTTCTCCTAACTTCCTTTGGTTTCGCAAGGTCTTATTCAAATCAATATATATTCAAATAGGGGCCTCCCTGGTGGTGCAATGGGTTAAGCAACACACTGTGAAACAAATTGCAGCCACTGCAGCAGAGTTCGATCCCTGCTGCCGGCCAGGGAGGGGACCCACATGGTGCAGCAGACCTCTCCTGCCTTGCCCGCTGCTCCTCTCAGCAGTGTATTTTGGTAGATCTGCCTGTTCTGTTCCCCATTCTGTCTCTGGTGGATCCTCTCACCCCCCCCACTCTGGCCTGTCCCCCAGTTCTTGTATGTATTAATAAACAAATCTTTAAAAAAAACAAATCAATATATACTCAAATAAAGTCTTGTAAACAAAAATGTTAATGTGCCTCAGTTTACCTTTTAACACCTAAGAAGTATATGCAGTTCTCATGGCCATTTTACAGATGCCTAAATCAAGGCTCAGAGACATGATGTACATGGCTCTAAGATCCACCCAGAGGAGGTGGGAGAGTGGGTGCAAATCTGGGTGTCTAATGTCAGGCAGGCCTCTCACCACTCTGCGCTTCTGTTTTCATCCACCTCACACCACTTCAGCAATGTTCTCTTCCTGAACCAGGATGCACACACTGCCCTGGGGATCCAGGAGCAGAGGAGCAGAAGAGAAAGGCCTGGAGAGGAAGGCTGGCCGGAGGCGGAGAGACAGCAAAAGGGAGATGGTTTCTAATTATGAAAAAGTCTTCCGACCTTTTCCTGTTCATTCAACTAAACCAAAAAGGGTTGAACTTTGGCGCACTGTCTTTAAGTATAAATGCAGATTAATGAGGAGAAATCTGCTTTGCTAAGCTCGGAAAACAGGGAGATCAAATTGAGCATGATATTGAGTCTGATAATGCTGGCTTGCAGGGCTCAGCTAGAACCAGAGCGCAGCCCTTGTGTGCTCCTGGCCCCCTCAGAGACGGCGAGAAGAAGGTGAACCTGAGGGAGGCTGGGGAGCCCAGACAGCGGTCTTGGAAGTCCACCCTCTTCTCTGTTCTGAGACCTGACAGCTCATGACCTTGATGTTCTCAGTCAAGCCAGTGATGGAGGTTCTTGGGGTTGATTCCTGCTGGGTCCCCCAGAGACACAGCAGAGCTGAACTTGGATATATCAGATTATGGGGATTAGCTGGGATTCAAGATGGCAGCATGGGGAGAAAAAGGTATCTTTACCTCAAATGTGCAACCACAGCGACTTCCTGTTCCAGTGCTGCCAGCTCTGAAACCCTGAAACTCTGGCCATGTGTCTGCTCGTTCTGAGGCTCAGTCTCCACATCTCTACAAAGGGACTCACCTCTCCTGCTGGGAAAGGTCATGGTGAGCATTGACTGAGCTCGGGTATATAGATAAAAGATTTGGCATCTGCCTTATCTCTTCAGTTATTTAATAAATATCATGGATGCCAGCCATGGACAAGGCCCTGGGAAATATCAGCAAGAAGCAGACCTGGAAGCCGTAGCACCATGGTCCACCCGCCCAGAACTTACTACTCTCCATGAGTAACTCCAGGTAAGGTCACCTGGAAGCTTGTAAGTCACTGGCTTGAAAGTTGGGTGTGGTCCTGACTCTGCCCCCAACCTCTGCTGTGCATCTCAGGGGCTCACCTGGCCTCTCCGAGCTTCAGATTCGTCTTCTGGTACAAAGGATAAGGGTCAGAGCTTGAGAGAGTTAGGTTGTCTGAGGGTGTGTTCAACAGGGACAATGCGGTGCTCTTCAGAATCTATGATTCTAGAAGCTTCGGCACCTCAGGAACTACCAGCACAGGTAGGATTTACTAGAGTATGGGAGAGTCCCGCCCCACATGCAGTCACATACCATCCCCTCCCCTAGAGGTTCCTGGTAGGCAAGGGGCTGCCTTCCCGGGAGAGAAACCCACGAAGCTCGCTGGCTCAGCAGCATCACACACTCATCAGACCGACTGGGTTGTAGCTGGGCTGTGCACTCTGGGCACGGACGGTCCTCTCTCAGAGCTTCAGTTTCCTCCTCTGTAACATGGAATAGTCACACCTCAGAAGTGTGTGAAAACTCACCTCAGAAGGACCACTTAAGTGTGTAAAAACTCAATCTCAGTTACACACTGCGTCCTTCCTTTAGGCAGCTGGGATGACTACTACCTCGGTCCCTATCTTCAGACACCCAGACAGCCTGGGCTATAGAGACCCCTTGGGGGGCCTTTCTCACCCTCCCAGTGTGAAGAAACCTTCTCTTGACAACCTCTGTTATCACCTCCCATGGCTGATTGCCCCGCCCCTCACACCCACCTGAGCAGCACCCTCAGACATGAGGCTCGCGTGGAGGCCTGCTCTGAGCTGCTGGGCTCTGATGGTTTGTCGCCGACGCACCCACAGTCCTGCAAGGTGGGCCTGCCCCCCAGTGCAGAGAGGAAGCTGGGCCCCAGAGAGGAGGCTAGAGCCGGCCGGACACTCCCATGTGGGCTCAGAGCCCGCACCGCCCTGGGCCTGCCTTGGTCCCACCCGCTGCCCTGGGCTCTGTCCTGCCTGGACCACTAACACTGAGCACTGGGTCCATGCACCCCAAGTGCACTCTATGGGTGATCTCCTTCAGTCCTCCCAGCCTGAGGCCATCAAAATGGACAGAGGAGGTGTCACCCAACACTGAGTTCCAGGCTCCACCTCAGCCACCTCACCCTATGTCCCCCTCCTACCCTGAGTTTCAGTACCACACCCGCTGTGTCCTCTGCCTGGAACAGCCCCACATACCCCGCACTGTTTCCACTGGGAAATTACAGTCTTGGTTCAAAGACCAAGTCAAGTGCCACATGCTCCAGGAAGCCTTCCCTGATCTCCCCTCCAGCCCCACTCTCCCTGTCGGTGGGGTCTGAGGCACAGAGAGGCCAAGACACTTGGCCAAAGCCTCATAGCTCCTGAGTGCAGAGATGGTGGAGTCTGGGCTCCCGAGGGACTCTCCAGGTCTCGGATCCCTCATCTGGAAAGTGGGGTCACAGGAGCAGCCTCCTGGCAGGGCTGCTGTGAGGACAGAAAGGCTCTCCCGGATCAGCAGCAGCGCCGAGTGACATGCAGGCATGTGCCCTGCCTCGAAGCAGGACGGCCTCGTTAATATGGGCAAGGACCCCTGGCTGCCATCACAGGATTTTTTACCCGACTTCTCCCATCAAATAGCATCTATTACTTTAAACAAATAGAAATAGACACAGCTAAAGCAAGCCAGAAAAATCAATAAGTAATAAATGTTAACTCGTGAACAAATACATGCTCTCAGTCACAGGGCCTGATTGGGTGTCCAGAGACCGGCCCAGCCAGGTGCCAAGGAGCCATGAATTCTGCAGAGCTGTAGCCTTGAGGGGGGTGGAGGAGGAATAGGCTGATCATTTCTGCCACAATGATGGGCATGTAGGGCTGTGGGAGCACAGGGGAGCCCCGCTCAGTGTGGGAAACGCCATGCCCCACCCCAAATGTCTGCTCTTCCCTTGTGCATATGCTCAGAGAAAGCAGCCCTGGGAGCCTGGCTGTCCAGAGCCAGGACAGAGGCTCAGGTCCTGAACCCGATGTACTGCGGAGGGAGGGAGACTCAGAGAAGGGCACATTCACTGAGCTGCGTACCCCCTGGTTTTTATACCACTTCCCCCAATCTTTTTTATCATAGGTTGATAACCATTTGACACCCTGCCCGTGAGATGCATCCAGGGGAAAGAGCAGCAGCTGGATGCCAGGGCACTGAGCCAAGCATGACACCTGCATTGCCTTGCCTCGGATTGCTACCGTCTAGCGAGGCAGGTACCGCGCCTATCCCCAGCCTTCGGCCAGGAAACTGAGGCACAGAGAGGTCCCATCAGCTCCTGAGGTCACACTGCTCATGAACTGTGAACCTCCTAGCTCCCCACAACTCTACCACACAGTGGCTGAAAAGGTTCTCCAAGATGGTCTAGTACTTTTTTTTTATGTCAAAGGGGAAACAGGTCCAGAGAGGGCCAGCAACATCTCCAAAATCAGCCAGCGCATTAGTGGTTGAGACTGGCCTCCTGGCTTCCTGCCCAGGCCCTCCCACTGTCTGGTCACTCTGGCCACTTCCTCCTGGGGCATTGGCAGGAGGGTGGCCCAGGGGATGGAGCAGGACACACCCGGGAGGCCCTGGAGAGTGCCATTAAGTGCCTGCAGCAGCCAGCCAGTTCTGGGAGGCTCTGGGCTCCCTCCTTCCTCCCACTCACACACTGCAGAGAAATACATCCTTTGAAAACGAAAGTGGGTTTGAAGTAAACAGATTAGTGGTGGTGATGTGCTAGCACTTTATTAATTACTTATCCTAAATACATTGAAACCTGGGCATTTAATTTAGATTTATAAGGATCATTTAAATGTAGAAGACCAGTTATTAAGCATTAAGTACAGAAAATGCCAATTGATTTTCATGGGCAATATTTTTGAAGTATTAAAGAAAACTGTAAAATTTAATTCCCCTTTCGTTGAATTTAGTGCTGCCGGTGCGACGAGGGGGTGGGACCTCTGCAAGGAGCTGGTCTCTTATCCTAGGGCAGCAGGTTCACCATCGTGAATATAAAGCTGGACACACCCCCCAAGCGCTCCATACACTGCCCTAAAGCAGGACCGGGTCGGCCACTTCCCTACCAGTTGTAGCTAGCAGGTGCCAGCAGGGGGCGGTAAAAGGCACACAGGATGGTGCAGCTGCAGTCCTGGAATCTCATTCCCCGCTATTTGGTGCTGCCTGGTCTGTGACCTTGGGATGCGTTTTCCTCTCCAGGAGCCATCAATACAAGAAGAGTCAAAGGGGGTTCCCCAAGGGCCATCAGAGGGAGTGTGGCCCTGGCAGCCCCTGGTCCAGACTCCTGGCCTTCGAACATGAGAAAAGAAATTTCTCTTGTGACAAGCTACTGAGTTTGTGGTCCCTGGGAAGCTGGTTTTGATTTGCATCTGCCTTTTGGCTACAGAAATTAAAACCCTCGTGAAAGCATCCTGAAAGACCCTGGCTTGCTGGCCAGGCTCTGCGCGGAGAGTTGAGAGGTGCAGAGGCTGCCTGTGCTCCAGAACTGTCCTAGCAGCCAACACATTCCTCATCCCTGGTGAGCCGGGCTGGCGCCTTCCCGGCCAGCTCGATGGCCATGGGGTCTGACAAAGCCCGGTCTTCAATGGCACCGCATCCCGGGCCACACAGAACCTGACATCTGTGCCCCTGTCTGCCTTGGAGCTTCAGAATCGCACTGTCCCAGCCTCATCAAGTCTGGCCCATCACTGCGGGTTTGCTTCCTGGTGCCTCTGTTGATTCAAATCACTATCATTCAGGACTCTTAGCGGACAGAGAAAAGGCACTCAGAATTGCAAACAGGGGGCTTAATGCAGGGAGCTGATTACCAAAGCGTTGAGAGAGCACATAGAAAAGACGAAGGGAGCAGGGGCTGGAGGGCCAAACGGGAGGACCGTGAACAAAGCTCAGGCCGGCCTTCCTGCCATCAGCCTTGGTGCTGTCATCGCTGACCTCAGAGCCGCCCTCCAAGCCCCCTGCAGCTTCCCCTGTCCACCCGGGCGGTGGAGCTGCAGTCCCCTGGGGCAGCCAGACCCCTTCCAGAAGCACAGAGGGCGGGACTTCTGCCCTCTGCCTCCCTACCCTCCAGCCTTCCTTGGGCACCTTCCGCTGACTGGGGCTGCTGGAGGCCAGCAGACCAGGGCCTGGGAAACCGCTAACTGGCTCCAGCATCACACGGTGGTGTGAATGGACCAGAAAGCACAGAGCAAATGGGCGGATGACCCCCAGAGCAGTTCTGAGCTGGGACTCTGGGGCCAGCCCAAAGGGACTGAAACTCGGCTCTGTGCCTTTGAGCCAGTCGTCTAATCTCTCAGAGCCTCCCCTTCCCATGGGTGAAAGGGGACCCCCTCACCCCCAGAGAAGCAGTGAGAAGGTGAAATGCTTCTGTGGCAGGGCCCAGGTCAGGGCGAACAGAGGCCCTCACTCAACGGGCACGGCTGGAGGCACAGCAGCACCCCCAGGACTCACTCCTTGACTGTGAGCACGTGCCCTGGCGTCTCTCTTCTCCGCTTTCTCGTCTGGTGAGTAAACGGGCTTGGGCCAGAACTCCCTCTTTGGCGGGCCATAGGGTCTTGAATGGCCCAGTAATGAAATGGATGGGCTGAGACTGGCAGGAAGGACAGAGGGAGGGGCGGACTCCTGGGAGCAGTGGGGAGCAGCAGGTCTGGCTGCGTCTGAGCCCCTAGCGTGTGCATCCCTGGAGACCACGCTCACATGTGAAACAGCTCACTCTGCAGCTGCCTTAATGCTCTGACATCTGCCCCTGATGTCGCCTCTGGCTGCTCCAACCTGGTCTCTGTTCTCTTTGATGTGCTCGCTCTGGGGGCTGCTCAGCAGATAAGAAATTGCCAGGAGCAGCTTTTTCTGCATACGTTGGTCTTGGTCTGGTGCTTACTCCCCAGACGAGGCGCTCACAGCAGTGACAGTGCGAGGCCTGCTTCCTGTCCCGTCTGCCCTCGGGGTAGCCCTTCCTCCTCTCCTTCTGGGCTGAGCATCACGTGTGACTCGTGTGACTCGGCTTTGTCTTCTGTGTTGGCTGATTAGCCTTTGCTCCGCTGCGTTACTTTAGCGGCTGCTTTAGGGTCTATGTAACACTGTTGGCTTCACCCCATCCACCTCTGTATTACATCATTTCACATGTAGTTTAAGAATCTTCCAGAAGCAGGCAACTCTCCTGGGGGTGCTCGTCTGTATTTCTGAGTGTATGGGTGTCCCCCTCTAAACATTGAAAGAGACCTCCATAGTTCCCAATTTGGGGTACTTACTAATATAACAGCTATAAATACTTCTGTGCAGATACATAAATTTTCAATTTGCTTGGGTTAATATCTAGAAAGGGGACTTCTGGGTTCTGGAAGATGTATGTTTATAAGCAAATCAAAGGCCTCTCTTGTACAGTTTTTGTGGGATACAGGCTTGTGTTTGCTGTGATAACAGCCATGGGAGGTAGCCAAAGGTTAGCTTGTACCCCAGCTCCTTTCTTGTGGACCACTATTAAACATCGCTCGTTCTGATTCCTCGCAGGTTCTGTGTGGGTTACGGGGCAAGGAGGTATGTTGCTGGGAGCTGGGGCAGCTAAGTTTCAGAGCACACCTCCACTCCAACCGGTTCAAGCAGAACAGGGAAAACGAGGCTATTGAGCGGCCCGAACATTTGCAATGTGCAAGCGTGGGTGGCGTCCCGCCCAGGGGACCCTGCAGCTCAGATGGAACCTCTACAATCTGGTCTCCCCATGCACCCCTCATCCTGCCTGTCCAAGCCCCAGTAACTTCTTTTCCTTCCCTTGCCTTTCCTCTCCCTCTAATTAAATAACATGTGCAAGGTGCTTCATTTGCGTTTGGCTCAGGGGCCTGGGAGGGCCAGAAGCCACATTCATTACAAGATTCCACATAGAGGGAGGAGGACGCATGAACCTGTTTTATTAAAAGTGGCGTCTGAGCCCATCCTGGGAGGCACTTACGTATTCACTGGCAAGAGCCACCGAGCTCAGCTGCAGCGCCTGAGGCCTGAGTGGTGAAGAGAGAAGGACTTGCTCTCTCTGGTCCAGGGAGTGATCTTGGGTTTCTTGGGCCAGGAGCTCTGAGTGGCGGGAGTGGGGGTCAGAGAGGTCAGGGGCTGGCCCAGGCGCATCAAGTGCGGATGCAGGGGGGTGGCAGCACCCACCATGGGTCTCCTCCATCCCCAGAACCTGGGAACAGTCTGGGGCCGTGATTCATGACAGCGGCCACCACCGCTTGAACACCTACTGGGTGCTGGGCACCGGACTTAGGATGTGCCTGCAACATCTCACTTAACATAACCCTGCTCCAGGGCAGATACCGCATTACCCCCACTTTACAGGTGAGAAGACAGGCTCAGGGGACTTAGGGCTGTGTCCAGAGACAGCCAGATGAGGTGTGTGGTGGGTTTGCTCTTAGGTTCGCCCAACACCGCAACCTGCCGGGTTCTCTGTGCCCCCACGTGAACGCACCGCGCACACACACACAAGGCTCCCGGTACGTGTGTTCATGTTCACAAACCTCTCACGTTCCACACATTCATCAGGGCCTCTCTGCGTGCCCGGTTCTATTCTAGAACTTTTTGAGCATGAAGACACCCCCACCCCAGGATCTTGTAAGTCAACATGGACTCTGGGTCATCTAATCTAACTGGGCCAGACTCCCCCCAGTCTCTCCTCGTTTTATTAGAAATTAGATCATCAAAGAATTCTGCTGACCCCTTAGATTGCGGCAGAACTTTGGGTCCCAGAGGCCCTTGCTCTGCCAAGGGCCCTCTGCAGACCAGATTTGTTATCTCATTAGCAAGAACGAACACACTGCTGACACTCCCCGGGCATCTGGACTATCTGTGCCTGGATCCTGCCATGGTCAGGCCAGTGCTGTCCATGGGGCTGTTCTGCTTCCTGCTCTGCAGGGAGGTGGGACTGGCAGGGTCTGCTCTCCCTGGGACACAGCCAGGTGGAGAGGCACTTGGAGGGAAGTAGGATGGGAAACCTGGAGGAGGTGATCTGGGCAGGCAAAGGGAGACTGCAAATGGCTAGAGGGGAGAATTCAAACTTCCTGACCAACCTACTATGTGCCAAGCATTTATAGGCACCCTCTCATCCCAGCCTCATCACCGTGGGAGGCAGATGTTGTCACCACTCCCATTCTGAAGTGTAACAAAGTGCCCACTTTTCAGATGAAGAAACTGAGGCCCCTTTGAAGTTTATGCCCAAGACCACACAGCTTTACCATGGTGGGACACTGACCAACCCTGGACTCGGGGAACCCCTAAACCCATCTTCTTCCTCCCAAAGACACTGATAGGGTTTGCTCTTCACTGAGTGGAGGTCCCCACGGCTCCTCTACCTCTACCCCCTCCCCTCCCCAAACCACCATGCAATTCCCTGGGGAAATGAAGCCTTAGTAAATCCAGCCTTCAAAGAGGAGGGACTGAACTGATCCCTTGGGGGAAACAAAAGCAACTATTTCCTAGCAAAGTAAATCATTCAGCCTCTTAATAATTGCAGGTACAGATGGCTGCCCCCTCCCCCAGGATGTTTATAAATCAAACTTTATACCAGGATCTACAGATCTTCTGGGGCTGAGGCAGGAAGTAGGAGAGTAGGAAGGGGTGGAGGGGGGGAGCAGCACCCCTAATCCTGTCCCAGGGACATTTGGGATGGAGGGTAGGGCCACAGTGTAGGAGGATGTTTGCTCTCACTTGCACCCCTAGGGGGTTAGACCAGATGTTTCCTGGGCCCCTGCCAACCCCCACAATCTGCTATGTGGGGGTCTGGGCCAAGGGTCTGGCCTTAGGGATAGAGGCTGAGAGGGGCCTTCGTTGCTGTCAGCAGCTCTGAGTTAAGCCCTGGGCGTTGGTGATTGCCTGGAAGAGGGATTGGCGGTCAGAGAGGGCAGGCCTGTGTGAGGATGCCTAGTAGGGCCCTGGGCCACGCAACTGGCAAACTCAGCATCCCAGACTGGAATCACAGCCTGAATCAGGTCTGGGCTGGTTCTGCCACTTGCCTAGCTGGGTGACCTTGGACGAGTGTCCTGGCCTCTGAGGGCCTCAGTTGCCTCACCTGCCCCATGAAGATAATTATCTCCACCCTTGATGCAGGGCTCTTGGGAGGACTAGACTGGGTCAAGGAGGGGAAAGCCTGTCAGGAGGCGTCATCATGCACAGAGGGGGTGGGGCCTGGGCACTGGCCTGGGCTCCTGACTCTGCTTCACCTGCCTCTGCTCCTAGGTGATTGGCCAGGCTCTGGTGTCCCTGCTCCTGAGACTCCTGCTGATTGTGCCTTTATGCAAATGAAGCTGCTCCATCATCCCTCCTCCTCCTTGGTCCCAAGGCCACCATGATCCAGTCTTGCACTGCAGGCTGGACTTTCCCCAGGACTGACTGGGCCTTGCATAACATTTGACTTATTATCTGACTGCAGCTCTGGCTGTCTCTTCCCTGGACCCCTGCTTCTCTCCCAGCCCTGCCACTGACGACCTCCCCTCATGCCCCGCCGCTCCCCTGCCCTGCTCCATCACTTCTATGTGACTTGAAACAATCACTTTGCCTCTCTGAACCTCCGTCTCCTCCTCTGTTCAATGGGGATAAGACACCTACCTTGTGGGTGTCTTGCCTGTCCTCAGTCTTGTAGGGAGCCTGTCTGGGCATCTCCTGTGTGCTGGGCCCTGGTCTGGACCCCAAGGATCACTCCCTGCTGACACCCCCCACTAACCTACTGCCCGTCAGTCCCATCAAATCAGTGAAGCCACCTCCTCTAGGGACATCTTGTAAGAGGGAGCAGTTCACAGATGGAGACCAAGCCTCATTGACTGCTGTAACCTCTTGGGCACTCCTTTGACCCCCTTCTCCAGGCTTCCTATCTCCCCACAGCCACCAGACTTACTGCAAATCCCTAGGGGTTAGGGAGGCACAGGGACCTCTTTGGTGATGGAGCTTATTATATTTTCAGGGCACCCTTCCTTTCCTGTCCTTCCTCTCAGAACCCCCCCACCACTGATAATAGAATTTTTAATTATTCTAAATTATTAATTATCAAATATTGGGTTCCTGCCACAGATCATTAAAATGAGATTTTGTTCTACTTTGCCAATCTCTTGCTCACCTTTGAAAGTGATAGCGAATTTCATAGCATACCTCACACAGGAGTCAGGCAGTCCCATGGGCTTCCTGCAGGAAGTTATCTTTAATTGCAGATGACTTAATTTTATGTATAGAAAGTACTAACTAATCTATTAAAAAAATCCATTATAACTAATAAATGAGTTAGGAAAGGTTGCAAGATACAGCAACAGCATATAAAAGTCAAATTAATTCTATGCACATGCAGTGAACAAATCAAAAATGAAATCAAGAAAATAACTGATGCATCTATAATAGCATCAGAAAAATGAAGTATTTAGGAATACACTTAACAAAAGGAGTGAAAAAGCTACACACTGAAAACAAAAAAAAATAGAAAGAGCTAAATAACATTAGAGTGTTATTTTCCAATTAGAATGTCTAATTTCCAATTAGAATTGGAAAAACATTCTATGTTCATGGATTGGAAGACCCAATATTGCTATAATGACAGTAATCCCCAAATTGATCCATAAACTCAATGTAATCCCCAGTAGCATCTCAATTGATTTCTTTGTACAATCAACAAGCTGATTGGAAATACACATGGAATTCCGAGTGGCCCAGAATAACCAAAATGACCTTGGAAAAGAGGAGTGCAGAAGGAGGACTCACACCTTCTTATGTCAAAACTTGCTGTGATATCACAGTAATGAAGGTAGCGTGGGGCTGACATAAAGGACAGACATGTAGGTCAGTGGAATAGAACTCAGAGTCTAGAAATAAACTCTTGTCTGATCAACTGAGTTTCAACCAGGGAAAAAACTATCAACAAATGCTGCTGTAGCCACAGGAAAGGCATCTGCAAAAGAAGGAAGCTTATACTGTGCCAAAAAATAACTCACAATGATTCAGAGTCAAACCAATAGAACTCTAAGAAGCCACCACAGGAATAGATCTATATGATCTTGGATGTGGCAATCAGTCCCTGTTGGAAACACAGGGAAACTGAGGCAGGAGACTGTGGATGACCTGCCCGCTTGCCTGTGGTGGGGCTCACTTCACACCTGCCCTCCCGCCTCTCCTCAGCCCTGGGTGATTCTGACTAAGATTCTGAACATGTGAGAAATCCTGGTCTTAGGATCTTATGGGCCCTGCTCTAAGCTCTTCTTATTCACTTTGGTGCATTTTCTCAGAGTTTCTGGATCCAGTGTACCTGCATTGTAATGCAGCCTTAGCATTTACGAGTTCAGGTTAAAGCAGTCAGAACAGTACCTGGCGCAAAGCATGAGTGTTATTATGCCAGCTCCCTTTGTTATTTTCTTACTTAATAATTGAAACAGTCCTAAGACATACCCTCAGACACATCGCACAGGTGAGGCAAGGTGGGCACAGAGAGGCGATGTGATTTGTTCAATGACATGGAGATAGTAAATCACAGGGTTGGACCTCAAACCCAACCCCTGTAACCCCAGGGCCCGTGTTCCTGAGAGTGGGCTGCACAGCCTGACAGCACGTGCTTCAGCCCGTACCCAGTGCGCCTGACCTGTACCTGGGAGGCAGGTCACACAGAACCATGGGGAGACCACCTGGGGTGGGAGAAGTGGGTCTGGTTCCTGCTCCTTTAAGATAGGAGTAGACTTCTTAGGGTCTGGGGGAGCAATGGGGGTAGCACCCGACCTCTTCATGTCCTCCTGTGTCCACCTCAGATCATCACTGGGAATCAGCCACTCTCCAGAGAACAGTCTCCAGATTCAATCTGCTGGTGCTTACCCAGGAGCTCAAGCTGGCCCCTCTCATGTTGGGTAAGAAGGCGGGTGTAGCCTCAGGCGACAGGCCTGGGCTTTAGTCCCAGCTTTTACGTGTCTAAGGCCATGGGCAGCTTCCTCCTCTGTTAGATGGGTAGAAAAGTAGGGCCCACCCAATTGGCTGCCATGACAGGGCGATGCAAGCAAGGGGTTCAGCACAGTGCTGGATGGGGAAGGAGGCTCGGGATGGCTAAGTTAGCAGGTGGAGATACCGGCATTCTCCACGTGCAGGCAAAGTCACGTGGGCTTCCCCTGCATGGTTTCTTCCTGCAGTGAGAGCCTTGCTTACCTGGGCCTAGGTCACCTGAGCAACCTGTGCCCCAGACACCCTCCTCTGGAATAGTGAATGTCAAGGGGCATGGTGGGAGACAACCAGCTCCCAGCTGGAGTCCTTGGAGGCTCCTCCAGCCCCCTGGAGCCTCCAGGCCCCATCCAAGTCCAGCTGCTCCAGAGGCTGGGGCCTGTGCGCCTGCTGGGACCGAGGCCAACTGTGAAGCTGCCAGAGGGTCTGTACCTTCAGAGAACCTTTGTCAAATGGGCTTGAGAAGAAGATATTGAGAACTAGTGCGGGTAGGGAACTGAGCGTGGGTAAATGGGACGGAGGCTGCCCCAGGGCTAGAAACTCTCTCTTCTGCCATGAAGTTGTACATGGCCTTGGGCAAGTTCCTTCCCTGCTCCCAGGCTTGGAGTCTTCCTCTGTCAGCTGGGTGCTCCCATCTGCTCAAGGTGGTAAGAATATTGCAGAGGAGGAACACGGGGACAATAGTATACAGGTTCCCCCCGATATCTGAAGGTAGTTTCCCCCACTATCCGAAAGCAAAACGTTCCTGCTTGGTATGATTCGGTAGGTTATCTTTGGGACCTGGGAACACCATTACCATAAATTTATGTGGAGAAATTCGTGAGCATCCCCAAACCCTCAACATAATCTACCAAATCATATCAACTAGGAACGTTCTGTTTTCGGATAACGGGGGAAACTGTGTCCGTGACTCATTTACGGAATGATGAGTGTCCATTAAGCTCCAGGTGGAGACTTTGCCATCTTTGTCTCATTGCAACCTCATTACAAGCCCTGGATTAGTCAGTGTCACAGCTCCACCAACAGAGGCGGCAACGGGCTCACAGTGGCGTCTCAGCCTCGTTCACACAGTCAGAGGAGATGTTGGCCTTGAACTTGGGGCCTTGGAGCTCCATCGAGGACTGTCCCACTAAGCTTGGTCCCCCCACCCCAGCTAGGGAATGCAGAAGCTTCCCTCCCTGCACACACAGAAGCTTCCCACCCTTCCCTTCCCGTGTCCTAACATGGTGCCCAGCCTGGGGGAGTCCAGCGGGGCCAGCTGGCAGTTTAGAAGCAGCGGGGATATCTGCACCATGTGGGAAGACCAGCAGCAGCTTGGAGACTCTGTGACCCCAAGAAAGAAATCTTCGGGCCTCCCTGGTGGCGCAGTGGGTTAAGCAACGCACTATGAAGCAGACCATAGCCACTGCAGCACGAGTTTGATACCTGTCGCCAGTCGGGGACGGGACCCACATAACTCAGCATACCTCTCCTGCCTCCCCACTGCTCCCCTCGGCGGTGTGTATTTCAGTGGCTCTGCCTGTTCTGTTCCCGTCTCTGTCTCTGGTGAATCCTCTCACCTTCCACACCTCTGGCCTGTACCCCAGCTCTTGTATGCATAAATAAAATCTTTTTTAAAAAAAAAAAAGAAAGAAATCTTCTGGCGCTCCAAATGCCAGCTGCTGTGTGAGCTACCAAAGTGACCCGTCAGAAGCCGAAGGCTCTAATTGCTGGGGCTCAGCCAGCCCCGCACGAGATGCCCCGACGCCCCTCCAGGGCCAGTGCCAGGAGGCTTGCAGACTTACTGCTCTCAACACAGTGAGCGGCTGTGGTTTCTGGGCAAGAGAACATTCCAGTCGGGTCACCCTTCAGAGGCTGGAGGCAGCCCTGGGCTGTCAGCTGTCAACTCTTCACCTTACTGCTCCTGTTCAGGGGGTCACAGTGCACCCATGTCCTTCACTTGCACCTAGCCAGAGCCCCAGGAACCAATCCGACACCCTTATTGGATTGTCGTCTTAAACATGAAAGCCAGCTGATTTCAGTGCTGCTATGGGATGGGGAGAAGGAAGGACAGCTCAGCCCTGTCTGGTTCCCCTTCCTAGTGAGGGGAACCCCATCCTGTCACACCCATCTCTGAGCTTCAGTTTTCTTGGCTTCCAAACAGGACAAACAGGCCTCGTGTCCGAGCCGCCTCAGTGCACCCCAGATGGTCTTCCGCAGGAGGGAGGGGAGCCAGACGGCCCTACCAGGGCTCTGCCCTTCCCCGGTCTAGAATGGGGTGCGGTGCCTGGGAATCCGTTCGGCCACATCTCCAGGTAAATGTGACGCGGGTCTGGCAGTCTCAGGAGGGGACAGTCCTCACGGCCGAGAGCTGGGAGGCGCCTCAGACCATCCCAAGCTGTGAAAGATGCCCCTCCAGTTGACCTGCTCTCCTCTCTCCACGTCCTCCTCGCTGCCAGGTTGGAGTCTACCTGTGTCCAGCCCCACATCAGAGGGAAGCCCTGAGTTAAAGTTCTAGACCCAGGGCCTGCACTGTCCAGCTTTGGCCCCCTTCACCAATGAGACAGCCGAGGCACAGGACGCACCTGTCGCTGGGCACGCGCTGCTGGCTCTGGCACGGAGTGCTCCTCTCCTCTCCTGCAGCAAGGCAGAGACAAGGGCGCTTAGGGAGCCGGAGCGGCTCAGGCTCTTTCTCCCCCTCCTGCCGTCAGCCTCCGGCTGTCACCCGCAGCCATGCTTTTCTCCTGGGTTTCGTTGACCACACACGATAATGTGCTATGGCAAAAAGCACTTGGGACTGTGAGCATGGGGCATGCACAGACACCCAGGGCTGAGGGGTGTGGACACAGGGCACATGAGCCCATGATTACAGATGCCTGGACCAAGAAGCCAGCGCGCTCTGGGCGAGCATGCCTCTATGTACCGACATCCGACATCCGGGGGAGAGATCATTTGAGAGAGTGCCTGCGGAGCTCGTGGGGACCAGGCGAGGACAGCAGAGAGGAGAGAGAGAGAGGACAGAGCGAGAGTGCAGCGATTGCAGGGGCTGGGAGGCTTAGCTGCTGCCTGACTCCCAGCTCCTCCCCACCGCCCCCACCTTGCTGGCCTGCCTGTACCTGGCTCCCTGCTTCAGCAAAAGGCTTGTCAAATCTCCCAAGGGCTCCAAGATGCTTGTCCACTTGTCCAAATCCAATGAACCTGCCTGGCCTGGGATGGATGCACAACAGGCCCCGACACCCCAAACCACAACATCCCCTCGAGGTGTGGCCGCCTGGCATTTGTCAAGGTCATGGAACTTTAGGACCCTGGAAGCAGAGGTCAAAGTGTACTGAACACCCCATTATGCCCGCTCACTCTGTCCACTGGTGTTCTACTGGGACACAGACTGGAAAGATGGTGTGGGTTTAATTTGCTAGGATGAATAAAGATAAAACAAATAAGAGGTAATGAAACTCCAGGAGCATATAATTCACATCCCCTGAATCCTGGGCCACTTTCCACCACGGTTGACTTTCCTGTGTTTGGAGCTGGTTAAGCCAAACATTCACGATTATTTTTTTTAAGATTTATTTATTTATGCATACAAGCACTGGGGTACAGGCCAGAGGTGGGGGGTGGGGTGGGGTGAGAGGATTCACCACAGAGAGCAGGGAGCAGAACAGGCAGATCAACGGAAGTACACTGTTGAGGGGAACAGCGGACGAGGCAGGAGAGGTCTGCCGTGCCATGTGGGTCCCTCCCTGGCCGGCAGCAGGGATTGAACTCGTGCTGCAGTGGCTGTGGTTTGCTTCATAGTGTGTTGCCTAACCCACTGCGCCACCAGGGAGGCCACATTTGCGATTTGTTGTCCTTCTCTGTGGCTGGAGAGAGGCTGGCTTCCCCGGCTGGCGGCAGGCAGGCACTGAACAGGTTTGGGCTGGACACGAAAGCCAAATGTTAAATAGTCAGGAATTTTCTGAGCCAGCAAACCATCACTAGCTTGAGGCCGGTCATGGCGGGGCTCTGTGCACGTGGAGACTGACACATCAGGACTTCTTACAATTTTCTTGAGCTGGTGCATCACCCTATCAGGGTCTTTGGAAAAATGGGAAGAGGAAGAAGGGGCAATACTTGTATTTCTCTGGTGGCTACATGTGGTGCCAGCAGGGCACAGAGCAAGTTCTCGATGATTCCGGTAGACGGGTCAAGGAGGAGTCCTGGAGGCCTCGGTGGCTTTTTCAGGCTTTTATTGCATTGTTAATCAGAGGCGACCAGGTACACACAGGCGGGGGGCCGGGGGCAGACAGGAGGCAGGCAGGCCTCCAGTCCCCACACATCTTCCCGCTCTGGGGTCTCCAGCCTCTTGTCTCTGCTACTGCTGCTGCTGCTGCTGCCTTTTTCTCTCTTTTCTTTCTCCTCTTACTCTTCCTTTTCTCTCTTTCTGCTTCTCTCTTTCTGGCGTCCTCTTGATGCCGCCCTTAGATGCCGTGTCTCAGCCCAGGTGCGCCCACTTGCGCATGCCCACACCCTACGTGAGGGAGGCGTGCGTGCAGGACCGCGGGTGTCCACGGCCGACACTGATGGCGGGAGAGAGGAAAAGCCTGTTCACTTTTCCATTGATCCTACGTGCAGAACCCCACCACTGGGGGAATCTTGAAGAACGTGTTCATTGGTGAGTCCCAACAGCCCCTTGGGACCGGAGTGGTTCTCCCAGAAGGGGGTCACAGGCTTTCTGAAAATGGGTTCACCCCTGAGTCCAGTAATAAGCAGCCCTGCCAGCCATCCAGAGCACCTGGAGACCAGGGCAGCAGTGTGGGAGTACCCGGCGTCCCTGGGGTACACAGGAACATACGCATTCATGCACACAAGAAGCCCTGTCATCCGTGCACACTGGGGTGTGTTCATTAGTGCATTAGCACCGAGTGAATACGTGGTGCCCACAGGGATGGACCACCACCGGTGTGAAGTCATGGGGCTTCGTGTGCCGCGGGGCTATCCTGAGGCCCGGGGCTGAGAGGCGAGGGCGTGGGGCGCGCGGGCCCATAACTGTGAACACCTGTGCCAGAGTGTACGGGGCTCGCGCGTGTGTAAGTGTCCACACCTGTGCCCAGAGGGGGTGGCGCAGAGGGCAGTCACGCTGAGATGAGACGACTGGTGTGTGTGTGTGTGTGGGGTGTGTGTGGAAACCACTCTGAGGTGAGACCACAGACGGCAGAGATGAAAATGCCAGAGAGAGGGGAGGGCGGAGATTGGCTGGAGCTGCCGGACCGGAGCGGCCACCCTGCCTGGCGCGTCTGTGGCCCTGCCCGCACGCCTGGTTCCCAGAGGCATCAAAGCCCTGCAGAATCCACCGAGGGCTCTAGACGCTCTTTCCCGTCTGCCTGGACCCGCAGTGAAGCTGCCTGTGCGTGCTGGCACGAGAGGCCCCTGCTGGTGCGGTTAAGGGCACTGGACGGTGCCTAACTGTTAGTTTCCTATTGCTGCTGTAACAAATGACCACCGCGGAGTTAGTGGCTTGAAACAGCGCAAATTGGTTACGCGTGTATGGAGCTGGGAAGTCCCCGCTCCACCCTCGCAAGTAAAAACCTGAACGGATGAAAAAAATCAACAAGACTTGTCGGAAAAGGGGGGGTGGGGCGGGACACGGCAAGCTGCTAGCCCGAAATTGGAGGCAAGGCAGGTCCGAGCGGGGCCTTACACAGGGATCAATTTCTAGAGGTTTTGTGCAGGAAACTCTAAGAGATGAGAACTTCAGGCACCAGTAGTGGCAGAGGGGGGCTCAGTGTTTTAAGATTTACCCCAAGAACTCAACTAAATTTCCACAGTTAATATTGGAGAAAAATAAAACCCTTGGGCTTTTAGCAGGGGAAGAGGAAAAGGAACAGTTTTTAAATATGTCGGAGCGCATGGTCCCTAGCGAGGTCTGCTCTCAGGGTAACGAGTTAACAGAGTCCAGCGTCAGGGGCATGAGCAGACCCCACATGACCTGGGGATGCCCAGCCAGACGGCAGTCCACGCTCGGCTTCCTGTCCCATCTAAGGGTGTCAGTGGTGGGGGTGATAAACGCCTGTGAAGTTCACAGTCCAGAGGCAGAAGTTCTAAAAGATCACGACCTCATCACAGGACTACAGAAAGCTTCTCCTCCCCCCATACTCACTACCGCAGGTACTAAAACCTTTTGCCCAGTAGGTCATGGCCAGCTATCAAGAAAAAATTCAGGGCATGGGGCCCCCTTGTGGCGCAGGGGTTGAGCACTGCACTGTGCCTCCACAGCCACTGCTGTGCAAGTTCGATCCCGGGCCAGGGAGCTGACCCACATGGCGCAGCAGACCTCTCCTGCCTCCCCCTGCTCCCTTCAGCAGTGTATTTCAGTCAGTCTGCATGTTCTACTACCTCTGTGTCTGGTGAATCCTCTCACCCCATCCCCTCACCTCTGGCCTGTACCCTAGCTCTTGTGTGCATAAATAAAAATCTTTAAAATAAATAAAATATTAAAAAAAATTACAGGGCATACCAAAAGGCAAAGGCACACCTTGAAAAAACAGATCAAGCACCAGAAGCCTATCTAGCAGCGTGTGGGAATTATCAGACTAGGAATTTAAAATAGCTATGATTAATATGCTAAGGGCTCTAGCGAATAATGTAGCCTGCATACAAGAATAGATGGACAGAAAGATGGAAGTCTTAAGAAAGAAATAGCAAAGAAAAAAGTGAGGTCTATGGAAAAAAAGAAGATAGAAACGCTTATGACCACAATGAAGAATTTCTATGATTGAGCTATAGTAGACTGGACATGGTGAGAAAAGAATCTCTGAGCTAGAGGATATATCAGCAGAATCCACAAAAAGCAAAGAGGAAAGAGAAGAACTCAAAAAAAAAAGAAAAGACTATCCAAGGATGACAGAACAACTACAGAAGTTGCGTAACGTACACATAATGGAACTATCAGGAGAAAGTGATAAGGGAACAGGTGAAACACCTGAAACAAGGGTGGGGAGATGCCCTAAAGTCGTGCCAGCCACCAACCCAGGGGTCCAGGAGGCTGTTCGCTTGCCTTGATCGGTGCCCTGTTCGGCCAATCGGATCGTCAGCACATCGCCTTCCTGACTTGGCGATCACTCTCTTCCCCTTATAAGGTCCCCTGCGATTACACTGGACCCTACTGGAAAACCCGAGATGATCTCATCTCAAGACCCTTAGTTTAATCACCTCTGCAAAGTGTCTTTTGACAAGAGAATAGATACCCAGGCTCCAGGGGTTAGCATATCCCTGGATGACCATTATTCTGCCCTCCACAGCTACCTCCTGCCCCTAAAGATTCATGGCACCTGCGCAAGCAAAACTCATCACCCTACCCAACACCCCCACGCCTCCAACCATTTATAGTGTCAATACAGTGTGCAAATGCTAGTCTAAATCTCAGCAGCTCAAATGCCCCACAACTCATCATCTAAATCCTCCAAGTCGGGTGTCTGGTGAGGTTCTGGGTACGGCACATTCTGGGACATAATTGTCCCTCTGTGGACCCCTGAAACTGGGGCTCTACATTGCAGTGTCTGTCTGTAGAATAGGCTTGTTGATTTCATGTACAGAATGGGAGTAGTAGGATGGTTCCCGCCTGTGTCCCTTAGGGTTCCATGAGAGAAGCAGACCTAGTAGTTGCACACACAGGCACACACTCAGGGGTTTACCAGAGGGGATCAGCCTCTCCAGAAACTGTGGCAGCGGAGCAGTCTGCAGGCCAGCTCCTGTCCGAGCCGTGCACACACAGGCAGGCGTGTGCACAAAGGCACGGTGGGGCTGCTCTCAGCGTCACCACTGACAGGTGCCCGTCTGAGTCAGCGGGGAAGGGAAGATCACAAGCTGGAAGGGAGCCCCTGAGGACCTGACTCTGACCTGAGTGACAGGTGTATCTGCAGAAGCTGGGCCCTTTGTCATGGAGCTGAACACACACACATACACACACACGCATGCATGCATGCTCGTGCACACACCCCGGCCCAGGAGTCAGAAGAAGATCTGAGAGGTGGAGAGCGGTCGCAGGCTGAGCGTGCTTCCCCCGACGGTAGGTCAGCATATGAGCAACATGCAACTGCGGCAGCCGCTGTCCCTACGCTGATGCCAGCTCCAGGAGAGCCTCCCGGGAGTGCCCGGCCCAAGCAGGAAGCACAGGGAAAGGGAATCTGGGATGAACTGAGCCCAGCCAAGTGGGCACTTGACAAAGTGTGGCTAAGCCCTGACAGCTGGCGTTCCCCTTTGTCATGCAGGTGCCTGCCTTAAGCCTGGGTGCCAAGCCGGGCATCCGCTTGCAAGAGGCTGACTCAGACGGGCACCTGCCAGTGGTGACGCTGAGAGCAGCCCCGCCGCGCCTTTGTGCACAGAGCCTGGCTGATTTGGAGGGCTGCTCAGCTGGGGCTGACGTCGTTCTCATTTTCCTTCTTTTGTCTCTCTTCCTGGGCTTCCAATTACCATTTTGATG
Source organism: Galemys pyrenaicus (assembly GCA_019455555.1). Taxonomy (NCBI): domain Eukaryota; kingdom Metazoa; phylum Chordata; class Mammalia; order Eulipotyphla; family Talpidae; genus Galemys; species Galemys pyrenaicus. Next base: position 8,738,556 of record JAGFMF010012145.1, on the reverse strand, counting down.
TTTTCAGTTCACCAGTGAAGAATGATCTCACCAAGCCCTAGAACCCCCAGTGCCGGTGAGAGCAGGGGCCCAGGTCCAGGGAAGGGAAGCGACTTGCCCAGGGTCACGCGCTCGTCCGGAGGAGTCAGGACAGGAATCGGGACACGGCCCCCGAGAACGTGTTTCAGGAAGGTTTGCTTGTCCTGGATGCCAGGACCCCACTGTTCTCCACTTAGCGTGAGCTCACCTGTCACACCGCAGATGCTGGAACCTTGCCAGTCCCTTCTGGGGACCAGGGGAGCCCTCCTGAGGCTGGTAGGCCCCCAGAAAAGAGTGTGCAGACAAATGAGGGCTGAGGAGGGACAAGAGTGACCACATGGTCTTGCCACCGTTTCCCTCTTCCAGTCAAAAAGAACAGATCCCATCCCTCATGTGTGTGTGCGCGTGTGCACGTGCGTGCATGCATGTGTGCGTGTGTGTGCGCGTGCACATGTGTGCATGTGCATGTGTGCGCATGTGCATATGTGTGTGTGCGCGCGTGTGCGGGGCATGCTGCAGGATGGTGGTGGGACAGGTACCAGGTGCTGGCCCAGGCTTCCCAGGTGGTCATGCAGTGATGATCCACATCCCTGAGCGTGGGGGTCCGCCCCCCACCCCGGCCCAAGGAGACAGGAAGGGCTTCCCTTCCCGCCTAGCTCTTCAGAGTGTGCCCCCCCTGTGCACCCACTCTCTGCTTCCCCTTTCTTTGGGCTAAAGCACCCCCAGGAGTTCGCCTTGCAAAGGCCAGAGAGCTGGCTCCCGCACCTCACTGCTGCTCCCTGCTGCTCTCCCTTCAACCTGCAGAGCAGGTGACCCCAGAACTTGTCCAGTGTGGGTCTTTCGCCGTCACCGTTAAAACCGGCCAATACAGCACGCACCCAATACACCACTGGGCCCAGCCCGCTGAGAGGTCAGCCCTGAGGCTGGCCTTTGAACCGTCTGCTGGGGCAGCTGGTATGTCCCTCCCTGGGCCGCACTGGGCATCCCGGAGGGGGCGCAGGCGTCTGACAGCTGCCCCTGTGGGTGCCTGGGTTTCTGGAGTCTTTGGGTTATCAACTTTCTTTCTGTCTTTGATTTTTCTATTACCCTATCTAAGGCTTTTATTTTTACATATTGCATCTTTCAGCTCTACCATTTTCACATTTCATTTTTACAGCTTTATTTCACCACTGAGTTGTCTCTTTTTATTCATTATTCTGAGCATATTTTTTTTTACCACCTTGAGTTTAATTATAATAACTGCTTTACAACCGCGTCTGATAATCCTCACGTCTGGATCATTCTGAGACTTTCTCCATTGATTGCCCTTTCCCTGATTTGTGTTCACATTTTCATATTTCTAGTGATTTCAGATTTTACCCTGGATCTGTGCAAGTTATTTGGTACACATCTTGGGTCTCCCAAAAGAGGATGTCCTGTCTGCTGGCTCCGGGGCAGGTGCCCTGGGGCAGGCTCCGGCTTAGCTTATGCTGCTCCCAGCAGCGGCTGCTTCCCAAAAAGACTCCAGGCGCCATGACTTGCCCACGCAATCTGTTCGCAGTGTGGCACCTTCCCAGAACATACAACCGGTCATTTGCTTCCCTTCCTCTGGCCCCCCCTGCCCTGCTCATGGCTCTCCTTCTCTTGGGATAAAGAACAGGCTCAGTCTGCTGCCCTGCAAGGCCCCGCACACACACCTCTTCCTGGGGTGACACCCAATGTGTCCCCCCTTCCACCAGCTCTCCAGATCTCTGGACATCTTCAGTCCCTTGTGAGTGACACCCTTCTTCCACCACAGGGCCTTTGCACAGGTTGTTCTGTCTACAGTGCTCTCTTGACCCCACTTTCCTCAACCTACCTCTAACCTTTTAACCCCAGCTCAGCTGTCATCGCCTCAGGAACATCCTCTCTGACCTTGTGTGACTAAGTCAAATCCCCCTTCCGATGCCTCCGTAGCCCTGCACCCCTCTCCCTCACAGCAGCAAATTCATGTTAATTTGTGGGATTCTTTACATCTGTCTACCCCACGGCACTTCAGCTCCAGGAGGCCAGGGCCTGTGCTCGTCGTGGGTCACACTACACCCCTGGCATAAAGGGCCTGGCCCAAAGCAAGAATTTAATGAACTCTTGACTTGAGGCCCTGGAATTAGCCAGTTGGCCTTGGCAAACTGCCCTCTCCCTTCTAGAACTCACTTCCCTTTAAGACCATGGTTTTGACCCCAATGGCTTGTTTAGGGAGAGCTTCTCATCACAGGGACAGAATCCGAAAGTGCTGTCCATCTCCCCCTCTGTGTGATGACAGCTGGCCTGGGAGGAGGTTGGCATGGAGAGAAGACCAGATAAGCGATCAAAGGCAGGAGACACAGCCCCAAGCCCTGCTCCCCCTGAAAGCCCCTGATTTACCTTCTGCTTATATGGGCCAATAACTGCGACTCCCCTTCACCTTACAACTTGTAGCGTTATTTTTTATAGAGGTAAATAGAAAAGCCCATGACTTAAGGTTTCCAAGATGATCAAAAGAAGAAATAAAAATACAATAATGTGGGCAGAAGAGGAGACAGGCTGGTGGAGAAGTGACTAAGATCCCCCTTCTCCTAGTGGGAAGCCAGGAAATAGAGTAACAAACATATTATTTCACTTTATGAGGAAAGTGGTGGGAGACACAGCTAACCAAGTCAAAATTGGTTACCTCTGAAGAGCAGCGCTCAGGGCAAGAAGGTCAAGGCGTCGCTCCTTCTCATTATCAGCCTCTGTGCTGTTTCCTTTCGGTGGCAAGCCTGAACCAGTCTGTAGAAGGAAAGAACCAGAGAAAATCAGGCACCTGACCTCATCGGGCTCCTGAGGCTGACTGGGCTGGAAGAACCCATTTGCTTCACAGCAACGAGAGCGCATGCTCATCACCAAAAAAGATAAATATCAACAGACACACAGCTCATCTTGTGGTTGTGATTGTGTATGTGAAGTTGAAAATAAAACCTGGGGTAACCTTCTCTCCAGTGTTTCTAGAGGGGTGGACTCGGTCCTCAGAACCTTCCGAGAAGGCTCTTCGCTGGAGGACCCCACCGAGCAGCAGGGCTTGGCCCCAGGGGTCACCTGCCAGCGGCACCCACTGCCCGAGGGCTTCTTCTGTGGCCCCTCTGGAGGCCTGTCAGGGCCCAAAGCGACTGCCCTGAACCACGGGCACAGGTCCCAGCGGGTTGCAGGGAGAGGCCTGAGGGTCGGAGCAGGAGACCCGGCCTCTCTCTGCCTCAGAGGAGTGTCTCCGGCAGCCTCTGGTAGGGTCGTCCCCTCCCCACCTCCCTCCAAGCAGCTTCCCACAGCAGTGCACGCTGGGGGGGCTGTGGACCTCCGGGAGCAGGCCCAGAGCCTTGGAGTAGGTGAGGGGTGCTCTCTGGACCTGCCACGCCCCAATTCTTCCCTGGGTCAGGATAATCCACCCCCATGGCCCTCCATCTGATCCCCCTCCCCAGCCAGACCTCCCACAAACCTGACCTTCCCTTCTCCCTCTGGGAGGATTGAAAAGATGGCGCTGAGGACCAGCCCCTCCCTCACTCCTGCCCACCCTCAACGCTGAGTTTCTCTGATCCTAGAACTGGCCTAGTTACAGCCCCGTAGCCCCATTACCCGGTGCAGCTCCTGGCCAAAGGGGCATTCAGAAAATATTTATTGAATGAAGTGATGAACTCTAAGAGTCTCGAATTCTGCGTCTCTAAGACATTCATTACTTTTACCAAGGACCCAGTGCTGAATGCTGACGGCCCGGACGCTGGAACTGTGTGAGTTAATTGCCAGAAGATGCTCAAATGCCCAGCTCCTTGAACCCTGAGGGGTGGCCAGACTGGCTACCAAGCTGGCATGCCGGGGCCTCAGCCTCAAACCTGCTGGCAGTGCCCACCCTCTCCGGAGGCGCTGCCCGACCCTCAGCTCTGCAGCCCCTCTGCCTCTCCCCTCCGGGCCCGGCCCTGTCTGGCTTCCACCCTCTGCCTGTGGCTTGCTGTAGGGACGCTCTTCCTCAAGCTGTGGAGTGCGGAGCTGGCGCAAAAGGCACCACACGTTACTGACCCACATCGGGAAGTCAGAGGGGCGGACCTGACCCCGGGCCGCTGCTTCCTCCGCCTGGGCTCCTCTCCTCCTTCCCTCCTCTTAGACCTGCGTCCCACTGCGCCGATGCTCTTCTCAGACGGGCTTTCCCCTCTCTGGAGGGAAGGTGCAGCCGGCCCGGGATCCAGGGTCCCTACAAGTCATGACCTAGAGGAGAAGGGCCATGTCCCCCCAGGCGTCCACCTCAGGAAGATGGGCCAGTGCAGCCCATCCTGGAGGGCAGTGCCAGCTGCGTCACTCAGAATGTTCCTCTTCCCAAAGAAGACCCGTCATCCCAACCATGGGACTGGAAGTTGGGGTGCTAGCCAGTCAAATGCTGAGATGTTTCCTATGTGATATAAAGGAAAAAAGGGTCTCTCTAGTGTGACTGCAGCCCCTCTAAACCCAGGGAAGTGAGAGTGAGACCCTGAGCCGCGTCTAGGTCTGCTTTGCAAGGACTATGGGTGACGGCAGGGAAAGGCCAGCAGAAGAAGCAGAAAAGCCCCCCCCCCCCCGCCGGNGGCCAGCAGAAGAAGCAGAAAAGCCCCCCCCCCCCCGCCTCAGAGGCTCCTCTCGCTCTTTGGGAGCAGCGGCCAGGCAAGGACCCACCCCCACCTCCATGGGCATCGTGGCCACTGGAAGAGGGGCCCTCGCCAGGAGTCTGGGCCTCTGCTAGGTTCCCCATGGACTGCAGGCAGGGTGAAAAAACCACAGGACGGTGGATCCTTAAAATAACCTAGGGATGGCGGTGGAGTCTATCACAGCCAGCCCGATGGCCGTCTGTAGTCACAGGTGACCACAGGAGGAACCAAGCAACAGCCAGCCCCATCAGCTGGACCACTCAGCCGAATGCATCCATGCAGCCCGCTACACACTGAGAAGCACCCCTAGCGGGAGACAGGTGGACGGAGTAATGTGGGGCCGGCTTCTCCTTGACCTCCGCGGGCCTCCTCGCCTCCGCTGCCGCGAGGAACAGCCTCTGTGACGAATTCAGGACAAAACCAGTACCCCAGCTCGAGCACACAGGTGAGGTCCCCTGACACCCCAGTGGCACTTTGATGTACACTCGAGTCCTGGAGCTCATCAGAGTTGTCAAAATGTTATGATCTCCCTGGGAGAAGTGACACGTGGAATCAAGTAGAGTTAAATACTTGTCACATTCCTGAGTATGTCACACGGAGACACCCCGCCTTCCCCTCAAGGTTGTCAACGGGTCACCCGAGATCCCTTGCCCCAGAGACAGTGTGCTGGGGGCCGTCCGCGCTCCCTAGGGGTCAACTCGGTGGGTCCCCACACCCAAAGGTGGGGCGATTCTCACCCCAGTGCAATGTGGCACGGCCAGAATACTTCTCTGGGAGTCCCGGACTGCCCTTGGGTCCTTGACTTCCTGTGTGACGTAGGGGAGCAGCCTCACCTCATATTCAAGGAAGGGAGGAGGAGAAGGGAACCGAAACGAAGGTAAGGTCTTCTGGCCGTGAGAGCTTACGGCGAGAAGAGTCTTGCTCGGGACACTCCCTGGAGGGGTTGTTATCTGTGAACAGAAGAGGAAACAGGGGCCCGGAGAGGTCAACACACTTGACGAACATCATGCAGCTAGCTTTGGGCAGAGCCGGGACTCAAATCCAGGACCCTCTGATTTTCTCCATCCCTCCCAGGCTGGTTTAGTCCCAGCCCCAAACTGGAGCAAGGTTGCGGAGGGGGTGGGCTCAGATCTCAGGCCAGGAGGTAGCTAGAGAAGAAGGCCCAGAAATTGTGGGATCAGGGCAGCCTTAGGCCCCTGTGGCCCTTGCCCAGAGGGGAGCACTCAGGACGGGGCCCAAGCGATCAGGGGGACTTGGAGACTCAGGGGGAGGAGCAGCTCATGGAAAGGTGGACCCCGAGACAGGCGTGCGCCCTGGAGGTGCACCGGCCAGACCAGGCAGGACGCAGTTTGGGAGGAAGCTGGGTGGGGCAGACAGCAGACAGGCTGTGCAGCCAGAGCCCCAGCCACCAGCGCCCCGTCCCTGACCCTGTCCTCTCTGACAGTGCTGCACCCAGAGGCCAGAGGGGGCGGTTGGCTCCCCACCTTTGCCAGCTCTCCTGACACTCAGATGGAGAGCGCCAGGTCCCTGGAAGTTTTCTGCTTATGGGGGTTTAGATCACGAGACTGGTAGCGTGGGCTCGTGTGTGGAGACAGAGAGCAGCTCAGGGGTGGGGGTTTAGGTGAGAGTGAGAGGGGAGTGTGCGGCTGAGGCTTGGGGGGAAGGACGAGCTCTTCAGGGCAACAAGGAGAGAAGGGCGCACAGGCAGGGGAGGGGGGGCAAAGCAGGGGAGGGTGCTCGCCTGGCTGATGCAGGATTAAGGATTTGGGACCCCAGATGACCACAGGAAGGGTTTCCAGCAGAGAGGGGCCAGCCAGCTTCCCGCTGGGGAAGATGCTCGGGGCAGCGTGGAGGGTGAGGGCGGGCTGGAAGGACATGCTTGAGGGCAGATGGGATCGGTGCATAGAGCTGTGGCTGAGGGGTGCCAGAGGACCAGGAGAGGGACCAAGGGTCAGGACGGGTTTCGTGTCAGGTTGAGAGGAGCTTGATGTAGAAACGTCTGGACTGCAGAATGTGGCTCCTTCAACCCTCAGAGAGCAGCAGACACCCCACGTAGTCAGGGCTGGTGACAGGAGGCTGAGGTCAGATGGCCGCCTGGTCCCAGATCAGCCAGGCATGGCCCTCCCAATCTCAGGGACTTGGGGAAGGAGCTCCCTGTTGACTAGCTCCACCGCAGGAGAACCTGACAGGAATAGAGAAGTTTTCTCTCCCTAGAAAACCAAAGGGAAACACATTTGTTTCCATGACACATCCATGTTTTTCCAGAGACAATGTGATTGTTTTCCTAATTTTGCCCTGGAAAGCAATGAATGGAAGATTCCACCCGCTGTGACAGCCACTTTCTCCCCTAGGCACTGAACAAAAGAGGAAGCTTCTAGACCCAGCTCACTGGTGCCTGAAATTCCACCACTGGAGCTTTGTTTCTTTGACTTGCTATTTTGTCCTTTGCAAAAATGCAAATACCTACGCAGCAACCAAGTATTCAACAAAATGTTCATTCATTCAATAAATATTCAGTGGGTTCCTTCTCTAAACCCAGCAGTGGGTAGAAGCTGGGAACAGAGAGATTAATTAAAACTCAGTTTGTGCTTTGAAGGAACTTGTGTGTGTGTTCGTGTATGTGTAGGTGTGTGTACCTATTTGGGGAGGTCACACATGAAAACCTAACCACAGCAGTGTTGCGACACTGGTGCTACAATGCTTGGGAACACACAACCATGTGTGTGTTGTTCAAGGTCATGGGAGAAAAAGCTCACAAGTCAGAGAAGAGAATCCCAGATGGAGACTCTGCCAAGACCAGTGAATGGAGCCCTGAGCCAGTACGGTGGGGGATGGGAGACTCTGTAGCACCCCCACACACACCCGCTCTTGTTCCATGCCCCCCACAGGCTAGGACTTTCGCAGGACATGGGAGACGGGGCTGGGTCAGCAGAGAGGACTTACTGATTGGATGTTATTGATCATCTCAAATGGTGGCATCTGTCACAGTCTTTGCTGCCTCTCAGCTTCCATCTCACCTCCCCCACCAAGCCCACCAGGCTCTCTTTTGGGAAACTTCCCATCCCACTCTCAGCCATGGGTTCTGAATTGACCCTCCCTCATCAACTTTAGGGCCCAGGTCTGATTGGCTTAAGCAGGTAACCTATTCCATCCTGCTGGTACATGACTGACTCAGACCAGTAAAAAGTGAGATGGTTGCTAGGATTTCTGGGGAAAAGGACCCTCCCCTCTCTTGCAAGGGAGCTCCCAGAGGAAACTGCGCCTTTCTTTTGGCTCTATGGAGTGAGGGTGTGAAGGGCCAGGATGAAGCAACACCAGAGGACAGCAGAAAGGAGAGGACGTCAGACAGTGGAGCCTGGGAGGACCTCCCTCTGCAGCTCTCACTTAACTGGGTCAGCAAATCCCCACATTTGTTGTTATTTCAAGTGAAAATCTCCTCTCGGGTACAGGGCATTTCTAGAGGTTGGAATTGCATGGAGCTGGCAAAGGATCAGCCAGCGGGTACCTGGAAGCTGGGGTGGGTGTGATTGGTCAGGCCCATTCTTTTTGATTAAGTGTCTCTGGACAGTTCCCATCATGAGTCAAGATCCTTCCCCAAACATGTCTCTGACCCTTAACACTGGCCTGGCGCTTGGAGAACACATCCTGGTCAAGCATCTGGATGTCAGGGGCTCTGGCTTCCATCGCAGCCCAGCCAGCTGGGACCCAGTGCAGTCACACACCCACCTCCAGCTGTGAGTCATCCACCTGCCCCCAGACTGAGCGCCCAAGGGCACATGTCCGAGCCATCCTTGCAGCCCCAGAGCCCGGGACAGGCCTGCCACAGACCAGGTGGCAGCGAGGCTATTGTCCAGCCATTGTGGGGACTACACCTAATGCTCTAACTTTCCAGGGTCAGGGCCAAGCACGATGCTGGCAGGGGCCAGCTGCTGCTCCTCTCTCCACTCCAGCGGCTTCCTAGAGACCCCAGGCCCATGTTAGCATGGCAGTAAGAGATTTAGCAAGAAGATATTTAGCACACAGGCTGCATAGAAGAGACCTGCACACCTCTGGTGTGCTGAAAGCTCACTAACCTTCAATTGAATGAAGGAGAAAAATAACCCCAAATTCAACTGTTTACTTGCCAGCTACAGCTGATCCCAGCAGTGGAGCTCTGGGAATTTCTCCTCATTCTGTTCACTGGTGTGTGTGGCAGTGTTCTCTGCCAGAGGACAGACTCACAGGATGGCATGAATGGGCCCAGCCTGAAGTCCTGCTCTGCTCTGCTGGAAGGTGTACACTTGTTCCAGAGTGCGTGGAGGGAGAGGACATAGTCTATTCACAGGCACGAGCAGGGGAGGTGGAGCAGGAGACACCCACTGCAGGTGGGACAAGGCCAAGGTCTGGGATGGCAACCTCACACCTATCTCCAGTCTTCCTAAGGACTCAGTTTCCTCTCTTGAGGCCAGGTAGATTGTGACAGTTGGGGTGCAGTGGAGTGGCCTTGAGAGGGTTCCTGTTACAGGAGTAACAGGAGTAATAAGGAGTCCTGTTACAGGGCAGGCTGAGGGGTACCTGAGACCCCCAAACCTGCCTGCTCTAAATGGGTTCTGCCATCTTCCCCGTCAACACGAGCCATGCTTTAGTGCATGAACCTTCAATAGAAAATAACTTGAATATAATTAGTGTGTAATAGAGAAGACAAGGGAGAAGTAGATAAAATAATTCCCCATGAAATAACCAACATTACCCATCCACTCGTGGGTAAATGCCCAGCCAGACAGGGTTGGCCTGAAGCAGGAATTCTGAAGCCCAAAAACTTGTCACAAGTCTAAGTCACCTTCTGGTGGAGAACCGCAGGAAATGATAGAAGGAGCCAGGCAACTCTGTGATGAAAGGCACAAAAATCAAAATCCAAGTCAATATAAAGGTGGACACTCCATTTTCAGCCTCCCCATGGTTCTCTCACCCACATCTCTGTCTGTCTCTTTCAAGTGTCTCCTTCCTTGTTCCCCAAGTCCCTGGTTCAGGTCCAAGATCTAAAAGCAACCATGTTTCTCAACATGTCTCTCTGCTCCATGTGCCTCATCCAGTCTTCTTCTTTCTCCGTCCGATTCTACACAAAATGCCAATTCCACACAAAGTCTTTCCCCAAAATGGAGAGGAGTGAATACTTCCCAACTCATTCTTTGTTGTTAGCATTTCTCTGACGCCAAAACCCGACAAAGATACAATAAAAGAAGAAAACTACAATCAATATTAATCATATAAATTTTCTAAACAAATTTATAACAAGTGAAATTCAGCAATATATGCAGAGGATGATACATCACTACTAAGTGGAAATTATGACAGGAATTAAAAAGTTAGTTTAACATTTGAAAATCAATCAATGTAATTCATCATATTAACAAACTCAAAAAAAGAAAGATTATATGATTATCTTAAAATATACAGAAAAAGCATTTGACAAAATTTATCATTCATTTCTGGTAAAGACTAAGCTGGGGGTAGAAGAAAACTTCTCACTCTATTAATGGGATCTATGAAAGCTCAGTAACCCACATCATACTTATGGTAAAAAATAATACTTTACCTCTAAGCCAAGAAGGCAGATATTTTCTCTTTTTCATTATAGCACTAGTGGTTGAGGCCAGTGACTCAGACGTAAACAAAATTCAAGTCATTCAGTGAGGAATGAAGCAAAACTATTCACACGCATGATTGTTTATGTAGAAAATCTGGTGAAATTATAACTCACAAAAAAAGGGATACTAGAATTAGGGAGTTGAGCGAAGTTGCAAGATACAAGATCAAGAAGCCAATTTCAGGAATAGGTGTATGTAGATGCTAGCAATATATAATTAGAAATCAAAATTAAAAATAAAAGAAACAACACATGAAAACCTTAGGGATGGACCTCATAGAGATTTCCTAGTTCTATACAGTGGAAGCTACAGAACACCAGCTATCCGCTCCCTCCAAATTTTAAGAGCCAATGCTTTCCCAATTAGAAGCACAGCAGTCTTTTTTTTTTTTTGCAGATATTGCCAGGCTGATTCCTGTATCCATATACAAATGCAAAAGACTTATTCAAAACAACTTTTAAAGAGACACAGTTGGAGAACTAACGATCTGATTTTAAGACCTATTATAAAGCTCCAATAATCAAAACAGCATGATATTGGCATCAAGATGAGGAATAGATCAATGGAACAGGATTGAGTCCAGAAAGGGGCCCACACAGGTACAGCCACCTGAATTTTGACAATGGTTTAAAGCAATGCATTTAAAAAGTAATATTTTTCCCAACAAATCATTCTGAAACAATTGTATATCCATATGCAAAATAAAATGAACTTTGATTCATGATCATACTTACGTAAAATTTATAACTATAAAGCTTCAGAAGAAAGATATAGAAAAAAATTTATGATGTTGACTTCGGCAAAGATTTCTTAGATATGATAGCAAAAGCACAATTCAGAAAAGAACAAACTGATAAATCAGACTTCATCAAAATAAAAAAATTTATTCTTTGAAAGACACCTTTAAAGAGAATGAAAAGATAAGCCACAGACTGAAAGAAAATATTTGCAAATCCTATGTTTGCTAACAGGCATGTATCCATAACAGGTATAAAGGACTCTTAAAACTCAGTATAAGGAAACAACCCAGTTTTTAAAAGGGCAAAACATTTGCACAAATACCTCACCAAAGCAGATGTATCAAAGCAGATGGCAAATAACTGCGTAAAAATATACTCTATAATAGTAGTCATTTGGAAAATGCATATGAAAAGCACAGTGAAAAAATAAAATTCACCTATTAAAATGTGTTGGGGCACAGGGTAAAATTCCCCCACTCCCTGGGTTCTTCTGAGATTGGAGAGATGAACAAATTCACATCAGACACATTAGTAGAAGAAAAAGGTCATATTTAATAACAGATGTATGAAGAATTCACATGGCTGAATTCTAAAGCAAAATGGGGCAAATCAGGAATTTATATTCTGTGCTAATAGACCTGGGGCATTAGAGACAGAGGAAAGAGTTTTTCACGTGCTAGGAGGGAACGACTTCAATAGCACAACCTTACCTCTGCATATTAATCCTGCCTTACAACAGGTTCCTCTGATTTTAAAAACAACAACAACAACAAAAAAAAAACAAACAAACCACAACTTATTTCTGGAGATCCCTAAATCTAGGTAAAGCTTTAAGTAATGATACCCATTTCTCTGAGACCTACAGAGCCTCTATTAACCTTAGGTGCACGTACAAAGGTGACACAGAATGGAAAAGGCTTACCTTAGGGTCACCTTAGGGAAAGTCTAACTGAACCCCTTTGAGGGAGACTGAGCTCTCAAATGATGAAGATTTAAAAGGGCAATAGTACCTGGCACTCGGTGTTCTACAAATCATCTTGCAGTAACTCACCAAGGAAGATTCCATTGCTATCTTATTTTACAGGTGAGGAAGTCCTAGCCCCTCCAACGTGGGACCTGAAAAGGCCTTTGGAATCAACCAATTCAATCTCCATCCTCGTCCACAGGCACCCTTACCTGCATTTTATAGATGAGGTACCTAAGGGACCTAAAATAGAACTGACTGCCCAAACTCATAATTGATAAATTTACTGAGTTATCATGTTTTATTTCTATCTGGAACTGACAGTTTATAGAGCTGAGAGAGCTGGATCAAAATCATGCAATGTTTGAAAGATAACCCTGCCTTCTAGCCTTGCAAACCATAGTTCCTTGTTCTCTATTTTATATATCCCACCAGCCTCTCTCTCCCTGGATGGCCACACCTTCTGCACGGAGTCGTTCTCTTGTCCATTCTTGCCAGGCAAGGGAAGCAAGGAACTGTCATGCCGGATACTCCAAGTCGGTCAACTTTGATGAGTAAACTGATTTTTGGTGTCAGACAGAACTGACTTTGGGTCTAGGCTCCACTTCCCTGACATTCTGGAAACCCCATTTCATTTTCTGAGTCTCATGTGATATTGACCATCTACCTGAGGGAACCTCCTCCACTGTCAGCCTGAATCACGTGAGTTCTCCTCCCTGATTGCGCTAACATCACAACCATTGTTTTGTAATTGCACAGGACAATGATGCACTTGTAATTCTCCATTTAAATTTCTTTTTGATTAATCTACTAGATACAATTTGCCTTCAGCTTCTTATTACAGTACTCATTACAGTCACTGTTAGAACATGGATTTATAACTGCTTGCTCCACTAATATAATTGCTGTGAGACTGATATGAATAATTCCTGCTATCATTAACATAATCAAAAGTTTCTAACTGTGCTCCCTTACTCACAGGGTCTAGATCTCAGCACCTCTCCAGGTTTTGCTCAGCTTGGGCCAAACTGCTTCTCTTCCAAAGAGGCTTTTCCTCCTGGTTCACAGTTAGTGGGATGGGCTCTGCACCCCCTTTTAAAGAGCACATCCATTTGTAGACTGTAGAATCTTTAAAACATCTGGATTCAGGCTCAGTCCTGGGTCTGATATGGCCACAATGTGTGTGGCCTCTGTTCATTGCTCGACCAGGTGCTGAGTTTCAGTCCTTGGGGTATCCTATGTACATTAGAACATCTCACATGTACCCCCAAGTACATCACAGTTAGATGAGGTCTAGGCAGCTTAGTAGAAGTCAATTTCAGTTCCCCAATGAGAACTTCACTTCTCTGGAGACTCAGACCTGGGACCACATGTAGGGGTGCAATAAATTCATCTGTCCAAATGGCCGCCTCCTGGAGTTGCTGTCAGCTATAAACAGGCAGCCATTCGAGGGCTTCGGAATGAGCCCTGGTGTCCAGCTGGGACAATCTATTCTCTGGAGTGACATTTTCAGGGAATTATGTCAGATTATAATAGCATTTCACTCTGTTCTTCAACCTTTATTTAACTGGAGTAGGAACCTCCTGCTAAGTGAGGAATTTCCCTGGCAGGAGGACGTCCTGGCTGTACTGAGATGCTTGTGTGATGGATGGTGGGGTGGATGGCAGTGAGTGCCTTAGGGTGGTGGGGTGTATGGTTTAGGACCTTTTGATCTGGTAGAAGGCTGATTTCAGTGGGGTCAGGCATAATAAGTCTCAGCACCTCAGCTGCTCTAGAGATGCTGCTATTTGTTCATTTAGTCATTTATTGACTCACTTTATCATTCACTCAAGAATATTAACCATCTCAGATGGCTTTATCTGGTCAGAACCAGTCTTATCCAGTTCTATTCAGTTAGAATTGGTTTTAACCAGTTTTCTCTGATCAGACCTGATCTGAATCTTTAACTGCTGAGAACAGTTAGAGGGCAGGGAGAGGCTTCCAGAGAGTTCTCATGTCCTGCCAGGCAGGAGACCCACTATCTGAGCCAGATGAAGCCTGTTCTCCCATCCCACAGCCTGTGAAGGGAATGTAGCAAAGAAGTGTGTTAGTTGTTTTTGGTTGAAAATTATGAAAATCTACTCAAACTGACTTAATCAAGTAGAAAACTTAGTGGCTGATGGAAGTGGGAATAGTTTCAGGTAGAGATGAATTCAAGAACTCCAATCTCCTCTCTCCCGCTTACCCTCTCTTGTCCCTGCCCCTCTTCTTCTCATTGGGCTTATCTTTGTGTGGGAGCCTCCTTCTCCCTTTTCAGCTGGATTTCTTCAAGCAAGAACAAGGGAGAAGTTAGAAACAACCACTGACAGCTCACCCCATCACCCCATTTGGAGGCTCTAGCTGGAGATTCTCTCTCCTAGCAATGCTAGTATCTTTATGTATAATGTCAGAAGAGAATCTGACTACTCACCTGCCAGCTCCTTGAAAGTATCATGTGATTGGTTCAGCCTGGGAGGGGTGGTGACTGGTGATCCAAATTGTGTAGTAAAGGTAGTGGGTGATGGTTCACTTCCTACAACACAGACAAAAATGAGGAGGAGATACTGAGTGGACACAAAAGAAGCTACTAGGATTTAGTTTAACAGATAAGAAAGCTGAGTCTCAGAGAAGCCCATCTGCCACATTAGTCAGCATGTGGCCAAGGAAAACCTCACCTCCATCTCTACATGACTAGAAAGCCCCACACTCCTGGCCCCTCAGGCTAATGTTAGCTTCTCAACTAGCCCCTCAACCTGAGTCCCAAAAGACATCAAGCCATGAGTCAAACCCAGACAGGAAGGGTCATGAATATCAAGTGCACAGGGCCCTAGAAGGCTCCAGAGTTTACAAACTCACTCTTCACCACAGCTTTCATGTGGGTGAATTTTGCTTCCCCTTCAGGAGTTCACTGCCCCAGGCAGTTTTTTGTGTCTGAGCAGTGTTAAGAGTGAGCTTGTCAAAGTGAGCCTAGACCAAAGGTGCTACTGCCAGAGGAGACATTGGCCAGGAGTTAGAAGCACATTTAAGGTCTTGAACTATGATCTCGGTCAAGTGCATAGCCCAGAACACTCAGATCCACTCAGAGCCTCTCTCTACATCTCAGTTCTTTCCCAGGGCTCCTTCCCAGCAGCCAGACCCTCCTTTGCTCTCTCCTGCCAGCCCCAAGGTGTTCATTTCACCTAAGAGTGATTCACAGTCACACAGTCATCAAATCTGGAAGACCCAGGCACTAGGTCAAGGTCACTGAGTAAAATATGGGCCATGTTAAAGGCCAGGCTCTACGTTAGGCATTTTTACATAATTTATCTCACAGCTTAATCTCCATGTCACAGGGCAACCTGAAAAGGAAATGGGATGAGTTCTCACCTGTGTGCTTAAAAAAAACATAGAACAAGATCCAAGTGCAGACACACATAGAAAGCTAAATAAAAGGTTTCTTTACAAGGGAAATGAAAAGAGGGGAAAACCCAGAAAGAAAGAGAGAGAGAGATATTAATTGGTCAACAAACCCTACAGGTAATGTTGTCTGAGTTGGGACCCCAAGAGCACGCTGAAGTCAAGCAAAACCAAAAGAGTGCAGGCCCACATGTGTTCAGTTTTCTACCAAACCTGGCTGTTTAACTCCACCCCTACTTCCCAGCAACCCCCTCCTCAAGAAGTCAAGAGTCATGGCAGATTCATGGCATGACGAGATTTGTAATTCTTAGTGCCTAAGATCTATTTGGCATGGAGGTGAGGTGGGGTCCATAAAACATCAGTGGGTGTAGTTCATTCAGGACATACTGCTCCCCAACACTCATACAAAAACCCCGTGGAGTAGAAGTTACTATTCCCCAACTCTCTGATGAGGAAACCGATTCTCAGTGCCCACTCATGATCATATGCTAGCTGGTTACAGAGCTGGGGTTCAGATGCAGTTGTTTTTGTTGTAAGAGTCCAATCCATGAAGCACATCACTTGCAATTTCTCTTCCCTCCACCCCTGTACTCCTGCCTCCTCTGGACCCCTGCCTCCTCGGCCAGCCGCACTCTCTTGTCACCTGGTTGTGGTTGCTGGAGCCAAAGGGGGCCCCAGAGAAAATATGGAAGATGCCAGGAAAGAGTAGACTAAAAAAGAACAAAAAGAATTTTACATTTGTTCTGTCAGAAATGTCTCCTCCACCCTAACAGGGCTGCTTGAGGGGACGGCAGTGGCAATGCTTGCTGGGAAGAGGCCATGTGATGAGAAGTCTTTGGTTCCAGTCCACCCCGGTCATGTTTATGAGCTGCAGAAAGAAGGAGCATGAGACAGTGGCCTGATGGTACCATCACGTCTATGGGTGAATCTCAGGATAAGAGATTCAGATAATCTTTGGTCCTTACATCCTCCCAAGCACACACTGTCTGACTGAACTGACTTTGCAAGATCAAAGGACCATTTTGAAGTGATGAGCAGTGCTTCCCCTTTATCTTTAACCAGGAATGCTGGAAACCAAATTTCTTTAGTGAACTTTATGTTAGAAACGCACTACATGTCTTCTGTTCTTTGTTAAAGGACACTTCTACCTGCTCTCTGTGTATGTAACTTGCCTACATACTACATAAACCTAAACCCAACCTCTGAGGGGGGTGCAGGTACTCAGAGAAGTCTGATGAGGGGCCACCCAGATCTGGGATCTAGCTCCTGCCAGCACCACCTCCCTTTGCAGCAGTGAGGAAGCCGTCAGTGACCAGCTACTCTTTGGACCGCAGTTTCCCCATCTGTGTGATGAAGGGCTGCAACCTTGGTGAGAGTGGTGGTCAACTGGGCATGCTCTAGGATGAGTCTGGGTTGGCCTGCTGGTCAACCTCCTTTCCTGCAGGCTGAGCCCAAGGTCAGACTGCTGTCAACCCCTAGAGCCTCCACACTCACCACGGACTGGCCATTTGGTGGCTGCAGGCAGCCTCGAGTTTGAGCCTAGGCTGGTCTGTGGTCATACTTGGCAGCACCCAGGCTGAGACCTAGGCCAGACTGCTGGTCGACCCGGAAGCCTTCAGGCTGAGCCTGGGGCTGGCCTGCTGGGTGACCTTGAGAAACTCTTGCTGAGCCCTATTAGGACTGATGTTCTAGCCCTGCAGCCTCCAGGCTCAACCAAGACCAGCCATCTAGTAGATCCAGGCAACCTTGATGGCCAGGCCAAGACTAGCCTGCTCATTGGCCTTTATGACCTTGACGCTGAGCCTGGGCCCGGCCTATTTGTCAACTCTGGCACCTCCAAGCTGACCCTGGGTCCCACTGTCTGGTTGACCTCAATAAAAGCTTAGTAGTGGTCACTTCCCTCCTGACCCCTTTTGACTTACCGTTTTTCCTGTGCAGAAGCAGTAATAGCTCGGAATGTAACCACAGGTTATCATAAAATGAATCAGTTGGTGAATCCAATTGCAATTGCTGCTGAGGTCAACACAGCCGCCAGCCTTGTGGGAAATAAACACTCTTGCGGGCACTATTGGCAGTGATTGACTGCCCAACGCTTTCTATGCCATAATAACTGGCAATGACCACTAGAAGCAGTTCACTTTAGCCCGGAAGGCGTGGCATTACTCCGCAGCCTGTCTCAACCCCGGGGCTTTCTTGGTTCCCCAGGCCTGTCATAATCTTATCTGAGACACTGTGATCATTCTGGTACCTCAGGAAACACCACGCTGATCGATGGCATCACCGGATTGACAGCATCGTGCTGGCCCAGAGCCCAGCCTGTGCTGCTCCCATTTCTTCCTGTCCGTGCCACGCTGTGGCTTGGGCCTGACCCCCTAGGCGGGAGGCCTGCCTCACAGTTCCTGCTGGGCCTTCTGGCTATACGGCATGACCTGTGTCCCCTGTAGGAGCTGCAGTTCCGGGACTGCAGGGCCAGGCGTTGGGGAGAGAGACCATGGGAATTCTGGCTGGAAGGAACATAGTGACCATCCCCCACTGGAGCTGGGACCGCCTTTGCAGTTCCGGCAAACTTCAGAGCTTGAAAGGACGTCACACCAGCCAGCACCAGTCCTTCTGGTTCCCGGATTTGCCCGAAGAAGTCAGAGTCATTGTTCACCTTAGGGACTTTCCACCTAGTGGTCCCCACCCCACGTCTTCCTAGCCCCCCTCTGTCCTCTGCCCCCCTGCTGGTGTAGACTGCCCCAGACAGCATTTTCCATTGTGGGCAGGCATGGGCTCTGTGATGGTGTGATGTCTGGTTTTTATTTAAATGAACAGCATGAGGAGGACAAAATTACAACCCATGAGAGATGAGAATGCCTTGGGAGGTGAGGTGTATCCGCCCCACTCCTAGACTCCCCTGTCAACCTGGAGTGGAACTCAAGGGCAATTAGATTTTACATATTTTCCTTTTTATACTTCAATAAATATTGCCTATGAAAACCAATTGACATTTTCAGACTTAATGCATAATAACTAGTCTTATAAATCTAAATTCTCCCTATAAATCTAAATTAAAGGTCTAGGTTTAAATAGATTAAAGGCACTTAATTAATAAAGTGCTAGCATATCACCATTACTAATACTTTCCCTTCAAGTCAAACTCATTTTCAAGGAAATTTTTTTGTGTGCTGTGTGTGGGGGTCAAAAGAGGGGAGCCCAGGGGCCCAAGCTGTTTTCAGACTTCTGGGACCATTGCCTGACTCGTGATTCTTTAGGATGGCCTGTCGGGACGTGAGGAGAGCCACCTTGGCATGACTGAGAATGGACTGGAATGTTCTCTGGTCCATGCCCCCAGACCAGGCCATTGAAAGAGATGAGCCAAATGGTTTTCAGTTAGCAGCTTCAGGTGGTCTTGCCGTGCCCCAGGATAGAGATTAAGGTGAAACCCTCTGCCTCTCTCTCACCCCCACGTGCAGTGGTAGCCAAGCCTCTCCTAGGTCCTTTCCTCCCGGGACCACCACGTCTGGTCTGAGTTAAGCACGGCATGCTGCCTCCTCCTGGCTCTTCTCGCCAGCTCCACCCCTCTCCACACAACTCCATGACCCTCCACCGAGTGTCCCCGAGGACTCCTGTCCTAGGGCTCCCCACTGCATGAGGGGTCAAGGGCAAACTCCTCCATGTGGTTCCCAAGGTCCCTCATGGCCCATCTCCTACCACCTCCCCGTCTTCTCTTTCAGTGGTCACCCCCCAGCCCGGGATACATGGACTCACCTGCCTCCCCCACCCCCTACCTTTCTCCTGACCCAGGTTCTAGGGCGGGAAGCTGAACGCTCCAGCCTGGCCTCCAGCCCTTGCCCCGAGAGGAGTCCCGCTTCGCTCCTCCGCAGAGGGCCAGCAGGTGAGCTCAGGACCCCAGTCCCCGTGTGGGGTCATGGCCCCTGTTCTTTCCTTGGGTAACTTTCAACTGTCATAGAAAGGAAGCACTTGAACCCCAGTGTGAGACAAGGAAGGGTCACTGGTCCAGAAGTGAGAGGCTCAGCTCGGATCTCTGCTGTGTAGCCTGCTCTTGCATTCCCGGCTCTGTCAGGGCACGCTGTCTTCTGTCTGGCCCTGCGGACTTGGCCCCCAGTGACAAAAATGTCCATCTGGTGCCAGAGATGGTTCCACCAGGGGCCATCTCTGTGACCACCATGAGGTCTCCGCTTGAAAGACAACGGGCCTCACCACTCACTGAGCAACTCCTGTTCGCCAAGCCAAGTACCCAGCGGCCGTCCCCACCATTCACTCGAGGCCTTCCAGAGTGGGCTTCTCGGGCCCCATTTCCAGGCGATGGGTATGAGGCTTAGATAGAACCAGAGTCTTGGAGCTGACGTTAAAGCAGGTCAGAGTCGCTCGGGAACCAGCCTCCAACGCTGCAGCTGTGAGCTTTCAGGTCTACCCTCCACACTCAGCTTTCCGCCTGCAGAAGGGGAAGACACACCAGCACTCACCCAGCGGGACAAGAGCTGCTCGCGCCTAGGTGCCCGGCCCATGTTATCTGCTTCCATGAAAGCAGCAGGCACTTGGGAAACTCCAGCAGTGACGCGGCTTTGATTTCAAACAAGAACGAGCGCCCTTCTCCCAGAAGCCACACTGAGAGAGTCTCAGCCAGGGGGTTGCATGATTCAATCTCTCACCTGCTATCGGCACGGTGACCTGACCCACGGAAGTCCCCTCCTGTCACCTGTCACTGCGTTGTTCTTAAATGACTGGGGCTGTACAGGGAAGCAGACCTCTCGCTGTGGAGCCGCCCTCGGTCACAGGAACAAGCGCGGGCTGGAGGATGGGTGATCAGGGAGCTTGCATGGCTGTGGGAGACTCCAAGGAGGCTGAGAGGCTGGAAATGAAGCGAAGTTCACTGAGAGTAGCTTCCAAGGGCAGGAAGAGCAGGAACCTGGGATGTGTGTGTTTTGGGGGGAGGAGGTGTCTAATTCCATGTCTGAGCCAAGCCTTGTGGTTTCTCTGTGCTTGCTTGGCGAGCGCTGGGTGCATCCTGTTCTCTGCAGGTGGTTAGCGTGTTGATGGTGCTGACGGGGGCTGCGGTGTGAGGAAATATTATCAGTGGTTGGAGTGCTGGCCCGGGACCCAGTGTCATTTTAAAGCTTAATTTAATCTCATCACTGGGAACAAATGTGGCGTATTCCACAGTGACCACGGTGCTCGGAGGGGCAAGTGTGTGTGCTGGTGAGCCAGGGGCTCCCACCCCCCATCCCGGTCCCTCTCCCCTTTTCTCTCCCTGTCCAGGGCCCTCTGCTGGAAGGAGCAGGCCCAAGCAGACAGGTGAGAGCAGAGAAAAGGTTAAGGATCCTGTCCCCGCTGGAGAGGAATGGGGTTGACAGTCTAGACAACCTAATCTGCCTCTACAACCCTCCCACTTCCCTCACCTCCTGGATCTTTCCAGAAAGGGGCTTGTAGGTGAAGTTGGTGTCACCAGTAAGGTCAATTCTGCTCCCAGGTGGGTTTGGCAAAGGCTTGGAGGACTGGGAGACCCAGTTGGTTCTGACCTGTGCCCCACCACACACCCAGCCCACAGCCCTCGCCCTTACTCCCGTGCATCCCTGGGGGTGGGACCTGCAGGGGGGTCTGTGCTTAGCTGCCCAGTTGAGGGTAGGGGAGAGGGGGGAGAGGGGTGAAGGAGGAAAGCAGCCCTGCTCCAAGCCCAGGTTGTTTTCCCGTTCTAATTAACATCACTGAGAATTAAACTCTACACCCCGACATGAGCCTGCTCCCCTGAGAGCATTCCAGCTCAAATACTGATTAAATATGAAATGGTTCCCGTCCTCTGAGCCGAAGTCTGGAGGCACAAGCCAGAGATGGAAGCTGTAATTACCAGCTGATTATGCAGTGTGAGTTATTAAAAGATAAAGTAAAATGAAAACCAACATCCTCCAAATAAAAACAATTAACAACATAAGCAGTTATTTCTGCTCTATTTAAAGGGACGTGGGCTTTTTATTCCTACTCCCTTCCCACCCTGTGGCCCTGGGAGTTCACCAGCTCATTTGCCGAGCGCCCACTATGTGACAGCACGTGCCGGGGCAAGATGGGAAGTAAAGACCTGGGACAGGGCACCTGCCCTCTGGGGCTCCCGTCAGGAAAGGGACATGGCCCTTCAAGGAAAGGTGCTGACAGATGGGCAACTACAAGTTGGGGTGGGGGTGGGCCAGATGATGCCAAGTCCCAGGATCGGGGGTCACACAGGATGAAGGCTGATACCCGGCCTTGTCAAGAACTACACTGAGCCCAAACCCGTGGACATTTCAGGTCATCCCAGCTCCTTCCCCACTGTGTAGCTATCAGAGGAAAGGAGCTACAGGTGTCCAGGGAGGGCACAGACATCTGTACCCTGTTCCCCAAGATTCAGCCTCAGCTCTGGCGTCCCCTCTCTGCCCTCGGCCCCACTTGAGGTGTCATCTCCTGGGTTCCCTCTGGGGTGAAGCTTGGATGCCCTCTTGTGGCCACAGCCCTCTGCACAGTCTCCCCACCCCACCAGCACCCCCAAGTGACAGTAGATTTTCTAATGCTGAGTGGTCAGCATGGAGGGAGCCAAGGAACGTACTTTGATTGTACAGAAAGGCACCTGAGCACCTGAGACTTTGAACGTGCAGCAGTTTATCTCAGGCCCCTCTTCCAGTTGAGGGTGCCTGGCCTCCAGCTTGACTTCCTCGTCTTGGAGGGAGGGGATGGAAATGGGAAGAGGAAAATGACTTGCATCTAGATGCTTCTCCCAGACCACCTTCCCAGAGGGCACCCCAGGGCTGCGTGGGGCTAGAGTGCCCACTAGCTTGTGGGCAGGTCCTAGGAAATAACAGCTAGTACAAGTGGGTGTTCAGAGTGGCACTGCCAGGCCCAAGCATTTGCCAGCTGGCAGCCTAAAACACTGCACCTTCCCCACCCCTTCAAGGCTACCCTGCCCAGCTGCTTCAGTTGTTCTCCCACACTGACCCTGCAGGACAGAGTGTTTAGAATCGGTCCAAACCTGTTTGAACCTGTCAGACCAGCCAGAAATTTTGAACCATATTATCTAGTCAACAACTTGTTGGGACCAGTTTTATCCAGTCAGAACTGGTTTGAACTGGCTTTATCTGGTCAAAACTGGCTTGAATCAGTTTTAGCTAGTTGGAACCAGTTTGGATCAGGTTTATTCAGTCAGAACTTATTTTGTCAGCAACAACCTGTTTGAACCAATCAGAACAAATGTTAATGCATTTATCTGATCAAAACTGGTTTGAAACTTTTTAACTGATGAGAACGGGTTTGTGCCTACCAGAACTGGTTAGAGCCTGTCAGAAATATTTGAACTGGTTTTATCCAATCAGATCTAATTTGAACATGTTTGGACCACTATGAACTGACCAGAACAGCCAGACAAGCCAGAAAAGGTGAACATGTTTCATCCATTCGGAAACAGTTAGGAACACACTAGAGCTAATTTTATGGAGAACTGGCTTTAACCAGTTTGAATAGTTTCTGATTAGAATTAGTTTAACTAGTTCTGACCAGTTCAAACCGCCTGAAAACCATTCTGTATTGTTCAAAGCAACCAACTAAAAATGGTTCCAACTGGTTCAAATGGCTGAAACAGGTTCTGAATGGTTCAAAACAACTGAAACTGAAACCAACTAACACTGGTTCTGATTAGTTCACACTGGTTGAATTTGGTTCTAACTGGATCAAACCAGTTTAAACCAGATGAAATATATTCTGACTTTTTCAAAACAACTGAAACAAACGGGCACAGTTCTGGCTGACTGACACTGGCTCAGCCTCTCTGAAATTGGTTCCTATGGGTTCAAACCAGTTCAGACCAGTTCAAACCCTCAAACGAGTTCTGATACTCAAACCTGTTCTTAGCAGTTAAAAAGTTTCAAACTGGTTCAGATCAGATGAAACCATTTTAAACATTTCTGAGCAGCCTGCCAGGATATTTGACCCTGGTTTTATCCAATCAAACCAGTTTGCTCTGATTTTAACCCATTTTTTCCAAGCTGACTGGTTTGAACCAGTTTTCTCTATTCAAGACCAGTTTTATCTGATCAGAACTGGTTTGAACCCGTTTTCTCCTGTCAGAACAAATTTGACTTGGTTTGTTACATTCTCACTGCTCTCAATGCTGGGTTTCCATCAACAGGAGCCTGTCCTGAGGGTGTGATCAGGGACTCAGGCCCCAACATTCATCGCAACCCAGCATGTATCAAAGAAAATCCCTGTAATCCTCTAAGTATGTGACAGTGGAATGCTGAACTAAATTATGGCGCATCTAAATGAGGTACAATTACAAAGCTATTAACATCATGCTTTTGAAGAATTTTCAATGATGTGGGAGAGTGCAGATGATGTATAGAAAATTAAAAAGAAAACCTGAATTGCTGAACACATTGCATGATCCAAGTTACATAAAATTTAATATGTACAGAATGAGAGATGAGCAGGATCAGGAGGATGAGAAGGAGAAAGGAAGGAGAGGAGGGAAGAGGAAGACAGAAGGAAGAGGAAGAAGAAGAGAGAAGAGGAAGATGATGAAGGCAAAGGTGCCGTTTTTGTTGAGCATCTGCCATGTGCCACGAGCTTCGCATCATGGCATCCCCGTGTGGCCTCATTTTAGAGAGGCGGAAAGTGAGGCACAGAAAGTCTGAGTGGCACGTCCGAGTTTCAGAGCAAAGATGCTGAGCCAAGATTTGAGCCCAGTCCTCCAGCTCGCCGTGGCGGCTACCATGAAAGGCAAAGTTTTTGCAGCCAGTCTGGTCTCTGCCTTCTCTTCCCCTTGCCAAAATGTTAATTGGTTTTGCAATTTGAAAACTCAAAGAACAGGCAATTCAATCAATTTTACGAAAACATGTTCAGTAATGAAGTGTTTCCTTCCAAACGGGGGCACCTCCTCAGCACCTCAAGCTGGGGCTCTCACACAGCGTGACAAAGACGATCCACTTCTACTGCCTTCTCAGGTCCCTCATGTGTCTCGCATGCTATCTGCGTCCCAGAAGGACTTTGAGGCAGCATTTAGACCTGGTCCCCGACTTGCGTTTAGGGGAAAGTGTAATTTTCTCTGGCTCATAGATGAAGACACAGAGGCGGGGGGTGGGGTGTGTGCGTGACTTGCCAAGGTGCCCGCGGAGACAGGGCAGAAAGAACAGTCACAGGCCCCTCCAGCTCTTGGCCTCCCTGCTCTCCCACCCTCTGCAGTCAGAGCCGGGGTCTGAGTCACAGGCCAAGCAGAGTCCTCTCTCCAGCAGAGCGGCCGGCTCCCTCGTGCTGGCCTGTGCCTGCCCCTCATGGCCCCGGCCCGGCCCGACTCTCAGCCCTCACCGCAGCCTCTGGAGACATCGTGCTCCGTGCGCAGGTGAGGAGACAAGAGCCAGAGCAGCCCGGCCCGGGGCCTCAGCTCCCGCCTTCTGCAGCGAGTTTGTTCTGCCTCCTGCGCTGGCGGTTAAGAAAAAGCTTCTGAAATCAGCGAGAGGAGGGAGACAGACTTTTCTCCAAATAAATGGATAAGACTTTAAAGACACTTACTGAGCACCTGAAACGTTTTAAGGCTGATTAGGGGTGCTTTATGGTTTTTTCTTATTTGATCCCAACAGCAGCCATCCAAAGTGGCCAGCGTGGCTCCCCTTTCACGGAGGAGAAAACTGAGGTGCAGGGATCAATCAGAAATCAGGATCAATCAGAAAACACATCCAGAACCACGCATACAAGCACACAGCAGGCAAGGTGAGGAGGCAGGTTCAGACCCGGGTCCCCATACCCGACAGCTACTCTGCCCGGAGACACAGCTGCTCGGTGGTCCCCCAGGAGGACCTCTGCTCCCCTTGCTCACTGAGAGCCCCCAGCACAGGGGGTGAACAGGCCACAGCTCATGTATCAGCCACCTGGGCTTGGGTCCTGGCTCTGCAGCTTTCCAAGTGTGGCCAGAGCAAGTCACCCCTCTCTGGGCCTCAGTTTTCATCTGTAAAATGGGTACATATGAAGACTTTCTCATAAAGAGGATGATCTGGAAGATGAGTGAGGCAAGTCTTCTAAAGCAGTCCTGGACTCCGCATTCCCCGGCACTCTCTCTCAGCAGACCTGCTATTACGATCCCCTGGTCACACGTGGTCCTCAGCGGAACGCATCCAGACTTTCACCAAACCCCCACGGTGTGTGCAGAATCTGTCTTCAGGTCACTACTGTGCATGAAATCTCATCTCCCTTATTCCTGAGGTGTCCCGAAGTGTCTGGATCTACCTACCCAGGGGCTCAGAGAAGGTCCTATTGATCTTTGAATATGCCAGGCATATTTGTGCCTCAAGTTATTTGCACTTGTTGCTTCTTTTTTGTTTTTTTTATGCACACAAGAGCTGGGGTACAGGCCAGAGTCACGGGAGGTGAGAGGATTCACCAGACAGAGTGGGAAGCAGAACAGGCAGACTGACTGAAACACACTGCTGAGGGCACCAGCGGGCGAGGCAGAAGAGGTCTGCCACTCCATATGGGTCCCCTCCCTGGCCGGCAGCAGGGATCGAACTCGTGCTGCAGTGGTTGTGGCCTGCTTCATAGTGCGTTGTCTAACCCACTGCGCCACCAGGGAGGCCCTTGTTGCTTCTTTTGTCTGGAAGCCTATTCCGGAATGACTTGCTCGCCGCTCACTCCATCCCTGCTCAGAGGGTTTCACCTCAGACAGGCCTTCCCTGCCCCCTGATTTAATGTCTCTCTCTCCATGGCAAGGTGCTTCAAGGATTCTCAGAACAGGGCAGCTGGATTCCAAAGGTGTCAACCTGTAGCCTCAGCAGCAGCCACAGGCCCTGCTGTGGGCCAGGCCGAGCTCCCGCTCCAGCTCCTGCTGTGCAGGGCCTGAGATTTCTTCTTCCTGCAAGCCCTGTGCTCGAGCCAGTCTTTCCTTCTCTGAGCTGGATGCTTTCTCTGTGGCCCCGGTATCTAGTCCTCCTGAGATCTGGCTTCAGTGGGCTCTATCTCCAAATCTGTGGGGTGTGCCAGAATCCCCACGTGACCGAACAGACCTAGTAATTGAGCCTCACTGTGCACCTGTCTCCAGGCTAAGAGCTTGACTAGATCAGTGAAAGGGAGAGGAACTCACACAGTCCCACTTCTATCATTGGTAAAACTGCGTTCAAGTAATTTGTCCAAGGTCACTCAGCTATTAGGTGGAGGAGCTGCCTTTGAAAGCAGGTATCTGGCTTCACAGCCTGTGCTCTTAGCCATGGTAGACACACCAGAGATTGGTTGCTTCTCAGAAAACAGGATTGAGAGGATTCATTACTGACCTCACACCCTCAGCCATGTGAGGTCAGTCAGGGTCCCAGTTACCCAGACACAGAGCTAACACTAATTTAGCCTTCTGGGGCAGACATGTTGCAAATGCAGGGTTCCATGTAGCCTTGTAGGAAGGTTCTGGGGGCCAGTTAGCCATCCGCCTGTCCATCAGTCTGTCATCCATCCATCCATCCATGCATCCATCTCTCCATCCATTCATCCATCCATCCATCCATCCATCCATCCAACCAAACATCCATCCACATCATTCATTAATTCAGTCATTCATTAGGCAGATATTGATTGGGCATTGCTACATGCCAGGCCCGATACTAGGGATCTAGTAACAAACAAAGTTGACAAGTCCACCTCCCATGGGGTTCACTGTCTGAGGGAGGGGGAGAAACCCCATGATACAATCAGGAAAATAAAAGAAAATGGCATCTGAGCCGGGGCTGACAAGGCAGCCCGGATGGAGCCACGAGAGACTATGATGGGTTCTGACTTGACCGGGAAGCGCTTCCTGGAGGAGTCCCGGGGTAAGAATGTGGCCATCAGCTGGAAGGAGTCCCGAAGCCTGGCTCCAGCAGAGAGAATATGGAGGTGACCAGAGCCCCCCCACCCCGAGCTCTCAGCTTCATAGCAGGGACACCATGGGTGGAGCGCTGGCTCCGTATGCATCTCTGAGTCTCTACCTGCAGCACCTTTAAGCTGGGGTGTCTCCAGGGAGCCACTTTTTAGCCTCCCCCACTCTCAGCTCTCCAGCAGTACAGGGATCCATGCTCGGATGCCATTCTGGCCACCCCCCTGAGGCTGTCCCCCCCTCTGATGTGAGTGTGGCACTGAGGGAGCCCCTCTCACCCCGGGGACACTTCCTTACCCTCCTGGGTCTGCAGCGACTTGTCCAGGGTCACTGGCGAGTTTGGGGGAGAGAAGAGCTCAGAGCTCCATCTCCTGATGCTAAACGAAGTGCACCCCCTCCGTGTCTGCCGTCTGTGACTCAGCAGACGGTCATGTCCTGCGCCCCCTCCACGCCCAGGGCTGCCCCTCTCCCTCCGCTGGGCCTGCAGGTGCAGCCAGTCAGGCTTTAGCTTAGACTCACCCAGCAGGTGGGGCTTTAAACAAGGTGACCCTTCCTTTCCCTCCAGCGATCAATGGCTATTAAGTGCTTGGTCAAGAGGACCATCGCTTCGAAATTCATTAGGGCAAGATGCATCCCCAACAGAAACAGGTCTGGGAGGTCACCCTGATTCTGTGGGAGGCATGCGGGAGGCACACAGCCACAGCCCCACCACGCGGCCTGGGCGTCACTTTGTCAACCCCACTGCAGCCCTGAAATGGGCCGGACCAGCTGGCATCCTGGGGGTCAGTGCAGACTTACCGAGGCCCCAGAAGGGAGAGATGGAAGCACCGTTGCATCTCCCAAGCTTCTGGTGAAGATGAGGTCTCCATTCACGAGGGTATCTCAGTGGGTGGGTGCAGGAGGATGGCCAGGGAGGGACAGTTTCTATCCTCCAGATGAGGCTACTGATGCAGGGCAGCTCAGGGGCTGGGGCGGGGCTGTCCTGTGCACACAGGGGCACGGCTGCCATGTCCTCAGGCGTGGAACCCTGAGGAGCCCAGTCTTTGATATGTGATAGCAGAACCCGCCCAGAGCCCTGAGCTCTGGGATGTCCCTCTCCATGTCCAGGCGCTGGGCACTCCTGGTGGCCCCTTCCTCCTAGCGCCCCTGCCGATGTCCTTCTCACTTTGGTCCTCCAAACCCTTTCTGTCCTTGTTTGGCCGCCCGCGTCAGCAGGCTTCTCCCTGCTACGTCACCCAAAGCTCAGAAACCTGCCCAGGCCCCTCCATTTCTACCAGGGCCACGGCCACTGCGCTGCAGACTTTCTGGAGGGTTGGGGCACAGGAGAAGCAGCTCCCCCTTCCCCTCGTTCCTCAGGGAACCTCCTCCGCCCCTCCTCCTCTGAGGCCAGCCGGCAACCTCCAGCAGGCTGTATGTCTCACTGACACCAGCAGCGAGTGCGTCAGAGGAGGAGGGCAAATTGCTGAGAGAGGAAATGACTAGGGAGGTGGCAGCCAGAGGGCCCAGGCAGGCATCTAAGCTGACTTAAAGGGGAGCGAAGAGAGCTGAGTGAGATGTAGCTAAAGCGTGTTGGGGAAGAGGGGGCGGGACAAGAAAGAACGTCAGACAGAGGTGCACAGCCTGGAGAGGAGACAGGAAGGAAGGGGGTGGGAGCTGGTGAAGACCTGGGTGGCTAGAGGGTGCTGACTGGGACAGGCCAGCATGAGGCAAGAGACGGGCAGGGTCGCACAGGTCTGGGGGGACCTGTCAGCTCCGATACCGGCACCCGTGACTGAGGAAAGACGCCAAAGACCACGTGACCGGGTCTGGAAGGGGCTTGGGACAATCCCTGAGGGAAGTGATGTGGGGTGGGAGTGACACCTCTGGCAATGGCACTGTGGTGCCAGCAGGGCACAGAGCAGGTTCTCTGTGACTCGGCAGACGGCCAAGGAGGAGTCCTGGAGCCCTCGGTGGCTTTATCAGGCTTTTACTCCTCTACATCAGAGGCCACCAGATACGCGGCAGGCGGGGAAGCAGGGGGGCCAGGAGGCTGGCAGGCCTCGGGATTCAGTGGCTTCATTCTCTGAGCTCTCTAACCTCTGTTCTCCTTCTCTGCTCCTCTCTCTGATGGTGTCCTTGTGACGCCGCACTTATATGCCGCATGTCTCAGTTCAGGTGCACCCACTTGCGCATGCCCACACCCTACTTGAGGAGCCCGCCATCAGGCATGCGTGTGGGACCACAGGTGTCCATCGTCGACACCAGTGGTGGGGGGTAGAAAAGCCCGAGCATTCTCACTGACCCTACAGGCACCATCTAAAGCTGCCGCGGGGTCCAGGCCTTGGAGACCCCCGTCATCTCCCTCCCAGACACCAGTGAGATGCAGGCTTCCAGAAGTTCTAATAACTAGCACCTGCTCTCTGGACCGGCTTGTCTGTATGCACCAGAAGCCTGAGTTACGTGGGGCAAACCCACAAATCTGGAGTGCCCGGGCTGTGGCTTTGCTGTTGGGGTTGGTGCCTCAGGATTCAGTCTCCTAACAGGAGACTCCAGCAGATAGGGAGTGGATGGCAAAAGAGAAAACACTCCCACTAGGCCCAGTGACACCCTGGACAGCCGCCGCTCAACCACACAACTTAATTTTTTTTTAAAGATTTATTTATTTATGCACACAAGCACTGGGTACAGGCCAGAGGTACAGGGGATGAGAGGATCCACCAGAGACAGAGTGGGGAGCAGAATAGGCAGATTGACTGAAATACACTGCTGAGAGCAGCAGCAGGCAAGGCAGGAGAGGTCTGCTGTGCCATGTGGGTCCCCTCCCTGGCCAGCAGCAGGGATCGAACTCGTGCTGCAGTGGCTGCGGTTTGCCCCATAGTACGTTACTTAACCCATTGCGCCACCAGGGAGACCTTCAATCACACAACTTTAAATGCCTGAGCATTTTATAGTTCCCAGGCTGGGTCAGGGAAACACCGGTTCTGGGCATTGTCATTGGTGCCTCCAGGACAAAGGTTTATTATGTGGTCAGATGAGCCTGGGAACATTCTATGCCACACACATCAGGGGTGAACTAGCCGAGTCCTGCGGTTATAAAAACTCGGCGCCAGCCACAAAGAAAGCCTGAAAGAAGCAGCTAAGATCTATGCTCAGCCCTTTCATTAAAAATGTGTCATTTAACTAAAAGTAAGAATGGCATTATTTCATGGGAAAAGGTCTTTCCAGAAAGAATTTTTGGCAGATGGACATCGACAGCAGATATTAACCTGATTTTCCTCACTTCGTTGTGAATTTGTGACATTTTCATCCCGGGCTGCTGGCATCAGGGCCCAGTCCGTGCCCTGGCTCAAGTCAGGGCTCAGGGAAGCCCTCAGCCGGCCCCTCCAGAGCCCCAGGGGTCCCAAGGGAGACTTCTACTCTGTGGCTTCATCGTGACCTCCCCCCAGGTCCGTACCTGCCCTTGTCTGTCCTGGGCCCTGAATTCTGGCCCAGCCAGTCCCAGGCTTGGGATGGGTGCAGCAAAGGCTAAACGGCAAGAAATTCAGCCACAGATCAGGTCCCATCGCCACTCTGGGCCCCAGTGTCCCAAACGACACATGAAAGGTTTGAGAGACCCCCTGGTCCCTCTTGGTGGCCCAATCACCTCTGATGCCTGCAGGAGGGTCTCGCCCAAGTGCCCCTGAGAAATGACACAGGTTCCATCGTGACGGTCTCTCCAGGGAGGAGAGGAAGGAGGAGAACTTCGGCTGGTTGTGAACCCCAGCACCCGCCAGAAACCCAGACACAGCCTCGTGCCTGTGGCCAAAGGCTCGGCTGGGAGCGCCCGATCCCGGTGTGAGCTGGGCCACATGTCTGTGTCCCTGGGAGCCAAGTCAGCCTCGCCAGGTGGCCTTCCGGATGCGGGCCAGAAGCCAAGCCAAGGAGCCTAAGTCTCAGGTCGCTCCCCTCGACCCCCCTCCCTCCCTTCGACAGTATTATCCATGCCAGTTGGGTGCAGCCCCTGAGCCGCACCAGGCTGTGGGGGTGACTGGGACCATCATCCCCATCTCGGGCGAGGAGAGCACTGCGAGGGGACCCGGCAGGGCCGCACACATTAGTTATCCGCATGTGTTGAGGGCCTGCGCGGGGCAGCTGCCTTGTGGCAGGGGAGTGAGAAAACCCCAGGGGCCTGCCGCTGAGCGCGGTCTCCGGGAGATGAATCTAAAACAACTAAGTGTCGGTCAAGCGCTCTGATGAGGCCACGGCCTGACGGTGGCCCTGGCCCTGGGACAGCGTCAGGGAGACTGGGGGCTGCTTTCCTAGGGAAGAGCCGCCTGAGCGGGCTTCCGACAGCGAACAGGGCGGATGTGTCTCAGAACAGCAAGTGCAGGGCCTGAGGCTGGGGCTTCTCGGATCCGGCACTCCAACCCTCCAACCCCCGCAGCTAAGGGCAGGTGGTGGGCGGGAGCCTGGGGAGGGGGCGTAGGCCAGACCTCCAACTCCGCACCCAGGATTTGGTGTTCATTCCAAGAGCGGTGGAGGCATCTGGGCCGTTTCTGTGGCAGTGCATGAGGGGCGCGGCCTGGGTTCGCTCGCTCATCCCTTAACGAGGATGGCCTTGCAGTGAGTCCCTGCATGCGTCTGTCTTCCCTGGGGAAGTCAGTTCAAGTGTGGTCTCCTCAGGGGTACCCCCATCCCCAAGATGAGTTGTCCCTCTTTTGTGCTGTCACCTCCCCCTCCATTGACCGCGCTGATTTATGTGCCACGCCCCCAGCACCCCTCCCAGTGCCCCACCCAAGGGTGTGAGGAGAGGCCAGGGCTCCTCCTTCCCGTCAGTCTCCCAGGACAGGGCGGGGCTGTCATGTGCCTCGTCCTGGTTTACCTGGGGCCTTGGCTGCTGGGGGCTCAGCCTTCCCAGCTGTACCTCCAGTGCTGGGAAGGAGGAGGCAGGGAGGAGGGGAAAGGAAGACAGGAGGGAAGGGGGAGGGAGAGAGGTGGGAGTGGGAGGGAGAGACCCATAAAGGCGTTTGCTTCACAAGCATGGAGTGAGGACGGGAGGCAGAGGAGAAAATTGGAAATTAATAGGTTGTGAGAAGTGAGGAAAGCAGAAAAGATGAAAGATTTAAAATGGTCACACCGTGACCTGTAACATTTTGCTTAATCAAGTACAAATTGCTCAGTGCCTTGGGTAGATGTGAGAACTGGCTCGAGTTTACGTCTCAGAAGTGCTTTCCGCAGCGAGACATCCCGGAGAGAGCCCACTCACCGGAAGCTGGACGCCAGGGCGGGAGAGAAGCCCCCCACCGCCGCCTGGGAAAGAGCAGAGGCCCAGCGGGGGCTGGGTGCGCCCTCCCCTCTGATGAATGACTTTGCTTTGAGACCCAGGGAGACAGAGGGAGCCCCGCGTCACAGCCCTGCCCAGGGCCATGGTCTCCGGGACCTGGACTTACCCTTCCAAGCCCACCTGGCCACCTTGGGGAGGGGCCGAGCAGGGCTGGCTGGGAAGTCCCAGGAGCTCCTGCTGCTGGTTCCCCTCGCCGGCACAGCCCAGTCCACACCACCGAGCGCCCTTCCCAGCCCCCAGAGACCCTCGCTGAGGAGCCCGGTGGAGCGGAGCAGCAGGCCTCTGTGCCCGCATCCAGCAGCAGCCCTGGCCGCCAGCTGCCTGCTTCTATCTATAAAACAAGGATGCTTCACTCGTGCTACAGGCGTGTACTGGGTGCCAGCGGGTGCCAGGCACAGTCCCGGGTGTCAGGAGCAGAGAGGGGTCAGCAGTCCTCAGGGTCCCTGCTCTGTGGCCCAGCCAGGGCAGTGGACAAAGCTCCTGTGCCCCCCTCCTATGGGGCCAGGCGATGGCTGCAGGGCCCCCACTGCTGGGCCAGCAAACCTCCAGGGAGCGAGGACATGGCAGAGGCTGGGCTGGGGCTTGAGGTTTCCAGGCTGACCGCCTCCTCTCCCACTCCTCTCCATCCCTCCAGCCCCGCCCTGAGTGCTGGTACCTCTCAGGAAGGAGGGGAGGAAACTAGGTCCCAAGAGGTCAAGTGAGCAGCCTCAGGGCACGCAGCCTGCAGAGTGCCCAGCTTAGAGCCTGGCCCGCCAGTCCTGAAACCCCAGGCTGCATTTCCTTCCCAGCACTGCTGGGAAGGGTTTGACCCGCCCCGCTCCTGTGCAGGGCGGCCCTCTGGCTCTGAGACCATGTCCCTTCCCTCCTCCCCTCCGTTTGTCTTGAGGATGGACGTGAGTAAAAGAGCTGGGGACACTGGCCCACGATCAAAGTGCACCTGCTGTTCTCTCTGAGGGGCTCCCCCTCCTCAGACACATCCCTGCCCCCTCCCAGTCTCCACCCTTGGCCTCCCCAGATCTGGCATTTGCTGAATTTTCATCCTGCTTCTTCCCTTTAATAATTTTTAGTCATGGGGCAAGACCAGAAAGCTGCTCTCACAATGCTGGAGCTGGAGCGGGGGTAGGAGGGATTAACAGAACCAGTAAGCAGCAGCAGGAGCTAAGAGCCAAAGCCCCACGGCACAGCCCAAGCCAAGTGTCAGGTGCTGCTCATGTGGTGCGGGGCACAGACGCAGGCAGAGAGATGGAGCCTGGAGGCCCTTGCAGGTTCTCTCGTCTCTTTCAACTTCTGTTTAGTCAACCAAAATCAGCACAAACAAACCACCCCACAAGGCACGAGGGCCTCCCCGAGAGAAGGAGGCCGTACCAGTGAAGTCTCCACACTGGCCCGGCAGCCGTCCTCTGCCCACCTGTGCTGACGCAGGACCCTCGCTGCCAACTCTCTCCTCCGCAGGGCAGCTGCCACCTGCCCCCCCGTGAGCTGTACCTGCCAGGGCTTCTCTGCACTCATCAGAGGCAGCTCTCAAGGCCGCCCCTCTGCAGCCCTGCAGGCCTCTCTCAGCAAACCTGTCCTCTCGGGGCAGCCCTTCCTGCCCGATGGTGTCTGTGCAAGTGTCCTTTGTTCTCCTCTCCCTTTTATAGTAACCTGCCCTTTTGGATATAACCACGGTCTCTGTGTCGTGGAGAAACCCACCTGGGAAACTGGCCATGTCCACTGAAAGGAAGAGGAGCTCTGGTGAAACTTTTCCCAGAGTTAACCCAAGGACCCCGCTCTCCAAACCCAACATCTCCAAATTTGACTTCATTCCCGCCCGTTTAACACGACCTGGTCTTGGAACATTCTGGCCAAGGAGATGTGAAGAAGCAGCCTTGTTCCAGCGCTGCCCTGGATCTCCAGAGATCGTCCTCTCCCTTGGACCCCCACGTGAGCAGGGCCAGGCCTGGCCATGAGGCCCAGAGCCACTCAGCAGGCCCCAGGTTCCGGAGCCAGCTCAGCCAAGTCAGGGCCTGCTGAATCCAGGCAGGTGAGCTGTGGCCCCAGACCAGCCATTCCAGGGAGCCCCCACCCCAGCAGAACCAGTGCATCTTGTGTAAGGTCTCTCATATGGGGGAGGTGTCACCATAACAGACAAAATGGATAAACACAGTCCGCTTCCAGCCAGTGTGACTCCCTTCACGCTCTCCCATAAGAGGCAACGGCGAGAAATCAATCACCAGTGTTCCGGCGCATCGCACTTCGGAGACGGAGAGGTGTTACGAGTCTGCTTTGTGTGGGATTGGCCTCTCCCGGGAATGTGGGCTGGAGATTCTCCTGCAATCTGAATAGCATGGAGTATGAAGAGGTGGGAGGAAGGCCCTCTCTGCCCAGACACTTCAGGAAGATAAAGGAAACTTGACTTACCAGCTACACTCGTGGTGCTGGCAGCCGGCAAAGATGTATTTTTAACAATTCAGCCTTGCAGACTCTCACAATTTATCTCAATAAATGCCAGGGTGACTTTTTTTTTTTTCTTTCTCTTTTCCCTTGCTATAAAATGCTCGGGGAGTAGCACAGCGAGAAGATGAAGGGTTGACACACAAGAAAAACTCATATTTAGACGTTTGGATAAAATTCTATCAGCCACGCTCCACGCTGAGTGGAGCTGAACAGACAGGGGGCCGAGACCCGCAGGATGGGGCAGAGAGGAGCATGGAGGCCATGGGGTGAGGTACAGAGGGTGGAGACACGCACGAGGAAGCTCCCCCTCAGTCTCACTGGTTGGGCACCTGCTCTGAGCTGCCTGTTGGGACCCCGCTCGCTCCCCATCCTCAGCTGCCTCTGCCCTCTGCCTTATGCTCTCTGCCCTCTGCCCTCTCATGTGTGTTTCCACAGGACCCTTGGGCCGTGCCCACCCAGACTCTGTCCCCCCCTCCGTGGGGGGACTCTATCCCTCCGTGCTCAGCCTTCCCAGTCTCCTGGAGTCCCCTCTCAACTGCCCCCTTTGACACTATGTATAGGCCTCTGCCCCATGTCCCTTCCCCTGTTAAAGACAAGTGGGGCCTCCCTGGTGCCTCAAAGGGTTGAGCGCCGCACTGTGGGGCTTCCACAGTCAGTGTAGCGCAAGTTCGATCCCTGGCCATGGAGGGGACCCACGTGGCGCAGCAGACCTCTCCTGCCTCACCCGCTGCTCCCCTCAGCAGTGTGCTTCAGTCAGTCTGCCCGTTCTGCTCCCCACTCTGTCTCCGGACTCCCCACTCACCGCCCTGGACTCTGGCCTGTACCCCAGCTCTTGTACACATAAATAAATAAAATCTTTTAAAAAAAAAGATAAAGATAAACGAATAAAGAGAATGTGAAGGGGAAGTTCTTGATTAAAAGAGATATGAAGGGGTTATCAACCCATCACTGGGTCAGTTTTTTTTTATTGCAAGTCAATCAAACAACCTATAAAGACAGAAACAAAACACCTATCAGACCATTGACTTACATCTGGCT
This sequence comes from Galemys pyrenaicus, assembly GCA_019455555.1. Classification (NCBI taxonomy): domain Eukaryota; kingdom Metazoa; phylum Chordata; class Mammalia; order Eulipotyphla; family Talpidae; genus Galemys; species Galemys pyrenaicus. The sequence goes on along the minus strand of JAGFMF010012145.1, from coordinate 8,702,529 downwards.
ATTGGGTGAAATTAAGGGCTTCTTAATTTGGGTGGATAGAATAATGGTCATATTAAATTATTTTAATTATGTCAAATAGTAGTCGTGTTAAAATAATAATAATAAAGCAGACTTGGAAGGAGAAGCAGTTTGTGTCCCTAAGGCTACAAATGAATTGAATCTACCTCCTTCCACCTCAGTCCTGAGCGTGTCAGGACCACAGGGAGTTTTTCTTTCCACCTGTGCCAGCGTGCTTGGCTCCTACTGAGAATTCAGAGAGAGACTGAGACTCCCCTGGGGTTACACATCAAACCAGGGGACTCTGAGGTCTGGAACTGAGTGTCCAGGGGTCCACAGGCTCAGTATCCTCCATCCAGGGTCCATCGTCAAACTGTGGCTTCAGGAGCAGTGAGAAAGAGCCTCTGCAGACGGTAGTCAATGCTCGTGGGGGTGTGGGGGGCACCAATAGCATCACCTGTGGACTTCTTGGGGGCATAAAGTGCAAAACTGACCACAGTGGTTGGGAGCTGCTCCCAGGCAGAGGTGGAGGCCACCGCCCTTGCCCTGGTATACACACTGGCCTTGTCCCTTGCTTTGATTAATAAAGAGGCAAAATTGACCTCATGCAGGTGTGGAAAAGAGGCCAGAAACCTGGGAGGGAAAGCGAGGGGAGGAGGGAGGGACAGGAAACTCCTGCAGCAGGCTTGAAATATGACAACTCGCATTCCGTAGTTGCAGAAAATTGATAGCAACTGGGAAGGAAGATGGCAAATATACCTAATGAAGCGTCGGGCCTCAGCAGAACGATTTCCAAGCAGAATAGCGCAAGTGTCTGAGTTCTCTTCTGTGATAAAGCACAGGCAGGCACCGATGAGCACAGAGACTGCTCGATCTGCAAGCCAAAGTTAGAGGACAGAGAGAGTTGCCAGGCCCTGCTGAAGTGGGAAATAAAACCATTTCTTATCCCCAGTCTCCCGCAGTAAATGTTTTATTCTCTGTAAAAAAAAAAAAAAAAGTCAGTGAAACAAGTTATGTTGCTCAACACAGATGAAGGCTGAGGCTATAAGGACTTTGAAGACCAAAGGTTTCCGGCAGTCACTTAGAGGCTCTCTTGGCTGGAGATAAGAATTTCCAAGAATCTTAAAGAGGACCCCAAAGCAGATGGATGTGTTACAGGGCAGGGAGAAGGACACCCCAGAACCCCCCAAACTTCCCCCTCTAAATAGGTTCTACCATCCGCTGCTTCAAGACACAACATATAAGACCTTTAATGGAAAGGAACTTTAATACAATTTGTGAACAATACGGAAAAGACAAAGAACATAGTTACTAAACAAGCATCAAAGTTACCCATCCCCTCATGTGTAAAAGTCCAGCCAAACAGGATTGGCCCAAAGCAAGGCCCAAAAGCCTGCCATAGTCTAAAGCACCTTCCAGTGGGGACCCACAGAAAAGGGTAAGAAAGAGACAAATCTGGGAGGAAAAAAGCAAAGTCAAAATCAGGATAAAAGCTGCCACTGTCACCCTCCCTACGGGTCTCTCACCCGCATCAGTTCGAACCAGTCCAGGACCAAGAAGCAAGTGCAGTTTCTTCACGTGTCTCTCGCTCCATGTGCTTCCTCCAGGTCTCCTTGCTGCTCTCCCTCCTGCTTCCTTCCTTCTCCAGTCTTCTCTCCAGCCTCTCCTCCTCGCTGCTCAGCTCCAACACCCCTCCCCTCCCCGCCCTTGGATGGGGCAGGGAACCTGGAACTTCCCCTTTTCCTGGGGGCCACCCAGTACAGATGTAGCCCAAGTGCAGGGAAACATGTCTCAAGGTAACATTCCCGGCCGCTTATTGGGTGACGCAAAGCATGACCGTTGTGTGGAAGGCCCGCCCAGCTAGGATGCAAGCCCATCCACAAAGAGGCTCCAACTTCCGCAAAAGGGCTGGGCCTTTGGAGCTCTGTGGTGGGAAGGACTGAGAAAGACACTGAGCTGCAAATCCAGGCTGCTTCTGTGGAGAAGGAAAGATCCAGAAGGTGGAGCCTGATGGGGAACAGCCCTGGAGCCACGTCCAGGAGTAGACTGGGCCCCAGTCAAGGACCACCCTGACTCTGCCATGGTAGAACCTGGCAACAGGCACGCCCCAGAGATACTGGGAGTTCAGGGACAAGTGGGTGCAATAAGGCAAGAGAGCGAGTCACACGAATTTTCAGTCCCAGTGCATATAAAAGTCATGTTTACACTAGGTTGTGTGCACTGGCATTATGTCTAAAAAATAATTGCATAGCTTAATTTAAAAATACTTCATTGCGAAAAAATGCTAAGCATCATCTGAGCCTTCAGCAAGTCCTAATCCTTTTGCTGGTGGGGGTCTTATTAGAAGCCCAGGATCTGGAGTGCAAGGAAAGGAACAAGGCCTGAGCTTGCCCAGCAGGCTGCCAGCGCCATGCAGAGGACCATGCCTGCCCACCCTCTGTTGCTTCTCTCTTTTGCAAGGAGGGTTTATTGCAGTTACCCTATCTGGTTCCGCAGCTTTATGATGGGGTATGGAAGGGAAAAGGCAAAACGGTTTGTGCTTTCAGCTTCTGGTCATTCGCTTGCTCTCACGCAGACCTGATTTGGTCACGAGACCCAGACTTCTTCAGTTATACTGAAATGGGATGAGAGATTTGAGGGTCTTGGAGTGAGGGGCAGGGGGTGATGTTTCGCATGTGGTCAGATAGTGCTGGGTTGGGGCAGAGAAGAATCATCCCCCCATCCCTGGCTGCCTCGCGGCCTGTGGAACAGCCCTGCCGCCGGTCAGCAGGCTGAAGGACGGCTCCTCGCCCGGAGAGGCGTCCTGGCCACTGGCAGCCCAACCACCGCAGGAGCCAGGTGAATGCCACCCGCGTCATGCCGGCCTGACGGGCGAAGAGCCCACCAGCTCTGCTCTGCCCTCACCACAGCGAGCAACAAAGGCACCTCAGCTTCCCGGGAGGCTGGAGTTACCACCAGAGGCCGTGGCTCTCAGGAAGTCTGCGTGGGCGTCCAGGGAAGAGCTCGTCTTTGAAGACGCAGGACTTCGTGCACGTCGCTGGTGGGTGTCCTGCTCCTGAGAAGGGCCAGGCCCAGACTGAGCCTCGCCACCCTCTTCGCAATCCAGGCAGACCAAAGCGGTTCTCACAGCTCCTCCGGACCTCTGTGCCCCAGCTGCCTGGGGGTCAAGGGCTGAGACGCCCCCTCTGTAGTCACAGGTCTGATGTGGGCCCACCAGCAGCAGGAATGCAGGTGGGAAGGGGTGTCGGTTGTAAAGACTTGCTGGAGTGACCCCAGCCCTCTGATATCTACACCGCTCACCTCCACCTCCCAGGGCCACGGACCCTCCCCCCTTACTCTTTTCTAGGTCCCCATGGGAGGCCACCCGCAGGACCCCATCCCTGGGAGCCCCTGCTCGGAGGCTGGGAAAGCCCCGCTCTCAGAGCAGACGAGGCAGCCCCATCCGGAGTTGGCTCGGTGCCTGACGAGCGTCTCATAAAGCCAGACAGCCTGTCGTAGAGACTCCGGCGTGGTCTCTAATTTCTCTGATGCTCCATTTAAGTGCAGCCGTTACCCAGAGGCCTCCAGGTGTTTAAAGAGTCAACACAGCAAGACGGTGTGCCTCGTGTGCCTGGGAATCGTCCCCAGGGCCCCCACATGTATGTACCTGCTTATTTGCAAGCCAAGGGGTCTCAGCTGCATCAGAGCAGACTGGCAGGTGAGGACAGGTGCATGGGCCGGGGCCGGCTGCCGGGCCAGGACCAGGGCTTCCCTTAGACCACAGCAGCCTCTAACACGGAGGGGGACCGATGTGTCGGTTCATCTGCGGGCTCTCTGGGGACTTGGGGCCAAGGATGGCATCGAGATAGTCCGGGCATGCTGGCATGGTGCCAGGCTAGAGCAGTGCCCCGGTCAGGCGTCCTTCCCATCAAGCCGGGGGCTGGGTCAGCTCATGTGACCTTAGTGGAGTGACCTCAGTGTGAGGTCGGTGGCAACAAGTCAGCGTGTCCCAGGCACTCGTTGAGCCAGGTCCGCCCTCAGCTCTCAGCGCTGCCTTAGGCAGGTGATTTTCACGTCCTCTGAAGGAAGAAAGAGGAGCAGGCTGCCGTCTGGGCTGTGGTGGGCCCGACTCCAGCACGCTCAGCTGAGCCTTGAGGCGTCCTCCCTGCCTCCGGCCAGCACATGCAAACGTGCCTGGCTTCTGTCCATCTCTCCCATCAGCATGGCCATCGGCCCTGCCCGGGCAGCCACCTCTGTCCAGACAACCCCGCCTTCTGCCCTGTCCCCCACGGCCCTGCTCTGCAGTGGGAGCAGCCGAAGCTCGCCCTGAACCCCCTCCACATCCCCTCGACTCGGTGTGGCTGAGGCCTCAGAGCCCGCCATGCCCTGGCAGCCGAGAGGTCCACGAGCCTCTTCACTCAAGCATTAAGTGGACTCCAAGGCTGCTCGAGAGCTTTAGAAGGCCCTACAATCTCACAGCTCTTAATCGAAACAACTCAAGAGTGAGTTTTCCTTTGGAAAATGCTCAGGATATTATGAAAAATGAATTGTAATGAGGAAAAGAAAATATCCCTAAACCATCAAAATAAAAAACTGCTTCCATCATATTCTGCTAGAGGAAAGGCTAAATTATCTTTCTAGCCTCTCAACAGAAAAACGATGTCTCCAATACTGCCACGGAGGATGGACTCAGAGACTGTGACCCCGGGACGGAGGGAACACGCTCTCGGGCTAGGGGAGGCATGCAGGAGGCTAAATCAGAACCGCGGCACAATTTCCCTCGATGTTCTACTGTTTTAGGTAATTTTTAGCTTTTTTAAACGCATCGTTTAGGATCGCAGATGTCCTTTCTTCCTCATTTCTTTTCTCATTTGAAAGATTTGAAATAAATATTAAATTTCATAGCTAATTTTGACTCCTCGTGCTGGGAACCTCTAAGGAGAACTTGACAAATTGGAGGTTTCAGTTTGTAGCTCCGCTGCCTGCTGCCCTTGGGACAGGCCTTAGTCTCCTCTATGTCTGCAGGCCCTAACCACGTACTGCCGGCTCTGACACCCACCCAGCTCATCCCCTTCTCCTGCGTCCAGGTCCTCTAGCCACTGACCCCAACCCCATCTTAGTGACTTTCCATTTGCTCTCTCCTGCCTGGAACCTTTTCTGGTTACTCAGGGCTCAGCTCAAGGCCACCTCCTCTGAGAAGTTCTCCTGGATTGATCGTCCTATTTGAAGTGGAGCTCCCCCGCATTCTGCCCATCCCACTCACTGCTCTACCCCTCCGTGTCCTTCACTTCAGATGCATCTTTCTGTCTCCCTGAAAGTCTGTGGTCCCTCTTCAGGGCCTGTTCCTCTACCCCCGCCTCTGGCCCTGACCAAGCAGGCCCTGAAGCTTGTCAGTGGATGGTGGCCTTCAGCACACAGAACAGTAAATACTTTGTGGATATTTGCAAAATGAATAGATTGCTCTTTGTAGTCCGAACTGACACCTTCCTGGAAGATGAGTTGCAAGGTGTCCTGAGGATCTTAAAGTGTGTAAACCCTTCTGCCCACGAGTCCTTCTTCTAGATATTAACCCCAAGGGATTTATTAGAAAGACACCCAAAAGGGAGGTGAGCTACTGGCAAGAACCACAGGAATCAGTCAGATCTGGATTGTCACTTGTTCCCGCGATCAGTAACTGCTGTGTGACCTTGAGCAAGTTTCTGACTTCTCTGAGCCCTGGTTCCTCGTCCGTAATCAGGGACAGCAGCAGTAGCTACTGGAGAGCAAAGCATGGAAAGCACTTAGCTTGGAGCCAGGAATATGGAAAAAGCTCGATAAATGTCAACTATTCCTGTATCCATTATGCTCATTACAGTTGCCTAAAATGGAACAAAATCTGAGAAAGCCCAAATGTCTAACCACAGGAGGCTGTCTAGCTCTACACCACCATCTAACTCAAGTGTTATGCAATACAAGTCACATGTGTCATTTTTGATTTTTGGTAGGCACATTAAAAAAGTAAAAAGAGGCAAGTGAAATTACTAGTATATTTTGTTTAACCCAATATATCCAACTATGATTTCAACACGAATCAACATAAAATTATTAGTGTGATTTTTTTTCTTTGATGCCATGGTTACAAAAGCTGGTGTGTGCCTTATACTTACACATTTACGTTCAGGCCAGCTGCCTTTCCCTGCTCACTAACCACCCGCGGCTAGCGTTTCCACAGTAAAGAATGCAGGTCTAGAAAATTTACTGTACATCTTTAAAGTATTGAATAGCCATGGAAATGTCTGTTTTAAAAAATAATTTTCTAGGAAAGGCAGTTAATTATGCAAGAAAATGCACATAAAATGAGATTAGGCAAATAAGATAGCAGGCAAAACCAGCTAGTGCACGATCCCACGGAAACACGTACATCTGTTTATTTAAGTCTGTAAGTCCATGTGTGAGGAAATGCAGCAACACCCAGACAGGGGCCCTCTGAGGAAGTGGAATGACAGGGCTCTTAACTTTCCCCTTCCTGCTTTTTCGGCCCAAGCATGCTTACTTTCAGAGTTCGTTGAAGTGTCTAGGGCATGTCAAGCCACCTCCTGCCATCATCACAGGGACGGTCTGTGGCATGTGGCCCCAGTCCTCCCCTGCCCCCACCACCCCTGGCCCCAGGGCCGATGCACCTGCAGACCCTTCCACAGAAGGCACCTCTTTCATCATGCTCCTCTAATCACTGAGCTTGGTTGGCCCCACCTGAGTGACCTCCATTTGCTATATGAACCTGAACCTCAGCATCCTGACACAGAGCTCGGCCATGACCTCTCTGGGTCAAGGGAGTATGGGTGGAAGTGTTAACGAGCAATGGCCACTACCCAGCTGGGTGCTGGGCTGTTTCTGTGCCTGACACAAACTCAGTCTCCACTCTGGAACACTCCTGTCCAGCAGGAAGCTAAGTTGAAGGAGACAGGCACTTTGAAGGTCACAGAAAAGGGCAAGAATCAAGACTAGGTAACACTCTTCCCACTGCCAAACCAGAGAAGGCTACCTGGAGGAGGAGACATTTCAACTGAGCCAGGTGAGGAGGAGAGTCAGGGGAAGAAGGAGAGCAGAGGGAGTGACTGGGCACCCTTGGGGTCCCTAAATTTGTCTCTGCTCCTGACCTGAGACCTTAGCTCCCCTCCTCCCATCCCCTGCCCTATTCAAATATCTGTTCTTTCTTGTGCTGCCCCCCACTCTCTTTCCTCTCTTCCCCTCTCATCACCCAAACCCAATCATAGGTTGTGAGTGTAACTGTGAGTCCGCTGGTATTTCTTCATCCTCAGTTTACACCGGATATTGCACATCTCTTCTTTTCCTTGTATGTTTTCCTCCTAAAATGTCAAAGTGCTCGGCATGGAGGTCTGTGTGGAGATAAAGGGGTGCAAGCATCACTTTATCCAGTTTAAAGGTAACTTGGAGCTGAAGTGAGTAAACAGACCCCCTTGGAGTCCCCTTCTCCCTCTTGGTTCCTGCCTTCCTGCCCCTCCTCCCCACCCCTTCCCAGGCAGCTCCAGCAGCTCCTGAAATGGTTAGGGATGAAGAGAGCCAGGATCAGCCTTCCAGAAACCCTGCACAAAGGTCTTTTGTGGAGGGGAAGGTAGGTGTGGCTGGGAAACGATTTACGCTGAGAGGTGGATCGGGGTCTCCAGAGAATGCACGTGGTAGGGGGCTGGGAACGTAAGCCCACTGCCAACGGACCCCGACCCAGCTCAGCATGGCCTCTGCTTGGGTCTGTGCTCAGGAGCTTTCGGGGTGCAGGTCACTCAGAGGCAGGTCTGCCAGGCCTCGTCCCTGAAGGGCAAGCTGGCCCCGCCCTTGAGCCCCCACGCCTGCAGCTGGGCTGGCAAAGGAACTCGCTCTGCCCCCAAATCCAGGGCTTGACTGCCCTAGGGATCATCTAGTCCATCTAGATGGTCATCTGATGCTGACGGGTCACTGTCCAGGCAGGAAACTGGAGCCACGGTGTCCGGGTGTACCTCTGGCCTGTTTGGCCCTATCCGTCCTCTCCGCAAGTCCTGGGAGCATTTCCAGACACCCAAACTCTCCAGACAGCCTTTTGATATTAACGCCATCTCGCTCCAGTCCCGGGACACACAGTTCGCACTTTCCTGAACAAGATGCTTCCTGCAATTGATCTAGACGTTTCATTTCATCTTCGCTTTTGTTTCTTTCCCCTCAAAGATTGTTATAAATTGACGGTGTATCTTGTGCTAGCTGGCATCTGAGAATAAAGCAAAGAGGTAAATGGTGAAAAGTAATTTCAGTTTTAATAACTAACCTTTTACTTGGTTTCTGGCACTGTGCTAAGTGCTGAAATCACGTTTTCTCAGTTCATCTCCCCAATGCCAGCGTGGTGGGCACTAACATCACCCCATTTCACAGCTGAGGAGACTGAGGCTCCGAGAGGCCCAGGGCCCCACCCACGGCCACACAGTTACGGCAGAGCCGCCTCCCTCACACGCCCTTGCCGGCCCCTCACCGACCCCGCACCCCACAGCCTCCCCTCACACCACACCTACCGCCTCATCATGCCTGCGCAGCCCACCCATCCTCCACCAGGCCTCGTGCACACTGGCATGGCTGCATGGAAGCCCCGGCCTGCCCTTGAGCCGGCCTCTCGTGCAGGCAGGGTCGTGTCCTGCCACCAGTCTGCTGAGTGGCCTAGAGCAGGTGGCCTGTCCCCAGGGTCCCTCCTGTGGATGGATGGATGGGCCCCCAGAGACCCCCACCACGCAGCCCTGAGGCCCAGTCCCCAAAGTGGCCTTGCCTTCTCCCCTTGGCTTCCAGGACAGGCAGGGAGAGGACACCAGCTTTGCCCAGTGGAGGCTGTGGCTGGTCAAGGGCAGAGTTTCCAATGCTGGGGCATCCACTGCCTCCTTGCCACTGGCACAGGTGCCAGGAAGTGCCCTGGACCACGCACGGGATCAACGTCCCACCAGCTCCCAACAGACAGGCGCCCACCCTCTGCACGAGCCTGCTAACAGTGGCTGCTCGTTTCTGGAAGTATCTTGAACACTGTTGGCGGCCCGCTGCCTGCCATGGCTCCGTGACAAAGCTGAGACAGTAAAAAGCATTGCTTTTCAAGAACTGAGCTGGGGTGGGGAGGCAATTGAGGGCACAGTGTAAGAGGGCAGCAAGCCCCTCCTCCCCAGACGCTCTCAGGGTGACAGCACATTTGTATTTCATTAGGACGCTCTGGGGGAAAGATCAAGGAGGGTCTCTGCACTGCCCTGCCGGTCCCGGGAGCAAGAGCCTGGGGAGAAGCCCGCAGAGACCCAGCTGAAGCACCAGGCGGCGGCGACGCTGGATGCGCCATCACAGCGCATCGATTTCTAAAGTGATGCTGAAAGCAAGAGACTTTAATTGTCTCCATGTTTTGTCTCCATGAAGAAGGGGCCTTTGTAATGAAGTGACTCTCCTTTCATAATGAAGTGGTTCCCTCTCTGGGGAATGCGGTTATTTGACAGCGAGCTCCGCATGTGCCAAGTGTGGGTGGGGTCCGGCAGCGCGGCGAGCCTGCGTGGCCACCAAAGAGCTGTGTGGCCTGGGCACATTGTCTTCCCTCGACCCCTCATCGTGAGCAACTGGGAATAATAACAAGCAGGACTGTTGCTGATAAATGATCAGATGCTTAACACATAGGGGACCTGCAGGAGGAGAAGGCCCTGGGGAGGCGGAACCAGGGCAAGGCCAGAGAGCTGGACTTAGTCAGGGGAGCTGGAGCGCGAGCATGTGGGGCAGGTGGGAGGGGACACACTTGCAGGTCACACCTGCTGGTTGCCTTCCCCTCAGGAGTAAGCAGGAGCCAAGGAAGGTCTTCGCTGGGTTACAGTGTGATCCCACCCGCCCTCAAACGGATCATGTGGGCACTGGCTCTCCCAAACCGGCCATCTGCCCCCAAACCAGATCTTCCTTGCACCTGCGAGCACAGCAGGGATGAGGAGAGCTGGGCCCAGCTGCTGCCAGGGCATGGGCATTCTGGGACATGCAGGTGTGGCCATGTGCATGCGTAAGGAAGGAAAATGAAACCAGCTCAGAGACAGAGAGCGCCCGGGGGCTGCTCTGTTAGACGTGGGACGTGGGGTGACAAAGGGCCCCTCTGCCAGGCGCCTCTCAGCCTGAGCCTGGGGTGCACAACTCAAAGGCATCCAGTCATGAAGAGAAGGCTGAAGATGGGAAGCAGGGTCACCCCCAGGTCCAGGGTCTGGGCCAGAGCTGCGAGAGCCGGCTGGAGACCCACCTGGAGACCCACTTGGAGGCCCACCTGGAGACACACCTGGAGACACACCTGAAGACACACCTGGAGACCCACCTGGAGGCCCACCTGGAGACCCACCTGGAGACTCACCTGGAGACCCACCTGGAGACCCACTTGGAGACCCACCTGGAGACCCACCTGGAGGCCCACCTGGAGACCCACCTGGAGGCCCACCTGAAGGCCCACCTGGAGACCCACCTGGAGGCCCACTTGGAGGCCCACCTGGAGACCCACCTGGAGGCCCACCTGGAGACCCACCTGGAGGCCCACCTGGAGACCCACCTGGAGACCCACCTGGAGACCCACCTGGAGGCCCACCTGGAGACCCACCTGGAGGCCCACCTGGAGACACACTTGGAGGCCCACCTGGAGACCCACCTGGAGACCCACCTGGAGACCCACCTGGAGACCCACCTGGAGACCCACCTGGAGACCCACCTGGAGACCCACCTGGGCAGCGTCCTCACCTGGCATGTTCACAGCATCTGCTTTTTAGGGGAGACTTGAAGGTGACTCACATCCCCACATTCTGCTCATGGCACCAGAACCCCCCATTGGGGCCATGTCCCCTCCCCAAGTCCTTAGGTGGCACCTCGCAGAGCAGCCCCTCCCCTATTCCTTCTCCCTCTCCCAGTCTTGCCGCCTCATCTCTGCCTCTCGGCCTGGCCCTCCACCCCCACCCCTCCTTCCTCTCCCTGCTCCCTCCTTCCCTTCGGTGCCAGGTATTTATTTTCAGAACCTCAGAGTCCTTTCCACGGCTCTGACATTTACCATTTGGAATTAGAATATTTTCTATTTCTCTTTCCAAGACACAGGCTGCAGGTGAGATTTCCCCAGGGACCCTGCTGCTGTTCTCAAGGTGAAGTACCGGGCAGAGCTGGCTGGGCACCAGCACCAGTCACACCGACCAGAAACTATGAAGCGCTCCCTGCCCTCCAGGGCCCGCCTTATAAATTTCTGCCCTCCATCCACTTAAGAAGCCCTTAGGGTTGAAGTCGCTATCTGCATACCCAGGATGGATACGGGCTTGGGCAGTTAAATGCAAAAACTAAGGTCACACCTCAAGTGAGAAGCGAAGCGGGGTGAACCCACACCTCTGTGCTGTGCCTTCTAGGTCCACGGGTGCTGGTGCAGCATTTAGGGAGACCAAGAATTCAGGGGACAGGACATTATCGTCCAAGGGAACTACAGGCACCGAGATGGGAACGTGCCAGTGTTTTAGGTCAGTCGGTGGGGCCGGGGTGTGCGGCCCACGGCCAGGCACGGGCCAAGCTCGTTGCGCTAGCCCAGGGGCTAGCTCACCACGTACACAAGCCAGTGATACGACACCAACATTTCCCAAAAAAGATGTTATTGCAAGGTCAACCAGAACAGACAGGAGGAAAACCTCAAATCTGCCTCCTGGCCTGGAGTAAGCAGGAGTTTCATAGGAGCAGGGAAGGAGGAAAGGACGAGGAGCGAGGGATTACGGACTTGGCAAAGTGTGTTTAGTTGGTATAAAGCTGTGCTACGGGCCGAAGGCAGTGCGGGCAGGGGCAGCCCTGGGGAAGAAGGGGCAATGTTACAGCCCGAGCTGGGAGGATACGACTCTGCTTGACGGCGGCGACTTAAAGTGGCTGGTGTGAGCTGCCTGCCGAGATTCCCTGGTAAGCCTAGAAATTCCCGTGTGGCCTATACCGCTGGATCAGGTGGGGGTGCAGGTGTGGGCAGATGTGGATGAATGAGACCTGGCTCTGAAGGTGCCTCTTGGTTTGCACCATTTTCTGGCCCATGTCTGACAGAAGGAGGCAATCACGTGCCCCTGCACTGCACATTGAGTCCAGCCACGGGAGGCATCCTCAGGCTCCCACCAACGGGTTAGAGCAGCTGAGCTGCCCAGAGGCCAGCCCTGGAGGCCCAGCTGGTCAGTGTCCTCGCTCCAAAGAGAACGGAGGGGGGGTGTGGGGATGGTGGAGGCCTGGTGTTCCCAGAATCTGCCTAGCATCGTGGACAATGGCTGCCGACTCTGAGCTCAGACAAGGAAGGTCTGCTGGTCTGGGGCAGGCTGGGGGCTGCTGCTCTTGCACCGATGGGCTAATGGAGCTTGCCACAGAGAGAAGCACAGAGGCATTCGCCCCTCCTGCCCAGCAGCTGGTGGAAGAGGAGAAGTTTCCGGTGCCATAGAGGGCAAAGGATCTACTTCCAGGGCCAGTAGTGCAAGACCATTGTCATGGTCTCTCATGGCTATTCCCTAAGGATCATCTTCCTAGAAACCCCAGGAAGCCTTCCCCTTCCAAGGCAGCAAGAACTGTGGCCCAGTGATGCCCTTGCTTCAGTCTCGGGGATTCTCCTGTACCAGCAGGGTTCTCCTGCTGCCTTTGCCCAGCGTGCCTGTCTTCGGGTCAAACCCACAGTGGCTCCACATCCTCTGACACCTGGTCAGCAGGTGACCTTCCTCCAGCTGGTGACTCAACCCACACTCCTTCCCTCTTAGGTCTCCGCCCTCCTCCCAGGCCTCAGACCACCCTGCTTCCCACTGGCAGAGGGGAAAGAAAGTGGAGATGATGCACCTACTTCTTAACCACCTTGGCTCAGAAGTGTCACTTACATCACTTCTCCCAGCTCCTGGTGACAGTGGGTCACATGGCCCCACCTAGCTGCAAAGGGGGCTGGGAAATGTAGAGGGTGACCGAGTCCAGGCAGATGTAGGCTTAAAGCCCAGCCCACCCCTTAGCAGCAGTGTGGACCGGGAAGCCCCATCCCCTGAGCCTAGTTACTGCTTCTGTAAATGGGGGCAGTGGTGCTTGCCTCACAGGGCTGGACATGGCACCTCCTGACTGGTGGTCAGTGTGTGGCCTGGCCCTTAGTGACCCTTCAGTGGGAGATGATGTCAGGGGAATACTGGCCTGTGGGGGTTTGGGGGAAGCAGGAAGACACTAGGAAGAGCTTTGGTGCAAAACACGACCTTTCGAGCTGGCCTTTGATGCTGCGGGTTTTGAAATTTGATTGAAAGACAAGAGGGGAATACATTATGACAGGTAATACAGGGAGAGAATAGAAACTGCATTCTTAAAAGACATGTTTTGTATCTCTCCCATAGGATATCTCCTAATAAAAACAGCCCTGCTGCTAATTGAGCCGATGCAGATGAGCGCGCTGAGCTCCCACGTGGAGAGGTGCCAGCAGTAATTGCAGCTGATTCGGGAAGCCTCATGCAGAACTGGAGGAGAGGCCCCTCCGGGTATTGGAAGGAGGCTCTTGCTCCCTGGCTCCAGGGTGTTGGAGGGAAGTTTGGGTTTGGATCCTGGCTTGGGACCGACTCACTGTGGAACAAGTTACTCAACCTCTGTGCCAATGGGCTGTGGACCTGAGCAGGGGTCTTCTCTGCCTCATTGTGTCCATCCTCCACACTCTCAGCCAGTTCCCAGTCCCAGGGACCTAAGCCCGGCCCCTGGCTGTCCTGACACCATGTTCAGCAGCCTTCGCCTTATCTACGGTCCCGGTGCTATCTCAGCTGATCTTGCAGACCAAACCTGGTGTCCCTGGAGTGTCCACCTCCCCCCAGACCTGCCACCCAAGTCACAGAACAGGTGAGGTGAATTGAGCTATGTGCATGCTCTCAATCAGCTGCAGCTCCCCTTTATTCCCACCCAGATATGTGAGCAAGGAGGGGAGGGGGGATGGGTGTGCGCCCTGCTCCTGGGAGAAACTTTTCCAGGTCTTCCTGAGGCTGGGAGCAGGTAGATGGACACCCAAAAGAGAAAATAATCCTGACTCCACTTCCTGAAAGTATCCATCTGTCTCATTTTTGAAGTTACAGCCCACAGGGCCAAGTTCAACACAGAGAAGGTATCTGGGAAATTGGGCCAGCAGGGCTCATGGGGTCAACCCCGTGCTCTGCAAACCCCACACTCACAGTTCAGGGAAGGTCTGAAACAGCTATGTCCTTCAGACAGTCACCTCCCTGGGAAGGGTCAGGTGTGAAGTGCCACTGCACCCATGAGCCACCCTGGTTTCTCGATACACCGGGAATGCTCCAAATCTGCCCATGTGTCCCTGAGTCCAAGCACGCAGGGAATACATGGCCCAGAAGCAGAAGTCAGTGTGATACTGACACATCTTCAGCGAGAGTCTCAGCTCTGCATTATAGTCCAAGAAGAGCTGCCTGATTGCAGAGACCAAACTGCCCTGCCCAAGCCCCATACATCTTCTGTGTCTTTCCTAGAAAAGAAAGGGGGTGGAGTTAAATTTACAAAAATAAATAAATAAAATTACAAAGACAGCAAAGTTCCTCTACCTAATAAAGATCAAAGTAAAATGGAAATCCACAACTGACATCATAATTAATGATAAAGACTGAATGCCCTCCCTCAACATCAAGAACAGGATGAGGGTGTTCTCTATGGTCACTTCTATCCAACATTGTCCTGGAGGGTTAGCCAGAATAATTAGGCAAGCACAGGAAGTAAAAGGCATCCATACTGGAAAGAGGAAATATAGCAGATTGCATGACTTGGAATAGAGACAACTCTAAAGAATTCACAAGGAAAAAAAGCTATTAGAACTCATAAATGAATTCAGTAAGATGCAGGATATAAGATAAATATACCCAAGTCAGTTGTTGTATTTCTACACACCAGCAATGAACTATTTGAAAATGAAATTATGAAAACAATTTCATTTATAATTGCACCAAAAACAATAAAATGTCTACACATAAAATTAAGGAATTTACGGTCAGTTGCTTTCAACAAGGGTGTCAAGATAATTCAATGGAGAAAGGATAATCATTTCAACAAATGAAAATCATACAATTGCATAAACACATTGATGAAATTGGGCCCCACCATAAGTTTAGAAATTTGACTCAGAATGACCTACTGACCAAATCTAGAAGTTAAAATTATAAAACTTTTAGGGCCCTCCCTGGTGGCACAGTGGGTTAAGCAACGCACTGTGAAGCAAACTGCAGCCACTGCAGCACGAGTTCGATCCCTGCTGCCGGCCAGGGAGGGGACCC
>JAGFMF010012145.1:8662156-8687231 GCA_019455555.1 Galemys pyrenaicus | reverse complement strand
GCCCGCTGCTCCCCTCAGCAGTGTACTTCAGTTGATCTGCCTGTTCTGCTCCCCGCTCTCTGTGGTGAATCTTCTCACCCCCCACACCTCTGGCCTGTACCCCAGTGCTTGTATGCATAAATAAGTAAATCTTTAAAAAAAACTATAAAACTTTTAGAAGAAAACATAGGAGTAAATCTTTGTGATCATGGGTTAGACAAGGATTCTCAATTATGACACCAAGAGCATGAATGAAAAATGAAAAAAAAAACCAGATATATTGGTCTCAACAAAATTAAAAATTCCATGCTTCAAAGAATACCATCAAGAAAGTGGGAAGATAATCTATACAATGGAAGAAAATATTTGCAAGTCATAAGGAACTTGTTACCAAAATATGTAAAGGATTCTTAGAACTCAACAATACAATGACAACCCACTTTTTTATTGGACAAATGATTTGAATAGAAATTTCTGCCCAAAAAAAATCTATGAATGACCAATAATCACATTAAAAGATGCACATCATGATAGCCATTAGGTAAATGCAAATCAAAACCATGGTGAGATGTCACTTCACACCCTCTAGGATGGCTATACTAAAAAGACCCATAATAACAAGTGTTGGCAAGGATGCAGGTAAATTGAAATTCTCACACATTGTTAATGCAAATGTAAACTGGTGTATCTACTTTGAAAAATAGGTTGGAAGTTCCTCAAAAGCTCTAACATAGAGTAACATCTGACCCACAGAGCAATTTCACTCCTAGGTGTATGCCCCAAAATGTCAACACAACAATATGTGCATAGATGTTCGCAGAAGCACTATTCCTAACAGAAAAAATCTGAAAATCACCCAAATGTCCATCAACTGATGGAGAGATCAACAAAATACAGTACATCTATACAACAGAATATTGATTGAGCGATGAAAAGAATGAAGCACTGACACCGCTACGCCATAAATGAACTTTGAAAATGTGATCCCATGGGAAAAAAGCCAGTCACAAAGCAATCACAGATTGTATGGTTCCTACCTTGAACTGATCACTCCCCTCTCATATGCTGAACCTCATCCCACTATGATGAGCTGGGTCTTTGGTTGGGAATTAGGTTTTAGAGGTGAAGCCCTCATGAATGGGATGAGTGAGTACCTGTACCCCTATGTTTATTACAGCACTATTTATAATTGGTAAGACCTGGAAACAACCCAAATGCCCAAAAACAGATGACTGGATCAAGAAGATGTGGTACATACACACAATAGAATACTATTCAGCAATTAAAAAGATAAACTAGAGACATTTGTAGAAAGATGGATGGAGCTAGAAGGAATTATGCTCAGTGAAATAAGTCAAAAGGCAAGAGAAAAATATCAGATGGTTTCACTAGTCTGAGGAATATAAAGAAACAAACAAAAAATGGGGCTCAAGGAAAGGATCAACAAAAATCAATAAAAATACAGTAAGAACAGAAAGACAAAGACAATTCAAAGGCACCATGAGGTGGGTGGGGGGAGGGACTGGGATGAGGGCAGAAAGAGCACAAGGGACTGAGGTGACTGTGCACTGGTGAAATGGTGGTGGGAATTCCATAGGTACTACAATTGATGTCAAATATGTATAAATAATTTAATTTAATTAAAAATAAAAGAAAAATAAAAAGAGACACGAGACAGATGATTCTCTCTCTGTGAGGTCATAGCAAAAACAGAGACTGTCTGCCAAACAGAAGAAAGTCTCCCCAGAACTTGACAGTGCAGGTCCCCTGATCTGGGGCTTCCCAGACTCCAGAACTGCGTGCTATCAATTTCTGCTGTTTAAGCCAGCCAAGTTATAGTATTCGTTATAGCTAAGACAGTCCCATGTATGTGAAATGTAGAATAAGCAAATTCAGAGAGACATAAAGCAGGTTAGTGATTGCCAGGGGCTGAGGAAGGGGAATGGTGAGTGACTACTAATAGGGACAGGATCTCTTTTGGGCTGATGAAATGTTCTGAAGTGAGATAGTAGCTGTGGTTGCACAACTCAATGAATATACGAAAAACTAATTCCATGGGCCCATTAAGAGACTGAATTTTATAGCATTCAACTTATAGCTCAATAAATCTGCTTTTAAGAGAAATATAACACTGCTTCCCTGGCTAGAGGCAGGGGATAAACTGCAAGAACTTCTCATGCCATTGCTGGTCCCCAGAAACCCCATTTGTGAGTTACTTCTGGGTTGGGATTGGTGACCTTTGACATTAACACTTCAGGTGCATGGGACACGGCCAGAGGGGTCTCTTAACTTCTCTGTGGTCTGACACTTGCACTCACTCATGCTCTCTCTACTCATTCACAAGTTGACTCACTCAAACATCCACACACACATCCATTCATTCACTTTCCTACTCACACACTTACTCACTAAATCACACATCCATTCACTCACTCACGTACTCATTCATCCAGACAACCAGGAATATTTATGTGGCAACCTCAGTGACTCCTCACTGCTCCCACAATGAGAGCCTAACTTCTCCTCTATCAAGCTCCAGCTGCTACCCCTGCTCCCATCTTTCCAGCCCAATCTCACAGGGCCTCTTGGAGAACCTCCAGTTGGCCTTGTCCCTGCCTACCTGTGCGTGTCGTGTGCCCTCCGCCAAGAACGCACTTCTTTTTGCCCAGTTCACAATCAGCAGCTTCCCAGGTGGGTAGGCAACCCTGACATGGGATAACCTCTAGGGTCCACACCTGGTTTCTAGGGAAAGAAGGCCCTGCAAAGACACCTCTCACCCCTCGCCTACCTTCTCTGGGGATACTTGGGACATGCTTCCCTGGGCTTCCTTGAACTTCTTTGTATCATATGTTCAGATACTACTTTGTCATCTGGACACTGCCGCAGAGCAGTGCACGGGGTGGTGAGGAGGCGGGTACTAGTCCCTCCTGCTCCCTCCAGTTACCTCTCTGCTCCAGTGAGCCTCAGGGGCCCTGCATCTGGCTGCTCAGTGGATTTGGGAGCAGTGAGGAAGGTCTAGCTAAATGGCCCCCAGCCCCACTCTGAGCTACTTTTAACAGCCTGTGAGGGACCTCAGGCTAGTTTCCTTTGAACATGGGCCTCACCTACTCACTGTGCTCACTGTGTCCCCCCCCAGGACCAAGCACTGTGCGGGGCTTACAGAAATTCTGGTTGAAGTAACAGAACTTGAAAAAGAAATTGAACAAACTCTCAAGGGTTGCCCAGAGCATGGAAAGAAACTGTTTGTAAATCAAAATCCTTTTCCTTTGGCCTCTGGAGAGCACAGCACTTCAAGGCAACCTTTGGCAAATCCTTTGGTAAAGTGTAGAATTTCTTTGTACTGTAAATAGTGCTCACTGAAGAAACTAGAGTCACCCCTCCCTGCCTCTCTTTCCTACCTATTCTCCCTACCCATCCTTCACCTCCTTTTCCTTCTCTTTCTCTATAGATAGATATATATATATATAGATACAGATACAGATGTATAGATCAAATGGATGGATGGACAATGGATTGATGGATGACAAGGGATGGATTGATGGGTGGATGAATGGATGGAAAGATGGACGGAATGAAAATGAATGGATGGATGGATGGATGGATGGATGGATGGATGGATGGATGAATGGATGGGTGGACCGATGGATGGGTGGACAGATATGAATGAACAGGTAGATGACTAGACAGATGCATGGATGAATGAATGGAAGGATGGATGGATGGGTGGATGGATGGATGGATGATGGATGGACAGACAGATGAATTAATAGGTAGATGAATGGACAGATGCATGGATGAATGAATGGAAAGATGGATGGATGGAATGACAATGGATGGATGGATGGACAGATGAATGAACAGGTAGATGAATGGACAGATGCATGGATGAATGAATGGAAGGGTGGATGGATGGATGCATGGATGGACAGATGAATGGACAGGTAGATGAATGAACAGATGCTTGAATGAATGGATGGATGGATGGATGGATGGATGGATGGATGGATGGATGGATGGATGGATGGATGACAGAGCTATAGAATAAGTCAATAAGATTGAGTCTATTGTGTGTTAAGGAATTTACCTGTTCACTGTTTGTACTCCCCAAATCAACATTTAAAGACTTTTGCTGTCATTCATAGGTGTGACAAAGCAGTGGAGAGTGTGAGCCTCCAGATGCACATGTTTGTAGCTGAGGTCAGGCACGGCCATGCTCTGCCATCCAGTTTCAGCTCCCCTGTTGTGAATAAGTATCTTTTGCCATTTCCAGCATGGGTTACAGCGCTGCTGACCATGAGTTCAATGTTAATGAATTGATGGCATATATTAAACAAGTTGTATTGAAACAGAAACACTCATCAAACAAGGCCCTGGAGTGGTCAGTTAACTTTTGTAGAAACAGCCACACTCTTTCCTGAGAAGCTATGTCATTTATGTTCCCACCATCCAATCATACACATTAGCTGTTAGCACTAATTGTTATTTTAGCTGTTCTGATAGGATATAGACATGTCTCCATGTCGTTTTATTCACATTTCCCTAATGGCTAATGATGTTGAACATCTTGTCATGTACTGATTTTCCATCTGTATATCCTCTTTAGTAAAACGTCTCTTCATGTTACGGGAATAAACGAAAACCAACCAAATGATAAAAGCAAAGGCTATTTAGTCTGATAGCAAGGGAGTCAGCCACCATCATTTGCGTGTTGGCAGTGATTACAAGGCAGAGGAGTGAGAAAGCTTTACCATGGAGACGGAAGGCTTCAGATCTTCCACATATGAAGTCTGTTGGCATGGCATTGCTGGAGACACTCAAAGGGGCCAGTCTGGAGTGTATAATTTGCCCCTCTCTCATCAGCCCTAACTTAGAAGTAGGGACAAAAATTATGGAAGTTCAATTAAGTTTCACTCTTTTAGGTCACATGTTACAGAAGTTATTGTTTG
This sequence comes from Galemys pyrenaicus, assembly GCA_019455555.1. Taxonomy (NCBI): domain Eukaryota; kingdom Metazoa; phylum Chordata; class Mammalia; order Eulipotyphla; family Talpidae; genus Galemys; species Galemys pyrenaicus. Next base: position 8,682,306 of record JAGFMF010012145.1, on the reverse strand, counting down.
GCTACCTAGCTTGTCACCAGAGAGGACACTGTAGCTTTCTCCAAGTCCCCACAGCAGGTGGACTTCTGGGGCAGGTAGCTGGAGGGTGTGAGTCAAGGTTCTGTTGGGCTATTTATTCTGCTCATTTTCCTATAGGGTCAGCTTCATTTTTATATTCAGTCTCTCAATGATTTTTTGGCAATGTTTTCATTGCACTAGTTGTATTGTTTGCCTTTTACTGTTGAGGTAAGAAAAGTTTATCAAGAATCTAGTATAAGACCTCTGCTGGAGAAGAGTTTTGTTAATATTTTCTCCCAGTCTGGAACTTGTCTTTCAGTCCTTTTCATAGGGTCTTTTGCAGATTAAAAGCTAATTTTGCTGTTGTCCACTAGATCAATGTTTCCTTTAATGGATCAGGCTTTTGGCATCAAGTCTAAGAACTCTACATTTAGTTTTAGGTCCCAGAGGTTTTCTTCTATGTTTCTTCCTGAAACTTTTATAGCTTCATGCTTTGCATTTAATCTGTGAACGTTTTTGAATGAAATTTGAGGTTTACATTGAGGTTCTTTTTTATTGAAGTCTGACTGCTCCTGCACAATTTATTCAAAGGGCTGTATTTCCTGCTTTGAATTACTTTTGCACCTTTGTTAAAAATCAGTTGAACATATATGCTTGTGTTTGTTTCTGAATTCTCTATTCTGTTGCATTGGTATTTGTGTCCATCTGGCCATCAATACTAGACTGTAATGATTGTTGCAGGTACAACCTGTCAGCTAGAGTGATTCCTCCCACTTTTTGTTTATTTTGGAGGTAAGTTCATTTTAATTTTTGACTGTTCTATTTTTATTCTATTTGTTTGTTTGTTTATACAAGAGCTGGGCTTCAGGCCAGAGGTGTGTGTGGGGGTTGTTGGGAGGATTCACCAGAGACAGAGTAGGAAGCAGAATAGGTGGATCCAGTAAAATACACTGCTGAGGGGAGCAGTGGAGGAGACAGGAGAGGTCTGCTGCACCATTTGGGTCAGCTCCCGTGCTGGGGATCGAACTAGTACTGGAGTAGCTGCGGACAGCTCCATAGTGCTGTGCTTGACTCCTTCCGCCATCAGAGGAGCCCCTCTACTTTTTATTTTTAGAGAAAACAAATACCGGTGATGATCCCTGCCTTATACCAGCTTCAGCCTTTCTCCCACCCCCACCTCCTATTAACCTCAGTTTGGTTATCATGAACCACTAACATTTTATTTGGTTTTCTCAGTTCATCTGTGTTGTTTCCTCATACTCCCCTACATGTGAAATCATCCAATATTATCTAGAGATCTCTTACTGACTTTGCCAAAGTCCTCTGTAGGTCCTTCCATTTTGCTGTAAAAGACAGAATTTTATCTCTCTTTATAGCTGAATAGTATTCCATTGTGTGCATATGCCACCTCTTCTTCATGCAGTCATCTATCAGTGGGCACTTTTTTTGCCTTTGTAAATAATGCTGCATTAAGGACTGCATTGCGTACACTTTTTCAAGTTGATGGTTTTGTGTCCTTCAGCTAGGTACCCAGAAATGGGATCCTGGGTAAAATGATATTTCTATTTTCAGTTTTTTAAGAAAGGGACAGATGGCTTCCCAAAATGCCTACTCCAACTTACAAGGTCTCCTCTTTCCATGTCCTCTCAGCACTTGTTAGGAGTCTTTGATTTCTGCCATCCTCACAGGTGTGAGATGATACTTCATTGTGGTTTTGATTTGCATTTCTCTTGTTAAAAGTGATGATGAGCGTTTTTTTTTTTCCACATATCTGTTTGGCCACCTGTATAATCTCTTTAGAAAGTGTCTATTCAGATCTTTATTGATTTAAAAAAATTTTGTTTTGTCTATTCTATGTTCTGTGCCTTTCCATATAAAGTTTAGAATAAGCTCATCCATGTCTACAAAAAAATTTAACTAGAATTTAGACAGCAATTGCATTAAACTTACAGATCAATTTGGTGATAATTTGCATCATTACTTTGTTGAACTTTCCAACCTGAGTGTCTTTCTTTTTATTTAGTTCTTTGGTTTCTTTCATCAGCATTTTGTAATTTTCAGAATACAGATCATATCAATGCATTGTTACATTGATGCCAAAGAATTTAATTTTATTCTGGGTAATTGTAAATGATACTGCATGTTTAATTTTGGTTTCCACATCTTTGTTGTTAGTGTATAAAAATGCAATTGAATTTTTGTATTGATCTTGTATACTGTGAACTTACTGAACTCACTTACTAGCTATAAAAGTTTTTATTTTAAATAGACTTTATTGTTTTAGAAGTTTTAAGTTCATAGCAAAGTTGAGCAGGAGGCATAGACTTTCCTAATATTCTCTCCTATTATCAACATTCTCCTTTCCTACAATTGATGAACCTGCACTGACACGATTACACTCGTGTTCACGCTTGATCTTATACATTCTATGTGTTTGGACCAATGTCTAAGTGATTAATCATTTTAGTACCACTGCTCTAAAACTCATTAAAAAATCATTTATTGAATCCTCCAGTCCATGAACTAGAACTGGTTGGAACCAGTTTGAAACAGACAGAATCGGTTCCAGCTGGTTTGAGTGAGGCAGAGCCGGTATCTGTCGGTTTCAGCTTCAATTGGTTTTGGTTGATTTCACTTTCAGTTGGTTTGAATAAACCAGTACCAGTTTCAACAATTTTGAGATGGTGGGGTCCTGTGTCAGTACTTGTCAGATTCTGTTGTTTTCAGTCTCTAATTCTTTGAAAAAGTCAGAACCAGTTTCAGGTGTTTTCAGTTTCAACTGGTTTGAAGACAGAACCAGTCAGAATCACTTATAGCCTGTTTGAACCAGTCAGAACTGGTTATAACCAGTCTTGGCTGGCTTTAACCAGTTCAAACCAGTCAAAACTAGTTTGAGCTCATTGGAACCAGCTTGCAGCAGTCAGAACCAGTTTCAGCCAGTTTGAGCAGCTGAGAGCCAGTTTGGGCTGGTTTGCGCAGGTAGGACTTGATGCCTGTTGGTTTCAATTTAGTTGGTTTCACTTTCAGTTGGTTTGAACAAGCCAGAACCAGTTTTAGGTGTTCTCAGTTTCAATTGGCTTGAACAAGACAGAACTGGTCAGAACCACTTACAGCCATTTGACCCTGTCCGAACCAATTAGAACTGGCTGAAACCAGATTTAGCCAGTTGGAATTGGTTAAAACCAGTCAAAATCAGATTAAGTCAGTTTGAGCCAATCAGAGTCGGTTTCTGTTGGTTTTATTTTTAGTTGATTTTTGTTGGTTTCACTTTCAGTTGTTTTGAACAAGCCAGAGCTGGTCTTAGCAATCTTGAGACAGTGGGAACCAATGTCAGTAGGTTTCAGATTCATTTGTTTTCAACGTTAGTTCTTAGAACAAGGCAGAACCGATTTCAGGTGTTTTCAGTTTCAGTTCTTTGAATGAGGCAGAACTGACTTCAGGTGTTTTCCATTTCTATTAGTTTGAACAAGACAGAACTGGTCGGAACAGGTTTCTGGTGGTTTGAGCCAGTCAGAACCAGTTTCAGCAGCTTGAACTGGCTCCAACCTTTTCAAACCAGTTCTGGCTGGTTCAGACAGCCTGAAACCAGTTCCAACCAGTTGAAACCAGTTCCAACTGGCTCAAATAATTAAAAAAAAACATTTCCAGCTGGCTAAAATAGCTGAAACCAGTTCTGACTTGTTCAAAGCAACCAAAACTTATTGACACTGGTTCTCACAGGCTCAAACCAGCTCAAATCAGCTGAAACTGATTCTGACCCATTCCAAAAAAGTTTAAACCAGTTCTGACTGAAACTGATTCTGACTGGCTCAAAATGTTGAAACCAGTTCTAACTTATTCTAATAAACTGAAACCAACTGACAATGGCCCCAGCTGACTTGAATGTGCTAAAACCATTTCAGACTGGTTCAAACCAGCTGAAACTGGTTCTGATCAGTTCAAACTGGTTCCAGGCAGTTCAAACAGACTGTAACCAGTTTTGACTGGTTCAGAACAGCTGAAACTGGTTCTTTGTTCAAAGCAACTGAAACTGAAAACAACTGATGCTTTCTCTTCCTCTATTAGTATTATCATTTGATTTTTCTTCTTTAGCTTAACATGACAGATTATATCAATTGATGTGATAATTTTTGTGCTTTTTAAGACTTATTTATTTATGCGTATAAGAATTGGGGTACAGGCCAGAGGTGCAGGGGGTGAGAAGAGTCACCAGAGACAGATTGGGGACCAGAACAGACAGATCTACTGAAATACACTGCTTAGGGGAGCAGCGGGTAAGGCAGGCAAGGTCTGCTGCACCATCTAGGTCACCTCCCTGGTTGGAGATCAAAATCGTGCTTCAGTGGCTGTGCATAGCTTCATAATGCTGTGCTTAACCCCTTGAGCCACCAGGGAGGCCCCTGATGGATGATTTTTGAATCATTAATGGAATACTATCAGCTTTGTATGCCTGAGATAAATCCCATTTTGTCATAGGAGTATAGTTCTTGTTATATATTGTTTAATCTATTTGCTTATATTTTATTGAGGATTTCTGTATCAATGTTAAAGAAAGTTATTGGTTTACAGTTTTCTTGTAATGCCTTTTTCTTAGGTAAGAGCCTCAGCTCATGTAGGGCAGGGTGGTCCATTTTAAGGACCCTGCCTTCTTTCCCGCCTGAGATGGGATCATTAAAATATTCTTAGTAGATGATGGGCCTGACCTGATCAACTTACTAGGGTCACAAATTTAAGAAGCTGGAAGTCACCGCTCTTATTCTTATTGACCTGGGGCAAGGAGAGTGCTACAGCAGAAGAGGAGCCGGCTCCTAGGGGCAAAGGGAGGAAGCAGTGACAACAGTTAGGAGAATGCTACAATAATTCAAGACAGGGTGTTGACTGGAATGGGGATCAGAGCTGTAGTTATGGAGTTGATAAGAAATGTTAGTGGTCAATTTCTGGAAATCTTTTAAGAGAGCCAGAAGGTTTGCTGATAGATGTGACATGGATGTGAGAAGGATAGAAGGTCAAGCAAGGCTCCAGTTTTCTTGCCTGGGCTGTTGGGAATAAGGAATTGCCTTAACTGAGATGAAGGGGATGATGAGAGCAGCAGGTTAGGAAAAAGACAGGTGGAAAGCAGGACTTCAATTGGAATGGGTGAGGGACATCCGATACCTATTGGATACCCCATCAGAGAAGCTGAGTGGGCAGTTGGAGGTACTTCAAGGAGAAGCACAGGTTGAAGTTAATTTGTGGAGCCATCAGTATAGGAATGGCATGTAATGGATGAGGTCCCCAAGGGAGTGAGAGAAGGTAAGGAGAAAAGGACTGAGGATGGAGGGTACATGCACAGGTCTAGTTGCCACAGAAGAATCAGCAAAGAGATGGCAAGGGACAGCCGGGGAAGCAGGAGGAAAACTAGGGGGGGTGTGGGGGCAAAGGGGAAAGAGGGCTTCAAAGAGAAGGGAGTGATGGACCTAGAAAGAGGACAACTGAAAACTGCTCACTGGATGGGCCAGTGTAGAGGTCTCTGGTCACTTTCACGAGCAGTTTTGGAGGAAGGGATGAGACTGAATCCTGATGTGTGTGTTAAAAGAAAATTGAAGAGTAGGAGATAGTGAATATAGAAAATGTTTTCTATAAAGAAATATGTTTATAGTAGGATAGGGATTTTCTTTGTGGTTGTAAAAGTAAAATACTGGCATGTCTACACATGGATGGAAATGATCCAGTGAAAAGGGAAATTTTGATATGCAGGAAACGAGAATAGACAAGAAAAGATGAAAGCTAATACACAATGGCCTTGGCAAGGGACATCGGAGCCTCAGACCCATGATGAATTTTCCCCAGGGTCTTCAACAAAGGTGCACATTGTTCCAGATGTTTATCTGTGCACAAACCAAGATGGATAGAATATTTCTGCATCATGTTGCTCATATTTCAACAACTTGTTTTCTTTACTCAAAAAGAATTGCAGAGCTCCTCCCATGTTAGTTCACAGAGCTCAAAATCAATCTTTTTCATGACTGCTTAGTATTCAGTAGTATAGATGCACCATTATTTATGGAACCAATCTCCGCTTGATGGACATTTAGGTTGTCGCCAATGTTTTATTGCTATTACAAATAATGTTGTAGACAAATTCCTAGCACAAATGCACATCCTTGAGCTTTTCAGAATCACTCACTTCCAGAAGTCAAACTGTGGGGTCAAAAGGGGTGTATTTTGAATCGTGGCAGATATTGCTCAAGTGTCCCCTACAAAGAATGCTTCAGACCATGCCCCTCATGGTGTAGGAGGGTGCAAGTTCAATAGCAGATTTGGTTAAAGGGGGTTCAAATTTCACGTGGTGTCAGAACCTTGATCAACAAGCCACTTCCCCCATCTCCAAGTTGCCAGGATTTGCTAACCAAGACTGGGAACTGGAGAGGCCGAGAAAACAGGGACAAGAGTACAGATCTGGGGAGCTGTAGGTGCTTCACGGTAGGGAGACTGGGCCTCTTAAACAACTCTTGTGGGGGTCTGAGTAAGATGCTCAGCTCTCACAGACTGTTGGCAACAAACTGCTTCCTGAGACACAGGACCAGGGAGGTAACGAGCATGAAAAGCGCGTTTGAACACAGGGTGAGAGCTGCAGGCACCCGCTGATACTCCTCTTCCCTTCTGATCAACCAGCCACTGCAGCACGAGGTCAACCCCTTTTTCTTTTTTTTTTTTTTTAAGATTTTATTTATTATTTATGCATTCAAGAGCTGAGGCACAGGCCAGAGACGCAGGGGGTACAGGATTCACCAAAGACAGAGTAGGGAGCAGAACAGGCAGATCAACTGAAATACACTGCTGAGAGGAGCAGCGGGGGAGGCAGGAGAGGTCTGCTGCGCCATGTGGGTTCCCTCCCTGGCCGGGGATGGAAATCACCCTGTAGCAGCTGTGGAAGCCCCACAGTGTGGCGCTCAACCCCTTGCACCACCAGGGAGGCCCCCACAGTCCCTTTTCTGTCAAGGACAACATTTCCCATACTTAAAAATGTTATTCACAGTCTGTTGTCTGGCTCCTCTCTCTTGGTGGAAAGCCACTCCCATTCCTGGATTTCCCACTAATGAATACCCAGAGAGAACTCTCCGCCTCTAGTAATCCCTCCCCACCTTTTTGTTCATATGTTAAAGTGATGGAATCAAACCAAGAGATTTTTTTTGTCTGCTTTAAAATAGATGAAATTAATTTAATACATTTTTAGAAAAGTTTATATCAAAAGAAAGTTGCAAGAAGAGTACATTTCTCATACCTCTCACCCAGTTTTACCCCCAGAGATGTCTTAGATATGCCAGGTTCTTCTGTTAAAACTACAAAACCAATATTGACATATTGCTCTTTTTAAGAATTATTTATTTATGCAGATAAGAGCTGGGGTACAGGCCAGAGGTGGTGGGGGGTGAGAGGATTCACAGAGACAGAGTGGGGAGCAGAACAGGCAGATGGACTGAAATACACTGCTGAGGGGAGCAGGGGGCGAGGCAGGAGAGGTCTGCTGCGTGCCATATGGGTCCGCTCCCTGGCCAGGGATTCAACTCATGCTGCAGTGGCTGGTTGATAGCGTCATAGTGCGGTGACTTAACCCTTGCGCCACCAGGGAGGCCTGATGTATTACTCTTTACTCTCAACTTTGTTTGGTTTTCCCAAGTGTTTCTTGTCTGTTGCGGGCTGCAGCCCAGGGCACCACAGGTAAGTCCTGCCATCTTACCCCAACCGACCTGTGAGCTTCAGTCTTTCTTTTGCCTTATGAGGAGACCTGTCTGAGGAGTCCCAGTCAGGAATTTTGCAGACTGTTGCTCAGTTTGAATTTTGCTCGGTGTTTTCTTCATGACCAGACTGGAGTCAAGGGTTTGGGGGAAGAACACCACAGAGGCCAAGCTCCCTTGACACGACACCATATTGTGGCGCGTGCCGCACACGACTTACCATTGTGGTATTACCCTCTGCTTATAACCACTTGGGTAAGGGTGGCGTTGACCAAACTTACTGACTAGTGGGGGTCAGGGAGTTAAACTTCACCTCTTGGAGAGGGTAGTATAAATTATTTGGAGGTCTCTAAGGAAGATTTGTCTCTTCTCTCATTTATTTATTTACTCAATTATTTATTTCAGTATCAGCTCATGAATATTTTATACATTGGGTTATAGCCAGCACTGCATTATTTATTTTGTTTCTCAAATTGTTCCATTTGGGGAGTCCCTTCAGTCTCCCCAGACCTCCATCGCTCTGGTTTTTGCACACATACTTCCTGGCACTATGTGATGCTCCAGGCTCATCTGTCTTCTTCCTCATCTTAGAATCCACCATTTTGCTAAGGATGTGTGATTTCTTTTATTGGAGAATAGTATTGAAACCAAGATCTGGACACTAGACCAAGGAATCTTGAAAGTACCTCTGGTGCTAAAACTATAGGACTCTGTAATAGTATAAAAGTTGCTCCAATGTCAATAAATTATTGGGAGGAGGAAATGAGATTGGCCTCGTTCTACAAGTGTTAGCACGGTGCTTTTTCCTCTTTCCTTGGGCTTCTCATTACTTTTTTTTTTCCCCATCCCTCTCCCCTCTCCCACCCAATCCGCTGTCCCCCCAGAATAAACCCAGAGTCCCAGCTGAATACAGGTCAGGGGTGGATGCCCAGAGCCCACAGCTGGTGCCCACAGCAGCCCCTCCATCTGCTTCCAGCCCTGCCTCCCAATCGCGAATCTTACCTGATGGTAATTAGTTCATTATGTCTAAAGCGGCTCTATTCCCCCTGAGGCTTTGCAGTAATTACAAGGTGGTATATTATTGGAAATGATTTATGGGACTAAAAGCTTTGGATGAAGATCCCAGTGCAGGACTTTGGGCCTAAGTTAAGCATCGTGGCCTTGGATCACAGGTTGGGTCTGAACCCAAGACTGGCAGTGAATCCTGCCCCTGCCCACTGCACTCACCCTTGATTTCCAGGTGTCCCCCAACTATAGACAAGGAACGTGAGGCCCAGAGAGGGGAGGCAACTAACCCCTAGTTTCCCAGCTAGGAAGTCGGGGCGGGGGGTGTCCTCTGTGTGCCAGACTCCTCTTCTGGGGCTCCCTCCCTGCTTCCACCCCTGCTTCCCAGCCCTCCTCAGAGGAAAGCACAGACAGGAGAGTGGAGACCCCCCCTTCCCCAAAAGCAGCAGTGTGGGCAAATCCAGGCCCATCCTAGGCCTACACCACACCGCACGCCCTCCTGAGGACCCAGGGCTGCCATTCCCGCAGGCGCCGGCTTTAACCATTACCTTGGAGGGGGATAGCCAGGAGCAAACACAGAAGACCTGCCTCTGTAACTGGAGGTGCCTGGGCTCCCTTGCATGCAGACGCCCCTGCAATTGTGTGCCAGCAGCCTCTGTCCGAGCTGAGAGCCGCCCAAACGAGGCGTCCCTCTGCCCTGTGGAGCCCGGGCTGGGGTGCCTCGTGGGGGATCAGTGTGCAGGCTCTGGCCAAGGCTCAGCTTTGTATCCTCAGCAGGTGGAGGTGAGACTTAGCCACGCCCCCAGGCTCTCTGAATCCCATTTTCTCACCTGAGAAGTGGGAACTCTAATTCCTTCTTTGGAACTCAGTTTTCCCCTCAAAAGGTGAGAAAACTAAACTCTAAATTCAATTATGGGTAAGCTCAGCGAGGACCCCCACCCGCTGCTGCTGTGTCCCCAGCACCCACACATGTGCGGTGACAACCAGCGCTGGAAACCCGCCCCAGGTCAGACTCGCTGAGGTCCCACCTGCCAAGCTGCTGCGGACCTGGGCCTGTGAGGCCCCAGGAGCTGGGACCGCAGACCTGGGCCTGTGAGGCCCCAGGGGCTGGGACGTTCATTCAGCCAGAGGAATCTGGAGGCTCCTTCCAGTCCGCTGATGGTCACAGAGCAGCTGCCCCAGCCCCCCGAGACACCCCTAATTGCATGGAGACCCCCAGCTGCCAAGCACCAGGAAGACCTGGGCATTCCACAAACCTCACGACGGGCTGGCTCCCGCGGGCTTGGATGCAGGGTGCATCCTGGGGAGCCCCACTTTTTCTGCCGGTTCCCTCGTGCCGGAACATCTCTTCCTCACAGAACAGCAGGCTGCCTGTAGGGCACTGGGGCTGCCCTGCAGGTCACCTGGAGGACTGAAGTTCTGGAAGGCCAGTGAGAGGACAGGCAGGACTGAGCGGCTCAGCTCCTTAGTCACCACGGGGCTGAGGAGAACGCGAGCATGGGGAGAATGCTGATGCTCCCTCTCCTGTAATCAGGGTAGGCCTGGACCACCTCAAGTGTCCCCCAGGCTGGGACACCTTCAGGCAAAACCACTGCTCCCAAGGGGGAGTGAGACATCCCCACGGCCCCTCACCTGTGGGGTCAGAGCTGGGTCTGGGATGGGAGCAGGAAATGCCTCGCCGAGTGGCTCAGGAAACAATCCAGGACAGGCTGTCCCTGGGACAGGAGCAGACGTGGGCCGGCGGACAGGCCCCACTCTGCCTGCTCCCCTCCTCGACCCGTGTCATGGTGACGGCCCCGCATTTCCTGTGGAGCATGTTCCAAGTGATGTGTTCCCTGCCTGACTAAAGCGTAATTCATTTGAGGCTCTCATGGTTATTTCATGTCTCCAAAGCATATTTTTCACAGGACGATCAATTCCAGGAAAACACCTAGAGCCTGTGGAAATTAAATGTATTAACAATTGAAAAGTGGCCGATCTTGCAAGGAGGGACCTTTGATTAAGATCCACAAACATGTGAACTGTGGGTTCTGCTGCTGGGAGCACTAGATAGGATTCATGTGGGGGGTCCAGGATGTGGGGGGTCCAAGAGGCTTAGTATTTTATTTTTCCCCAGTGGCTGAACTTAAACTTCACTTCTGAGTCCACAGAGGATGATGAGAGGAGACTCATCAGAGAGCAAGGCAGCCCCAAAGGTAGACAGAGGGGCCCTTGCAGGTTGCCCCACAGGGGTCTCTTCCCCAAACTCAGTGACCATGTTGGGGAGCATCCTCTGTTTCCCAGTCTGGGCATCTGCACCCTCACATGCTCAGAGGCAGGTGGGATCAGGGAACCCAAAATACCACCTCACCACCATAGCCCCCTAGGAAAGGAGGCCGGGGTAACACTCAGATCCCTGCCCACCCCCTTGGACACGCCACTTACTCCTCTGCACCTCAGTTTCCCCACCTGTGATGCTGTGTTCCTGTCTTCTCAGGACTTCCCACGCGCACAGGAGCCATTGGGAGGGCCTGGAACGGCACTCAGTGAGGCTCGGCTAGGACCAAGCTCATCTGCAGAGCCGTGGAGCGGACCTGGGGCTAGAACCAGCGTCGTGATGCCCAAACACTGACTCTGCTGCCGCAGGCACTGAAGCAGCGTCCCTCCCCTGATGCAGCAACAAGTCCTGTGGTTGCGTCTCCCTGGCCACATGCCCTTGACAACAGTCAAAGATGCAGAACTCATCAGGGCCCCACTCCCGAGGCCCCTGCACCACCCCCAAGGGAGCACCTTCCCTACCGGCTCCCGCCTCCCTCCGTGGCTCCGCATCCATCAGCCACTGGGACAGGAGCTGGCGCGTTTGCAGAGAATTCCTGATGCTGGCCGGGCCCCTCTGAGGACTCCCACGTGTCCCCCATAATGACATTCATTAGTCTGTCTGACATCAATACTGTTCTCAGGTTAATATGTTTAACTTAATGAGGCATCTATTTTCAGTTAGAAAACTCCTGAAGAAGCATGTTTTCTCCTGATGAGCTAAGCTGATGAGTAGATTAATCCTAGACTTGAACAAGCTGACTAAGAAAATGAATCCAACCCACTTCTTTTACTTCTTTAGTTATGGACTGCACTTAAATCAATTTGCATAAAGCTGCTCATGTCTGAGGGGAAGAGAGAGGAAGAAGACCCCGGCTTGGCTTGGTGATTTGTCCTCCAGGCGTTTCCCGCTCACCCCCAGCCTCAGTTCCAAGGAGATGAGACCGAGGTCCACAGTCTGAGATGGGGGGCGGGAAGGGAGGGGGTGGGGAGAGCACCCGGATTGAGCAGCAGGAGGGCTGGGTGACAGAGACAGCAGCCTCAGAGCACAGCAGGAAGTCCTGCTGACCCTTCGCTGTCATTGTCAGCTTTTCGGGGTTCCCTGTGCCAAGCTCCTAGTGGCATTTAATAGACACTCGTTGAATGAGTGAGCTAAATGCCTGTAGGGCTAGAGAAATCAGGTCTTGCCACCCTCCCACCACTGTGATGATGGACACCTGCGGTGCTGCGAGCATTCCAGGGTGGGCATGCGCAGTGGGCGCACCTGAGTTGGACACGGGCTTAAATGGGTGGCGTCATGAGGACGCCAGGACCAACAGGACCAACAGAACAGACCAACGTGAGCAGCAGTGAAAGCGAGAGCAGCAGAGAGAGAGAGAGAAGAAGCAGCCGAGAGGGTGGGATGTGCTGGGGGCTGGGAGGCCTGCCAGCCTCCTGGCACCCCAGCACCCATGCCTGCCATGCACCTGGCCACCTCTGACAATAAAAAGCATAAAAGCCACCGAGGGCTCCAAGACTCCCTTCCCTGACCCATCTGCCCAGAACCATCCCGAACCTTGCTCCTGTGCGGCCTTCCTGCCGCTACAATGCCCAACAAGTGATGGGTATTACTGCTGTTCAAGGCATCACACACTCACATGAGGGAGGAGTCGCCTGGGTCCCCGACTTCTGGTGGGGGAGCCAGTGAGCGGGACTCCTGGCCTAAGAGTCTAGGATGATCCCTGCTGACTTTGCCAATGGATTTGCCCCATTTTGGGCACTGAGAGCCACTGCAAGCTGTGAGATGCCAGCCAGCATGTACTTTGCTTCTTCGGGGTGGTGGGGCGGCTGGCAGGCCATGCCAGTTCACTGCCTGCAACCTCCTGCCTCAGAGAACAGAGTGAGCCTCCGTGCCACGCTGCACCCATCCTGCTCACTCAGGGAGTGAGCCCAGCCCAGTTTTGTGTGTCAGAGACCCGAGTGGATGGGACTTAGAGACAGGCTGGGCTGCGGAGTCAGAGACCGGTCGGGCGGCCACAGCAAGAATCCAGGCGGATGATGGTGCGAGTGTGACAAGCCCACCCTGCAGGGTTCAGAGAACGTTTGCTCAAAGTGCCTGCACAGATCCTGGCACACAGTAGGTCGTCAGGAGGTGGTAGCTATAATGAGATGATTCGACGGAGCTGAGGTGTTTGAGGAACACAGTGAGCTGCCTCCCCTCATGGCCCTGGTCCCAGTTGCTTTGTCCAGCCTCCCAAGGAGAAGAAAAAGATGAACTGTCAGGTTTCAGAGAAAATTCGCTGAAGGTAATTTGTAGAGGGGACACCCTACACAGGAGGGGCCCTGTGCAGGGAATGATAGCACCAAGAATCAAGGACCCTTTGCCTGATGCTCATAAACACCAAAAATACGCCACCAGGGTCTTGCAAAAGGAAAGGACTTTAAAATGGAGCTGACTCAATAGGAAAGAGGTGCTCCAGAGTCTTACCTGCTCCCCAAATGACCAGGGTAATAGGCTTGTATCACATGTGGGGAAGGGGGTCAGAACAAGAGTGCAGAATTCCTCAACAATATGGGTTTGGCAGGGGTCACCGGGAAAAGTAGAGAGCAACGCGGGAATGCAGGGGGGGCCCGCGCACTTTATATGGTGATGTCCTCTACAGGCTGGTGGTCAGAGCCTCTGATGCATGGACACCTCACGGACCGCCCTTGACCTGGATTCGTTATCAGGAGAGGCAGAATTGCTCAGGAAAAACAAGTTCGTCCTAGTACTGGAACAAGGGGATCCTAAGTTATCCAATTTTATCACCCAAGTTAAAAAAACAAAACAAAAATGGTCAGAATTGACTCCTAGGGCCTCCCTGGTGGTGCAAGGTGTTAAGTCTCAGCACTATCAAGCTATCACCAGCCACTATAGCACACATTTAGTTCTGGGCCAGGTAGCTGACCCCCAAGACACAGCAGACCTCTCCTGCCTCACCTGCTGCTCCCCTCAGCAGTGTATCTCAGTAGATCTGCCTGTTCTGCTCCCCGCTCTGTCTCTGGTGAATCATCTCACCCCCTGCGCCTCTGGCCTGTACCTCAGCTCTTGTGTGCATAAATAAATAAATCTTGAAAAAAAAAAAGAATTGACTCCTAGCTCAGCTATGGGTAGAAAGAATCTAGGGCTCGTTTTAGGGTGGGCTTCCACTTCAGGGGGCTGGTCTCAGTAAGGGCTTTACAGTGACGGAGGAAGACAGGGAAGTAGGATTAGGTAAGTGACAAACGCTGATTTTTCACAGGTTCAGTGGAAAATTTTGAAGGGGAAATTCATCTTTAAAGGCCAAGTCCTCTTTTTTCAATCTACGTGAAGTCAGTTGAGGCATCAGAGTACGTACGTGGCAACATGATGACGTGCGTCCCCCAAGGTCACACCCTCTCCGCCTCTGCTATGTCCTCCAGATGGGACTCTAACCGGAGGTAATTACGTCAATAGCCTGCTGTGGCCACGCGGGCGGGAGATCACAAGCATTTCTTTGGGAATGAAACTGACAGCCACTAGGGCTCAGCAAATGTGGCTTTTAAGTGCGAGTGTTGGGGAGAAGGAGGGGTCTGGAAAGCAAAGACAGCCCCGGGGCAAATCCACTTCTTTTCAAAGGCAGCTTTCATGATTGTTGGCTTTGTTCTCCATGGACATTTCTGGCAGAGAATTCAGAGGCAAGGTCAGACATCACCCCAGTGAGTAAAGAGGGGGAGACACATTTGAACGGGACCTGAGCTGGGCTGGACTCTTGAGTGGGAGACGGGCTCTCTCACAACCCAACAGTGTTCCGGAACCTGTGCTTCCCATCTCTGGCCTCAGTTTCCCCAATGTGTGAAACATACCCAGGGGGCCAGTTGGGGTCTAAGGAGCTTCCTGAGTCAAAAGTGGTAATAATGCTGAGCGGGTGGGTGAGCAGCGGTGGGGGGAGGCAGGAAGGATGACCCTGGTGCTCTCCCCTGTTTAAAATGCTACCTTTACCACTTGTGTCCGCAGCCAACCTGCAGCCACCAGGTAGTGGGGGAGGGTGTTGTGTGGCCACCAAACCCCACTGAGACTCAACCCAGGTGGCAGACATTAACTATGTGGCACCGATGTCCCTATTCTGGGAAGAGTCCTCCAACGATGAGGTAGCTGGTACAGAACACGTAGCTGCACGTGCCTGCCACATGTCTGGCTTCCTGGCTCTCTCCCGTCATCCCCGATGTCACAGCCTCCACTGGACAGCATGCCTCTCTGTCTTGCTCCCCATGCTCTTGCCCTGTGTTTCTTTCACCTCCCAGTTGGCCACAGGCATTGAATCCCTGTCTTAACTTTTGCCAAAAGGTGCCTGAACACTAAGACAGTAAGTGAGAGAGAGATGGCACGGGGCACTGGGGAAGGTGCTCGTCAGGTCCAGAGGTGGGTCAGGTACCAGGAACTCTTGAGCTGAACACAGCGCATGTGTATGTGTATGTGTGTGTGTGCGTGTGCGTGTGTGTGTGTACGTGTGTGTGTGTTCACGCTAGGATACAAAGTTTGTCTCTAAGAACAGGCCCTTTTATTGATATCCCCAGAATATGTTGAGAGGTGGGAGTGACAGAAGTCACACTGGACAGACAGACCCTAACCCAGAGTATGCGAACCAAAAGTTTCATTTTGTCAAATGACATGCAATGAGCGAGTTAGAAAATACAGGAGCCACCAGAAGAATAATGAGTAAATGCCCGATGGAGGGCTTGAGTCGGTAGCACATTCTGCAAGGAGTGAGCGAATGAACTGATGAGAGAATCCACGATGTGAGGGAGGAGCTGAGCACACAGATGGAGCACGGAGGGGAGGCTGGCAAAAGACATGCCGTGGAAGCAGGAACGCCCGGATCAGGGAATAAGCGCATGAAGACGGGGGCGAAGAAAAGGAAAAGGTGAGTGAGTGATGGAGCAGATATGAAGGCATAGCAAGTAAGCGAATGAGGAATTGTGGAAATGCAAACCTGGCTAGAAGGTCCCATGTGTGCTGGCCGGACAGGATCGGAGGGCCCTGGGGCGGCAGAAACCGTCCCAGGAAAGCGTCTCCCCTCAGACATCTGGACCAAGGATGTGACAGGTCAACAATGTTCCCCCAAGAGGTGTCTAAAGTGGCTTCAGTTTGGATTTACTAAAAACATCATTAAGCAAATATCGATGCTGTTTCAATGTGGGCCACTCTCTGGGATAATCTCTGGGTTCGTGCAGAGACACATGGAGTTGATTCTGTTGTTTTCACCATAGGTCACAGATAATTACCCATTATGGAGCCAACCCTGGCATAGAGATTTTAATAATCTCTATTTACATAACACATTCTCACTGCCTCCTTACAAATTAACCTCTGGGACGTGTAATTAATGTCATCGTGGGAAAGTTTGCCGTGTGGCCTGGAGACAGGAGCGGAGTTGTCTGTGCGGGTGGTCCTGTGAGACCCCCAGGCCAGTGGCGCTGTGGACAGAGCTCAGGTTTGGGAGGTCACTGCCCTGCCCAGGCCACGGTCACCTCCCCTGTGGATGAGGCTGGTTCCCTAAATAACTGGACTCACTGGGTAATTGGGAGCGCTCACTCTCTATTCAGTTCAGTTCAGGTTCAGATCTAGTGACTCACAGGAAGGACCCCCCACCCTAGTCCGGCTAGTTCCCATCGGCCAGAATAGCTGTGCCCACCACCCTCGCCTGCAGGGTCTCTGCCACCTGCCAGGGCGGAATTACTCAAACAAGCAATTATAGCCTCCGTTGGGGCTCAGAGTCAGGCGCCTCGCTCTCTGGTCTCAACAAAACCTGTGTCCGCAGCCCTGCTGGCCTCTCTGCTCCCATCAGCCCACCTGGCAGGGCAAACAGAGACACGGATGCTGGTCTCTTCTCTGTGTGGCTGGGGAGCCACTTCATCCGATGCAAGGTGGGGACTCCCTCTCCCCAAGGAAATGAGTAAGAAGTGATCAAAACAGAGTCGCAATGACAGGAGATCAGTTATGAAAATATGTACTTGCATAGATATGGAAAAGGGATGAAAGAAGACATAAGCTACTATCTTTGGAGGTGAGATGCCAGTGTTTTCTATACGTTGTGCACATTCCAAGTGTTTCACAGCAAGTGTACATTATTACCTAGATTGAAAGAACACTGGGTAGCAGGCAGAACACCTGGCCAGGTGGGGGCGCCCGTCCAGGCTGCAGCCTCTCCCTCCTGCTGGTCCCTGGTGCTCTTGGCATCTGTCCCGCCCAATTAGCCCTTTATTATAGATAATTTTGTTCTCTAATTGTCTGCTCTGCATAATTTAACACAGTCATACACTGTCTTGTTCTCAAACGTTTAATTTAGTGTCTCTTGGCCTCAGTTTCTTATCGATACGTGCAGTGGGGGCAGAAAGGGAAACCCCCCGCGAGGTGGGCTGCCCCCGCGAGGTCAGCACTCCCTTGGGGTCTGGGGCGGTAAAAGCCGTGCCCTGGACCTGGCTCTGTGCTAAGCACTTGACATGCATTGTTTAACTTCATTACGTCAATAGTCCCGTGGACTGTTGCTCTCCCCCATTTTACAGAAGATACTGACGCTCAGAGAGGTGTAGGAACTTGTTCAAGGTCACACAGCTCAGAAGTGAAACTGAGCTTGAATCTGGGCAGTCTGCTCCCAAGTCCCTGCCCTTCCCGCTCTGTCAAGTGTCACCTTTGCTATGCCTGGATCCTGTGCCCAGGACAAGACAGGGACATTTGCCTGCGAGCTGAATAATGATGGTGAAGCAGCAGCCGTAGTAACAAGGCCTGTTTCCCTGCATCAAGAGCTCACCATGTCACAGGCCTTCAACACTCTTAGGATATGGCATCCCATAACACCCTGCACAGCCCAGTCCACGCTGCAGAGGCTCAGTGAGCTGTGGCTTTGCCTCGAGCCCCACCCTCAAGTGCTGGGAGCCCAGCAATATGCTTTGTTTGGTCAAATCCTTCCAACCGCTGGATGTAGCCGATACTGTAGTATCTGTTTTATAGAAGTAAAAACTAGTGGGGCTCAGAGAAAACACAGGGAGGGTGAGTAACTTGCCCAAGGTCTCCCAGTGAGGAAGTGACCAAGCCCAGACTGAGACCCAAAATCAGCCCAAGTCCGTGTTCTAACCATCAGACCACACTGCCACCCTCACCAAGCCCGGGGCGCAGAACACTTACCAGGGCCCGAGTCTCGGTCAGGTTGTAGGATCAGAACTGTCTTCTGGGAGAGGCCCCAGAACAAATAGGGAGACGCAGTCCTGAGTAGGGGAGGGGACAGAGCAGGGGGTTCAGGGTAGGGAAAGGAGGAGGGAGCCTGGAACCCGAATGGCCACATCTGGGTGGGCCCCTGTGGGTGCCCGTGACAAGGGTGGCACTGCTGAGCAGGGCAGCGTCCCTTGGTGACTGTGGCCAAAGCCGTGGCCTGGAGGAGGCCTGTCAGGCTCTGCCTGGCAGCGGCCACCGCAGCAACAGAAACTCACTGTGGGCTGTAAATCCGCAGAAGTTTATGGCCTGGGGTAATTGTTCTAATTGTCGCTGTCACGCCTAATAACATTATGTGACAGCCATAAATCCTGAAAGCCTGAAGTGGGCGCTGGAGAAGGAAGCGGCTGAAGAAGGTTTGCGAGCGACTCAGAGGGAAGTGGGGACGCGGGAGGGGTCTGGCTGTGTGTTCTGGGGCGGGGATGGGGTGTCTCCTCGAAGGTTCTCTGAAAACTCTGCACAGGTTAGAACCCGAGCCTGCGGAGCATTGGGGTGCGATGTGGGAACCATTGCCGACATCAGTGCCGAGGTGAGATGACCCGCACAGCCAGAGCGGAAGGCCCCAGGACAGCTGGCCGCGAGGACGGGACGCTCCTGGATGCTGAGGACCTTGTCCTTCTCAGCCCTACGTCCCCGGAGCTCGGACACAGCACACAGCCTCGGGCAGAGAGGAGGTGGTGCGGATGGGCCGAGGGGAGTGGCCTCAGTGTCATCTCAGCTCTGACCTGAGGAGCTATGGGCCTCCTCTGAAGAGGGGGAGACTGGGCCATCTGAGAAGTGGGGAGACTGGGCGTTCCTTCCTGGAGCCTCTGAGCCCGCCCACATGTGAGGAGCTCAGCGCAGTGCTGACACCTGTGGCTGCGCATGTGGGGAGGATTGAGGCTGCCTGAGCCAGGGCTCTCCTGGCGCACCCACCTCTCTCTGCCTGTTGGAATCACCAGGCCTTAGAGCAGCCCCGCGCAGCCCCCACGCCGCAGGCTGGTCAGCTTGTCCCTGGGCATCCTCGCACCCAGACTGGGTTTGGCTCCGCACCAACCCAGTGAGCAAGAAATCAGTGAACAGATGAACCAACGCATGCAGAATGAAGCTCTACGTGGTGCCCACACTGATGCCACGGTGAGGCCAGCAGCCCCGCCCACGGTTGTTAAACCGTCATGTGCCCCCTGGAGGTGTGTCACTGTCAGAAGCGGTTTTGCATATTTTGATAAACCTATAAATACAGAGTGTAATTACACCTCATTAGCATAGGCTTATGTTCTGCATAAGTGTAGATTGTTTCCCCAAGAATGCACGTCACCAATTCACGACCAGGACACACTGACACCGCCTGACGGCCACGCGTCCCCCTCAGACCACACGGAGCATGTCCACGCATCGACCTGGGGAGGAGGGACAACCCAGAGGATGCTGGGCAAATCTCCCCATGCTCAGCCACCACCCTAGCCCCCGAACTGCTGGAACACCCAGCCACAGCACTGATCAGAAGGGGTGGATGTAGCTGCCCACCCAGCAGCAGCTGGCTCGATCTAGTGGGTATCCCCAAGGCCTGGGCTGAAGCCCAGTCTGCACCCCGTCCCCCCATCCAGACACTGTCTTGGAAGTAGATGCGTAACCCAAGAGGTATGAGAGGAAATGTGCTGGAGAGGGAGTGCTCTGGGGCATACTTAAAAATTTTTCTGCTTTGTTCCACTCCCTTCTTCTCATCGACTTGAATGCTGTAGCATGAAACGCGATGCCTGGAGCTGGGGCAGCCATCTTGTAATCATGAGGCAAGAAGCTAAAGAAAAACGCCGGGCCTCCCTGGTGGCGCAGTGGGTTAAGCAACGCACTATGAAGCAAACCGCAGCCACTGCAGCATGAGTTCGATCCCTGCTGCCGGCCAGGGAGGG
>JAGFMF010012145.1:8576091-8657851 GCA_019455555.1 Galemys pyrenaicus | reverse complement strand
TGCTCTCCTGCTGAGCTGAGCCCCCACTTCCCAGTCACCCCAGGGCACCCCAGCCGCCCCGGGCCCGATGGCAGCTTGGGCTGAAAGTCACGATCACAAACACCAGCCTCCACTGGAGCAAGGAGGACCCGCCTTCCGCAGGGCACATGCAGGGACCAGCGTGTCCCCAGGGGGTCTCTGCCTCAAGGACTGGAGTAGCTGGGGGGGAAGGGGGCCCAGCCCTGCCCATGCTCCTCTCCCCGCCGCGGCCGGCAGCCCTCCCAGGCCCCTGTGGACACTGGGGGTCCCCGCCTGCAGCCGGGAAGTCCGTCGATGAACCCAGGGACTCTGGCTGCACAGTCAAGACCGCTGGTCTCCAGGGAGCAGGGGCCACGGGCCATGCGGGCCCCAGAGACCCCGGGAGCGGGGGGTTCTCAGTGGAAAAGTGGGGGAAGCAGAGAGGAAATAGGATGTGCCAGGGAGATTAATCCACTGCTCAGACATGAAAGAAATACATTCAATTATATTTTATTGCTTTTCATTTGAATGTACACGTCGTACTTAGCTGCCTACAGCCTCGGATTACCCAGAGAGAAAGCCCAGTGAAAGACGAGAGAATGAAAACACAGACAAAAACTGCTCCTGAAATTGGAATCATTAAGAGAGAAATAAAAGCCGGACTTGAGACAAAAGCAGCCACTTGGCACTCAGCACAGACCCAGGTCCCCACAGCCACGTGGCCCAGAGCCAGCTGCCCGGTCCGTGTCCTGACCACCAGCATCAGTCAGGGCCAGGCTGCTACCCTGACCCGCCCAACATGCTGTGTGGCTCTCGTAGATGTGCGCCCCTCTCTGAGCCTCGTGCCCTAGAGGAGAAGCAATGCCTGAACTACATGCTCTTAAAGACCCTGGGGGTGCAGAGCAAGAAGGAGTCACATGGGGAAGGGACACAGGGCAGGGATAGGGGTGCACCCCTTTCCCTGCCCTGACATCCCCATGTGAGACTGACACCCTTGGAGGGTGAGCAAGTCCCCATGGAGCACACTGTGAGAAGGCGGGACCAGGCTTGAATCACATCTGTGCAGAGTCTACACTCTGACCCACCACCTGGAGTGACAACCCTAGCGTACAGAATGTTGTAGAAGCCTGGATCCCAAGTTCAAGCCCCAGCTGAGCTAGTGGAGGCCTGGTTGAGTCTTTAAGCCTCTCCAAGCCAGGAGCGCTCTACTTTGCAAACTCAGCTCCTAATCCTGGCTTGGATCACATGGAGTGAGTGAAAAGCCTTGCTACTGATGCGAATGTTGGAGAAATGGAAGGGATTTGCATTTGTCCATTTATATATGCCAAATATTTGTTCAAGACCCACTGTGTGCTTAACACTGAACTAAGCACCAGGTGAATGACAGGGAGGCCCCTGCACTGAGCGGGGACCTTGAGACAGCCAGGCGGGGCCCAAGTCCCCATGTTGCTCCTTACCAGCAGGGTGGGATCTCGCCCCCACCCCACTGTACCCCGTGCACCCTGACAGCACCGTCGCCCCTGGCAGCATGTGGCTGGAGAGCCAAGCAAGGAAGCAGGTGTCAGTGCCACCCCAGGCAGAGTCCTCCGTGTGCCATGAATATTCATCCATTATTAATGACGGTGGTGATATTTATAACGGCCTGATCGAATGTGAAACCAGGGCTGTCACTTCCTCTGCTCTCAGACTCCACTCCCCTTTAGCACCCATTCCTTCCTTCCTTCCCCAACCTCCCTTACAAGATCCTGGGTCCTGCTCCAGGGTCCTGATGGAGGACCTTCCGCCAGGAAGCCTGGGGTCATCCGAGGTCCCTCCCACTCCTCCCCACCCACCAACTCCCCCAGGGCACCCCTGCTGGTGGCTAGTGGGGCAGGTAAGCCAAAGCTTATGAGGCAGACAAGGGGCAGGCCCCAAACTCACTCCCCCTGCTCCCACGAGCAGCAGGGAGGGTGAGTGGGGCCTACCAGGTGATGTGGGGAAAGGACCCAGCACCTAGCACCCAGCAGCACCCTGTCAATGCCAGCAGGGGTGGTCATTTTAGCCTAAACTTTTGAAAACCTCTTAGGCCTGTCTTCTAGATGCAAAGAGAAAGCACAACCCTTAGTTTAGGGTGGTTGTTTCTTTCAAGATTTCAAGCCACTCACCAACTTGAGGGGAGGTTTCTGTCATTTTTTTCAGTCTCATGTGTTGAAATCTGCCCTTTGCTCATGCTCAGGTTTCAGCCTCTGCAGGGTGCACCTGCCAGCCCAGGGTCTGGTCTGCAGGCTGGGAGGCCCTGGCTGGCTGCTGTCTGCTGGTGCAGACACCAGTATGCAGGCACTGGCCTGTCCAGTGTCCCTGTCCTCTGAGCACTGAGCTGGAGGGGGAGCGCAGGCTACAGCAGTGTTCTCAACCTGACCAGTTCCCACTTGGGCCCCTGAGGCCAGTGACTAGGCTTCACTGGCTTCTGGTCCTCACCTACAAAATGCAGGTGAGATTTGAACGGGCTCTGCTGGGTGACAAGACGGTGCGGCAGGTCACAGAGCAGTCACCCCCTGGGCCCCACCACTCCTGAAGGACAGGGCAGCAGGCAAGCCATCCAGAACATTTTCATTTTGTCCAAGGATGGGGCGCAGGGGGGTCTGGCCCTGTCTGTATGGACAGAGCAGAGCTCGTGCTTGGCCTGGAGCACGGCAGGGCCACCAGCCCCCTCGCTGTGGAGGCGGGTGTCCTGCACATTGAGCTGAAACAGAAGCACTCCTATCCCTGGCAGACGTGTGTCTGGGCGGGGGTGGGGTAACCCACAGAAGGGCTCTCCGCCAGTGCTGGGGGAGGCTGGGGATCTCCTCCCAGGGGCAGCGGGAAGGCAGTGCTGACCCCAAGTGCAGAAGGGGAGTTCAGTCCGCAGGGAGGCTGTTTAGGGAGAGCCTCCTAAGCGGCCTGCAGGAGGGAGAGCTGAGCCTGCAGCTCCCCTGGCAGCCTTGGAAAGACCTTGAGGGGAATTCTAGGGGGCAGAAGCCACCAGAGCTGGCTGAGGCCCAGCGACCCGCTCCCCAAGCCCCACCTCCCAGGCTGTGTCCCATCCTGGACTGAGGATTGGATTCTGGTGTGAGGCCTGGACTGGGAGCCAGGGTTTGGCCATCTCTGCCGCCGGCTCTAGCCTGTCACCAGGTGGGGCCTCTGTGGGCCTGGGGCCCTGTGAACTCCTGCACCCCTTTCTCCTACTAAGTCAGGTCCCACTTCCCTCACACCGAGTTCAGGCTGTCGGCTCCCTGCCTTGCCACACGCACAGCGTTTTGTCCCCCAGCACCGAGCTAACGATACGTGTCATCCTCGACACGTTTCCTGAGTAGGGACGACGTGCTGGCCCTGTGCTAAATGCTTTTCCTGTGTTATCTCATTTAATCTTCTCAGCAGTCCTAAGAAGCAGATTCTGGGTTAATTTGCCGAAAATCCATTTAGTAAATAGTCAATTCATCAAATGACCAATTTACCAAAAATCCATTTGCCCAATGATCCAGGAGACGCCCAGTGATGGGCAGACACGCCTGCCCCGGCCTGGGCCCGGAAACCAAGCAGCTGCTTTGCCGGGGAGGCGGACACAGCAGCAGCCCTCGGCTGTGAGGGGCCAGGTCCTCAGCCTGCAAAAGCCAGGGCTCCCGGGCTTGCTCAGAGGACGGTGCCAGGGCTCGGGGGCAAAGGCTGAGCCCCGAGAAGTCAGGGGTTGGTCCAACCAAACCTGCCAGGTACCCAGCGCCCCCAGAGCCAGAGCCTCTCCCGTGACCCCGGGGGCACCTGGGCTCGGGAAGTAGGGGCTCTGCTTCCGCTCAGCCATGGAGGCCTCTGGGTCTCCTGTCACTCGCTCCTCCCTGGGCTTCATCATCCCCGTTCGGAAGGGCCCATCTCGCAGCCCCTGCTGGACAGCGCTTCTATGCGCCCCAGGCTTGGTGACCTGCATCCTGCTCGGCCACCCCGGGGTCACCTGCCTCCGGGCAGGGTCTGCCCCGCCTTCCTGCTGCCTCAGACACGCACGCTCCTCGGGCCCTCGAACATAACTCCACCAGAAATTCTGTTTTCGCCACTTCACGAAGCATAAGAAGAAAAGCAACTATATCAAGAGAAGAGCGAAAAATCACACAGACGGAGACTTAGTTCCAGGTCACTCTTAGCCGATTCACTCGCCCACAAGTCCAGGTCTCAGGGTCACCTCCAAAGAGAGGGCAGGCAGAGCCCCGGGGCCTGTCAGCCCAGCGGGAGGTCCTAGGGCCGCCCGTCCCGCCCCCGCATCCCAGGCTGGCCTCACACAGAAGGCCCTGGAAGGGGCTCCAGGTTGGAGGTTGAGGAGAACAAATGCCAGGGAGCTGTGCCCACGGGCAGCGCCTCTCAGGGCAGTGCCGGCGGCTCCCACGCTGTGGTGGCCAGAGGCCAGGCTGCCATGCCAGGGCTGTGTTTGGAAGTGGCCTGGAAGACTCACCAGGGGAGCTGGAGCAAGACAGGGAGGCCCGGGGGAGACCCAGCTGCTTTTCTAGGAGTGCTGCTGCCCCTCCCCCTAGGCTGCTAGGACCAGCCCAACGCCCCCAGGGGCTGCCCCCTCTCTCTCTGCAGGACTCAGAGCCGTGTGAGGACTGGGGGGTGGATGACTGGTCGGATGCCCAGCAGTCCCGGTCGCCCCGGAGCGCTCAGCGCGCTGCACGCTTACTGCCCGGCTCTGCCCCAGCACCGCGCCACAAACCCACCGCACAGAGATGGCAACGGAGGCACAGCGAGGGGAAGAAGCCAGCACGGTTCTTGGAGCAACAGCAGGCCCGTCACACGGTGGGCACTCGAGAACTCTCCCGCCCGTAGACCAGCGTAGTCCGCGTTCCCGACCCAGCCCACCTGAGAGTCTGCGTTTGGCCTGTAGGTTCAGACTCACCTGGTGTGGCCTCATCCGGGTCTGCTGACAGGTGCGGCGGCCAAGGGGGCTCTGTCGCTGTCCCCGCTGCCGCCCAGACTGGGCGTCCTCGCATCAGGTGGCAGGGAGGTGCCGTGGCCATCACCACAGACCCACTCACCCCACTTCCTCCCGGCCCCTCCACTTCCGGTTCTCAGTGATTGCAGCAACCACAGAGCTGGCCTGTCTGTGCCCGAAGCCCCAGACGCTGGGCGTCCGGAGGGAAGGGCGGGCACGTCCCTCCCCGCCTCAGCCGCCGCCACACCAGCCACAGCCCAGTGCTGGGCACCACACGGCCGGGCAGCAGCTGCGGGCGCAGGACGCACAGCCAGACACCCGGTCTGCACCGGGACACGGGCGCTACTGGCACGTTTTCTCTCGTAGGAACAAACGGACTTTCTAGCGCACTAGGAGTGGCATGTGTCCCGAGAGCAGCGGCGAGGTCGGGCAGTGGGTACCCAGCTCTGTGGGCTCTGCTGGCCTTGCCCAAGGCCCGCTGCCCCTCCCAGGCCCCGTGCTTGTGTTCTCAAGTCCTGCTAGGTCCTGCCCCCAGCTGAGGAGCTTTTTCTTCTCTTTGCTCCTTTGTTCTCCTTCTCTCTCGTCCTCCTCGCTCCCCCACGTCTATCCTCCCTGGATCATTATAATCTCTGAGACTCAGAAAGCACAATCTCAGAATGCTATTGTCTCCAATTATGGTGTTGCTCCTTTGTTGCGGTGCTTGAGTCAGAGGGTTCCCAAAGAGACCAGGTGTGGGTCACACCAAGTGTCCTGCTCTCAGGAATTCTCCAGGGTGCAGATTTCTCTTAAAGGAGCTCTAGCCCGGAGGCACTAGGAGGCCAGCAGTGGATTAGCAGACACTCCACCATGCAAAGTAAGAACTCGGCACAAAGGCGGGTGACCAGAGACCAGAGGGTGAGCCTCAGGACAGGGCTGGGGAGACCCATGCCAGCCAGCAGCTGGAGCCAGCCTGACTGCCCCACACACCATGATTGGACAACTGAATGTTCTGGGCCTGAGAGGGCGGGAAGGAGGGAGGGGGAGGATGGAGGGAAGGAGGGAAGAGAGAATCCACTCAACAGGAGACAGGTGCCTTTGCAGGGAGTGAGCACCCTTCCCCAGGAGCGCTTACAGGACGGTGAAGCGAGGACTTCCTGTACCACCTCTCTTCCCTGAATCCTTCCTTATTTCTAAGGGCCAAGCTGGCTAAGAATGCAGTTGCGAGTCTTTCCAAGCAAACCCCTCGTTCTAAGATTCTCCGAGCCTGTGATTCTGTGAGTGCATCTGTGAGCCTATAATGCTAGGATTTTGTGAAAAGGGATAAGATTCTCAGATTCTTCAATTCAAAGGTTCCGTTAAGGTAGCTTTCTGTCTATGAAAGATGCTCTAATTCCAGAATCCTGTACATTGTAGATGCTGGGAAAGGACTGAGAGATCTGAAAATCCTCCACTGTGTGAGAGAAAGAAAGTTCCAGAAGCCCCCTCTTCCCTATCTGGGTATCTGTAGCAGGAGGATGTGGGGTCCATGACCTGCAAGCTCCCCTCAGCACTAACAGGTGGGGCCTGGGAGTCACTTGAAGAAAAGCAGCTGGATCCCTTCCTGATCCCTTCCCCGGGAGAGATACAGATGCTTGGGAACTAAGTAAGGAACGCAGGGAGGCCTCCTTCAGAGGCAGTGTTTGAACAAAGACTTGTCCCGTTATTTCCCTGTCACGATATGCTAAAGGAGCAGAGGCCCAGAGAGGCTGAGCACGTGGCCCAGGTCACACAGCACGAGGTGGAGCAGGGTGCGTGTCCACTCTGCCACAGTCTACGCCTGCCAGGTGCCACCTCACAGGTCTAGACATGGTCACCTCCACTTGACCTCAAGGAAACAGAGCCAGGGAAACAGGTGGCCAGGGCCACGGTGTGGGGAGACAGAGCCAAGCCCCATTCAGGTTTGCCTGAAATGAAAAGCCGCTTGTGCTCCATGAGCTGTCCTGGAACGGAGGACGTAGGAGGGGTCTCAGGGGCTGCTTGGGGCCTGGGCCTCCTCAGGCCTGCCACCAGGCAAAAAAACCCTCTCACCTGTCCAGCCACCTGCCACCAGGTGCAGAAAACAATAACAACATGGCCTAGTCAACAGGTAGAGGGGGAGGGAGAAGGGTCAGTGACAGATGGCGCCAGGTGGAGTTGTAGCTGCAGGAGCTGAGGTGGGGGAGGGGTCGGAGGTGGGGGGACAGCTACCTTCCACATGGCTCCAAAAAAGAGTAAGAAAGTAAGCAAATTTCCTTTTTAAAAGCTCACAAAAGAGCCTCTTGGCTCTGGACATCAGAGGTGGCGCACAGGCCAGGGCACTGTGCAGGCACCACCCCTCCAGCCGGGGTGCCAGGCGCCAGGAGGCGGAGCTCAGCCTTTCTCATGTGGCAAAGTTCAGCTGCCCCGGCCTCTCCACTGGAGCCCTGTGCACTGCCCATCCCTGTGGCCACCGACGCCCTCAGACACACGTGGGCTGGTGCAAGCAGCAGCTTGACTCGCTGAGTGGGGAGTCCGGGCGCCTTCTGAGCCCGACCCACAGGACAAAACTTCCAGGCCGCAGCTGGGCCCAGAGACAGCGGTTCACACGCACAGGGGCAGCCAGGCCCGCAGAGGCCCAAGCCCTGGTACAGACGCAGCTCGTCCTCCACCGCACAGGGCCCATCAGAGCCCTCCCAGCCACCCCACGAGAGCAGCGACGGGAAGAGAAGGCTGCAGGGGGGAGAGGGAGGAGGCAGGCAACCCCAGGCCCTGTGCCGGCACCCACACTCTGTCCTGCGTGACGCTCACGGCCCTGGACATGGAGGTGCAGCTTCTGGCATCGCACCCACACTTGCTAGTTTCACCGCACAGTCTCCAGGGCAGTGGGGGGTTTTTCTCCCAGTTTCCAACGTGAGAAATCTGACACCCCAAGTTGCAAGCTGCATGCTTCACATCATGCACCCAAGTCACAAGGTATGCTGGGGACACAATGAGATTCACCCCAACTTGTTGAGTCCCTGTCCCTGTCCCTTCCTCCCCCCACCCCCATGCCTGAGGGACCTTCTTGGTGGCAGAGATTGGCCAGGAAACAGAAAACACTTTGCATCTGAACGGGCTGCTCAGAGCAAAGAACAAAGAACGCTCACACTGTGCTCGGAGCCATCATAAAGATGGAAGCAGTCTGAAGGAGACCATAGGGCTGAGGAGAGACAGCTGGGGACCTCCCTGAAGTTGGGGTGCAGACCTCCATGGGAAAGGTGTGGTTGCAGCCCGTGGGTTCAGCTAGAAAGACGCGGTGGGCAGCAAGTTCCTGGGGTGCAGCCCAGCTCGCTGGCGGGTGGTGGCTAAGGGTGTGAACGTGCACACATATAACCTTGGGGTCCCTTGTGTTTAGGGAACCACACAAGGTCACCCGACCTGGGGTGGGCTGCGAGCTCCCCGAGGGACCATTCACTGTGGGTGCTCAGCTGGGGCAAAGCGCCCCTAGGTGGTGGCCGCCTCATTCACACCCGCTGGCAGAAGGTGCCACACCACTCGGAAGCAGTGAAGCAGTCGGGCCTAGCCAGACCTGGAAGAGACCCCTTCCTGGGCGCGTCCCTCCAGCGCCCTCTACTGACAAAGCTGGACAAGTGCGCACTCCCGGGAGAATCAGCCAAGTTCATCACAAAGAGCAGGGCTGGCTCAAGGGATGCTGCTGCAGCTGAGACAGTGAATCCAAGGTCTAAAAACCACCACCTGTTACCTCTGACCTGTCGACCGCTTTTGTATGGCCTGTGAGCCAAAAATGACTTTGACATTATTAAATGATTGAAAAATAATCAAGAGAACTATGTCATGACATGTGAATGTTACATGAAATTAAATCTCAGTGTTCACAAATAAGGGAACTGTGTCAATTAAACACTTGTAGAAGCTCATCCCCTCTCTGCTACATAAATACCTACACTGTATCCTTGACTGGTCTCCTGGCCCACCACTCCTGAAATATCTAATCCCCAGCCTTAGGCAAAGTGCAACAATTACTGCAATAAATTGGTAACTGCCTGCTCCCTTGGCCACTGTGAATCCCCAGCCCCCCCCCAAACTGTCTTGCCTGGGCTGCCACCCCTTGACTGTGAAGCCTCTGAACCTCAAGGCAGGAGCATGGAAGAGGAGCCCACTTGGAGAGCTTCCAGCCTGCTGGAGGTGGGGTGCAGTCTTCTTTCAAAGAATTGTATCATGGAAAGGTCACTACCCCCCCCCCTTGGGAGGCTTTAAGAGGAAGAAGTGGAAGGGATCTGATGGTGCTCGGGTCTCAGTGATGGTTTTAGTAATGAAAGCAGCCCTCCCACCCCCCAATCAGCCCATTCCTGGTACCTGGGGCCACAGAACCCTCCCTCCTAGACCACAGAGCTCCCCTCCA
The DNA here is from genome assembly GCA_019455555.1 of Galemys pyrenaicus. Classification (NCBI taxonomy): domain Eukaryota; kingdom Metazoa; phylum Chordata; class Mammalia; order Eulipotyphla; family Talpidae; genus Galemys; species Galemys pyrenaicus. The sequence goes on along the minus strand of JAGFMF010012145.1, from coordinate 8,648,546 downwards.
CAGCAGCTCCACACCTGCCATCCAGGCCCACCTTCTTCAAAATACACACCCCAAAGCCTAAGATGCCCTTCACAGTCATCCGGTACTGTGGGCCCATATCACAGATGGGGAAACTGAGGCCCAGAAAGTGCCATTGAAGTCAGCCAAGAAAAAGGACGATAGAAACTGGAGGCACTAGGCCTGACTTCCAGCCCCTGGGCCTTGGACAAATCCTGTCCATCTCTGAAATGCCCATAACACCCTTGAAACATCCGTCACCGCCCTCTGCACCTAGTCCAGTGCCCTGCACACATCTGCTTCAGTTTCTCTGTTTGGAACAACAACAGATCGCTGTGAAGTTTAAATTGGAAAATCCAGGTATGCCCTTAGCACATAGTAGGTCTCCAAAAAGGGTAATTCTATACAGGATCAAGGTCCCCTGACCCAAGGCCCCTGTGAGCAGAGGCCCCTCCTCAGGCCAACAGGCCTGATGCCAACCAGCTCCCACACTGGAGCCTCCCAGCCTTGAGGCAGCTCTGCAAAGGGAGAAGCACCTCAGTTATGGGGACGCCCCCCAAGAAGCTCCAATCTTCTCCCACATTAAGTGGACAGACACACCTCATTTTATTGCATTTTGTGTCACTGCACTTTGCAGATATTGCATCTCTTACAAATCGGAGGTCCTTGGCCTCCCTGAGTAAGCAGGTGCGTCACCTGTGTCCCCAGCAGCGTGTGCTCACTGCACATCCCTGTCACACTTAATGAAGGTTCGAGTGTGTGTATATGGGCCAGGAGGGGAGGTGAGATTTCACTCCCCTCCTGTATTTCAAAGCACTCTGGTCTAGATTTCTGTGTGACAAGTGAGGAGGCAGGCCCCACTCCTCTTAGACAGGCCTCGCCGTTTCCCTCTCTGTGACCCCATTAATGACATGTATTTGCAAACATTAAGCCCTTAATGAGACCTGGTAACCAGCTCATCATGGGCAAAAAGATTCCTAACATCATGCAAGATCTAAAGAGGGAAAGAAAAATAAATGAATTAGCCTAGTTCTTTTGAGCTATAAAAAATACGTATCAGTTGCGTGGTCATGTGCTATTGGCCAGTAGACGTTGGCTCTCTGGGTAAACACTGGTTTTCCACCTTTCCGGGGCCTTTTGTAATCTTCAAACTGAGCCGAAAGAGATTCGGACCCAGGGCAGATGTGGGGAGAATTGAGATGAGTTAATGGCAGGAGTTTGGGTTTGCAAGGGATCCTGTGATGATGCCCGTTGCCTGGCACGGGCCTGGCCAAGCAGAACGAGTCCCCCAGGCAGGGAAGGGTGAGGGGGGAGCAAGCCTGGTGGGACAGGCCTGGAGGAGGGCTCTCTGAGCTGTCAGCAGCCAACACTCACGGCAGGCGGAGGACAGGTGTGCTGCCGCAGTGAAGGGCCGCCCTCCCCTGCAGTGCAGAACCCACCTGTCAGTCACCTTGCCGGGTCTGCCCACCTGGTGCCATTCCCCTGGGAACCACCGCTCAGCCACCACTTCCAGATCTCCCACCCCAGATCCAAGGGTGTGCAGAGCCCCAGACCTGCATGCCCGGGTGCAGTGATGGGTTCAGGGGGTGTTAGTAGATTCCTGTGCCAGCAATTTAATGAGGGAGTTTCTTGGGAGAAATGAAAAGAGCATTTGAATTGTTTCCAACTTCTGGCTGACACAGACAAAGCTGCTCTGACACTCTCATAACAGACTTTGCGAGGACATATGTTTTCATTTCTCGAGGGAAAACAGCTAAGGTGGAACCAAGTCACAGATCAGCTGTTTCGTTGTATAAGAAACTGATTTCCAAAGTCATCGTACCAGCCTATGTCCCCACCAGGGGGTCCCAGCACCCCCCCCCCCCCCCCCCCCCCCCCCCCCCCCCCCCCCCCCCCCNGGGGGGCCCCCCCCCCCCCCCCCCCCCCCCCCGCTCACCAACACTTAGTATGGTTGGTCTTGTTCATTTTAGCCATTCTGCTAGCAGGTGAATATCAGTTGTGTTTTTATTTTGCACTTTTCTGATAATTGCTAACATTTTCCATTTTTTCACATCATATTGGCCACCATAATCTATGGCAAAGTGTCCTGTGTCATTTGAGTAACTCAACCATTTTTGCTGCAGTTTTCCTAGAGGCATCTTGCCCATTTTTTTAATTATACATTTTTTAGGGTTTTGCTATGAGAGTAAATAGTATTTTTTATCTCACTTGCCAATTTTTTGGTTGCTATTACATAGAGATAGAACTGATACATCAGCAAACCAGCACATCCCTCCGTGGGCATACAAGCCTGCCGTAATCAGCATTTATCTGAGCTCTCCGAATCCACTTAGCTTTGATGGAACAAGAGGTGGGAGAGAATGGAGGGAGAAGCAAGTTTTCCTCTTTTGCAAAAAGAGGACAACACTAATAGGTAACATTTTAGGACACTTAGCATATGTCAGGCACTGTATTACATACACACGCGTTCACTCATTTACTCCTTGGCACCAACCCATGATGCAGGTGCTGTCATGCCTCGTTCCATTTTACACGGAGAAACTGAGGCTCAGAGCATTTCTCTGATTCCATGAATGTCACCCAACCAGTAAATGCAGAACTGAGTTCAAATCCAGAAGATGTGGCCTTCACATCTATACTTCTAGCCCTGATGTTTCTGGTATGTCCTTGACAATGACCTAAAGCTCAGAGACGTACTCAGTGCACAGTAAGTTCTGGCTACGGTGCCAGGTCAGCCACTGCTCTGCACTCCGGGAAAAGACAACTGAGCTGGACAGAGCTGACCCTGAGGGGCTTCCAGTCCCACAGGGAGCACAGAAAAGAGGAGGGTCGCAAAGCACAGAGAAGAGCAGGACTGGAGAGGCTGGAGGTGAGGGGAGAAGAGCAGGATTGGAGAGGCTGGGGGTGAGGGGAAAAGGAGGCCAAACTGGGAAGTGAGAAGAGGCAGAACAGCAGATGCAAAGGCCCTGGGATGAGAAAGGCAGGCAAGTGCCTGCCCCCAAGTGGGGACACCAGGGCCAGCCTCTGCAGCAGGAATCAGCAGGAAGCTGCTGGGGCATGGCCAGCCCCTCTCCGCTCCTTACCCTCAGAGCCCCACACTGGCTGTGATGCCCCAGACAGAGCCCAGGCCTGCCGGGCGGTGGGGAGTGGCAGCCCCCTCCCTGTCCCACCGCCTCTCCGCTGAGGCTGTTACAGAACATTAAGTGATGAAGCAGCCCGACTTGGGAGCTTCAGCTCATTAGCTGCTGGGGAGGGAGTGAGTTTGGGAGCTCCCAAGAGTCCTTGCCCCAGAGTCCCTGCCTGAGACTCCAACCCCAAGAGGTTGGGGGCACTCAGGAGCAGTTCCACCATACACACACACGTGCACACGCATGCACACATGTACACACACGCATGTGCACACACACACACACCCTCTGGGCCTCAGGAAACCCAGCAAACTGCATCTGCAGCAGGAAAGGCCAGCCCCAGAGGCCTTGAGACCGGTCCTCTTTGTCCCCTTGGTCCTTTGAGGTGGGCCTGTGACATGTTGGCTCTAAAGAAGCTCTAGGACTGTGGGCTGGGCGCAAGAGGTGGGGCCCAGGGTCAGGAAAGGTTTCTCAGCTAGTCCCACATGCTTCACTCCATCCAGGGCCTACAGCAGCATTTGGGGGGGAGGTCCCCGGCATGATCAGGTCATCAGGTGATGGCCAGGAGCAGGCCCTGCGTTCTGTGTCTCTAGTCCTTCTTTCCCGAAGAGGAGAGTGGGGTTGAGACATCAGGAAACCTGAGGGGGCTGGACTGTCCCTAGCCCCAGGCCAGAAAGTGTCCTGTCCAGTCCCTGAAATGCCTAATCAGAGCTTGGTCCATCATCCATCTTCTTCCTCACTTCCCAGGAGGTAAAGATGGAGGGACAGAAAGGCCAGGTTGTCCTCTCCACCCAGCACCTACTTAATAAGGGAAGGCTCCGGAAAGGTAGGAGAAAGGAGATGCCATTCCTGACCAGGGAACAGCATGAGCAAAGGCTCAGAGGTGGGAGTTTAGGTAGTATAACCAGGGGACAGCGAGGAGACAGGTCTGATGAGAACTCAGCACACACACTAGCATGATTTGCTCCATTTTACACAGGGAAACTGAGGCACAGAGCGCTTCTTCCATTCCATGAATGTCACCCAGTAAATGTGGAGCTGAGTTCAAATCCGGCAGACCTGGCCTTCAGGTCTGTGCTCCCAACCCTGATGGGTCGGCCCCTCTCCTCCTCACCTCCCTCTATCTCACCTTCTCTGTGGTCAAGGTCACAGTCACAGGCTCCTCCTTACCTGTGCCAAGGGGATCTTTGTCTCCATCCCCAACCTCAGGAAAGGCAAGGCCTGGGGCCTGGCGGGTGGGACTGGGAGCAGAAGGGGGCTCACCTGCAGGGACAAAGAGGACCAGAGCAGCCCCACCATTTATTGAGCACCCACTGTGTGAGTCAGGGGATCCAGAGGCTGAGAAGGACTGGTCTGGAGTGGTACAGACCTGTGCTTGTCGCTCAGATGCTGTCAGCTGTGTGGCCTGAGCGGGCTATTTAACCTCTCTGGGTATCTGCTCCCTCTGTCCAATGAGGCAGATGTCCCAGGACTCCGTGCAGACTGAATGAGAGCATGCATGTCAGCCGCTCTTGCCCTACCGACTCCAGGAAGAGCAGGCAACGTTAACTGCACTCCCTGCATGCACTGCGCCCCAGGCTAGCAGCTCGTCATATATTATCATTTCATCCAATCTCGTCTTTTTAGGATATAACATTGTACTTGTGCAAATGTTCTATATAACAAACATGTAAATTATGAACCATAACAATAAAATAGGCCACAGCAAGTTACAGCTGGGGGTGTAGGTTTCCAAGAGCACCCGAGCCCCTGGGTGGCCCTGCCCAAGGGCCTCACTATCTCCCAGAGGGGACCATGTACTGATCTCTGTCTGCCTCGTCCGCCTGTCCTTTCACCATGATGTCCGTACCACAGCTAGAGCTTATTTTGGCCTGTGTAGGACGGTTATAAAAAGGGCTTCTGTAGCATGAGTTCGATCCCCGACCAGGGAGGGGACCCACTGTCTCGCCCACTGCCTCCCTGGTGGCACAGCGGGTTGAGCGCCACACTGCGAAGCATCTGCTACACAGCAGTGAGAGTTTGATCCCTGGCCAGGGAGGGGACCCAAATGGCGCTGCAGACCTCTCCTGCCTCGCCCGCTGCTCCCCTCAGCAGCGTATTTCAGTTCATCTGCCTGTTCTGCTCCCCGCTCTGTCTCTGGTGACTCCGCTCACCCGCATACCTCTGGCCTGCACCCCAGCTCTTATATGCATGAATAAATAAATCTTAAAAAAAAAAAAGACCTCGTTGTGTATGGGGTATTCTGTATGTTGATTTCCCCCCAACACCCACTGCTCCTAGACATGTAGGCCTGTGTGCCTGTGCTCATCCCCCTCAGCAGAGTCGTCCATGGCGTGAATATATCACAATCCATGTAGCCCCATCCTTGGGGCAGGGGAAATGTTTCTCATTTCTTTTCATTTTTCAAGGGTTTTTTGTTTGTTCATGGAAACGAGGCTGCTATAAACATTCCTGCACGCTTCTCGCGAGGCACCTGCCCAGGAGTTTCTCTGGAGCACATTGCAGAAGGGGTGTGCTGACTGCTGGGGTGTGTGCACCTCAAGTCGACTCAACACGCCAGGTTGTTTTTAGAACGTGGCTGCCGCTGCTCTCAGCGCCTGGAGGAGCCTCCAAACTTGCCAGGCGTCTGCGTTTTTGCCAGAACAGCAGGTGCGAAGGGGACTCGCTGTTCAGAATTTTCGTTTCCTTGATAACTAGTAACACTGAGCATATTTTCAGGTGACTGTTGGTCTTCCGCTGTTTTCCGTAAAGAGGCCTGTTTCATCTAATTTTGGTTGATGATTTTTAGTGATTTTTAGAAGTTCTTGTCCCCTTAGGATAGCAGCCGTTGGTGGACTCCCTGTCATAAACGTCTTTCTTGTTATTATAACTCTTCAGACCCTTTCACCTTATTTGTAGTCTTTAGAGATCTTTATTATTATTTAGCCAAATTTTAAATTTTTTTCTTTTTGTGGTTTAATTTTAAAATCGCCTTCTGTGGTGTGTAAAAAGGGTCTGTGTTTTCTACTAAATACTTAAAGCTTTGCACTTGACATTGAAACCTTCATCCATCTGGGACTGATCACTGTAGCGTTCTGAGTCGGGCATTTGATTTTCTTTTCCAGCATGGATAACCAACCTGTGCAGCGCCGTCACCCAGCCCCAAACATCTGTAAGGACCGGCCTTCCAGTGTCGGCTCCCGCGTGTCTTAGCATCCAAAATGGCCGCTCCTGCTTTGCTCTTCAAGTGAGTCTGGGCTATTTTCCCCCTTGTTCTTTTTCTTATGAATTTTATAATCAGCATGTCAAGTCCCTTGAAATATGCCATGGAATTTTGATTCAAATTTCATTAAATCTGTAGAACTATTTAAGAAGAACTGTCATCTCTCAACATTAAGTCTTTTCATCTACGAATACGATCTCTCTCCACATTGAACACCCCTCCATAATTTTCTCCAGAAATGTCTTGAATATCTTTTATTAGACATATTCTGGGGTCTCGCATTTGTATTGTTATTGTACACGGTGTCTTTCATACTATGATTTCTAATTGTTGCTGATAAACAGAAATACAAATGATGTTTTTATGCTTTTTTGTATCTTTACACTTTGTTTTTCTTATTAATTCTAATAATTTGTCCATTGATTTTTGTTTGGATTTTTTGTGACTAGAGTCAAAGGATCTTAAAATAATAACATTTTGTTTCTTTTCTTATTATTCGTTAGCTTTCTGTTTTATTTCCTTGTCTTACTGAGCTGGCTCTGGTTGAGAGGTTGGGACCTCTAGTACAATAATGATTTGAAGTGGTAATAGGAATAGTCAGGTCTTGTTTTCCTGATTTTAAGGGAAATGCTTCTACATTCGACATATGCCAACAGTTTTTGATAGAAGCATTTTATCAGGTTAAAAAAAATCCTTCTGTTTCTAGTTTGCTAGGAATTGTTTTTTTTAATGAGTGTTAAATTTCCCAGAGGCATTTATTGAGGGTAATCTGTTAACATGACAAAAATCATGTATAGATTTTTCTAGTGATAATTAATACCTAAGTTCCTGAGCTAAACTCAACTCAGTCTTGATGCATGATTATTTTTCATTAACTTAATAATGTTTATGACTTTCCATTTTCAATCTTGAGACATATATAAACTGTAATCTTTCTTATAGTACCCTTATCTGCTGACTTTTGGCATCAAGATGATAGCAGTTTCATAAAATTCATTAGGAACCGTGCCCTTTTTATCTAATTTCTGGAACATTGGTATATGTTCCCTGAAAGTTCAGTGGAAGTAAGACTATGCAGACTTGGCATTTTTCCATATGCCAAGCTTCTAATTTTAAACTTCTAATTCAATTTTTACTTAAACTTGTATAGAACTAGGCAGAGTTTTGTTTCTTTTTAGTCATTTTTAGTAAATTATGTCTTACTAGGAAGATTACATTTAAGCTAAGTTTCAAATATAATATGCACTGATGTATTCTATTGTATTGTTATCTTTTTAATACTCCTGTGACAGCCCATCATAGTGGTTATTACCAACAGTCCATCACAATGGTTATTATCAACCCCCTCACTTCACAAATGGGAAAACAAAGTCTTTGGAAAAGGGAGTTTCTTGCTGTTACTTCCCAGAGTAATAGGGTTTAAAACTAGGTATTCTTAAGTTGCAAGCCCAGGTGATTCCTGCTACACCATGTTCAATTTTAAAAAGTGGATAGGATTTAGACAGACATGTGAAGAAGAAAGGCACTCACAGCTGAAAATTAGCAAATTTGAGAGTTTGATCGCGAACATGTGAGAAAGGCATGGAGCAATGTGATTGTGCTGTATTCACAGGGTGGTGAAGAGGGAGTGAGAGGTGTTGTTGAGTCTTGATGAGATGTTCAGAGGCAGGAGAGACACAGACCTTGACCTCTGGGAGTCTCAACATCATGTTGGAGAAACATGATTGACTTAGGGCAGGCAGGATGGGGCTAATTGCCAACTGGGTGATATGAGCAATTAATGCTGCTGAGTTCTGAGAAGGAATCTGGTGGAGCAAGGTGGGCAGGTCACTTCTTTGGTGAAACAGAATTTGAACTGAGCCTGGCAGGATTTGACTCATAATGAGAGGTAAAGACACTGTAGACATGATTGGGAACCTGGGCAAAAATGCAGCAGCACCTTTAGGAGACTGAAGTGGGGCAACCTTGGTACCACCCACTGGCCCAACCTCAGCCCCCTCTATTCTCCTTCAGCAGCAGACACAAGTTTGCTTTCTCTGACCAGAGACCTATGTAGTATCACAGAGTCTTGCCACAGAAGGACCTCATACTTCTTTAGCACTCTGTTATCACTCTTTTTATATCTTTAATGATTTTACTCTGAACTTGTGTTTAGTAAATGAAGACAGAGTAACAATAGGGGATGCTTAAAATAAAACAATAAAAATTAAAATCTCAGACTTGAAGAAAATATTTAGAAATCAGATATTTGATTTCAAGAGACTTGTGTCCAAAATATATAAAAACCCTTATTACTCAATAGTAAAACAAATACCAATTAACAATGGGCCAGTTATTCATAAATATATTCACTGAATGAATGAATATAAGCTTATTATAATAAGCTTATAAATAAATTACATATATATAAAGAAAATAAGCTTGTAAAAGATACTTAACATCATTGGTCACTAGGGAAATGCATAGTATAACCACAATGAGACACCACTACAGACCCACTAGAATGGCTGAAATTAAGGAGTTGACAATACCCAGGGAAGTATGCAGAGCAACCAAAATTTCATAAACTGCTGGTGGGTATACAAAAACAGACAATGCTTGGAAAAACAGTTTGGCAGTTTCTGATATAGTTAAGCACACATTCCCATACAACCCAGTAACTGCACTCCTGGGCATTTACCAAGACAAAGGAAATCATATGTCCACACACAGATTTGCACATGAATATTCCTAACAGTTCTATTCATAACAGTCATAGACTGACAATCAGATAAACAAAATATGGCAAATCTGTATAACATAATATCATGCATAATGAAAAGAAATGAGCTACTGCTCAAAGAACATCATGGGTGAATCTCAAAAGCATTGTGCTAAATGAGGCCAGATACAAAGACAGCACATGTCTATGATTCCATGTGTGTGTTTTCTGTAAAAAGCAAAAGTTATAGAGATAGACATAAAGTCAGTGATTCCCAAGAGTTGGAGGTGAGGGGAGAGGATTTACTCAAAGGAGGGTGCGGGAATTCCACAGCATGAATCCATGCCATGAGGTGACACACCTCCTATCACCTGTCCCTTCAAGCCGCTCCCACCCCAATCCTGTCCAACCCCAAGGCGCTTCTGATAAGTTAGGGAGTACCAACACCTGGCTAGCTTAATAGAACATCAATAATTAAATTGGTAATAATGAAAATAATTTTATTAACAGATAAAATTACCTTTGCTTCTGAAGGTTTCCTGAATAATTACTCTACAGCATGTCCTCATATAATCTCTATCTTCATAAATTTGCAAGGTTGGTATTATTAGCACTATTTTACACAGGAGGAAATCCAAGCTTAGAAAAGTTAAATAGTACAGAATTAATAATAGCAGAACATAGATTTATATTTCATTCTATCTGACTCAAAAGTCAACATTCTTCTATGCACATCTTACTGCCTATTAGGACATGTTAATAGAGGTATGAAGTCTAGAAAAAAAAGAAGGTAAAAGTTCCATTTAACTGGAGGTTCAGACATATATGCAAGCTGAGGAAAAACCCTAGAGGGTCATGGATAAGCTGAACATTATCTAAAGTCCCTCTCATCTAAAAGGGGCATGGGAAACAGGTCCCATGGGCTAATGAGTTCAATAAAATTTCCTTAGTTTCCCTTATGTTTCAAGTCCTCTTCTAAGCACTGGAGATATAGAAGAAAAGATTGACAAAGTATCTGCTCTCATAGATTTTATTTCCAAGGAATTTGATATGTTTTATTAATATTTATAAAGATTTTCAATAATTTCTAGTAAATACTCAGAAGTGATATTCTAAGACAGTTATCTATAGTTCTATATAGAACTGTCAAGCTTTTTCTCAAAATAGCTGTACCATTTTATAGTCCCACCAGCAACCTGTGGAAACACCTGTTGACCTGCATCCTTACCAACACTTGATATTATTAGACATTGTTTATTTTAGCCATACTTTTTATCTCCTGGTATTTTCAATTTACATATCCCTGATGACTTATAACATGGATGTATGTATAGATATATAGTATCATAGTACTATAATATATGCAGATATACATTTGACATATAGATGTATATATAGATCAGGTAATGATAAGTACTATGAAGAAAAACAATAAATGAAAAGGGGCCAGATATATATAAGAGTGGGTGGTCATGGAAGGCCTCTCTAAAGAAGCACCTCTGGGGCAGGGACATGATGAAATGAGGGAGTGAATCTTGTTTTCAACACTCCCAGTTTCAAGGAATGGCAGACCCAACCTCGGGTTGAAATAAGGGTGATGTGCTCAAAGAACAATGGGGAGATCCATGTGACTGAAGCAAAGTGAGTAGTAGGGAGAGGGCCCAAGATGAGGTGTGAGAAGTCAGTGGGAAGAAAATATTTAGAGTGGATAGCAGTGCCCTCCCTCACCAGGGTACATCTGGCAATGCCCAGGGACATTTTTGATCTTCACAACCAGGATGGGGGTACAACTGGCTAAACAGTCTACAATACACGGAGTAACTTCCATAGTAAAGAACTGACTGGTCCAGAATGTCAGTTGTGCCAAAATTGGGAAATCCTGGACTATAGGCCATGATAGGGAGCAAAGTTTTTTATTGTTCAGTAGGTATTCATTGCAAGGTTTTGATTAAGAGAGTGATATGATTTGATTTATATAATCTTAAGGGCCCACTGTGGCTGCTCAGGAGATGCTATTGTGGGGGCCAGGGATGAAGATGGAACCAGGGAGACTAAGAGGAGTGATTTTCAAGTCCAGGTGAGAGGCAGTGGGGGCTGAATGGCAGGGACATAGGAAGGCTTCACAGGGGCCACTCTCACAAGCAGTTGTTGGAGACACTCAAGTGGGCACAAGCACTGCCCTCTGGCTCAGGAATGTCATGGGCCTGGAAATTGGAATCATTGTGGAACCAGAAAGAATTTAGACCATGATTAAGGTCAACAAGGAAGCCAGTTTCATTTCACAAAGGATACTTGAATATGGGTCAAGCGATGCGGCTATCAGAGCTCAACCCCCAAGTTTAATTCAAGAAGTCTTCTCATGGAAGAGTCTTTCTTACCTACATTCATTTAAAATTTTTAAAGCAATATAGTAGTAGGTGTCCATGATAGAAAACGTGGAAGTCTTAAAAAATAGAAATAAAAATGAAAATCCCCTGTAATCCCCCACCAGAGATAACAAGTATTGGTATTTTTATATGCAACATCCTAGGTTTTATTAGTCCCAGGTGGATATAAATAAAAGTTGGCGTATATTTTATATTGTTTTAGATGCTCTCATTTTTTCTAGCTCTTCATTTATAAGCATATCCCAATATACATTAATTTCAAAGATTTCATTTTAATGATTGCACAATATCACATCATAATTTTCATCCATAATTGGTTTAGCTAATTCACCATTATTAGGTATTTAGATGGTTCCCAGCATTTGATCCTTTTAAATGATGTTGGGGTGACTAACCTCACACATAGATCTTTGTCTCCATCTCTGATTCAATTTCCTTGACTGACTTCTGATCTCATTAGGTCAAAGGTATCATAAAGGCTTTTCATATATACAGTGAAATCGCCCTCCTGGAAAGCCAGCCTGGGTCCCTCTCCCCACTGGGGTCTCAGCGCATCTTAGACACACTCAGTCCCTTAAATGTGTTTCTAAAGACTCCCGCCCACCTCCTTCTGCACCATCTCTCTAGCTTCCACCACCCCCTCCTCTCTCTTAGCTCCCTTGGGGAACATACTAGCAAAGGATTATATTCTGAAATACTTAATTATGTATTTATCTGAAAGTATTTTTAAAAGGCAACATAATTACTCTAGTCCCATTAAGTTCAATTTATAGTAAATTATGCATTTAGCGTGAAGTTGGGGTTGCTTGACTGGATGACGTGGAGATGGGGTTTGATTTATAATGGAGCCAGGGATAACAGCGCAGGCTGGGGAAGCACTTTCAGAGAAGCTCTTGTTCCCAGGTGAGCAACTCCGCACCTTGAGCTCTGGAATTGCACAATTCCCAGGCGTCCTGGGGATGGAAGGTGTAAGTTATCTAAGTTATCTATCACCATAGAACAAATTACCCCCAAGCTTTCAGTAGCTTAAAGCAACTAAAGTTCTATGAAGGACAAATATTTCTTATCTCACATTTTCTGTGCATCAGGAATCTGGACGTGGCTCATCTGGGTGCTTCTGGCTTAGCGTTTCTCCAGAAATTGCAATGAGGACTTGGGGGTTGGGGCTGCAATACAATGGCGGAGGGTCAGGTGGCCGTATAATAAACTTAATTTTCCCAATCATAAACCTGGGTTATTTTTCCACTTCTTTGTGTATTTCATTTCTTTTATCAATGCCTTGTAGGTTTGCTATACATGTATTTCTCCTCCTTTGTTATGTTCATTCCTAAGTACTTAATTCCTTTTTGATGCAGTTTTAATTAGGATTATTTTCTCAATTTCTTTTTAGTTCGTTGTTTGAGTATAGGAACATAACAGATTCTTTTATATTGATTTCAGAGCCTGCATCTTCACTGACTTATTTTTCCTAATCATTTTTTAGTGGTTCTTCAGCATTTTGTATATATATTATCATGTCATCTGCAAATAGGCATAGATTTACTTTTTTTGTTCTGATTTGGATTCCTTTTTACTCTTTTTCTTGCCTGTTTACTCTGAGAGTCCTGCACATTTGAAATAATTTTTAAAAATTATTCCTAAATATTTCATTTCTCATCAATAGATAATTTTCTTAATCTTATTTAACCACCGCTTGCTGCTATACCGTAAGTTGAATTGTGTACATTTACTTGTATTCTGAAACCTTGTTAAATTCTGTTTTTATTTCTAGTAACTTTGGGTAGATACCTTGGGACGTCTTACAAAGCAATTATCTTGCTTCTGAATGAGAAGTTTACTTTAGTTTTACAAACTCTAACATTTTTACTCCTTTCTTGCCTTATTAAAGTGGCTAGATCCTCCAGTAAAATATTAATTAGAAGTGATTTAAATTAACATCTTTGAATTGTTCCTGATAAGGGTGATGTATTCAGTTTTTAATTACTAAGCATAATGTTATCTATAGATTTTCCTTCATAAGATTGAGCAAATTCCCTTTTATTCTTAATTTGTTGAGGTTTTATCCTGAAAGGGTATTAAATCTTCTCAGATGCACTTTCAGCATCAATTCAGATGGGTATATAGTTTTTTTATTTTATTCCGTTAATGTGATAAGTTAATTTGATCAGTTTTCAAATAATAAGCCAACCTTGCATTCTTGAGATAACCTCCATGTGGTCGTGATATATTGTCCTTTTTATGTATTTCTGAATTCAAATTGTTAATATTTGTTAATAATTTTGGCATCAATGTTCTAAGTTAAATTAGTTTTCTTCTTTTCTTTTTTTCTAATGTTATTTTCAAGTTTTGTATCAGGTGATGGTGTCCTTATCACAGCTTAAGAAGTATTCCCTCTTCTATTATCTAAAAGAATTTGTGCAGATCATTATTATTTATTCCTTAAATGTTGGCTTGAATTCAATGTGGAACCGAGTTTTTAATTATGGAAAAATTTCCTGCTATAAATTCAACTTCCTTAACCAACATAGACTTACTTAGGGTTTCTATTTCTTCTTCTCTAAGTTTTTCAAGAAATTGTGTGTCTCATTGAAATTGTTGCATTTATTTATATAAAGTTATTCACACTATTCTTGTTATCTTTTTAAGGACTATATTATCTTAGTGATGTCTGTTTTACCATTCCTGGTACTAAACACTTTTAGTCCTTCTTTGATTTTTTTTTGTTCCAGATGGGGGTTATCCATTTTATTTATATCTTTAGAAAACAAGCTTCTGGCTTTGTTGGTATTCTTTATTATTTCTTTGTTTTGTTATATTGGGTTCTATTATTCTTTTTTCTAGCTTCTTAAAGACACTTAGAGTGCTGATTTTTAAACTTTTGTTCTTTTTAAATATAAAGATTTTAACCTCTATAATTCATTCTAAAGACTCTTTCCATTGTACACCACAAATTTTGACATGTTAAATTTTTATGATCATCTATACAAAGTGTTTGCTAATCTTTTGTGATTTCCTCATTGATCCACAGGTTATTTAGACACATGTTGTTCAATTTCCAAATATGTGTGAGGTTTCCAGATGCAGTATTGTCATTGATTTCTAATTCCACCGTAATCAAAGAAAATGCCCTATGTGGTTTCACTTCTTTTAAAAATATTAATAGGTGTTTTATAGCCTACTACATGGTCCTGCTGGTGAATGTTTCATGTCTACTTGAAACAATCTGCAGTGGTTGAATGTAGTATTGTTTTCATGCATTAGTTCAAGGGCAGAGCACTGCTGCCAAGGGCAAGGCTACACCCTACAGCTACACCTTCCTGCAGCCATCGAATGGTGGACATCTCTTCCAAGTCACAATCTGGGCAAGGGGAGTTCTGCACTGGCCTGAGAGGGTGGCAGACACACACCCACGTGGACACCTGCATGCCACAACACAGACACGGGACACACACACACACACAGAGCAAGAAAACACCGAAGCACATACCTGCAGTGAGAAACTCAGAAAAGAGACAGGCAGCTCCACAGAAAGACCTACAGACCAACCCAGTGCAGTTAGACAGGCAGACACAGACAGAGGGTCAGAGTTACAAATAGACAAGGATATACAAGCAGCTCAGACAGACGCCAATTCCCACAGGTACAGGTCCCTTGGCCCTGCTCGGCCCCCAGACTCAGACTGATTGATAGAAACATACATTTGTACATTAATAAAAACTGGTGACAGAAAATAAACACAAACATAAATCATCAGAAATAGAGCAGAAACAGTCACTCAAATACATACCTGCACATAGATATGGGACATCAAAAGCAACATACTCACAATAATTATAATAATAACAATAAAGACACAAAAAGCAAAAATGAAAAGACAAGGACAAATTGGGGACACTTGGTGGGGAGGGGGAGAGGGGGAGGGTTGAGGGCAGATGGGAGCAGGGGGGACTGAGGTGATGGTGCACTGGTGATATGGTGATGGGGAATACATGGGGATTACAATTGATGTCAAATATATATAAATAAAGGGGAAAAAATAAAAATAAATAAATGACAGTTAAAAAAAAAAAGGCAACATACTCCTGGGTCCACAGAGAAGCCTTAAATACTAATACACGTGCAATAGTCAGACAATGGAGACACAGGCACTTGGGTGAAGCTTGAGCACAGAAAAATGCAGCAACAGATGAGAGAGCATGGGCACACACACGCCCAGGTTGGTGCACACTCAGACACACCTAGGCCCAGGTGCACGTACAAGAAATGTATGTCCATAGAAATGGACCCAGACGCTCCCAGGTGCGTGAACACAGAAACCACCCACACACATACACGGAGGCAGTCCCAGACAGTGGCAGACCACATGGGCCTGGCTGGGGTTCTGGGGAGCAGAGTGGAAGAGACGGGTGGTGTCACTCCAGTCTTGCCCTGCACTCCTTAAGATGGAGGCAGAATCACTGACCTGTTGTGAAGATTAAGTGAGAAGTTGCCTGGAAGCTTCTGGCATCAGCTGGGCACATAGTTGGTGCTCAAGGAATTGGAGCTGAGGCCATTGTTAGGAGAGTGGCTTTTCTAAGGTCCTTGAGGCAAGTCATGGACACCTGTCTCCTGGCCCCAAACACACCTGAAGAGAGAGTTTGGAGTGACCTGCGCAGGGCCCTCAGAGGATCATCTGCTGAATACTAAAAGGAGGCGCCTCTCTTTTCATGTTAAAGGTTAGTATCCCGCCCTGAGCAACCTTTAACTTAGCACAGCCCAGTGAGACAAATGGGGTTTAATATAGCACAACCCAGTGCAGCGTGGCCCACCGGGACTGTGTGACTTTTCATGTTGAACTGGGCCTCAGTCTGTCTCAGTATCCTCCAAGTCTAGAACCCAGACTCCCTGCTGTCCCTAGACCCTGGAACTAGGGGGGCCAGGCAGGGTGCTGATGGCAGGGATGGGAAGACCCTTCTTCCCCCAAGGTCTCTGGAAAAGTCATTGCTGCTGCCAGGCCAGACCCTTCTGGCTAATGAATGGCCTCTCTTTAATGCTATCTGGGAGTCGGGCCCCTCCTTCATCTGCTGCAGTGTCATTAAGAGAGAAAACATTTGCTCCGTGCAGCTCTTGATGTCCTTAGAAACTGCAAGTTAAAAGCCAGCCAGCCAGCCGGGAAGGGCTGCTGAGACTTAACCCTCTCCTCCCCGCACAGGCAAGGGCCTCGGCAAGGGCCTCATAGATCACAAAGACTATACTTTCAGGGATCATTTCTATAGTTCGTTACAATCATAGATCACAGGCCTGGGTCCCCCAGGGAACCCCTGGGTCCCACTCCAGGGTCTTCTCAGCCATCGAGCCCGCGGGTCAGAACAAAGGGAAGATGAAGAAGAGGAATCCTTGAGGGGCTCTGTTCTGATGTTCATAGAGGAGCCCCCTCCAGGCTGGTTGGAAGGCAGGCTATGTGGGTCAGGGGAGATTTGCACTGGGGGCTGGGCGACTTTGGGTCACTTCCTTAACCTCCCTTTTTGCCAGGTTCTTGCAGGGCAGAAGAGCTGGATGGGTAGCTGAGCTCTCAGGTTCTAAGGTCTATTTCCCAACAAGGAGAGCCTGATGGTCTTCTCCAAGGGGGGGGGTGATATGTCCATGATCCCCAAGTCCTCAGCTCCTGCTGGAACCAGGTACAGAGGCCTCCTCTAGGGACAAAGGGGAATAGGTGACCTGCATGAGCTGACAGAGGGGAGGGAACTGCTATTACCTAGCTCCCAGCTACACTGCGCTAGAGATACACACACACACACACCCTCTACATGGAGCCAGTCCCAGGCCTGCCTCTTCCAGGAAGTTCTCCTGGATGTCTGACAGCCAAACCTCCCATAGTTTCACCCAACTGGGCCTCTGCTTGGCCAGTTGCCCACTAGTTTTAGATTTTGATGCCCTGAGGCTCAGCTGCAAATACGAGGTCTCACTATCTCACCAGGTGAATCACTATTAGGGGGCATTACTTGAAAATGGGCACTGTGGGAGCTGCAGAGGGACAAGGTCCACTGAGCGCCTGCAGATGAGACTCCCTCACCCCCAGGTGGACCCCAGGGAGGATGAGGAACCTGAAGCTCAGGGACTTAGAGGAGGCCGCCCACATCAGTGAGTCGGTGGCTGGGACTCAGAGCTGGGTGGACTCCCAGATCCACCCAGCCCTATTACTGCACCCAGAGCACTTTAAACCCCTCGGCAAGGAGAGGGATGGAGCCTTTGACTTGGAACCTTCTGGTCATACAATTGGGTCTCACATCTGTGCAGAGATGGGGGCAAGACAGGGAGCAGCAAGGCAGTGACCTATGTCCCTCAGGCCCTGTCTCCCCTCACTGACGTGAGGACCCGCAGCCCATGCAGGATGCCGTCACCCCCAAAGTGACACATGGGCCCTCAGTCACCCCTCAGTGACATGCTCACCACCTCGGTTTCCTCCAGGCTGTGTTCCCGCCCTCACCCACCTCTGTCCACCTCCTCTCCCAAACTGTCCTCGGGGGCCCAGCTCCTGCTGAGAAGCCAGAGGGTGTGGATTAATCCGTCTTTGGCCTGCTGGCTCCAGATGCTCTTTTCTCTTGTCTGGCCCAGGCTGCTCTCTTGCTGCCCAGATTCTCAGAGAAATATTCCAGGAGCAGATGGTGCTGCCAGTCCTGGGCGGCAGGCGGTGAGGCCTGGCCCCGGGACTGGCACTGGGTGATAAATCCTGCGCCCAGCCTGGCGGCAGGGGAACCTGGCAGCAGCACGGCCCCCCATCCCCATGCCCTCTGGGCCCTAAGCTGGGGCTGGGGGAGCCCTGGCTTGCAGATGGCCCCTCACTGATAAGGAGGCCACCTTAGCAACCCCAGACCACCTCCAAGACTCAACTTTTTTTGCAGTTTCCTAAATTTAAAAGTAGAAGAGAGACACTAAGAAAGAAAATTGGATTCCAGAATGCACAGCAGGACGGGTCCCCGGTCAACAGAGGTCTCTCTGTTACAGGTGAGGGCACAGGCTGACAGGAAAGTGCCACAGGCCACACCGTCAGCAAGTGCAGAGCCAGGACAGCCCAGGCCTCCCGAGGCCCACTGCCCCTGGGGAGGGGGTGGCGAGGGCCCTGTGTCAAGCTGTGCCCCACGGTCACCTTGGGGTCCTGGTGACCCTGTCACAGAGGTGCCTCCTTCCTGAGGAACTCGCTGGTCATTCGCTGGACATGGTGGGAGGGGATAAAGCTCATTCGTTATTTGAATTTTAGATGATGGAATGAAAATTAAATTTAAACTCTTTGCAGGGAGGCATTTTTTCCTAATCACTCACCCCGCTGCACAGATCTCCACAACTTGATTACGTCCAATTAGATTAATTGGATGGAGAGTGATTTCTTTTCTCTGAGAATATGAACTACAGAGAAGCAGGACCGTGTGAGGCCCAAGGGCTCCCTGCCCCCCAACATGCCTGCAGGGCATTTTACAGGAGAGGAATCTGCGGCCCAGAGACATGAAGTACCTCCTCCACACTCCTGCTCTCCCCGGCTCAAGCCGGGCCTGACTTTCCCCGTCCCCCGTCTGGCCTGGCCATGGCTCAGCTGCCTCAGATCTCCGGGGCCTGCATGGGGCCAGGCCCACGTGGCCAGGTCGTGCTCACAGTGACACGGGGGGCAGCCCCACTGGCTGGGCTCCTCCCCGTTATAACCCTCACTTATCTGGGAGCCCGTCAGCCAAGTGGAGTTTTACAGTTCGGCTGAGTAAATCACAGTTGCCGGTTCTGGAAGCCTCCTCCACCCACGGGTAACACCCCCACCACAGACCTCACTCCATCCTCGTGCCCGGACCCCAGGAGGGGGCGGGAGAGGCTGCCTGCAAGGTGAGGACTCCACGGGTCAGGAGGTGTGGCCCTTCCGTCCTCTTAGGTCTCGGCAGGTGGGTGTCTGAAGCAGGGGGGGTTAGTTTGCCCCTGAGGACGTGGTGAAGCCCCTCTCGGCTCTCCAGCCTCACCCTGACAGACCTCCAGGCCCTGCTCTCGCAGCTCTTCTTCCTCACCAGGCCCTTCTCCCTGGCTTCCTTTCCTTTTTACCTGCCACGTGTTCCAGCTCACCCTCCTGCCTCATTATGCCTCTTCTGCTCAGGTGTTGCCTCCTGGAAGCCTGCCCTAACACTGAGGCAAGGTGAGGGCCCTGGTCAGGTGTGCTCTTAGCACCTCCCTTCCAGGTGTGATGACACGGCTACCTTTGTCCCCTCCCTACCCCCACCTCCTGGACTAAGAGCTCCTCAGGGGCAGGGATAGCCTGAGACAGCTCCAGGGCACCAAGCCCCAGTGGGGCCTCCCAAAGGAAGCACCAGGGACAGGCTCATGGCTGCCCCCTCCCGAGGATCAAGCAGTCAGCTGGGACCCAGGGAGGGGGAGGAGCCCAGACTTGGTGACGGGCCATGAGCTGGTGTAGGGTGAATGGAAGAGGTTATCAGGCTTTTCCGCCCCCTGCCATTGGTGTCAATGGTGGACACCAGCGGTCCTGCACGCATGCCTAAGAGGGCATGCGCAGGTGGGTGCGCCTGGGCTAAGACAGGGCATATAGGGGCAGCGTCACGAGGACGCCAAGAGAGAGCAGGGAGAGAGAAAGGCAGAAGCAGCAACAATAGCAGCAGAGGCACAAGAGGCTAGAGAGTCCAGAGAGGGAAGATACACCAGGGGCTGGGAGGCCTGCCAGCCTCCCGGCCCCCTGGGACCCCTGCCTGCCGTGTACCTGGTCACCTTTGATATAACGATGCAATAAAAGCCTGAAAAAGCCACCGAGGGCCCCAGGACGCCTCCTTGACCCATCTGCCGGAATCATCGAGAAGCCGCCTGTTCCTTGCTGGCACCACAGCCCACCTCCCAGATGACCACGGACTCACCTCTCTCTAACTGCATGTCCTGAATCACTGCCTTTCTTACGCCACAGAAAGGATGGTGGCAGAGGGAGTAATTCCAGGAAGCCAAACGCAGGCCATGGAGTTCAGAGACTGAGAGGGGCTGGCATCTGGCTGGCTGCCACTCACCCTGGCGTTGTGGTGGATGTAGGTCACCATCAGAGCCAGCCAGCACCTGAGAGCTCAGACAGGCTGCCTCCGCCTCTCCTCCCACTGCTGGGCCCACCAGCCCGCCGGCAGGCTCACCGCCCAAGCCCTGCATGGGCCCTGACCTCAGCAGGAGAGTGATGTCCAGCCCAACTCCTGGGGTCCGCCCTATTTCTGTGCCCTGAGATTCCTCCTCCATGATAGACTTTAAAGAAAAAAAAGATTTTATTTATTGATGCATACAAGAGCTGAAGTGTAGGCCAGGGGTGCAGGGGTGGAGGTGGGGGCGGTGAGAGGATTCACAGAGACAGAGTGGGGAACAGAACAGGCAGATCTACTGAAATACACTGCTGAGGGGGCAGCAGGGAGACAGGAGAGGTCTGCTGCGCCCTGTGCTTCCTGTCACCTTGCTCAGCCCCCATTCTCCTCACCTGAACCTTCCAGCCTCCTCCGCACTCTCCTGACCTCCGGTCTGGTCCTGTCTGGTCCCCGCCTGGCTGTGTCAGCTCCTCACTTAAAACTTGTCAATGGCCCCACACAGCCTTCAGAAGAAAATTCAGAATCCTCAGACAAGGACCAGAAGAACGGCCTGGGGGCCCCAGGCTCAGCCACTGTAGCTGCTTCCTAAACTCCATGCTCCAGCCTCCGGGCGGGAGGGGGCATGGCCATCCCAGAGGTGAGATGCCCACCTGTGTCTGGATGGCTGCAGGCACCAGGTGGCCAGAGGCAGGAGACGCACAGGACCCGCAGGAACCAACCAGATGACTCACCTCTGAGCCAGCAGAACTCTCGGTCACCCAGGCTGGTGGCGTGTCCACTCTGTAACAGGAGCTTCTGTGGACTAACGCCCCCCCACACACAAGTAAATGACACTGTGGAACATGTTTCATTTGCATTTGGCTCTGAGGGCTCCGTGCCTTCGGCTGGATGTTCTTTAGATGGCTTCGTGTAAGGTTGTAATGAACCTATGTTGTTACAGCCGTCATCTCTGCCCATCCTTGGAGGCGATATGTATTTGTTGGGAAGAAAGAGCACCACAAGCCTCAGCGGCCAGTCATGGCCCTTGAGGAGGGAGAGACGGGCCTGCTTTGGACTCAGGGAATGGCCTGCGTTGTCATGGCCCTGAGACCTGTTTGCAATGTACGGGAAGCCGGCAAGGTGGGTGGGGTCACTGCCCCTCTCTACAGCGTCGCCGTGACGGTCGGAAGTGCCAGTGTTAGCAGGTGTTAGCAGGGTCCAAGCTCCGGGTGATGCCGTGGTCATCTATCTCTGTGCTAAAGGTATCTCTGTACCGAGCACTGTCTGTGGACAACTAGCCTGGCACGCGAAGATGACCTTCATTCCATGTGTGCTCCTGAGGTCAGGGTGACGCAGAGATTCCTTGGGAAACACCACGGGAAGCCGTCCAGCACCCACCGTGTCTTCCCTCTGAGAGTCATGGACCAGCCGAGTTAGCGGGGGCAGCAGCACCGGCCACGCCGAGCTGGGCACGGGTCTGGAGACTCGCCTGGGCACCGAGCTGGGCACGGGTCTGGAGACTCGCCTGGGCACCGAGCTGGGCACGGGTCTGGAGACTCGCCTGGGCACCGAGCTGGGCACGGGTCTGGAGACTCGCCTGGGCACCGAGCTGGGCACGGGTCTGGAGACTCGCCTGCATTATCTTGTGTTGTGTTGTCTTCGTGACTGGATGCACCAGCTGTGTTTTTACCCCTATTTTATAGCTAAGAAAATTGAGGCTCAGGAAAGTGACATGTCTGAGGCCCCACAGGCAGGAGGCCACGGACTCAGAGTATGAGCTCAGGCCTACGCACACCCGCACCTTCACCACTCTCCTCTACAGCACAGCCCACAACACCAAGGTGTCCCACACTGTATATAAGAGTTAGATAATTTTGGGAGGAAAAGAGCAAAATTAAAATCAAGATGAAAGCTGCCATTGTTAAGCTCCCACAGGTCTCTCACCCACATTTGTTTTAACCAGTTTAAGACTAAAAAGCAAGCGCAGTTTCTTCACATGTGGCTCTGCTCCACGTGCCTCCTCCAGGTCTCCTTGCTGCTCTCCATCCTGCTTCCTTCTTCCTCTCTTCCTTTTGTCTTCTTTGCAGAATCTTCTTTCTCTGCTCAGCTCCACCCACTTAGGGCGGAACCGGGATTCTGGAAGGTCTCCCTTTCCTGGGGACCACCCTGTTACACTACCAAGGCCACTGCATCTCAGCTCCAGTGACTTGCTGGGTGAAACGTCAGCTTCTTTGGTGTGATCTTATGGAAAATCTTCACATTTTAAAATTTCATCAACTAGTTCAACAGGAATGAACAGGGACAATGGAGACCATGTGTGGACCGCTTCTGTGCATGGGCTGGCCCAGGCCTCTGTCTTGATGTCATCAAACTTCCATGACAGACGTGACGGTGGCAGTTCCTGCAGGGACTCCGCTGCATAGTGACAGGGGTTTGCAATCAAGAGACACCCCCTCCACCACCAGGGGAAACCCTGCCAGCTGGCTATTTTCTGGAATGCAAGTGCCTGCCTTAAGCTTTGCTGCCAAGGCATTCGTGGCAAAGAGGACCAGCACGTCGCCAGCAGCAGGAGCAGACGGGTCGCCAGCTGCAGGACGAGACAGTGAACACGCCAGGCTGCCCCCCTGCGCTGAAGCTCCTTAACTTCCCAGACCCTGGCTGACGTAGATAAATGGTTCCTGGGGCCGCTTGCGTTTTCTCTTTCTCTCTCATGTCATGCTTTAAATTCCTGCTCTTATGTTTTACATTCAAATCTCTCTCCCTCTCTGTCTCTCTCAGCCCCACCTCCCAGCCCCTGTCAACCTGCCGTGTGACACTAAGTGTGCTGTGTAATTTCCAGGTCTTAAAAGTAATAAACTTCTCTTTTTGTCAAGGTTTCCTGATGGATTTTGCTGAACAGCATCTCACAACCTCACGGCCCCATCTGACCACAGCATTGATTATTGATTGGCCGGGACTGGCACAGAACACCTCCTCCCCTAATACAGCTGCAAACTGTATTACAGAGTGCAAATTCCTTGAGACAGTGGGACCATTCAGGGAGGGGTAGAGGGAGAGTCAGCCCTGCAGGGCCCTGCACTCACACTGTGGTGATGATGGGGACCCCCACCCCAGGGCAGGGAGAGGCCGCCTTATGTTTTGTCAATAAGAGAAAACTTGAGATAGTTCTGGGTCTCCCTGAATCATAGGGTTGGGAGGGTAGTGTGTGCGTGCGTGCGTGCGTGCGTGCGCATGCATGCATGTGTGTGTGTGTAAGGGAGAGAAGGAGAAAGTAGTGTTGGGGTAAGATTTGGAGGAGAACAGAGGAAACCAGGAGACCCTTTAGAGACCATGGGGGACCACCCACAGCAGTCTGGAGGAGCTGCTAACAAATTTGCTGACAGTAACATTGAAGAAACAACAGCAAGTCCAAAGATACTAACTTCCAGGGTGTTCTGTGTGCCCTGGTTGTAAGACGGTGCAGTATCTGCTGATTTAATCTTCCAAGCAGCCTAAGAGGGGTATACTATCACTAACCCCATTTTACAGATAAGGCTACTGAGCCCAACCCTGCCCCAGAACAGTCAGGCCCCAGGCCATCGAGCAAGGCCAGTGCCCCTGCTGGTCCCGCCTTCCTTGTAAGAAGTCAGACACGCTGAAGAATCCCACTGACCCCTCAGATCACAGCAGAACTCCAGGCCAGAGGCCCCTTCCTCTGCCAAGGGCCCTCTCCAACAGCAAGACTGTTGAACTCATTAGCAGAGAAGCGGCTGTGCTCTAGACAGTCCCCAAGCCTCTGAGCCGAGTCTGTGCTGACATCCTGGGCACTGCAGTGGCCTGCCAGCTCCTGCCAGCGGAGCCGCAGCCGCGGTCTTTCCTGCCAGCCACCGTGGGGACTGAACCTGGGAGAAGAGCAGGAGCCCCAAGAAGAGGCGGGAAGGAAGTCTGTGCAGGGACGGGAACTGAGCAACTCTGGCCGGGAGCTGGAGGAGCCAATGAGTTAGAGGGAGAACTGAAGCCAGCTGGGCGCCTCTTCCAGCCCTTCACTTATTGAAACCTCATCCCATTCTGGGGCGGATGGGATTGTTCCCATCTTGCAAAGGAGGACATTTAGGACTGGAGAAGTCCAGTGACCTGCCCAAGGCCACACATCTTGACCATGGGGGTTAGGGGTTCATACCCAGGCCCCTCAGTAAATCCAGCCTTCGAGGAGGAGGGGCTGAGCTGATCTCTCCTGAGAAACAAACATTTCCCACCGAGTAAATCACCATATCTCTTAGTAATTGCAGGCGCAGTCAGCCGCTGTCCTTCCCCAGAAGCTGATAAATCAAAACTTCAATCTGGATCTACAGATCTGCTGGGAGTAAGTGAGGCAGGAAGCAGAGAAATGTGGAGAAAAGAGCAGTAACCTAAGTCGGTCCTGGGGGCATCTGGGATGGAGGGCAGGAGCCAGTGTGGCCCAGAAGGACCATTGTACTCACCTGCACCCCCAGGGGGTGGACTAGATGCTTCCTGAACTCCCTGACCTGAGCTCCCAAAACCCCTTCCCTAAAACCTCCTGCAGAATTACGAGAGGTTGCATTAGGAAAGGATCAGAGCCGCATTTGGAGGTGGTCTCTGGATCTGACACCCTCCCCACTCCCTGTCCTGTAGCTGGCAGTGAGTGCCCCACCCCGCCATTCTGATAAAAAAAATTTTAATTATTATAATTATCACCTGGGAAATTGGGTTCCTGCCATAGATGATTAAAATGACATTCAGCTCCACTTTAAAGCTTGCCTTTGAGCTTTAAATCTGATGGTGCATTTCATAGCACACCTAGAAGCAAGAGTTAGAAAGAGGTGACCCCAGAGAGGGGTGAGAGTCAGAGGGTGGGAGTGAGTGTGGATGATGGCATGTCTGGGATACGTGTCACATATGTGATGTTGTATGTGTTGTGCATGAGGTGTGTGTGTACCTACGCATGCATGTATGTGAGCACGTGTGCATGTGGACTTGCATGTGAACTCATGATGCCTTTGAAAGCATGCCTATGAGCCTCTGCTCTGTGCATGCAAATGAAGGGGAGAGATGGAGTGGCCCGTGCCAGGCAGTGCTCTGCAGGGGCAGGCACGAGACATGGGCTCAGGAGGCAAACAATGGCGTGAAGTTATCTGTGGATTGGGTGATGGGGTGCAGGTACTGGCCTGCTCCTGGGGGCCAGCTGGGGCCCTGAAGGGTGGCAAGTCCCCCACTTCCTAGTTCTTAGTTTCCCCCTCCCAGTCTCATCTCTTCTGCTTTCCTGGGCAGTGGCTATTTCTCTCATGAAGGACCATTAGTTCTAAGAATTAAGTGAGACAGGCTGTGCACTAAGTGCTCAGGGATAGTTAGTTATTATCTATCCACTCTGGGGTGGCAGGTGGACAGTGTGGTCACTGCACAGATCACAGGGTACACTCGGGGATGGTTAGTTATTATCTGTCCTCTCTGGGGTGGCAGGTGGACAGTGTGGTCACTGAACAGATCACAGGGTAGGACTATACATTATGATGACTGGGGTCCTTAGGTCCAGGCATGTGCGTGGACACTACACAGATGGAAGCCCCCTAGTAATTGGCTCAGGGCCCAGGAGCCCTCTGCAGAGATCCACCTGTTCTCAGGCAGAAGGCAGGGGACAGGATTGTGGGCTGCAACCTGGACAGGAGATCCCCATCTAGCCCCCCTGTGCCATCTAGGAGCTGATCACATGTAATGCCAAGACCCCAATTCAGAGCCCACTGCCCCCCTCTTGGCGTGACCCTCACTTCTTCCTCTAATGGACCAGGGCAGTGACATGTCAGCCCCTCCTGCAGACCCCCTCACTCTCATCTCCCCACCTTCTATACAGATTCTATCATAGGACTTTCAAGTGTGACCTTGAGTGGGTCACTCCCCTCCTCTTAGCCTTGGTCCCCCTACTTGTCAAATGAGGACAAACGTGCCCACACTGGAGGTCAGCAGGGGCTCTGCAAAGCAGTACATGGTTATAGATGGCACTGAGCACAATGATCTGTGTTCAGATCCTACCCTCAACACACTCCATGTGACTGTTAGCTGGTGGCTTCACGTCACAGTCTCCCTACCCTCAAATGAGAGATGTGATGAAGCAGTGCCCAGTGCCAAGGCATGCCGAAAGGCAGCTGTCAGCAGACACAGAACCTCTGGAGCAGGCCCAGTGCCAGGCAGCTGGCCAATGAAAAGCTAATTCATGGAATCACACCTGAACATGAGGGTGGATACTCACACCCCCTTGGGAAAGACAGATGGGCACATCCACATTTTATTCAGGAGCTGGTTCACAGGACAAGCTCCCTGAGTGCCGTGTCTCTATCACTCTGGGATATGATTGTAATTGGAGTCACCACCAATTTAAGCTTATGATGATCTACTGTCACTCTCCAAAATCTATGTCTTCTGCATAGAAAAAGTGGGTGAGCTGAATAGAGATTGGTGGGGCCACCATACTTGCATCTTTCAAGTCTTTGGTAGTGGCATTCATCTCTGCTTTACTGTTTTTCCAAGTTGGGGAGGTTTTGTTGGTTTTGACTTGGCCTTTCCCACCATGGTATCTCTCATTCCATATGTCAGAGAACCAATGTGAGGACTCCGCCAGTTGCTGAGTATCTCTAACCCACTCCTGCTCCCTTGTCCCCACCCCTCATACCCATCATGCCTGAATTGGATCCTACAATAACAGACCCAGTAGCCTGGCTAATAGTGTTGGGCTGGAACTCAAGTAGGGGGACGACACTTGGGAGGCCTTCGCTTCCACTCCATCACCCACCCTAACGCATTGTCTGACACTTTCAATTTATTTTTCAATTTCTTTATCATCAGAAATGACAATTAAATTTGCAGTGTAAATACCACTTTACCAAACTGAATTACTCTTGGGCGAGGGGCGACAAACAGGCAGCACGGTCACAGTCAGAGCAACTCAGACATTAACACTTTCATCTTCGCTGAAGCCACACAGGGAGGGGCTCCAGGGTTCTCTCTGGAAGCTGCAATTCAGAGGCTCACTAGGGGTCACGTGAATCAGACCCTTTGCCCTCTTGCAACTGTTCTCTGAACAGCAAAAACCTGAGGGCAACAAATGCGTTTCTTATTATTAGAATTCTGAAGTTAGAAAGGGTGTTTTTTTGCAGATGAGGTGACTGAGGCCCAGTTGTCTCTCTCTACATCACAGTGCAAGCAAATAAACTCAATTGTGGAAAAGCCAGGAATCTGCAGGGAGAAATTGGACCTGACTGTTTACATATCTAGGATAGATGTAAAAATGTAAGCCTCTATGAATAAACATATGATCTTACTAAGTTTCAGGATTTTTTTCTGCCCAAGCCACAGGCATTCATAGGAAAGATGAGAGCGATACCTGAGAAAGCATCCCTGTGGTGTTGTCTAGGAAAGAGGTACTGCCCACTGCAAAAATTCCACCCAGACCAATCTCCTGTATACACACCATAAACTTTAATCTGCAGAAGAACAAAGAAAAACAAAAGCTGTTGCCTTAGGGCACTGGTAGAAATCCATTGCAACTGAGGAAAGGAAACAGGATCAAAATAAGTACTAGGTTTGGGGAGGGGCAGGAATACCTGCTCACACAGGCCCAGTGTTGTAGCTGGAGGGACAGGAACACCTGTGAAGTCCACACCAGGAGACCCAGGGACAGAGGACGACCTAAGACTGAAGATTAATCACATCATCAGAAATGCACACTCCCACGCTCCTCCCACACTGGCTAGCAAGCACTGGGTAAAAATAACAATGGAATGTATCTGTGAAAGCTTTAAGAAACAGATTATCTTGGGGGGCACATCACAAAAGAAAGACCCAAAGTCAGGGCAAGGGAAGCAGACAGACATCTGGAAAACCAGTTAAAGCCCTAAACATAAGGTATCACTAAAAGAACTTAAAGTCTGTGTTTTACTGAGGATAACCATAGCAACCACAGACCTCAAACCCTGTGTGACTAGTACAATCCTGACTAGATTAACATACACCCACACTAAAGGTCTAGAAGAAGAAAAGGTGCACACATCTAAAAGTATAAAAATATTACCTCTCTCTCACCCTACAAAAGATGTCCAGCTTTCCATAAAAAGTTATAAAGCATATGAAAAGGCAAAGAAAAAAATACATGAAACAATCATCAAAACCAAATTTAGACATGACAGAGATGTTGGAAGTGTTAGACAGGGAATTTTAAATTACTGTGATTAATATATTAAAGCTTATAATGAAGAGGTTGACAACATGCAGGATCAAATAATTAGTTTTTGCAGAGGATGAAATCCTAAGACTCAGTGGAAATGCCAAAAAACAAAAACAGAGTAACAAAGGTGAGGTAGACCTCCTAGGGGCTCATCTGCGAACTCGAGACAGCTGGGGAAAGAATCAGTGAACTTACAGATAGGTTATTTAATTATCCAAAGGAAAAAATCAAAGGGAGAGATGTGAAAAATAGAACAGAGCTTCCAAGAAATGTGGGGCAATATCAAGTAATATAATATACAAGCAGTTGCAATCCCCAGAAGGACGATCAAGAAAAGGGCAAAATAACTTTGAGGAAATAATGTCCAAAGTCACAATGGACACCAACTTACAGGTCCAAGAAGCTCAGAGAATAGGGTCAATCAAACACTGTCAAAACCAAAAGTTGTGCGTGTTTGCATGAGTTCAAACAAATTGTAAAAACAGGAAGAAAATTCTGAAGAGAGTCAAAGAAAGAAGACACATAGATAGACAGATAGATAGATAGATAGATAGATAGATAGATAGATAGATAGATATGACATTATAAGATATGTATATATATTTAAAGCCTAATACATATATATATATACACACACACATATACAGAGGCAGGGAGATAAGAATTACAGAAGGCATATTATCAAGTAATTTGCAAAGAAGAAGAAAATGGAATGGTAACTACAAAATGACTGGAAAGTGAAAAATTTAAAACATGTCAACCCAAATTCTATACCCAGTGGAACTATCATTGGATAGCATGAAAAAATAAATATTTTCTGAAACAACTAAAACTGAAGGAATTTGTTCCTAGCAGACCTACTGTGACTGAGAAGGATTAAAGTCCTTAGGCAAAAGGACTGTATCAGCATAATCTTAGAGCTACACAGCAAAGTGTTATTGTATATGAAATAAAGATATAGAAAATTTTTATTTTTGATAGCTTTAAAACATGAATGTCTAAAAAATAACATTTCTCTTTGATGATAGCATATGTGGATTTGAAATTTATGACAGAAATAGTAAATGAAATAAGAGGTAAAAATTGGGACTATACCGCTATCAGGTCATTTTTCTATTCATGATATAATTTGTGATTATTTTAATATTTTAAAATTAAATTTTAATTATAAAATGTTAAAAACACTATGGTAACCACTGAATTGTTTAAAACAGGGATATAGAGGAGATTGAATGGAATGATAAAAAATGCTCAGTTAACTCAAGAGGCATATAGGAATATATTTCCTATCAAAATAGGAAAAATGGGAGAAAGAAACAAATAATGAATTAAGTTATCAGAAAGCAGCTAACAAGACGCTAGAGTTAAAGCCTATCATATGAATAATTATCATAAATATGGACAGATGACGCACAGCAATTAAAAAGCAGAATTTTTCAGACTGAATATAAAAGCACAACTCAACTATATGTTGCCTATAATAAACTCTCTATAAACACAAAAACATCAATCAATCAAAAAAGTTAGCAGATTTTAATCAAAAGAAAGTTGGAGCCTATATTCATATCAGACAAAATAGGCTTCAGAACATGAAAAACCACCAAATATAAAGAGGTTATTTCATAAGTGAAACAATTCTCCAAGAAGACACATAGTCCTGAGTGTGTATGCATCGGACATTGGAGCTTCAAAACGGTAAAGGCAAAATACGATAGAACTGAAAAAGAAAAATAAAGTCAATCATATGTCAACACTTCTCTCTCTCTAACAGAGAAACTGAATAGGCAGAAAATCTGTAAGGATATAAGTAACTTGAAGTATATTTTTACTCACTTGAGTTAACTGACATTTGTACACCACCCACCGCCACCAGCAGAATTTATAGTGGGACCTTCTTTGCATAGCCCATAACCCTAAAGCGAACCTTAGCACAAATAAAAGAATCATAATAATACAAGTTATATCCTCAAATCATAATAGAATTAAACTAAAAATAACCTCAGAAACCTACTGGGGAAACAAACAATCATTTGGAAATTAAATAATACATGGATCAGAAAGGCAATCTTAAGGAAAATAGAAAAAAAATCTTTCTGAATTAAGAAAACATAAAATGGCATATCAAAGTCTGAGATACAGCAATATTTAGAGAGACATTTACAGCCTTAAATGCCTGTATTCATCTGCTCGGGCTGCCATAACAGAAGGCCACAGACTGGGTAGCATAATCAACAGAAATATATTTTCTCACAGTTCTAGAGGCTGAAAAATCCTAACGTGCAGATACCCCCCTTCTCCCTGTGTCCTCACAAGTCCTTTCCACTAGGCACACACCTGTATCTCTTTGTACATCAGGACACCAGTCCTACTGGGTAATGGCCCACCCTAATGATTTTATTTTACTGCAATTACCTCCTAAAGACCCTATCTCTAAATATAGTCATTTAAAAATATATATTCAAAAGATATATTATTTTATATTGATAAATTATGTCACTTATATTATATTCTATATATACATATACATAAAGTTCCAAACCTACCAATTGCTCAGGAGACCCAATTTGGTCCATAATAATGTACCTATTACAAAGTATAAAAGAGTCTAAAATTAGTTCCTTTATCATAAGCATCCACTTTAATAAACTAGGAAAGATAAAATAAAGTAAGCAGTAAGAAAGAAAGAATGATAGAGCAAAACCAAACAAAACTGTCAATGGAAAAAAATAAAGGAAATCATAAAAAAACACGTTTCTTGATAAAGATGACTCCAATTGATTATCTATAGTCAGTCTCACCAAGAAAAAGAGAAAAAAAAATTTACCAAAAACAAGAATAAAAGAGGCCAAATCAGTACTGACCCGCCGAAATTAAGGGAATAAGATGGGAATACTATTTTAAAAAGAAAACAAAAAACAATAGACAACTACATCATTGCAACTGTAAATTTAATACCTCTCCATTATTAACAGAATAATTAAATACAAAATAAGCAAGAATATAAACTTGGACAGTACCACCCACTAACTTTGAGCTATATAACATTTATAGAACATTCAACAATAGCAGAAGACACATAATTTTCAAATGCATAATGAATATTTCCCAAGTTAGACCATATTATAATCTATGAAAATGTCTCAAGAAATTTAAGAGTTAAGTCATACAGTTTATATTCCCTGATTACAGTAGAATTCAATTAGAATCAGTAACAGAGGTATCTCTGGAAAATTCCCAATTATTTGGAAACCAAATCACATACTTTTAAATAATCCACAAATCAGAAATGAAATCAAAAGAGAAATTAGAAAGTATTTTCAACTGAATGAAATGCATATGTGCATGGCATTATTTGTGAGATGCCACTAAAATAAAATAGAACCTAGAGGAAAATTCATAATAGTAAATTTCTATATTAGATAAGGAAGTTCTCAAATCAACAACCCCAACACACAACTTAAGAAAACATAAAGAGCAGAGCAAACAAAACCCACAGCACATAGTAGAAAGAAAATAGCAAATATCAGAGCAGAAATCAATGAAAATAGAAAACAGAATAATAATAGTAAAAATAAAAAACCACTAGTATTTGAGAAGAACGACAAAACCGAGAAACCTCCAAATAAACCATTAAGGAATTAATTAGTTAAAATCAATTTACCAAGAATTAAGAGACAACATCATTATAAATTCTCTAACTATTAAAATGACAATAAGAAAATATTGTGAACAACTTTATGTCAATAAACTCAACAACTTTGCTGAAATAGAATCTGTGAAAGCACAAACTACATTTGCTTAAGAAGAGATACTCTAAAGAGGACCTCTAGGAAAAAGGAAATCAAAGACATTTATTGGAAAGAAAATTAAAGATTAATATCTCATATGAACATAAATGCAAAGATTCTCAACAAAACACTAGAAATAATAATTCATTGATATATCCAAAGGATAATACCCTGTGGGTTTACTCCCAGGACTGGGAGGTTGATTTAATATTCAATACTTAATCTAATTCACCATAATGACACATTAAAAGATAAAAACTATAAATCAGAGGTAGTATGCACATACAATGGAGTATTAATCAGTCATTACAAAGCAATCAAGTGCTGATTCACATTCCAATATGGATGCACCTCGGAAATGGACTCAGAAAAGCACATATGGCTCGTTCACAGGAAATGTTCTCGCAGGTTGGTGCTCACAGGTGGAGAACCCAATACCTGTCTGATGGAGGCTTGCTTGGGCTTGCCCAGGTGACCTGGAAGTGGGCTTGGGGTGGGAACGATGATCCCGTTGCTTCCGAGAAGCACTGAAGACCCAAGTTAAGAAAGGACTTAAGGGTAGTGCCCGGGATAGGTGTTTGTCCAATAAGCCTAGAGCAGAGGCTTGACATCTCTGCACTGTTCCCTTTGGCCTTGCTAGGGCCACGTTGAGGAACCAAGGCAGCCCACCTGAGTCACACCCCACTCAGCCCAGAGAGCAGATCTGGGGTTCCAGTACTTCTAGGGAACCCCATCCTTGCCCTTCCCTCGTGTGCCACAGAGCACCAGGCTCCCAGCCTTAGACATCGGGAATCGGGGTCTGGTTGAGTGGGAGTAGGGAGGGTTCCTTGAGGAAGGGCAGGGTTTGTACTTTGATTTTACTGGGGACACAGGTCGAAAGCAAGGTGAATTGCAGCTCATCAGACGCCAACAACCTTCACTCTGTTCAGCTGTGCTTTCTACCTTGGCTGCACCTGGAGGTTTATTTCATCATTTCCCCCTGCTCTCCTTGAATGGGAAAGAGAGATGTACAGCCCATTCGGGTTGAATTCTAGCATCAGTGCAAACTGTGAATTACAGTCACTAGTCGGACCTAGATGCTCCTGGAAGGCGTGTAAACCAGAACAGTAAAAAAGCATAACTCAGATGGATGAGGCTTACACTGCTCTGCTCCCCCCGCTGTCGCCCTGGCTTAACCCTCCGCGGTCAGGCTCTTGAGTGGGTGTCCCGCTCACTGCCTCCTGCTGTGTGACCCTGTGCAAGCCCCTCCCCTTCCCTGAGACTCAGTTTCCTCGTCTGCAGAGGGGACAGTAATTGCAGCTCCCTCCACATAGTGGTGAGGGCTCCATGAGACAATCCTTATAGAGGGTGGCATAGAAGACCCCCTTGTAGTGGCAGGAAAGGGGCACAGGGCAGGTTTGGGATGGTTCTAGCAGATGGGGGTAAAGGAAGGAGTCTTGGAGCTCTCGGTGGCTTTTATGCTTTTTATTGTCAGAGGGGGCCAGGTACATGGCAGGCATTGGTGCCGGGAGGCCGGGGGGCTGGCAGGCCTCCCAGCCCCCAGCGCATCTCACCCTCTCGGCTGCTTTGCTGCTCCCGCTCTTGCTGGTCTTGCTGCTCGCGTTGTCCTCTCCCTGCTCGTTGGTACTGGCGTCCTCATGACGCCGCCCATATAAGCCATGTCCAAACTCAGGTGCACCCACTTGCGCATGCGCACTTAGGCATGCACGCAGCACTGCAGGTATCCAGTGGAAGGAGGGTGGAAAGACCTGATAGTTCTCTGACCCTACACCCCTGAATCACAGAGCAGCATCCCTGAATTGGGGGTCTCAGGGGCCTTTTTGATGAAGAAATCTCACACTCACATAAGGGTGGTTAACCTCACAACTATGACCTGGGGTCCCGTTCAGAACCCACCTGGGTCTGTCCCTCTCTGCCCTGCCATCTCGTGTCTCTGTTCAGCTTTAAAGGTAGAGGGGTTTGGCCAGAACCCAAGCCTGTAGAAATGGGCTCTCTGTGCCCCCAAAAACCGGTGATGTACCCCAAGAGAACCACAGAGAGCCGTTTTGTTCCCACTTAGTGACAAGGACACAGAAGGGTCAGGCCCCCCTTTGTGCCTCTGGACTATTCAGGCCACAGCCCCCGCCCCCAGCCCTCCCCACCAGCGAGCTCATCATTGACAATTTGGAAAGTGCGCTCGATCCTTTTAAGACACATTATGTAAAAAGCAGTTTCCACTGTACAAGCTGTTACCATTTATTTTTTCTTTTCTTTAAATGACTGTCTCTTGTTCATTCTTCTATCTTGGGAAAGATCTACAAAGGACGATGAATCTATGAAATTCATGAACTCCTGGACATTGTGGCTCTTAAAACCCTACTCATTTGCAACATGAACTACTGCCGAGTGTGCGTGTATAAACTGGCAATTTCGCCGCGCAGGCTGAATTATGTCGCTATAGATCTGCCTGTGAGCACCTGCTCCGAAGTGCTGTCCAAGGCCTCACTGTGACGCCGAGGCGGCCGATACGGTCTCAGTGGGTCTGCCGGCCCTCCTCAGCCCTGAAATCCCAGCAAAGGCCTCACCTGGACCCTCTTACCTCACTAGGTGGCCACTGAAGGGGGCTGAGGGTTTCATTACCTTCCTCCCTTGAGCCTAGACCCCCTTCCGGCCATGCCGTCCTGGAGGCTCCGTGGTCCAGTTGTAGCTGTGTCTGGTCCTATGTCCGTGAGTTCAGCGTGGGGTCTGTGAGCTGCCCTAAGGCCTTGCTCCAGCCTTTGGGCCACTCCCACTGCCGAAGCAGGCGAATGGCCGGGCCGGGCCCACCTGGGGCTGATTTCCTACCATCTTCAGACCTGGTGAGACAGACCCCTATGTGGGCCCTAAATCCTGCAGGGACTTATCCTAGCCTTCCTCTGGCCGTACCTCTCCCTGGAATGCCAACTCCCTACGACTGACGCCTGGGTCCCTCTCCTAGTCTCAACCATGCTTTAGGTACCTGGGGTCCCAGAATCCCCTCAAGTTCAGAGACCCGCCCCTGTCTCTGCACCCAGGTGGACCTCTCCCCCGCATCTGTCCTTCTGCAGGTGGCTTGTGGTGTGGGGTGAGCTCCCTGGCCTGAGGCCCCCCAAGAGGCAGCTGTCTGCAGAAGTTGTAGCAGCTCTTCGGGTGTGTCCACTTATGCGTGAGGTCTCTTGGGGTGCCGTGCCGAGTGAATCTGGGGTTGGAAGACAAGGAGGAGCCAAGACCACAGACTGTGTCCCCTGAACTCTACCTTCTGGGGTAAACTCTGGGAAGCTGAGAACTTGAAAGTCAAAGTGGCTTTCCAGTTTGGTGTACAGCTGTGTTGTAAAGGCAACACACAGAACACGGTTTATATACTAGTTTTTCAGTTTGACTTTAACGTTCTCAATATATGGTATCAAGCCCTCCCTCTGTGCTCATTTCTGGGGTTCCCCGTATGTCAGGGATGACTCGGAGCACTTACAGCATGCTCAGCCCCAGGGTCAGCAGGGAAGACACCCACCTCCAGCACAAAATGCCACACCCCATCCCACTGTTCAGAATGGGGGGCCAGGGCTGCCTGGTCTGGCCTCGGACCATTTAGGAGTCAGCACCGGGGGTGGCACCAAGAGGGCTGGAGAAGGGGTAGCCTTTTATCTACATTTAGAGGCTCCCTCATGGCCCCCTGTAGGGTAAAGGTTGATCAGGTCTTTCCACCCTCCCACCACTGATGATGAACACCTGAGGTGCTGTGAGCACTCCAGGGTGGGCATGAGCAAGTGGGCGCACCTGTGTTGGACATGGGCATGAATGGGCAGCATCATAAGGACGCCAGAACTGCAAGGACCAACAGCCAGAACTGCGAGGACCAACCGACAGGACCGACAGTACTGACGAGCAGCAGCAGAAAGAGAGAAGAAGCAGCCGAGAGGGTTAGATGCGCTGGTGGCTGGGAGGCCTGCCAGCCTCCTGGCCCTCCGGCACCCCTGCCTGCCATGTACCTGGCCACCTCTACTAAATAAAGCATGAAAAGCCACCGAGGGGCCTCCCTGGTGGCGCAGTGGGTTAGACAACGCACTATGAAGCAAACCGCAGCCACCGCAGCACGAGTTCGATCCCTGCTGCCGGCCAGGGAGGGGACCCACATGGCGCAGCAGACCTCTCCTGCCTTGCCGGCTGCTCCCCTCAGCAGTGTACTTCAGTTGCTCTGCCTGTTCTGCTCCCAGCTCTCTGTGGTGAATCCTCTCACCCCCCCACACCTCTGGCCTGTACCCCAGTGCTTGTATGCATAAATAAATAAATCTTTAAAAAAAAAAAAAGAAAGAAAGAAAAGCCACCGAGGGCTCTGAGACTCTCCTTCCTTGATCCGTCTGCCCAGAAGTATCCCGAACCCTGCTCCAGTGCCACCCCCATCCTGCCACTATACCCCTTCATCCTCAACCCTCCTCCTGTCTCACCCTCCAGCCCCAAGGCCTCTTCTCCCTCTTCCAGGTCTCAGCTTGGCTTGCCTCTGCTCCCTCCCTTTGAGCTGACTTTCTTCTCACTGCAGAGAAGATGGCCGCCAGCGGCTCTGACCCGAGATGTCCTCACAGCCTGCGGTCCAGAGGAAGAGGGGCCTTCTCCCTCCGGGTGTCAAATCTCAAAGGTGGTTCTGATGGACCCAGCTGCATCACACACCTCCCACCCACACCCCTGGCCGGGGACGCCCCGCTCCACATGGTTTTTGCTTCTCACCACAAAGGTGATCCCATAGGCTGAAGAGCAAAGAGGGTTTCCGGACAAGCCCCTAGCATTTCTCTCCAACCACTAGTGTAGAGTCTGTTTCCAAGAAAACCAGGAGAGCAGCCTCCCTCAGCCCCAGAGCCTCCCCACAGCTAATGGCCTCATGGAAAATGTTTTCAAGTCAGCTCCCAGGCTCTCTGCTTGGTGGTGGGATGAGAAATTCCAGAGGGACTCAAACCCCCAAATTGTACCACTGGACAAGGAGAACACCCCAAAGGCTCACAAGAGCTGGGGTCTCTGCAGCACTGGCCCAAGGAGAGCAGACAACATGAATAAGCTGTAGAAAGCAGGGCTGGGGCGACAGACAAGGAACCCACAAGAGAAACCCATCTGCAGGGAGCTCCAGCGAACAGGGCAGTCAGGTGAACTCAGGTGTTCAGCCGATCACAGGCTGCTGGACTCCTGTCAAGAGACAGCCAGGCTGGCTCTGGAAGAGCCTCCAGCTTCCCAATGACCTGGGCCCCCAGTTTCTCCCCGCCTCCCCCACCAGGGTCACATCTTTCCCAAAGGACAACACAGCCCCCCACTGGGTGGGAGCCGCTCAGGCACGGGGGGAGCAGGCCACCTCCCCAATGTTTCCATGGTGGTTGATGTGCTGGCGGCTCCAAGCCCCTGACGGTGTCAAAATGTTATGATCTTCCTGGGAGAAGTGATGAGTGGAACTGAGTGGAATTAAATAGAGGCCTGAAATAAGATGTGGCTGCTGAGTATATATAACCCTGATGACAGCGTCCCCGCAGACTTCCGCTCACTGCAGGACAAGGGCAGTTAGGGGTAAGGCACCTGCCGGGCCTCCAGGAACACCACCTCTCTCACCCAGGAGCCGAGACCTTCGTCTTTGTTCATTCACTCCCTCCCTCCTCGGCATGCTGGCACAGCGTCTGTTTTGGACTAGACACCATGATCCGCTGCTCCACTGGGCGTATAGTCTAGAGGGAGGTGGAATAACCAGACATTCAAAAAACCAAGCTCACAAATTACTGTTGGGATGCATACCACTAAGGACACAAATGGGACAGTGGGCGAGAACAACAGGGCCTGATTGGACAGGAAAGGCCTCCCTGAGAGACCATTTGAACTGAGACAGACAGAAGGGCCAGGAGCCAGTCCAGCAGAAGGGAAAGAGAAGCGCTCTCGTGGTGGCAGGAACCGCCTGTGCAAAGGCCCTGAGGCAGGGCTGTACCACTCATACGGCCAGAAACCAACAAGGACCAGGTCAGGCAGGACCATGAACACTGTGCCAAAGGCGAGTGGCTTATCACAGGACTGTCGGGGCTGTGGGAGAGGTTTGATCTGGGTTGTTAGTCCACAGGCTCATGTTTTGAACGCTCTTTTGTCTGAACTCACTGGCTAGGGGAGGTGTGGACTCCCCTAGGGAGAGTGTTCCAGAAAGAGGGAGCAGCTCACAGTGAGATCAGGCTTGAAGGAGCAGGATGTGTCCCAGAGACTGTAGGGACAGGTGGCAGGGAGCATGGAGGGGGGTGGAGAAGCCTGGTGAGGGTTGGGTGGGGTCAGCTTCCTATATTAGATAAGCAGGTGAGGAGGGACTAGAGTGGGATGATGGACCCTTAGGGGCTGGAATGCTGGGAAGACCCATTTAGGGACATTCACTCACTTGTTCGTTCATCCCAGTGTGCAGGACTACGGGTGTATGGGGCACTGGACTGATGGAGTTCTAGGCTACGCTCAGGCCAGTGGTGGAAATGAGTTGTAGAAGTAAAAGGTAGAGGACACAGCTGGACCTGGGGAAACTGACCCTGTCTTGGCCTCAGTTTACAGGATTGGTGCCTGGCA
This sequence comes from Galemys pyrenaicus, assembly GCA_019455555.1. Lineage (NCBI taxonomy): Eukaryota > Metazoa > Chordata > Mammalia > Eulipotyphla > Talpidae > Galemys > Galemys pyrenaicus. The sequence goes on along the minus strand of JAGFMF010012145.1, from coordinate 8,609,520 downwards.
GCAAGATGGCAGGCAAGAGATTAATTCATTCAAGAGAGGACCTGGGCAGCAGTGTAAGGTATGTCCTGCTCTCCCAGGGGAGAAAGGAGGGAGAGAACCCAGCAGGGGTGAGGCATGCCCTCGGTGCTTGGTCCAGGCACTCAGGACCCAGGCACTCAGGAGCTGGGGCTCCTGAAGGCCCTCAGCCAGAGGTCCCAAGTGCAAGGGCCCACACTAGAACTGGGGCTGGCCCACACAGCGTCTCAGTCAAGGTGTCCCCACTATTTTTGATCTTCCACCTCCTTGAGGGTCCAAGGCCGCCAGGCCGCCAGGGGGCGCTCTACCTTGAGCTGGGGACTCAGAGCCTCAGGGTGAAGTGCTTGGGTGACCTCTGCCACGTGGCCTGGATGGCAAGGAGCTGGGATCAGCTCTGCCAGGGCAACCCTGGAGGATTGCCCTGAGGAGGTGGTATCTGAAAACCAGAGGTGAAGCAAGAACTTCCAGGGGTGTGAGAACATCCTGCTTAGAGGCACTGCCAAAAGCAGGCATGGTGGGCGTTGGGAGCACGACACGGTGAACTGCTGGTGTTGTCGGAGGCAGGCAAAAGGCATTGATCACCGACTTAGGACTCTGGTCTTTGGTTCTTACATCTTACAAAGAACATTTTGATTTATTATATTTGGCTTTTGGTTTCAAGGATAGGCAGCCAACTCTCACTAAACTAAGCAATAAGGAAGAATTTATCGGAGGGGTTTTGAGCCGCAGGGACTGAGAGGCATGCGGGCAACAGGCGAGAGTAAGACGAACCCAGAAAACGTTCACTCAGTCAGTCCCACTGTTTCTCTCTGAGAAGTTTTCTCCCTGCAAGTAAGTGTTCTCTGTGCCTCGGTCCACCTGTAAGAACGTGGATGTCATTAGCCCCCAAGCATACAAATGACAAGAGAAAGCTTGTCTTTTTCACTCCTAGCTCCGAAGTTTCCAGAAAACTCTATTAGCCCCGGAAGGATCAGAACCCACGTCCAGAGATTGGGTCCCTGTTCATTCATATGGCAAAATCTGAAATGTTCAAGTGGATGGATTGGAGAATGGAGAATGAAAAGTCTTTAGAAGTTGAACTGAGGACTAAGCTTTGTTGATGACTCATTTACTCTCTCACATGGCGCTGCAGAGTCTAGGTAACCAGTGTGAGGTCACACAGCTAAGGAATACCACTGGGACTAGACCCCAGACGGTCCCACTCCAATCCCAGAGTACTCTATTTCCCTTGAAATACATTCGGGGTGCTAGATTTGGGACAGGATTTGTCTCTTAGAAGAGCCTTCCCCACTCAGCAGTCCCAAGATTCTAGGAAAGAATACAGGCACATGGGCCTCCCTAGTGACACACAGGTTAAGGTCTCAGTACTATCAAGCTATCGCCAGTCACTGCAGCAGGAGTTCGATCCCCAGCCAGGGAGCTAATCTACATGGCGCAGCAGACCTCTCCTGTCTCACCTGCAGTTCCCCTCGGCAGTGAATTTCAGTGGATCTATCTGCCTATTATGCGCCCCACTCTGTCTCAGGTGAATCCTCTCATTGCCCGCACCTCTGACCTATACCCCAGTTTTTGTATGCATAAATAAATCTTATAAAATAAGTCTTATTTTTAAAAAGGGATATAGGCATGGGAGGCTCTTCTCTTTGCTGGAGGTCCTGCTGCTCACACAGTGACCTGGTCAGGTGGAGGCAGAAGGGACAGAGCCACTGGGCTCCAAGGTGCTGGTTAACAGTCTTCACAGCTAGTCAACCCCAGGGGAGCTTTTCAGGGAAGGGAAAGAGTAATAAGATTTTCGTACTGTTTGTTCACATGAGCTGTGTGATCTTAGGAAAGTAACTCAACTTCTCTAGGTCTGTTTTTTATTCATCAATGATCTAATCATGATAATAGCACATCAAAACCATCTACCATATCACCTGGCACCTAAATCAATAGAGGTGACTCTCATCCCTCATGACTATATCTCTAGGCTATTTCCCTGATCTTCACTCTCTCCTAGGAACCCACCATGCAGTCCCCCACTCTTCATTCACAAAGGGTCCAGTCTAAAGTCAAACTAGCTGGAGAGTGGCAGGAGCTCCCATGGCAACACACACTTCACCGTTGCCCTGGGAACCCTCCTGATGCTCTTGGTGAAGGAGGCAGTGGGCAGAGCCAATCAGAGGTACGAAGCTCACCCCATCAAAGAGGCCAGAAGCCCCGAAGAGCATCATCATTTTGGGCTGGAACAGGTAGTGGCGAGAGTTCAAGGGAAGGACAGAGATGGGAGGGACTTTCGGGCCAACACTCTGTTGTTGAAATAGAAAGACCTCAATTCAGCACCACAGACAGAACCTGACTTCTAGAAAGGGGGATCTGGTAACTTTGGGGTGATAGCACCAAGGGCACCATACATTTTTAGAACTGGAAGACTGTGGAGGTTGCAGATAATGTCATTTTACAAATAAGGAAACAGACCTAGAGAGGAAAGTAAACTTTCCAGTACCCCACAGTGAGCCAGCACCCAGTCCGAGGTTCCGAGGTTGCTAGGCCAATGTCTCTAATGTATTACCAGCAAAACCCACAGCCAGTTCAAGATGTGGCTTAGATTTCAGCATGCTGCTCAACCCAGTTGGCCTTCAGAGAAATCAGGCTGGGTGAATTCTCTGGATTCAGACTCGGATTCCAGCTCTTCCACCAACTTGCTATATAAACTTAGGTCCATCCCATCATGGTACAAAAAAGCGAGGTCTCGTTTTCCCTGCCCCAACTACTGAAGGGGTGGAGCTGAGCAGCAAGAGGAAGCTAAAACAGGCTTGAAGAAGAGACACGGGAGGAGACACATGGAGCAGAGGGACATGGGAAGGAGCGCATGCTTGCTTCTCGGTCCTGAACTTGCACCAGGGACTCGGGGGATGTGGAAGAGACGTGTAGGTGAGATACATGTGGGAGGCTGACAGCAACAGCTTTTATCTTGATTTGTACTTTGATTTTGCTCCTTTCATCCCAACTTGCCTGGCCCCTTCTGCCCCTTTCCAATGGTCCCCTGCCAGAAGGTACCTTAGACTTGTGGCAAGCTTTCAGGCTCAGCAGTACCGCTCTAGGTGAATGCTCTTTGGCTAGACACTTACCCACTAAGGGATGGGTGACCTTGGGTATTTCATTGGAAAGCTATATACTCTCTGTTCTTCCCTTTCTATGCACAATCATTCAATTAAAGATCTTTCACATTGAGTATGTTTTGTCTTTATGCAGCAGATGGCAGAACCCCTTTAGAGCATGCAGGTTGGGGGTTCTGTGGACCCCCTCATTATGCTCATTAACAAACCCTTCTTCAAGCCCTTCTACTCACTGTAAAATGATGGTTTGTGGGATGAGGATACTGCAGTTGAGTGCCCTTGGCATTCTGGATGTGCTCAGTGTCCCATCCCCCCAGGGAATATAAGGCTGAAAAAAGCATTTCAGTGGCAACGATAATTTTAATTGCTCCTCCTGGAAACCTCCATGGATCCATTCAAGACAAATAAACTGATTTGTAAAAATGATCATTCTTCAGTGCTAGTCTCATTGGCTGCAAATGGATGGTTCTTCTGGGTGCTTCTGGATGAGCCCTGAATTCCAGCTGAGACAAATCCATCCCTCTAAAGTGACATCTGCTGGGAGGCGGCATTAAATTATGTCAGATTATAATAGCATATCACTGTGTTCCTCTCAGTGGAGGAACTTTAGTAACTGGAGTTGGAACCACCCACTGAGAGGCTCCATGGTAGAGTTTTTCCTGGCAGAAGGATTGTGTCCTGGAGAGATGAGCAGAGGGTGGCTGAGTAGGGCAAAGGTCCTCTGGGGCTGGTGACGCCCAGACCTTCTGTTGATGGTCAGCTGCAGTCATATGACCTGCCCTCAGGGTCTGGCCAGAGAATTTAGCTTTGAAACTTATTTTTCATTCATTCATTCACTCACTCATTCATTCATCTTTCCTTTCTGCACAAACATTCAGTAGCCATTTATTTTTCAGGGCACTGTGCTTGGTGATGAGAATACAAAAATAATAAGAACTTTACAACTTTTCCAAGACTCTGACAGTTCAGTCTTAAGACAGAACATGGAAATGCCTGGTAGGCATCAGAGGGTAAAAGGCGGGAGCCCTGAACTCACTGGCGGTCAGATGGGGTGAGCGTTTTACAGCTGGAGGAGTGGAAAATTTCCCACAAATTGAAAAAGTAATTTGAGGAAACGCAAAGGATGGCACAGGGAAGGGATAAAGGGCAATACAAGAGGCTCCCACAAGGGCTGGCATCTGGGGGCAGCGAGGGCTCAGTCCCACTGGGGCATCAGAGGAAGCACATGAAAACAACTCAGAACCAACCCCTTGGGCGCAGGGAAGTTGGGGTGTTTATCCACTGACTCCCCCACCGTGTGAAGGTCATTCCTGGGATGCGCCTAGTCCCCTGCACTCAGACAGTGCACCTCCCCAGAGATGAGCAAGCTTCTGTGTGCTACAGGGAAGCTCTGAGGAGCTGGGGTGACCCAGTCTGTAAGTTCTCACGTCCATGTTGAAGAACACAGGGAAAGACCCAAAAATACATACAGAGAGAAATATTTTTAAAAGGTTTATTTAGGACCTCTCTGGTGGCGCAGTGGGTTAAGCAACGCACTATGAAGCAAACCACAGCCACTGCAGCACGAGTTCGATCCCTGCTGCTGGCCAGGGAGGGACCCACATGGCACCGCAGACCTCTCCTGCTGTGCCCGCTGCTCCCCTCAGCAGTGTACTTCTGTTGATCTGCCTGTACTGCTCCCTGCTCTCTGTGGTGAATCCTCTCACCCCCCCCCACACCTCTGGTCTGTACCCCAGTGCTTGTATACATAAATAAATAAAATCTTTTTTAAAAAAAAAAGCTTTATTTACAGGGTAGGGAGAAAAGAGAGAGTAGTTGGCTGGCACATGGTAGGATGTCAGCTATCCCTCCAGCAGTGCCATCTCATGGAGACCAGGGTGCAAGCCAAAGCCGGGAAAGTCAGAGAGTGAAATCAGGCACGCAGGCATACAGTCTTCAGAGTCCAACATAGCCCCTCAGTTCCACCCCTACTTCCTAACAGCACACCTACTCCGGAAGGGAGTGGCGGGAGTTGTAGTACTTAGTGTCAGATCTCAGCAGTGGGGACATGTGGATAGTCGGTGGAGTCTAGAAAGCTTCACCTTGGCTCTCAGTGTCCCTCCCCCACTACCACCCCCACTTGAGATTGTTCCTCACTCTAACATGTGGTGCTACAGAAGGCTCACAAGCAGTAGAAGAGGAAGTGGACGTTTGAAGAAGGAGGTTGTCAGTGTGCCAGGAACTGATGCCGCCACAGAGATGGGCCATGGGGACACAGAGCAAGGTGGCAACAGCATCTGCTGCAGCGTTTTGGAAGAAGTGACAAATGAGCTGGGTCTGGAAGGGTCATCAGTCACTGGCCAGCTGAAGTGGACTTGGAGAATAACTTACCCAGGCAGCTGGAACTGGAAGACTTAAACGGAAAAGAGAACCAGGATAATTCTTTGAATAACAGTGGCTGATAAGGCTAGATTAGCAGTGACTGAGGGGCTGCAGTTACCGAGAGAACAGTCCAATAGACGGTGTTAGGAGACTGAGCCCTTCCTCTGTGGAACCTTGTGCAAAGACCAAGAAGACAGGAGTGACTGAGACAGGTGGTGGGTGGCTGTGGCTCAGGCAGGCGGGGTGAAGAGGTGGCCAAGAATTAAGGAGATGGAGGAGACAGTAGGGGCTGGACCGTGAGGGACCTCAAGAGTGATATGGAGGGGTTTGATCTTGACCTTGAGTGCAGTGGGGCCTTGGGGGCCATGTGGCCCGACTCCAGGAGAGGGGCTGCTGCTGTCTCCCCAACTCCATCCTCACCTCCAATTCCCTAAGGGCTGGAGTTGGGCTTCCTGCCACCAGACCTCCAGACAGGGCTGACCTGCCCACCTACCCTGCACCCTCAATTTACTCGTCCCCAACATTGTTGACTAGCCAGAGCCTCCTCCTCTCTCTCCTCTCCATTCCAAATGGTGTCATTTACATCAAGCCTTTCCATCGAAGTCTCCTAACTGGCTCAGGGTACATCTCCCCCAAACCTCAGCCCACTCTCCATCTGTTCCCTGGACCCTCCAGTTGTACCCAGAGGGAGGGTACACGCCCCCTCCACCCCAGCCCTCTCTGCACACAGAATCACACAATCTTTTACAAATGCACACCCCACAAATCTCTCAAGGCCTCCTGGCCCCCAGGGCCTCCACTGTACTCAAGGTCAAGATCAAACCCCTCCATATCACTCTTGAGGTCCCTCACGGTCCAGCACCTACTGCCTCCTCCATCTCCTTAATTCTTGGTCACCTCTCCACCCCACCTGCCTGGGCCACACCCACCCACCACCTGTCTCAGTCACCCTCTCTTCTTGGTCTTTGCACAAGCTGCTTCCCCTCCCCTGACACCTCTGCTGGGACCTCCTGGTCTCCACAAGGATGCCCCCCTTTATGGAAGCCTGCCCTGGCTACCCCAGGCTGCGTGGGGCTTCCTCTGTGCTCCCACAACCCCCCATCCCTGTCCTCACTGTACAACTGGCCACCCTGAATGGCTCAGCCTCCCCATCTGACTCTGAGTCACCACAGTCACCTCCGGAGCCCCAGAGCCTGTCCTCGGGCCTGGCCCAGTTGGGGGCTTCAATGCCTGCAGACCAGGGAGGGAGAAGGTCAGGCTGTGAGCAGACGGAGCGCCAGTGGGCACTGTGTCTGGCCAAGGCCCTCCCTGCTCGGGCTGGAGCAGGCTGGGGCGGGCTGGGGCAGGGCTTTCCTTCCACCAGGAAGACCAGCCAGCTCACCTCCGAGGAGTGGTGTGGATCAGCCTGGACCATCACTGGCAATCTCGTCTCCTCGGCCAGTGATTGGTCCAGGAGTTGCTATGCTCCCTCCAATGAAACAGAGGTCAATGCCAATTAGCTAGACACTTCCAGGAAAGATTGCTTCTGCTAAATAAAAGGGACAGATTTGTTTGGTACAACTCTCTTGTCCTTTGCCTAAATTTTTCCTCCTTCTACGATCCAGACATGATACCTGGAGCCACAGCAGCCATTTTATGACCATGAGGCTATAAGCCCAAGGACAAGAAGTCATATTTACTGAAGATGGCAGAGCAGAAAGGACCTGAGTCCTGTGAGGCATCATGAGCTAGGATCCGCGGTGACCCACATCTAGATCTCTTCCCAGAGGAGAAAAACAAGCCTCTGTTAACCAGAGCCTCCCGCGGAAGTTAATCAGGTCTGATATATACAGACCCGGACTGGACCACGTCCCTTATCTGACACCAAATAGCTAGGTCAAGATGATCAACCAATCCAATCTTCCCAATTTCCATAGAAGGCAATTTCTTCACCTGTTTAAACGGAACGGACAGTCCGCCTCGCAGGCGCGCTCCGCAAAGGGGTGCTGCCTCTGCCTTGCTGGACAGTCGTCTGTCCAGAGCTTGGACATCCTCTAAGCAATTCATGTGAGTTGTCTCCCTCGTTCCCAGCACATTCCTGCAAGATAAGGACTAATACAACCAGGGCCCGTTTTGCAAATGAGAGAGCCCAGGCACAGGGAGAAGTCACTCCCCGGAACGCGCAGCTGGCGAGCGACAGAGGTGAGACTGGGCCAGGAGTCAGACCCCGGCTTGCGCTCTCGGCCTTTGCTCTGTGCTGGCCCAGTATGCAGGACGGGCCCAATGCGTGCCCGCTGCACAGATGCGTGAGCACACAGAGAGAGGCTCTCCTGGGCTCCTGGACCTGGGAGGCCAGGGGAGGCCCCAGCCCCTGGCAGTGGGCGGGGCCCTGCGGCTGCTCCCCTCCCCCACCCCCGGGGCTGACCCTCCCTCCCTGGGCCTGACCCAGCCCACTCCCCCCGGACACCTTCCTCTCTCCTCTGTGATTGAGATAAGACATTTGGGCTCACGTTAACCTTTATTACTTATCGATTTCCTCTGTCCTAGCTTGCTCATGTCCATTTCATCAGCTGAAAGTCCTAGAAACCACTCAGACGGGAAGTGAGTGTCCATGACCACAAACAAGGACCCGTATTAATGGGGCCTTGTCCCTGAGAGGGTCAGGGCAAGGGGCCCACCCACCCATCACTCTGGCTGCCATTGCGGGGTGGGAGAGCCCGAGGGGGGCCTCTCATCCCCTCCCCATCTAGGGGTTGGGGGTGAGGAGACCCCTCAGTAGAGCCCTGGGCTTTTGGGTGGGTCTAGGATGAAGTGTCACTGGGGTGACCAGAGGCCCCGAGAGTGACCACAGGGGTCTCTGAGGTCGAGGTCAAGGGAAGGGCCTCGGCAGTGCTCAGCCTGGTGGGGGTGATGGGGCAGGAACAGGAGCGTGAGGACAGGAGCCAGGCCCCAGCGGAAGCAAGACTCTGAGCCGCGAATTCAGACCGGGACCTGCCAGGTGTGGCCTCCCTCCTCCTCCACACCCCAGAGGAAGCCGTCCAGAGCCCAGCAGAGGGGGAAGCTGGGCAGAGTTCCCGCCCCACACTCCTCTGAGGTGGGACCATGGGGCTGTGTGGGCCCCCCAGGGAGGCCCGTGGGGAGCCGGCCCATGTCAGCGTGGGCGTCTGTGTCCACAGACTCTGGGCGAGTCCGTCACCCCTTAAGCAGGGTCTCCTGTGAAGGAGGGTAACAGCACCTGCTCCGGGGCGCTGGGGAGGGAGGGTAGTGAGGTCAGCTCTGAGTCCAAGTGGGAGAGTCCCGACCCTGGCTTAGTGTCCTCCCTGGGGCTCAGCTTCCCATCTGGGGTCAGCCCCACCTTGCAGGACTGTGGGCACATCGGTGACAAACCATCAGAGCCCAGCTCAGAGCAGGCGTCCACGTGACCCCATTGCCAGAGGGTCCTGCTGCAGGGGGTAGTGGGGCAGGGAATCAGCCGTGGGGAGGTGATAATTGAAGCCTCAGGTGCGATGGAGGCCCCAGAGAGAGCGTGGAAGGAGAAGAGATGAAGGGAAAGCAGGGCCAGTGGGGAGCCTGGAATCCCCATGATTCTCCCGTGGGCTCCTCTGAAGTCAGGAGGAGGAAGTGGCATGGCTGCAGCAGGAGAGAGAGCAATTAGACACAGGGAGGAACTTTCCCACCCTGAGACAGAGCCTAACCTCGATGGGATAAGCATAGTTTTCCAGTGTCTTCCTCTCTCCCCGAAACATGACAGAATGCTAACCTTGGGATCAAAAGTCCCATCTCCTCCATTGCTGAGGCTCCAGATAATCAAGTCCCCTGAGCCTCAGTTTCCTCTTGTGCAAAAGAGGCACGAGTGATGATTTCTCAGTGTGCATATCAAATAAGGGCAGAACTATAAGAGCAAACCCCTGACTCCCGGGGTTTGCTAAGTATTCATGTCAGTATGTCCCCTCCCTCCTTTCATCCCATTGAGTGGACAGCGTCAGCTTTGCCATCACGGTTCCCTGAACTTGACTCAGGTCCGCTGCTTACAGCTGTGTGAACCTAGACAAGTTGCTTAACTGCTCTGCGCTTGTGTCTTCCTTTGTGAAACAAACACGAGTGTCCGTCACTGAGCCGTCAGTGCACACGGCACGAGTCCCAGCAGGCCAGGCCGCAGGAGGGGCTCAGCGCGTGCCAGCAGGCCCCCCACCAACCCGGCCTCCTGCCTGCCTGCCTTCCCTGCACAGGTGAGCCAGGTCTAGCCAGGAGCGCTCACACAGATGCCCCAGGCCCTCCTCCGGGCCTGCCCTCCCGGCTGCTCTCAGCGGAGTTGCAGCAGCAGTGACTGTTTTTGCAGAAACAGATTGGAACTAAGTCTGAAAACAATGACTCAGAGTAAAGGTAGCAGCTGTGCCACAAACACACACTTGGGGGTATGTTCCTCTGTGAGGGGGGGGTCTTCCCTGCCACTGGGTCCCAGGCCCTGATTGCCTCTGGGGCCTGCTCAAGGGGTCATCTCCCTGGACTCGGTTCCATCCAGAGAGGGGGTTCAGACAACCCTAGACTCCAGTCCTAGCTTCTCTACCTCCTCCCTGTGCCCTGGGTCAGCCCCTGGCCTCAAGGCAGTTTCAAGGCAGTTTCCTCCCCTTCCCAACAGCTGGGGGGGGGGGGGCAGCTCCCTCTCAGGGGAAGAACAGATATGTGTCATGCAAAATGCTCACTCAGAACCCAGCATCCTCTAGGCGCTGGCAATCAGTGCTAACTGCTGCTGTTACTGTCCCTCTAACCCAGCATCCCCCACCGCCTGATGACCATGGGTCATCCTGGTACGTTCGAGCCTTGGTTTCTCAATCTGTAAAACGGAGATGAAGGTTCTTACCCCACGAGACAATGGGACCCAAAGCACCTGGCAAAGGGCCCAGCACAAAGCAGGTGCTCCGCGTACAGGCGGCCCCTTCTCCTTCCCGGTCCCTCTGGACGTAGCCTGCTATACCCCTGAACACACTGACCTGTAGGAAGCTCTAGCGGTTTCCTCCTGGCGCTTGCCCTGTGAAGTACAAGGAGAGCAGGCATGCAGCCCTGAGTCACAGAAGCTGAGACGAGCAGTGTTCGCAGGAGGACGTGGGCTCGGGCCAATGCTGCAGGGAGTCAAAAGCCACCAGGACAGAGCTGGTCACGGGGCATGAGGGTCACCCCAATCTTTTTTTTAAAGATTTATTTATTTATGCATATAAGCATTGGGGTACAGGCCAGAGGTGTGGGGGGTCACCCCCAATCTTTTCTTTTAAATATGTATTTATTTATGCATATAAGCATTGGGGTACAGGCCAGAGGTGTGGGGGGTCACTCCCAATCTTGCTGAGACATCAGACCACAGAGACAAAATGACATAGGGAAGGGAGAACCAGCTGGAGCAGGAAACTCATTCCAGGGCGCAAACATCAGCAGCAGGTGGGTGGGCCAGCACCTGGCTTTTCCTACAGGGTGGAGGGAGTCCAGACGAAGGACGAGGGCTCGGCCTCTGAACAAGCAGAAATCCGTGCTCCAGGCTGTCCGGGGGGTGATGAGATCCAAGTGGGTGGGGTTCCCTGCTCCCTGTGGAACCAGGTGTTGCGGCTCCAGCCCAGCTAGTCCCGGGCCCGCCCATGGCCTTGGACAATCTCCCAGTCCCAGCGCCGCCCAGCCTGGACCCGCTGCCCGCTGTTTGGCTCTTCCTGGATCACGCCCAGGGCGAAGCTGCCTCTCTGCCCCCAAACACCCACCCCCACCAAGCGCTGTGAGTTCCTGGGTGTTCGAGGTTGTGTGGGGTTGAAGGGAGAGCGCCAGACTCAGCATCTCACAGCTCCGTTCTCTCTTGTCCCCTCGCTCCTCAGGAGGAAGTGGGTCTGTCTCACGTGGAGAGCTGTACCTGCGTCCTTGCAGACCCCTTCTCCAGCCGGCTCTGTGTCCTCGGGGTGGCTTCCGATCCACGGGGCACCTTCCAGGCATGGCCTCACCCTCCCTAAGAACTGCCACACTCAATTGCCTCCCTTGTGCTCCAGAGACACTTCCCTCGCTGTGTGGCAGATGAAGAAACAGAGGCTCAGCAGGTTTGCATAAGCTGGCCGCAGGCACACAGCCAGGCAGGCCTTTGGGCGCAGGGCTCCCTTGGGGTGCAGCAGTCAGGCCGCGGTTCCGCTCAGACCCACCTCGGTCTGGTCGGGCCCCACCCCTGAAGGGCTGTGCTGGCGCCTGTCACGGGCCATCGAGGAGTAAGGGAGACGACGCGTGCTCACACCGGCGGCACCCAGGCCCACGGAGGGCGCTCAGCAGAGGGAGCCCGGGCCCTCCTGGGGTCCTGCCATGCTCCGCCCAGGCCCCCCGCATCCTGCCCTCCTCTCCCCAGTCCATCCTGCCCCTCCTCCCCTTCCAAAGCCACTCACAGCTCCCTCCTTTCGAATGTCCTCCCCGGCCCTCGCTGCACCTTGCTGGACAGCCCCGGATGACTCAGAACGAGCCTTGGAAATAGTCCTGCGCTCACATGGCCTCTCTTCTTTCCCTGGTCGGGGGGCCTGCTGCCCTTGCCACGCTCAGCTTCCTCGTCTGTGCGAGGGGGCGGTGCTCGCCAGTCTTCAGGTTGGCCTTAAAACTGAATAAAATCACTTAGCGATGGAGAAAGGCAGCGGTGCCGGAGCCTGCCTTGTCGTTGCCAGCTGTCTTCCTTCGATGCGTCCCTCTCCACCCTAGAGCCTCATTTGTGTTTTCCTTCCTATCGTCCATGATTTCCTTCATGCAGAAAAGGTGGCGCTCAAGAGTGGATCGGACAGCACGGGCGATGGCATCGTCTGCCCCATGGACGCGGCCAGGCCAACCTGCAGGAGTGGACACAGGCCTCAGCCCCCCCGGGGAGCTGGAGACAAAGGAAACACTCGCCGCGCCCACCTAACTGGGATAGTCTGGAGCCAGGATTTGAACCTACGCCTTTGACGCAGTGTTCTTTGTGCGGATAGGGAAGCCCAGTCAAGGCTTGGGGGTGGGGATTCCCAGGCCTGGAGACAGCCAGCGGGGTCGGGGTCATGGCTCTTTGCGGTGTTGCCTCAGCCCCCTCCACCAGGCCCTTCAAAGTTGCCCAAAGATATGCATATTTTTAGTTAAGATTCTGAGTCTGGGAGGGAAGCAGGAAATGATTCATTCCTCTCTCAGCCAAGGTACACAAAGGCACATTATTAATATTTACTCGGGGGCTTCTCCAAGGACCCCAAAGAGCAAATCATGGTGAGAGACGGGATGGAAGGCGAGCTTTGCCAAGTCAGCTGTCTCCCTACGGACAGAGCAATGGACCTGCAAACACCAGTGCAGGGCCAGGCACTGCCAGGGCAGGGCCTGGTTCAGGTGAGCTCTGGAAATGCAGAAATAAGTAACACTTGGGCAGGCAGGTCTGTGGGGAGCTAAGAAAGGCCAAGAGCAGGTGCTCCTCAGACAGCATGGACGGTGAGTGATAGCAAAGACAGAATGCCAGGACCAGTCCCCGCCCCATTTCCCAGAGTGCTTGGCAATGGCCACAGGTGTCCCTTTCAGGGGGAGATGTCAGGCTCTCCAGGCTGGATTGGGCTAGTGGAAACCGGGCTGAGACACAGGAAAAGTTTCCACTTCAATTCCATTCTTTCTCCAGGGACATTCAGCAGTGCTCTGGACCCTGCCCATAGCCCAGAAGCCCTATTCTCACCACTCCCCAGGCCCAGCAACCACTGCCACCCTGCCCGCGGCCCCCTCTATGTCACTGACATGAGGAATGAGGTGCAGATGTCACTTACTACCTGGCAGGCACCTGCTGACAGCTCCTGTCACTTGGGGTTCAAGCAGCGGCTCCCTCTCTCCCCTTCATGCCCTGCCCTGCAGGCTCCCCCTCTGTCAGGGAGTTTATTAAGTAGTTCATTAAGTTTCTCTGCCTTTGTTTGCGAACTGTCTCTTTTAAAGATGAAAAAACACGAGACTCAAAGCAGCGAGGTGAACTTCCTGAAGGCCACACAGCTGGAAAGTGACTGCCCTGGGAGGTGGTGAGTTTGTAACTCAAGGGGTGCCTGGTCCTTCTGTGGAGGGGATGGGGCAAAGGATAGACACATACTGAGAGCCAAGCATCAGAGCAGGGTTCCAACTGGTATAGAAGCAAAAAGGAAATTCAGAGTTAGGTGTGGACTTTGGGGTCACTAGACTTACCACTTCAGAACAGAACTGAATAAATACATAGCACCTCTACAAGACACTGAAGATTCTACTGTCCATAGTCCCTGTCCACGTAGAACCCATGGTCCAGCGAGAAAATACATAATCACCCATTGTGTGTAATGAAAGGTGAGGCATAGGAGACTAGACATTCATTAATGGGCTGGCAATCAAGGAAGGCTTCCTGGAAGAAGTGGTATAAGATCTGAAATAAGTAGGCTGTAGTTTTGGCATCTTGCCTCTGTGGAGAAGAGCTTCTCTGGTAATTAGGGTTGTTACAAGAGATAGACTGATATGGCACTGACCCAGAGCAGCCAGATCTCCTGGAGCTGGGTGTAAATTGTGTTGCTAGCTTTGTTTACATGCTGCTCTGTGATGCCAGGCAGTAAAAATCTCAAGATTTTGGCCCCTCTTCTTAGAAAAAGTGTGTGTGTGTGTGTGTGTGCATGGATTTAAGGACATACGCATATACTCTGGGGACTGAAAGATGTTTGCAGGTTGCTTAACTGAAGCTGTGTAAAGTCCTGGGCTGCGGCTGATACTGAGAGCAGAGACAGGAAATTCTGTGAGGAGAGAACCAGAAAGGGGTGGGGCACAGCCTGGGTTCCGGGGTCTCTGCTCTAGCCCCCCTGCCCTCCCAAAACTGGCATCAGAGAGAGTGAGGGTCCTTATGCTAAACCCCCTCCTGCCTGCAGCTGAGCAGATGCCTCCCAGACACCCATGCTGCCCACCTGTGCCAGGACCGCCACCCAGGGCACCAAGGGGGGCGAGGCACCTCCCTGCCCTCGGGGAGCCCCCAGTCTCCCCAGGGAAACAGATGGATCAGTCACATCCCAGAGGTCAGTGCCAAGATGGGGAGGTGCAGAGGGAGCTCGGGAGGATCCAGACCCTGGACCGGAGGTCAGGAAGGACCTCTGTGCTGACCTGAGGGAGAAGTGGGGTCCAGGGGACGGAGTAAAGAGGGAAGAAGGTGCAGCAGCACCTGGTGTCTGCCGAGGTTGAGGTGCAGAACCCGCTGCCCCTGGAAATGGCCGGTGCTCTGCGGGGCCCAGGGGTGTGAGGGCTGGACATGGAGGGTGGGGGGCTAGAGAAGACAAGGCTGGGGCCAGACCTGGGCAGGGAGGGTCAGCTCGCAGCGGGTGGGCCGAGCTGGGTGCCACAGTTCAGGCTTCAACTCCAGGGCCCTGGGGAGCCATGATGGGTGCTGGGAGGGGAAGAGAGAAAGAGCGGTGTAGGTGTGGGGTGGAGTGGGGGGCGTCCAGGAGGACCTGGCTCCTCCCCTTCAGCTCCCCTTTCTACCAAGCATTTTCTCTCCTCTCCTCTGCTCTCACTGCTTCACTCCCTCTTTCCTCTCTTCCATCCTTTATGTTCCCTTTCCCCGCCCTCTTCGCCCCCACCCCCACCCTGCAGTGCTCTCCAGACCCCTCCCCACCTGCTGCTCTGGGCTGCTCGCTGGGTTGAACGGCCCTTGCGAGGGCCTGCAGCGCCACCTTCAGGCAGGAGCCGGGACCGCTGCGGGGTCCTCAGGCCGCGGGGAAGCGGCTGGTCCTCCAGTGCCTCCTGGAGATGGGGTGGCAGGTGCCGCCCACAGACCCCTCAGGGCCCCCTCCCTGCCGCTGCCCGGCGCCGGGTTGCTCTGGGTCGACGCTCGCATCGCTGCCAGCCCGTGTCTGTCTTCGCTAACAACCGTAATTATCAGCCAACCTCTTTTCCCAAAGACCCTGCCCCACAACTGGTGAACCTAATAACCGGCCAAAAGGCATGGAGGCCAGATGAAGAGCAGGGGGGTGTTGTGTGTGACCGAAGAGGTGGCGCAGTGGTGGCAGAATCTGGGGGTCCCTTGGGTGGAGGGAGCGGCCAGACCAGGTAAGGATTGCGGGCATCCTTCAGCAGGCATTCGGGAGACAGAGTGCGCCGCAGTCATGGTGATTAGAGCACTCACTGGTACGAACCAGCTAACACTTCCTACCTGCAGGCACATTCTGAAGACGCGCCGCAGGTAAGAAGTAAGCATGCTCAGTGCTGCCCTAGCGCCAGAAAGGATCAGGCCCAGAGAGGTTAAGTCGCTTGTCCTAGGCCGTTCAGCTCGTAAGCGACAGATTGGACTCCAGCATCCTGGCTCCAGATCCTGCGCCCTCAGCAAGGACACTGGGAAGAGGGGTGCGGGGTGGAGAATGAGAAGATCCCAGACTCTCTCCGAGATAAGGCCATCTGTGCGGGCGGCTGATGAGACGAGGGGGAGGCGAGGATGACATCTTGGTCTCACACCAACGTTATGATTCAGACATTCACTCATTCAGGGAACAGAACCTGCTCCCGCCTGCCCAGACACGGGCTTTGCCTGCAGGATTTGACATTTGCTAGGGATGGACGAGCAATAAGCATAAACACATGGCTGAAGAGGATAATTTTAGACAGTGACAAACATGATGAAGAAAACTGAACAGGGAGGGGAATTAAGTGACCGGCGGGGGCGCCCAGAGGAGGAGATGAGGTCTCCTCACTTAGACTCAACTCCAGGGACACATTTTGCATCCTTTCTTCCTTCCTCCTCCCACAACCTCCCCGACCCTCCTGGGCACTTGGGGGTGTAGGGTAAATGAGCATGATCAGGCTTTTCCGTCCTCCCACCATTGGTGTCGATGATGGACACCTGCGGTCCTGCACGCGTGCCTGATGGTGGGCACCCATCAGGGTGGGGGCACGCGCAAGTGGGCGCACCTGGGCTGAGACACGGGGTGTATAAGCGTGGGGTCACGGGGATGCCAGCAGAGGAGAAGACAACAGAAGAGTAAGGAGCAGAGAAGGAGAGCAGAGGCTAGAGAGCCCAGAGAGGGAAGATGCACCGGGGGCTGGGGCCTGCTAGCCTCCTGGCCCCCCGCCTCCCGCCTCCTGGCCCCCCGCCTCCCGCTTCCTGCCTGCAGTGTACCGGGTCACCGCTGATGTAAAGAGTAACAAGAGCCTGAAAAAGCCACCAAGGGCTCCAGGACTCCTCTTCGACCCGCCTGCTCTGATCATGGAGAACCTGCTCCTTGTCCTGCTGGCTCTACAGGGGGTGCTTCTAGGAGGGGTCCCTGATCGTCAAACTCTGGGGAAAAATGGCCCTGAAGACCCCTCTCTGCTCCCTGAGTCACCCCTTCCTTTCCCAAGCACTGGCTTCCAGCCATCCCCCAAGTGGCACCATTGGTTAATGGGCCCACAAGAGCAAAGGTTTTGACGTCCCCTGCCTGTCCCCGTGGCCAAGGCGATGGGGGGAGCTCAGGCCTTTGGAAGCAGCGCTGACTGCTGGGTCTCTTCAAGAGGAAGTAGGAAAAGAAATTCCCTACCACATGCTGCTTGGTTATGAATAATCCCCTGTGTTGTCTATAAAATATTAGACACAGAGAATCTTAGAGCAATAGAGTCTTAGATCCTTAGCTTAGATCCCTACACTTACAGTCAAATCATAGATTCTAAGGCTCTTAGAATCATGGAATGTTAGAAATAGAACACCTTCAACTTACGGCATCATTACATTGTGGGCTTTTAGAATTAAAATACAAGCTCTTAAAAATGTCAGAACTCTAGGATTTTAGAACTTGGCATCGAGTGTTGCCTCTTGGCTCCATCTTTTGCCAGTTTGTGTCCTTGGACCTAAACTTAATCTCTGTGATTTGGGTTTTTTTGTGTTAAAAGGGGACAGTCGTAGTTTACACCTGCTAGAGCTCCCGGGAAGATTCCGCCACTTACTACCTGCAGAGAGCTTAGCCCAGAACCAGGTGGATGGTAAGCTGTGAGCTGCACTCACAGCTAATTTAGTTCACCTTCCCATGTAATCAGATTAGCCAGTCACGCAGCCGCTGCCCACCCACCCAGCTCCTATACTGGCGGCCATCCAGACAGGGCCGGGAACGCTGGACCAGTACTCCTGTTATGACACTCACCTTCCTAAGAAGCCACCTTTCACCTGCTGGGGGAGGACCGATTCCCTTGATGACACCCAAGCCTGTGTCCTTCCAGACGCCCTGCCTCCCTTGTCCCAGTGCTGTACAAGTGATGAGACACCCCTGCTCAACCTGTACGCAGCCACAGGGGTCAGCCCGCTTAACCCTTCTCCCAGATGACCTGATGGGAGAGGTACAATCTGTCTGGAACTCTCCCCAATCTGACCCTCCTTTTCACACTTGCTCAACACCCTCCTCCAACTCCCAGGCGTCCTGGGTCTTCATCTACCCTGTTTCCTATGGAGAAAAGCATCCACCAATTTTCCACGGGCAGAGGGGATGTACACTTGATAAAAGAAGTCACAACTTGCCAATAGTGGAAGCTCAAGCATCGCCTGGGGCCAAAGGGTTGGATCAGAGGGACTTCCAGTGCCCCCTAACCCAGAACCAAGGCACAGAGAGGCCCATGGCTTTGCTCACTGGCCCCCTTCCTCCCTGGTGCGCTGCATCTCTGAGTGGGGGACCTATGGCCCAGACTCGCCTGGTGAGGATGCACAGATCTGCAGTGGCCGCTTGCAAGTCCCGATCCTGCTGTACTAATTGAATATCCAGCGCCAACAATCAATCCTGAGCATCGCCTCTAGGGGCTCGGGAAGGAGCAGGGCCAGGGAGCCGGGTGTTTGCAAGGCTCTCATCACCAGCCTGCAGGCTTTTTCTGGCTGAGCAGAAAAATGGGTGTAATTCCCAAATTAGGCTGTGACTGTCTTCTCACCCTGAAGGGGATATTTGGACCGTTTCAGCTGGAACATTGGTTGAGAGGGATGGGGGGGGGGGGAGTTGGCTTTTTTCTAGAAATTCGTTGAGAAGAGTCTGGGCTGATTTTGTTTCTAAATTATGTATCTTTCTCCTTTCTCTTTGTTTCTGATGGCAAGACTCTTTGAACAGAAGTAGGGTTCACAGCAACAGACATCTGGAACCAGGTCTGAGTGGTCCATGGAGAGACCCAGGTGGACTTGAGACCACCACACTGGCCCAGCCTCTGAGGAGGAGGGCAAGAAGGTATGAGGAGGGAGGGAAGCTCAAGAAGGGCACCCCTGGTGTTGCAAGGGGGTGAGCACCGCACTGTGGGGCTTCCACAGCCACAGCAGCGCAAATTCGATCCCCGGCCAGGGAGCTGACCCATGTGGCGGAGCAGATCTTTCCTGCCTCGCCCGCTGCTCCCCTCAGCAGTGTACTTCAGTCTATCTGCCTGTTCTGCTCCCCACTCTGTCTCTGGTGACTCCTCTCACCCACCCACACACACCCCACCCCGTGCCTCTGGCCTGTACCCTAGCTCTTGTATGCATAAATAAATAAATCTTTAAAAAAAAAAGGATGAAGCACCTCCAATGCCCCTCCCACGCCAGCCCACTCATTGCTGTGGCCATAATAAAGGCCCCTTCCTCAGGCCAACCAGGCTCTTTGAGGCCCTGCCCCCTTGCACATGCTGTCCCCCCTGCCAGGAATGCTTTTCTCTCTGCTGCCAGAAGCCTCTTCACCCTCAGGCCTCACAGCCCCTCCTCTGTGAGCAGAGAGGTCTCTGCTCTCCCCAGTCTCCACTCTTCCTCACCCTCCTGCCTCCAGCCAACCATTGCTCTTAGGGCCAGCTTCTCTTCTTACGTTTAGTAGCTCCTTTTCCATAGATCAGAAGTATTCAGATCAGATCTCACATTAAATCCAGGTACATATAAACAGAACAGAACAAAAAGTGACTGACAATATTACATTTTGCAGACAGACATTCAGTTAAACGTGTTTAACTGAACTCGAAGTTGCACTTCCTGTCTGTATTTCAATCCCATGATTTTTTTTTTCAGACTTTAAACATTTTCATGAGCCCCTAAGAGCTCTGTGGCAGAGCATCTGATGAAGAAATGCTGCCCCCCACCCCCTTTCCTCTGGGCCCCGCACAGTGCCCACATGGCGATGCGGCCATCATCTGTTTGTCCCAGGCACCACTGCACCAGGCAGCGATCATGTCCTGTCATTTCCTGGAGTCCTGTTCCGAGCCCAGGGACAGGCACAGAAGAATCAGTAAACCATGTTGCTTGAACCTGATTGGGCCATTCAGCTTGAACCTGATTGGTCCATTCAATTTGCACCTGATTGGTCCTTTCGGTTTGAACCTGATTGGGCCATTCAGCTTGAACCTGATTGGACGGTTTAAGGTCCTGGCTCCAGATATAAAGGGAAAAGCCCCGCCCTCTCCAGAAAGCCTGTACTCAGATCGAGGCAGGCTCATGGACATGTGGACTCCAGATAGCAGTGGCCAAAGTTGGTTTGGGGGGTTGGGAGGAGAGGACTGAACACCCACAGACAGGTTCCCAACAACGCTGCCTTGCCCTATGACCTCTGACAACCCAAGAATCCACGTACAAAGTGATGAAGAACACATCGTTTGCTGGATTAGGTGACCTAGGGCATACAGCCGAAGTTTTCCCAAGACAAAATGAGAGGTTAATTGTGCATCTTCCATGGAGTTGCTTGAAATGAGGCAGTGCCTACAAAGAGCTTCCGTAGCACCCAATACAGTAAGTTCTCAGCAAATGACAAAGCGCAGCAGCAAGAACTAACAGGATTCTCTTCCCTTTCTTCTCCGCGTGAATTTCCTACCACCTACATTTTCCCAGGGTCTAGCGCCTGGGTCTGTGGGTAGAGGCTCAGGCTGGTCTCAGCACGCTGGGGCCTGAGAGGAGAATGGAGTCATCCCCTTTGTCCAGCTTCAGGGAACGATGGAGAATTGGGGCCAGAGAGGGAGGGGTTGTCTGAGGTCACACAGGGAAACCTGGGAGAGCCGGGGTGCCTATTTGCAGACAGCAGACACCAAGACTAAGATCACAGAGTCACGTTCAGGTGTGGTCTGGGCTTGGGGCTGGTCTACCCTTTCGAACTGAAGCAAAGTACTGCGGGAAGCCCTGTGCACTGAGGGGTCACTGTTAGTGAGAAGGAGCACTCCAGCCCCCCCTCACTCCATGAGCAGGTCCCATAAGCGTCTGTCCCCTACAGAGTAGGCTGCTGAGGCTCAGGGAGGGGTGAGACCAGCCAAGCTGTGGGTGCTGGGTCGGGGCAGAGCCAGGATCCCACTCAGGCGGTCTGTGCTATAGCCTGCAAAGCCATTCTTGTTTTCTGTGCTTTGGGCAGAAGGACAAAGAGGGAAAGGGGTGAAAGGCAAAGGGGACGCTCTGGGGCCTCCCTGGTGGCGTAGCAGGTTGAGCGCTGCACTGTGAAGCATCCGTGGCACAGCAGCATGAGTTCGATCCTTGGTCAGGGAGGAGACCCACATGGCACAGGAGACCTCTCCTGCCTTGCCTGTGCTCCCCTCAGCAGTGTATTTCGGTCAATCTGCCTGCTCTGCTCCCCACTCTGTCTCTAGTGACTCCTCTCCCCTCCCATGCCTCTGGCCTGTACCCCAGCTCTTGTATGCATAAATAAAAATAAATCTTTTTTTTAAAAAAAAAGGGGGGGACGCTCTGCCCCTGGGTGTCTGGGAAGATCCGGGCCACCCTGCAGCACATGGGTGCATCTGTTTGGACAATCTGACTGTCTGATGTGAAGGGTGAGCAGACCCATGTGTCCTGAAGACCCTAGGGAAAGCAAACTCCCCACCCAGGCTGAGTTGGTGCAAGGGAGGAGGAGAGGATAATGCGACCCAAGCTATCTCAGCAGCACCCCACCCCATCTCTGCAGAGCTGGACAGAGCTCCCCAGCCTTGCCACTGTGTCTACAGAGTGCACATGGGCACAGCACAGCCTCCTGCTTGTTGCATTGTTGTGGCTTCAAATGCAGTGAGAGAGAGGAGGAAACTGGTGCTCGGGGACAGCAGGCCCCGGCTCCCACGGAGGGTGAGCTGTCGAGCCGGGTGCAGGCTTAGCTGCTCCCTGTCCCAGTCCTCACTCCCCCACTTACCAGTGGTGGGGCCGGTGATCTTCTCTGCTAGACCTTGATTTGTTCTTCTGAGGACGGAGATAATGATACCCTCTTGCAGGTTGCCTTGCAGGCGTGCAATCTGGTGTTTAAGTTGTCTGGTCCCGGTAACAGTCATGACCTTGTAGTTAAGGTAATGGTGATGATGGCCTGATAACAGAAGTCGGATAGAACACAGTAACTGTGTCTGGAGGGCTGATTAAGGAGAAGGATGGAGCTGATTATCTACGGACAGAGAGAGAGACTGGGGGGTCCTATCTATGGAGAGACAGCACCTCCAGCACCTGTCATGCAGAGGCTCCAGGAGGCCTCTGAGGAGGACTCAACAGAGGGAAATATGGAAGAGCCAGGAAATTAGCCTCTGAGCTGAGGCCGCTGCCCTTCCTCCCGCAGGAGGCTCCTCGGTCGTCTCGACCAGGAGAAGGGTATCTGGCGCTTCTCCCCCTTGGGAAAGAAGCTGAAGCAGTGAGGACGGAGTTGGGCGGGTGGGACAGGAGGATGGCAGGTAAGGGGTCCACCCTTCGGACTTGTGAGTAGGTGACCCCACAGCAGCCCTGCCAGAGCTCAGCGTCTTTTCCTGATCAAATTAGCCTCACTGAGAGTTAAACTACACCACCTGGAAGTGAGCCTGCTTCCCCGAGAGTATCCCAGAACTGATACTGATTCAAGATGAGATGGTCCTCTCTCCAAAACCAGAGCCAAGGAAGCACAGGCCAGCGATTGGCGCTGCAGTTACTACTTTGGATTATGCGCCATGGAATTTTTAGAATGTAATAAGAATAGAATAGGAACAGGAATAGGGATGGAATGGACCCGTGCCATCTTACAATGAACAACCTTCTAAGTTGTTTCTTTCCTATGTAAAAGAATAGAGCATTTTTAATTCTAATTCTTTTTACTCCATTCCCATTCTTTTTTTAAGATTTATTTATGTATACAAGAACTGGGGTACAGGCCAGAGACACAGGAGGTGAGAGGACTCACCAGAGACAGAGTGGGGAGCAGAACAGGCAGATCCACCGAAATACACTGGTGAGGGGAGCAGTGGGCAAGGCAGAAGCCTGCTGCACCATGTGGGTCCCCTCCCTGGCTGGGGATCGAATTCGTGCTACTGTGCAGCGGATGCTTCACAGTGCAGCGCTCAACCCTCTGCGCCACCAGGGAGGCCCTCCCTTCCCATTCCTAGGGTTGCATTTTTTCATCCAGGTGATTTACTGTGCACCTACTGTGTACTGGGTACAGGAATGAGAGATAAAGGAATCACAGTACCCGCCCCTGGGGTTCACCATAGGAAGGGACACAGCCTTCAGGTAAAAGTCCCAACAGATCAATACAACTGCTCGGGGGGGAGGGCAAGTCTACATTGCAGGGGGCACCCAGAAGGGTGACCAGGGGACTCACTCAGGTAGAGGACTCACAGGAGCTGGTAGTTGAGACCCAACTCGCCACCCTCATCGTTCCCTCTGGCTGAAATGCTCCCCCTCCTTCCTGTCCTCCTTCCTCACCACCCGCACTTTAATGCACGCCCTGACATTCCCAAGCCCCTGTCTGTTGTTTTACTCTTTGCACTTGTCACCTCGCTACATACTAAACACATTCGAACTTTGCATTTAAAATCCACCTTCACCATTGGAAGACAAGCTTCCTGAGAACAGAGATTCCTCTCGTGGTGGTCGGGCTTGTGTCTCAGCCCAGGCCCCTGGCACCGAGCAGGGCTCACTAAGTGTTGCTGGATGAGTCGCACTGAAGGACATGGGCCTTATCTTGGGGCAGAGGGGAGCCGCCCCAGGTCCTAAAGGAGGTGAACCACAAAGATCTTACTGCAGAATTGAAGGAGACACGAGGAAGGGATCCCCAGGGCGTGTGTGGTAGGGTGTGGACCCGTGCCAGGCAGGGGGTGGGAAGAAGTGGAATAAAGGAGACCCCCCCCAGGAGTCTTAGTGCCTGATGGGCTATGCAGGGTGCAGGAATGTGGGGTGCAAGTAGAGGTTCAAGTCCAAGCTCTCCATGTTGGTGACCAACAGGGACTCGAAATGGCAGAGCTGTCTCTTCAGGGGCTGAAGAGACTCGGATTTAGGGGGTTTGAAGAAGGAGCCTATGGTCACATGACAGAGCCTCGTGGTAACCCCCAAGATGAGGGCTGAACAGGAAGACTTCAGCAGTGTATTAGCCACGTGTGGAATGGCCTCCCTGTCCTCAGGCCTCCCCGCTTACGTCACAAGCAGGGGTGGAGGGCGACCACCACGCTGGTAATCACCAGGCACCCCATAGGTGTGGGTTTCCCAGTTTGACCGTGGCCCGCCCAGGTCTGGCTGGGAGGGGCACATCCACCCTCCTGCTCCCCATGACCAGGGCCCCTTCCCTTCCTAGAGGCAGGCAGGAGTGAGGAGGGCTGGGGTAGGAGACTCTGCCCCTGCAGAGGGCGCTCATTGCCATAGAAACAGGTGGCTGGGCCAGGCTGGCCTTGAGGCAGGGACCCCTCAGGCAGTCAGGCCTTTCTGTGCAAAGCAGGGTGTCAGCCTGATGCCCTCACCAGTCCCCCTGTGCAGGCGGAGGGGACCTCCCACTGCAGAGTGCAGGCCTTTCTGGAACAGCCTTCGCTGGCCCCGGTCCTGCCAGCAGAGATGAGAAGGGCAAAGGCTGCTCTTAGCACCTCTATGCTCAGAGACCAGGGCTGCTGTAGCAGGAAGCGGAGGCTGCTGGGGTGCACCTGGGGTCCAGGACTTTGGGCT
Source organism: Galemys pyrenaicus (assembly GCA_019455555.1). NCBI lineage: Eukaryota > Metazoa > Chordata > Mammalia > Eulipotyphla > Talpidae > Galemys > Galemys pyrenaicus. The sequence goes on along the minus strand of JAGFMF010012145.1, from coordinate 8,585,265 downwards.
CACAGAGACCCTGGGGGAGAGCAAGGCCTGGGGTGGCTCATCAGACCCCAGCACCGGCCAGACGTGCTGCGGATGCTTCCTCCTAGTTACCAAGGCCCCCGAACCTCTTGTGGCCTCGCTATCCTGTCTCCCTCACAAGCAGGTGGGCTTCAGTGTCCATGTGGCTGTGGACCTCGGGGTGTGCTGGTTTCCTGAGGGGCGGGCATCTGAGTTCTGTGAACCAGCTCATCAGCTGGACATCTGCCCTGCGGGACATCGCACAGCCTATGGGAGCCACAATGTGACTGTCCCTCTGTGTGGTGGCTGGAGAACCGAGGCGGCCACCCCGATGTGTGTGCAGCCCAAGATAGGAGAACTGGTGAGACCCGCACACCAGAGAACTGCTATAAATAAACACCTAGGAGTTCTTAATCAACTAACTGTCCAATGAAATAAACTTGTCCTCTCACCTCGGCGAATTCCCAAGCTCTGCCCTGGAATGTGGGGGGCAGAAAAAGGCAGCCCTTGAACTTCCCAGCCAGCCCTCCCCTCCTGGATCAGCCAGGACAATCTCAGCTCCAACCTGCAGGCCCAGCTCTGCCCATACCACCTACAACAGCTGCACTTTTGCAACACAGCAGGGTGTGATGAGTAAGGCTGGGGTTGGGAAGGGAAGACCCTGGATAGAAGCCAAGGGCCAGTGGAGAGTTAAGATGGAAGGGCTGAGTGAAAAGAGCACGTCGTCTGCAGCAGACAGCCTGGCCCGGGTGTACTGATGGGGAGACAGGTTTGGAATGTGAATCTTGAAACCACACAATCACAGATTCCTAAAAAGGCTTAGATAAGAAGAACAAAATCATCCTTTCTTAAAGCCTTAGATTCTGAGAGAATCTTAAAATGTTAGGATAACTGAATTAATGGCTCTCAGAGTTTTAGGTTTTTAAAACTATAGCAATTGGGAATCTTAGATTGCTCAGTGTCCTAACCCAGTCTCCCCCACCCCACTCTCACCAGCGATAACAGCACTCCGGGCTCAGGGCTCTATGCACAAGCCCTTTTGTCTCCATGACAACCCTGGGACGCGGGGACTATTACTTTGCCTGATTTTCCAGATGAAGAAGCCAGAGCTCCGCTCCTCTGCCATTGCTAAAGGGACCACGTTCTCAGTCTCTCGACAAGTTTGCCTTCTGAAGTCCTCTTGGCATACCTGGGCTCTCACCTCCAGTGGCGGGGCTCATTACCCCTCCCCAGGCTGCCCACGCACCCCAACTGTGGACACAGCTCTCCTCAGGGAACCCACCTGTTGGCCACAAGTCAACCTCAGGAGACCCCACAGAAGAAAACAAGCCTTCACCTACGACTCCAGGGAGAGGGAGCAGCTGACAGTGCAGGAGCGGAGACAGTGGGGTTAAGAACACCCCAGCTGCAGCTCCTCTGGTGGAAGAGAGGGAAGATGTGCGATGGGCCCCCTCAGAGACACGTGGGAGCAAGCCCAGGACACTGGTGGCGGGTGAGGGGTGCATTCCTAGTGCTGAAATACCATCCCCCACACTCAGAGTTATGGGGCCTCATAAGACTGGAATCCTAAGTGCTGCACCTTTAATTTCTTGGCTCTTCTCCCTCAAAACTTATTCTACAAAACGCGCCTGGTGCCATCCATCCTCCCAGATGGCTTTTTAAGTGAAGCTGTTTGGGGGGGAAGGAAGAGGAAGAGGAGGGAGAGCCACTGAAGGCACAGGTGGGAGGGGGAGTCAAACTGGGAGTGTGAGACGGGCAGTGGGTCCACATGGTCCAGCGACAGCCCCAGCCGTGCCTGGCCACTGCGTGCCCAGCCCTGGGATGGGCGCCTTGACCTCCGGGGCCCAGTGTGTCCCCACATGACCTGTGCGGCGAGTCCCGTGACTTCCACAGAGCTCAGAGAGGTAGGACACTTGCCCGAGGTCACACAGCTGGTGAGAAGCAGACTCCAGCTGTGGGACTCTAGAATCCCAGATCTCTCACCCAGCCTCTCCCAGACTGGTGGCAGAAGGAGTCTCAAGAGGGGTCATAGCACAGAGCTCAAGCCCCCGGGGTCTCCGTTTCTCCATCTTTGCAGTGAAGTAGTTGGTGTCATTCTGGGTCCCTCGAGCCTGGCTCCACATTAGAATCCCTTGGAGATCTTCAGTAACGCTGAGGCTTGGGCTCCACCTCAGACTGATGGCGTCTGCGTCTCTGGAAATGGGCTCCAGAGAGCTAGAATTTTTGTTTTGATCTTACCCAAGAAAATGCTAATTACTAGAGAGGATGCAGAATACTAGAATTCTCACTCTTTGCTGGCATGAAAACAAAATGTTACCATCACTTTGGAAGGTAGGTTGACAGTGTCTTACAAAACTAGTTTTACCATGTGGTCCAGCAGTTGTATTTTGGGAGGATTCACTTAACTGATTTGAAAATGAAAAAACTCACATAAAGCAGCATATGAATGCTTATAGCAGTCTTATTCTTAATTGCCAAAACCTGAAAGCAACTAAGATGTCCTTCAATGGACAAATAGATAAATAAATCATGGTCATCTATAACATGCAATGGAATATGACTCAGTGATAAAAGGGAATGAACAACCAAGCCATGTGAAGACATACATACCTACTGCTAAGGGAAAGAAGGCCATTTGAAAAGGGTACATTTATATGACATTCTGGAAGAGGCAAAATAATAGATAAGAAAAAAGAGAAAAGGGTCTGTTGCCTACAAAGCATTTGGGAAGTGGGGAGGATGACACAAGTGAAGTAAAGAAGATCATTTTCAGGGAACTAAACTATTATTATGCAGCATACTATAGTGGTGGAACCATGCATTTATCAAAAACCATAAAGATTTACAGAAGAGTAAACATTAACATATGCAGATTTAAAAAGTCATCTAAGAATGTCCAATCAGTGGAACCCAGGTTTGGATGTAGATTGGGACAGAGGAGCTTACTGTAATGTCTCAGACCATCACATTAAAACAGGTGGACCTAAAAGATACAAGCCTATGCAATTTGAAAGTGAGCAGAGTTTGTGAGACTAAAGGCTGAAGGACCTGAATGTAAACATTGTACTCTGGTGGATAAAGTCATCTCCCAAGGGAATGGGTTAACAATTCTGAAATCACTTTACATGTGCAATGGGGATGAACAATTAAGTATATGGATGGCAAGTCATAGGAGTTATATTTCTCATGGGAAGCAGGGGAGAGGGTTAAAGTCCAGCAAGGGAAGGAGTCTAGAATGATGCATATGATGATGGATTGGAATTGGCAATATCCATATAAACTCATGTTTAGCTGAATATAGATGTTTGCAAGTCATAATATTTATACATATGTATGTATGCATGCATTGGTACACAGGGGTATATTTTCTTGCTCAGGGAGCTGACAGGGCCTAAAAGCAATGATATTTCAGTAGCAATAAGCATATCTAGTGCCCAAATTTTGGTTTCTCATATTGTTCTCCAATAAAAGGAACAGGGTTCCTTGTAGAAAAGGCTTATTCTAGGACTAGAGCAGATACAAGATGAGGCTGGCACAGCTTTTAGTGTCAGAAAGTAGGACATGCTTTAAAAAAATCACAATGATGACAAATATCAGAGGGACACGAGAGACAGAGAAGTCTTTGAAAGCGCTCTCAGTGGAACAATCTGAGCAACAAAATAAATGAAGTACTATTAAACCTAGAGGATAAAACAAAGACCCATAAGTCTATATTAAATAAATGAACGAATGAGAAAAGACTTGCAGAAGAATTCCAAATAATTTACACACACTCTGTTATGTCACTTCTCTCGTTCTGAATATTGGTAACTTGTTTCTTCTCTCTTTTTTTCCTTTATATGTGTGGCTAGAGGTTTATCAATTTTATTGATCTTCTCAAAGAACCAATCCTGGTTTCATTTATTTTCTCTATTGCTTTTCTCCACTGATTTCTACTCTGATACTCATTTCCTCTCTGTTACTCACACTGAATTTAATTTGCTTTTCTGTTCCTAGTTTCTTAAAGATGATGCTGAGGTCATTGATTTGAGACATTTCTTCTTTTCTAATGCAGGCATTTAGTACAATACATTTCCCCTAAGAACTACTTTAGTGTCACCCCACAAATTTTGGTATGTTGTGTTTTCATTTTCTTTCAGTGAAAAATACTTTCTAGTTCCCCTTGTGATTAATTCCTCAACACATGGATTATTTAGAAGTGTGCTATTTAGTTTCAAAATATTTGGAGAGGCAGCTCTCCTGCCCACTTGTAACTATGCAGGTGTTTCCTCTCACAAGTCTGCTCTTTATGCCCACTTGTATCTATGCACACATCCTTTGCTTTCCTACATTTTTTTTGCATGACCTTTGGGCATGCAAAAAAAAAATTTTGGAGATTTTTTTCAGAAACCTGTTTTTGAAAGAGATCTTTCTGTTTACTGCTTTCTACCTTATTTCTGTTATGGTCAGAAAACACCGTGTAAAACTTGAACACTTTAAATTTATTGAGACTTGTCTAAGAACCCAGAATATAGTCTACCTTGGTATATTTAAATGTGAATGTGGGAAGAATGTGTGTTTTGCAGTGGCAGGTGCTATACAATATATGTCACTTAGGTTAAGTTGGTTGATAGTGTTGATCGAGTCCTCTAGGCCCTTTATGATTTTCTATCTATTTGTCCTATCAATTATTGAGAAAGGGATGTTAAAAATCTGACTAGCACTGTGGATTTTTCTATGTCTCTTTGTAGTTCTATCAAGTTGTTTCATATATTTGGAAGTGCTGTTATTAGGTATATAAACATTTGAGATTGTTATGTCCTCTTGATAAATTGACAATATGATCTACTTTATCTCAAGTAATATTGTTGCCCTGAAACCTAATTTGTCTGATGTTACTATTGCCATTCCAGCTTTCTTTGCCAGACATAGTACATTTTACCTTGTCAGGCACTGGGCATTTTTGTTTTGCTATAAATATCCCTGAATTTTGTTCTGTAATGCAGTTAAGTTACTTGGAAACTGATCCTTTAGGGTCTTGTTTTAAGATTTCTTAGATGAGGCTTTCAGTCTAGGTTTAAAGTTTTTCCACAACTGAGGCAAAGCCCGTCTGTAGACTCCCCCAGAGAGCTCTCTGTGTGCAGCTCTTTCTTCTCAGGCACCATGTCCTACACATTCCAACCACCTGGATTTACTGGTATCTCAACTTCACTTCCTCTACTCTAGGACCTCACTGCACTCCATCAACTTCCTTCTCCTTATTCCATGCTCTGGGATTTCTCTCTGGGCTACAAACCAGGGAAATTATAGGACTTGCATCATTCATTTCTCACCACTCATCTATTACCTGATTTCAGTGTCTTATAAACCATTGTTTTATTATTTTGACTGATTTTTGGTCTATTCAGGTGGGAGGGTGAATCCATTTCTTATCACCCTATCTAGCTGCGGGGAAATCTCCACTGCTGAAGCTGAGAACAGCTGAGCACCGCCAGTAGTCTCATTGTTCAGATGAAGAAACTGAAGCAGTGAGGTATGGTGAGGTATGGCACTTGCACAAGGTCATGCAGCATGTTCTAGAACCTGCATCACCCCATCTGTGGACTCTCTCATGAGCACCCCCTAGGTGATTTCTTCAGGAGACAACTGTCAGAGAGTCATAAGGAAGCAGAAATTACCCTCATGGCATACCTCTCTCCTTCATCCCTTTCTCAAAGTTCAGTAAAGTCACTCCCATTCATTCACCAGACTTACCAAGTGCCCACTCTGTGTCCATCCTGCACCAGGGACCACAGCCATGACTGAAGCAAATACATCCCTGCCCTATCTCAGGGAGCTCATACCTAAAGGGAAGGAGACCAGGTGTGTCTCTCTGTGCTAATGAGAGCAGCTGTGCTGAGGGCTGAGCTCAGTCCCTAGAGACTACAGGGCAGGCAGGGCAGGGGACCCCCAGGTGAAGTGGACAGGGGTGCAAGGCTTCAGGCAGGGAAAGCCAGGGTGGCTCCTCCAGGGGGAGGCCTGGGCTCCCCAGCTTCGAGTAGTCCCACCAGCATCCTAGTTAGCCTTTGTGCCTCCCAACAGGCTCTTGCCTGACCATTTCCTGTCTGTCTCTAAAACAATTCATGACCCAGGCTGGCCCCTCCCACATTCTGGGTGACCCTCCCCTGACACACACAACTAGACTGTCCACCTAAGACTTGTGTATTTCCTCCCAATGACCTCCACCTCAGACCTTCTTCCTCTGCCCATTCCCAATTTCCCTTACAGCCTGACATCCACTGAGGCCCCACTCCTCCTTTGGACATTGAGGGTTTCTTGGAAGTCCATGGAGATGGCTTATATTTGTGGCTATGTTCTAGAGACTGCTGGCATCTTCTGGATCCTTTGGGGACAGTGTCCTCACCTGAGGTCATACATCATCACCCCCCACACACCAACCCACACAAGAGCGCCAAGACACTGAGCATATGTGAAGCCCCTGCTCCATCCTCCACAGAGGACACCCAGTGTCAGAAGGAATGGTGCCCCCTGAACCCACAGGACGAGGACCCCAACTCCCAGAGCAAACCCCTGGTCCTATGAGCTTCCCATCCTCGAGCAAGTGGGCTTCCGAAGTCCACCAGTTCCTCCAGTCTCTGGACCAGGACTGCGTAACTGGACTGTGTCAGAGCACCGAAGCATAATCTGGAACCCTAGAACCTCTCAAAAAGCTGGGGAGGCAGACAGCAGGGGCAGTGCTGGCTCCAGTCAAATCCATTTTCTCTGACATCAGTCCCGATTCAGCCTGGCCCTGGGGGCAGGCCAGTAACTCTGGGGAAACTGCTGAGGAGAGGAAGGGAGGGAGTTCGACAGCTTCTCGGGCATCTGGTGAATATGATGAGAGCCACACGTGCACCCTGGGCATCATCTCTGGGGGTCTCCTCAGCCTTGGAAGAAAAACACTACTATTGACCCCAGTTTGGAGGTGAGAGGGCTGAGGCTCAAGAAGGGCCCTGCCGGCCTTCCCCTTTTTGCATCCACCATACCATGGGAACTACCCCAAACCTCCAGATTTCTGGTTGGCGCCCAGACCTCTCCCCTCTATCCTTGCTCAGGGGTTCCTGGAACCAATGACAGCTGTTTGCAGTGTCTGGGAGTGGGGGAGGGGCGTCAGTGACAAAAGAGCACCGGTCCTCCTAGGCCAGCTCTGCCCAGTGCAGGCAGCGTGGCACCGCAGGGGACCAGCTCTGAGGACAGTGCACTCAGGGGGGCCCCCTGCCCTGGCCAGCACGATGGCCGGTGACACCAGGGCTTTCTAAGGACTATTAGTTCTCCTGGGGTGAGGGAAGAAAGGGCAGGAGACTCTGGGTCTACAACCCAGACAGACACTTCTGAAGTCATCCTATCAATGAAATTGAATTCCAGGCATTTTTGTCCTAATGAGAGAGATGACGTGTCTTTTTTCTAAACTAGCAATTGTGAGGTCAGTCTGGGAGCTTAGGGGCCTCTGTGAAAAAGGGGCACAGGAAAAAGCAGAACTTAGTGATGGAATCAGAGGGACAACGTGGTTTAGCCACCGGACCCACCGCGCCAACCGCCTCCACCCCGCAGACATTCACATGTGGGCCCCGGATGCCGGGCCATGCCGCTCCTGCCCCTTCCTCGGGACACGCAGCCGCGGCTTCTACTCCATTCTCAGCAGCAGCTTATCTTTGCTTGCGACCAGGCGGGAAGGTTTCCCATCCCTTCCCCATAAGAAATGAGTTTAGTTTCTGCCCCACCCCTCCCCACTGCCCCCACCCCTAGAACATCTTTGCCTGGGCCCTGGGGGGTGACAGCGGTTTAGAGCTTCACGTGAGCAGGTCTGGGAGGCGGGAGGGTTTTGTACGTGTGTATCCTTGGAGGTAGCCTCTGGACCGCTTGTCCTGGCGCCGGACTTTCTTCTGAACACCGAGGAAATCACACGTGAGTGAGCGTGCCCTCGTAGGTGGGGATCACAGGAACGGTGAGCAGCCTGCCAGTCCACACCCAGCCTTTAAAACATCCAGCGTTAAATATGACTGTTTGCTCCCTGCTTACAACAACCCCCATCTCCCCCACCCTCCCTCCCCCTGGCTTTTCCAGATGGTGACAGTTTCTGTGTTCTGTCTCTTCTCCACGGGCCTTGTCACCCTGTGCGTCTGAGTTCCCTTGGGTGCCTTGCAGCCTCAGCTCTTTAATGGACTCGAGAAATGTTATGATTTTGAATATCTGACTTTTTTCTGCTTTTCTCCCTTGTCTTTTCATAGCCTACGTAGAAGCAAAACTCATAAGAAGGTCAAATAAGTAAACAATGTCAGAAGCTTGAGCAAAGGTTGGAGGCCGCATAATGATGTGGCACAAGCTTTGCCTCCAAAAGGTCACGGTGGCAGACAAATATTTGTTGAGCACCTATCACAGGCCGGGCACTGCCTGCGCTCAGTGGACTGGAGGCAGGAGACCACCTGGAGGCTGTTGTGTGGGTTGACGAACAAAGGGCTGGAGAAGCCGGTCACACGCAGGTCACACAGTGAGTGTGTACAAGGCAGGAGGGGAACTCAGTCCCTTGGACTCCCTGTGACCATTGAGTTTGCTGGAAGCCTCTGAATGCAATTTGATTATTACCCTGCTGGGAAAAAGGAGCCACCGGCAGGGCCCTGTGTCGCCAAAAGACAATGAAATATCATCTCGGGCCCAGGAAATGAGTAAAGACTAAATAAAAAGAGCATAATCGATGCTGGTAAGTGTGTGATGAGATAGGCACTCTCAGGCACTGCTGGAAACCTTTTTGGAAGGGAATTAAGTAATAGAGATCTTGAGCCTCAGAAATGTCAGTGCCCTGATGCAGTGATTCCACCTTCAGGAATGGGGCCTTAGGAAGTGGCCAGGGATTTGAGCCAGGATTATGCCTAGAGATGCTTTGTGCAGTCCGATGATAAGAGTGAAAAACTGCAATGCCCGGTGGCCTGGCTCTCCAGCCATAAGGATGACAGAGTAAGTAGTGGTGCATCTAGATGAGGAACCATCATCAAGCCATTAGCATCTTGCTTTTGAGGCACTTGTAATGATGTGAGAAAACACTCAGGCTACAGAGAAGGAAGGGAAAAAGGGAAGGAGGGAGGAAGGGAGAGAGGGAGGAAGGAAGGAAGGAAGGAAGGAAGGAAGGAAGGAAGGAAGGAAGGAAGGAAGGAAGGAAGGAAG
>JAGFMF010012145.1:8479968-8575648 GCA_019455555.1 Galemys pyrenaicus | reverse complement strand
GGAGGGAGGGAGGGAGGGAGGGAGGGAGAGAGGGAGGACAACAGGCACTGAATTACAGTAAGAGCTTAGTTACAGAAACATGTTGTATACAAAGAGCTACAACACATGCCTGTAGAAATGCTAGATCAGGGCCTCCCTGGTGGCGCAGTGGGTTAAGCAACACGCTATGAAGCAGACCCCAGCCACTGCAGCAAGAGTTCAATCCCTGCTGCCAGCCAGGGAGGGAACCCACATGGCGTGGCAGACCTCTCCTGCTGTGCCCACTGCTCCCCTCAGCAGTGTACTTCTGTTGATCTGCCTGTTCTGCTCCCTGCTCTCTGTGGTGAATCCTCTCACCCCCCCCCCACACCTCTGGTCTGTACCCCAGTGCTTGTATGCATAAATAAATAAATCTTTAAAAAAAAAAAAAGAAATGCTAGATCAAATAGTGATAATAACAATAAGAAGAGAAACTTTGATTTGAGCCCTTGCTCTGTACCACGTTCTATGCCAAAGGCTTTAACCCAAAAATGGACATAGAAGAAAGGCACAGAGAGGTCCAAGTGACACGCCCTTACAGAGCCATAAGTGCAAGCAGGGATGTGAACTCTGGTCTGGAGCCTCTGCCCCCCTGTGAACCACTGGGGCCAGGAGGGTCAGGAGCAGTCTGGACCACTGCCCCTGCCCCCCACCCTGGCTACCCCCGTGCTGTGCAGGAGGTGACGGAGGCTCTGGGTGTCCTCTGGGGAACTGAGGCCCAGAGCTAGTCCAGGCCCCTCCTCTCTATTTGGTGGCTTCAACCAACCCCTCAACCCCGGCCTTGGAGTTAATCAGCATGTCTCCCCAACGGGCCTGCTGACAGCCGGGAGATGTGTGGAGATGGACAGCCTCGCGGATGTCCCGAGGCCCGGGCTGCGCTCGTTAGAGCCCCTTGCACATCCATCATTTTCAGGGAAAGGCAAACACCCTTGCAGGAGGATCCGGGAACCATCACTCACTGGCTCTTCAAATGGAGAAGGCGGGGGATGGTTCCTCTCCCTGATTTGTTGATAAATGTTTTCTTTAATGCATCCATTTCTGGCGCCCCTGTCGGCCTGGGCTGCCTCTCTCCCCACCTAGCCCAGGGTTCTGAGGAAATACATGGCCTGTCTTGGCCTGTCAGCTCACTCACACGTGGAAAGGAATCTCAGGAGGCCCCAGACTGTCTCCTCCCTCCCCAAATGTGCAGCTATCACATGCACCTCGTGCTTTGATGGATCGAGGTGTTCTGATCTGAAATGCGGCAGCCTGAACTGGGGAATGAGGCTTCCTGGAAAGAGGAGGGGATGGAATTAACTCCCCACCACCCCCAGCACATCCCACCCCAGGCCACCACCTCTCCACTGCCCCCCTTCTGTGGGGACAGCAGCTACAGTGGGGACCCACAGGGCACTGGCCAGCAAGGTCGTCCTTCCTGTAACTCTCAGCCTCACCCCCAGGCATAGGGGCAGCAGAGACACTTAATGGACTGCGAGTCTGTTTTCCTTTACAAAGCGTTTTCCTATCCATTCTGCACATCCCTCCAAGGCCAGGACGTTGGTTGGACCATTTTATAGATGAAAAGCCTAAGGCACAGAGCAAGGAGGCGAGCTGCCCACCACCCAGTTAGTTAAGTGATGGGCATTGGATTCAAACTCGGGTTTGACTGATTCAAAGTCCCCATGGGCACAATGGGCAAAGCCCCACCAGGAATGCGTGCCTGTTTCCGGAGAACAAAGGCCAGGGCTTCCGCACACAAGACACCAGGGCTAGCCCCTGCCAGGAGAGCTCCTCGAGGGCTGGTGCCATCTCAGGGACTCAGCAGGGGGCTCTGTTCCTGGCAAGCTGGTTTTCAGAAGCAGCAAAGCTAGATGAGCCCTATAAGTGGAGCTGACGCCAGTGAGCCCATACGAGGCCTCCATCCCGTCGGGCCAACAGGGTGGCCAAAGACTGGTGTTAACTGCTGGGTCCTTTTATTTTCTTGGCCCTTTACAGCCTCTTCCTTGGTGGATGATCTCTCTGGAGCATTCACGTGTGATACAAAGATGCGAGCACTTTCTGACTCTGACCCGGAGCTAGGTGGAGGGCTATGAGCTTTACAAGCACTGGCTCATTCAGACTGAGATAGGAACGCTCCCCATCCCTACTTTACAGCTGGAGAAACTGAGAAGCGGAGTCAAATAAGAGAATGGAAGAATCCGACTTGAAATGTAGGCTGCTGGGTCCACAGCTAAGGCTCTCACGCATAGGTCACAGGGCTTCTCTGAGTCCCCAGAGAGCCCCTGATCCTGGAGGTGCATCTAACCCAGCGAACCCCAGTAAAGGAAAATGGATACTGACTTTGCACACTCTCCCCTGCAAGGGCTCAGCTAGATCACAGTTAGACGGAGGCTTCCCAGGCACATCTATTGCCACTAGGGGTGCAGTATGGCCTTGTCTGGTATATTCATTGAGCCTGTGTACTGGGCATTCATGAACAAACTAAAGCACACCCTCCCTATCATTTTGGGTTCACAATGAGGGTGGGGGGGGTCAAGTCTGAAAGGACACCCTCAGCGAGTTTCATAAGGCGAAACAGATGGAGGCATGAAGGACTCTGATCCATTCAGGAGAGTCAGGGAGGGCTTCCTGGAGGAGGAGGTGATGCTGGAAGGAGATCAGAAACCTAGAAATACACTCACTGGAAGACTGAGGGAATGACTGCAAAGTCAGTTGGTTATCAGAGCAAGATGACAGTTAAGATCCTTGAAATCCTAAAACCCCACGATTTGGATTCAATATTTTATTGTTTTAAGATTCTATTACCTGCACACTTTAGGACTGGTTAAGACTTGATTTTAAGACTCTCTGATTCTTGGAGTCAAGGACTATTGAGTTCTAAGGTGCTGGGATTCTTACATGTGCACCTGTGCAGCTGGAGAAACACCAATTGGAACCTCCATAGGCCGGAAGCCGGCTTTCCCCCTTCCTGGGCCCCAAGCCAGGCCCAAAAACACAGATACATGTGCAGCTCTTTGTGGCTTAGAGAATGTAAATTTATTCTGCAGTTCCAGTATCAAGCACTCACCTTATCTGCATGTTGCAGTCGTCAGAATAAATATTAGGAGACAAGTCTGTAGAGATTTTCTGTGTGTACATGAGTAAAATCCTCCAGCCAGTGGTTAATCCATGCAGGGATTTCAACAGAAATGCTATTCTTATATTAATTACAAGGAGGAGCTGGTAACTGGGCTCTGTTACCATCTGAGGTGGTGCCCCTGTGCAGGGGCCTCTGTGCGCGGCAGGGTCTGGCCAGCCAGAGGGGGAGGAAGCAAAGTGTGCGCACCCCCGGTGGGCCTGGGCCGTGCGTGCACACGCAGCTGCTCCCAGGAATCTGGAGGTCCTGCATTAATTTGGCCTGTGCTCGCTTGGGGCTGGGGCTCCAGGAGCCTCTTCAGAGGGCAAAGGGCAGCGCCTGCCACGGGCCAGACACAGCTGGGTCCCAGGTGAGCTCTGACACAGATGGGGCCAGATCTTGGCTCCCCCTTGCCAACTCGGCTGTGTGACCTGAAGAAGCCACTTCACCTTGCCAGGATTCAGTCTCTGCCAGGACCCCTGGGCCCCCAGCGAGGACTAGAAGAAACCTGCAGGTGGCAGGTGCTGAGCACCCACCCAGAAAAAGTCCCCCCACCCCCAGGCTGCTGGTGCCAGGCTGCTTAAAGAACTTTCCACAGGCTCCCTCTTCACCCCAGCCCAGTGACAGGGTACGGTCAGCGTACCCCCTCAGACAAGGATGCCAAGGCACAGAGAGGCTGTAACCTGTCCAACTGCAAATAATTAAAATATGTCAGAATCCAAGAGTGTAAACATTATATTTAAATTTTTCCAACATCTTCCTAACTGGATGTCCAGGAATCAGCCCCCTCCTGCACTGGCACCCTGGGATCTGGTCCACGTCCTTCGGCAGTGACAGTGGTCTGGTGACAGGCAGTGAAAGGCAGTTTATGCCCCGGGGTCTTTGCTCAGGCTGCGCCCTCTCCCTGGAGCACCCTCTGCCTGTCCACATGCATCAAGTCTAGCCCCTATTCCAGGCTCCCATTCTAGAGGAAAGAACAGTCTTGTGATTTCCAGAAAGAGCTGCAATAGCCGCACAGCATTATACAGCCAGGACACCCCCATCGCCAGCTGCTCAGGGCTTCTCTGGGTAGTGGAGCTGGAGAGGCTGGGCTACTTCTGGAGCCAGATGCCTTGTGTCCATAGGAGACACACGGGCCTCTGCCAAGGCAGGCCTTCCTGAAGGACCAGTGCTGAGTCGGCAATTCTAAATCACAATCCCCTTACAGCAGCCCTGCCTTTGACAAGCAGATACTGATGCGGGTTTAGAGAAGGACTCTGAAGGGGCAGCTGCCTCCGGAAAGACAAACTCCTGCCTCTGGTGTCTCTGTGTTTAGAGGAGACCCTGCCTTGGACAGAAGTGGGCAGGAGAGACAGGAGTGTTCCCTCCCTGACGCCCATCCTGTCTGCCCCCACCACCCAGCCCCAGGGAAGGAGCAGACTGGAGGGCCGTGGTCGCATGTGATCTCCTGTCTTTTCCCCTCCACGCAGGACACTCTCAGTGCTCCCCTGGGCCTGGAACCTCAAGAATCTCACCGCAGAAGCTCATGAATCCTGCACACAAGGAAGAAGGGGCCGGGGGACAAAAGGCTCTTGCTTCAGAGGCGCAGAGTGGAACCAGAGGCAGAGGAGAAAATTGGAAATTAGTAGAGTGTGCAGGTGAGGAAATCAGAAAAAAATTCTGCATTAAAAATGGTCACACGGCGACCTAAGACATTTTGCTTAATCAGGAACAAATCACTCTGCACCCCGGGCAGATCTGAGAGCTCCTGGAGCGGAACACTTCTTGCATAGCCGGTGTTTCATGCTGGGGGACACGGCAGTTTCCGGGAGCAGAGAGATACCCTGATCCCCGGGAGGAGCAGCAGTCCTGAGCGAGGCTGGCTCTGAGTGCTGCCCCTCCTGCCGCCGCGTGAACGCCAGCGGGGCCATCCAGGGTCAACGCCCGGCGTCCCAGTGGGGCCAGGGCAACGGTCGGTCGGCAGGGCCCTGCGCTGCCAGGGACAGGAAATCTCCGTGGAGCTCTGACAGCAGCAGAGACCAAGCTGGGGCTTAAGGTTTCCAGGCTCTGAGTGGCCTCCTCTCCCACTCCGCGGCCCTGAGGGCTGCCCTGAGGTGCCTCTCCCCACAGAGAGGCTTTGTGAGGTCAAGTGCCTTGCCCCAGGGCACATGGCTCATCCAAAGGGCATAGGTCAGTCCCTGGCTGGTCCCCAGGACTCCAGGCTGGTTCTCTCACTCCCAACCTTGGGGTCACAAGCAGGAGCTGGAGGGGTCTCCCAGGGCACTCCACAGGGCTTCGGCATTCCCCAGTCAGACAACCATTTGTTTCTCATCATTCTCCCCCTCCCCCCCCACCCCCAGCACTCGGTACACCATGTGATTTGTCTTGGTTCACTGACTCATAACTTTTGGCTGTTGCCCAAACAGCACCCAAGGGCTCCCCGAGGGCTGGGCCTGTGGGTCCACTCATGTTTGTGTCGGGGTTCTCGGCCCTGAGCCTGGCACGCAGAGGAGTCTGGTCAGTACCTGTTGGTGAGGAGAGACTGGGTGCTGTGACAAACAGCCCCGCATCCCTGGGGCTTCACCCGAGGAAGCTGATGTCCCTCCCACACGAAGTTCACGCGGATGCTGCCCGCAGGAGGCCTCCTGCAGGGAGCATCTCCCCGAGCAGGGATGCTGGGACAGACTCCGCCCATCCGGGATGGCGTCATCGACGTGCGTGGCCTCCAGGGTCACCAGGGAGCAGCAGTGACAGGAAAGTCGCCAGGTGATTTGGCAGCTCAGCCCAGAGGGATCGCGTCATTTCACCCAGAGGCCAGAAGGACCCACAGGTTGGAGAGGGCTGGGAAATGTCAGCCCGGGCAGGCAGCCCCCCAGCACCAGCCCTGCACTGCAGAAGGGAAGTGTGAGCAGGTGGGCAGTGACTACCTGCCCCTCCACAGCAGTGATGTGTCGACAAGTTGGGTCCTCTCCTTGAGAGCCCTGGGCCCAGTCCTCCCGCTGGGCCTCCGGCTGATGTGATGCCTGCGTCAAGAGCCAGGGAGGGAGGGGCAATGACCAGAAAGGGCTCCCCACCCTTGACTGAAGAAGTTCTGGGCTGTTTCAAGCTGATTGTGTTTGGAACCTTCTGTGTCTGCTGAGCTGCTAATTCCGGTGCCATCTGCCTGGTTCCCAGCGTCAAAGCCTGAGATAAACAAGTTTTCTTCTGTGATTCTTAATGAAAGCTTCAGGAGGGGCTGGGGGGAGGAGAGAGGCCCTGGAGGACTTGTCTCTGAGGAGGAGGTGCTGCCCTGCAGAGGGAAAGGGAATGGTCCAGAGACTGGAGCTAAATGTGGCTCGACCTCATCAGAACCAACCGAGGCAGCTGTGATTCACTCCATTCTACAGAAGAGGAACCAAAGGTCCCAAGAATGTTTTTAAATTGCTGTCAGTCAAAACCCACCCTTACAGGTGAGAAGGAGTGAGGGGGCGGGGACCTGACCATTTGTTTTTTTTTTTTATCTTGCCTCTGTGCCAGCCCCTCCCGCTGTAAGCACCTTGCTACTCCCCTCCCTCAGAATTCAAGGAACCAGAAAAACTCAAAATTGACAAAGGGATGCAGAAGAGTAGGGAGTCTTTAAGGCAGGGTCATGCAGCAGTGAAGCTGGGTTGGTGAAAGGGTGCAGGAATGACACAGACTTTGAGGGACAATAAAACCTCAACTTCCCAACAATCCCAAGAGGTGATAGTAAGGGGTGTTTGTACCCCTTCCATTGAGATGCACCTTGCAGGGCTCAGAGCAAAAGTCCTGTAGTTTGCGTCTCTAGTAGTAACCAGAATAGCATTTGGAGTCTGCATAACTCAGCTGCCTTTTTTCTGGGGTAAAATTAACTTGGGATGGAATTCCAGCCCTGTCACCTAACATGACACCAGCCCCTTCACTATGTAAGTGTTCTTAGTCATCGAGTGGAGATAATAATGGAATCTCCCTCATGTCTAATTTTTTAAAAAAGTAAAAAGTCTAAAAATTCTTAGTACTAAGCCAGACACAAAATATTAACAATAGCTAAGCCTTTTTAATGTGTTGAGATAGAAATGGCAAGAAGCTACTCATATTTAAGTGTGCAATTTGATATGTTTAACAAGTACCTGTATCTATGAAACCATCACATCAAAATAATGAACCCCCCAAAGCTTCCTTGTGCCCTCTTGTAACCTGATCTACAACACACACTCACCCTTATTCTGTGTCCAGATATCCTGGCGTCTGCTTCCTACCACCTCCGGTGAGTTTGCAGTTTGTAGACTTGTATAGAACGAATGTGCCTGTTTTTTTTCACTCAGCATAATTATTCTGAGATTTATTCCTATTGTCACATGTATCGATAGTTCATTCTTTTTAATTCCCCAGCACTTTTCCCTTGTATGAGAGCAATTTGTTTATGCGCTAATGGCTCTGTTGATGAACATTTGGGTATCTCCAGTTTGGAACTATTACAAATGAAACAGCTCTGAACATTTGTGTACAATTTCCTTCTAATTTCTGTCTTAGCAACCTCTCACAGATTTTATGTGCTGTGTTTTAATTTTATTCAGTTCAAGATACTTTATCATTTCCCTTTGGGTTCCTGCTTGGTTCCAGGAGTTACTTCGAAGCATGTTGTTAGTTTCCAAATATCTGGGTATTTTCCAGATATCTTTCTACTACTGATTTCTAATTTAATTCCATTGTGGTTGGAGAATCTACACACTGTATGACTTGAATCCGTTTACATTTTTTGAGGTTTGTTTTAGAGAGCCCAGAATATTTTCTAACTTGATAAATGTAATGTGTGCCCTTGAAAAGAATATTGATTTCACTGTTGCTGGGTAGAATGCTCTCAAAAATGCCAATTAGTTTTCTGATGGTGTTGAGTCTTCTAGATCCTTACTTATTTTCTATTTGTTCTCTCAGTTCTCAGGAGGGCATTTTGATCCTCAGTTGCATTTGTCCATCCCTCCTTCCAAGTTCACACATTTTCCTTCATGTGTTTTGAACCTCTGTGATTACGTTCATAAACACTGACAATTGATATATTCCGTCCATGAATTGACAACTTTATCATTAGGAAAAGACCCCCTTTATCCCTGAGCATATCGTTAGCTTTGAAGTCTACTTCATCTATTGTATCTAATATCATCACCTGGCTTTCTCTTAGTAATTAGTAATACATGGTATATATTCCATAACATATCTCTTTCTTTATAAGGTTTTGCTTTGTATCCTGTAAGCAAATATATTTAATATGATTACCGATGTGGTGGCGTTTAAATTTACCTTCTTGATACATGCACCCCTATGTTTATCGCAGCACTATTTATAATAGGTAAAACATAGAATCAACCCAAATGCCCAAAAATAGATGACTGGATCAAGAAGATGTGGTGTATATATACACAATGGAATACTATTCAGCAATCAAAAAAGATAAACTAATGCCATGGGTGAACATGGGTGAAGCTTGAAGGGATTATGCTCAGTGAAGTAAGTCAGAAGGAAAAAGAAAAAATACCAGGTGGTTTCACGTATAGAAGGAATATAGGGGGCCAAGGGAAAAAAGATAACAACAAAACAAAACAAAAATAAACAGACAACTATAAATCAGAGACATTCTGCAGGGAAGAGGAAGTGATTGGGGTCAAGGCAGGGACGGGAAGAGCACAAGGGACTATGGTGATGGTGCACGGGTGAACTGGTGGTGGAAATTGTATGGGGACTAAACTTAGAAAAGAAAGCAAACATTGTAAGAAAAAAAATAAAGAAAAATAAATTACCATCTTGATATTTATTTTCTATTTCTTCCCTCCTATTTTGTCCCCTTAGGATTTGTTGAGTAATTTCTATGATTCCATTTTGGCTTTTCTTCTTGGCTTTTGTTATTTTAGTATTTGCCTTAGGATTTACAGTATACATTTTTATCTATCACAGCCTATTTTCAAGTGATATTCTACCACTTCACATTTGATATAAGAACCTTCCAACAGCACTCTGCAGTCTGCACTCAAGTAGTGGTATGACTGCAGAATAAATAGTAAATAGCCGATTATCTTTTAGAAAGATTTAATAATTAGAAATATATATCTTTCCTATTTACACACAGTTAATCACTTTCTGAGCTCTTTATCCCTACCTTCCACACTTCCTGCGGGGCACATCACCTAGTGATGAAGCTGTTCAACTACTGTATATCTGAAAACATCTTTAATTTGCTTCTATTTATGCAAATTATTTTCCCCACCCATAGGATGGCTGTTCAGATGTTTCCCTTCTCTACTTTAAGGCTATGGCTCCAATGTCACCTGGTTTACATCGCATCTGATAATAAATCTGCTGTCCTCCTGATTCCTGTTACTGTTAAGTAACGCATCTTTTTCCAGATCACTGCTTTTTAAGATTTTCTTTTGATCTCTGGTTTGGAGAAGTTTTATTTTGATATATCTTGGTATAATTTTCTTCATATTTCATGTGCTTGACATGTGTTGAATTTCTGGGAGCTATGGATTTGTAGTAATGATCAGATTTGGAAAAATGATCAGCCATTCTTTGCTTGGATATTTTTCAGATCCCTCCCTCCATCACTTTCAGGATGCAGTTTGGAGCTGGGTTGCGCAGACCAGGCCCTGTTCAGAGCACTTGACTTGCATTGCCCCATCTTACTCTCACAACCCGTGAACTAGGACCGTTATTATCTCTGTTTTACAGAGGAAGAAGCTGAGGAATGAGAAGAAGGGTTACTTCCCTTAGGCCACACAGCTGGTAAGTGGTCAGCCAGGACTCCAGCCTATTCAGGCTGCCCCAAAGCCCACCCTCTTATGCCACCCAGCACATCCTGACCTGGCGCCCCAAATGGGTTGGTGTGGGGTTGATGGCTGGTCATCTGGGGACAGCATTGTTTCTCAGGATTCAGGGGAAGCACCATTCTTTCTGCAGGTGACTCTGAGCACAGGGAGCATAGCATGCTCTGTGGGGTGCATCCCCTCACAGCAGGTACCCCCACTGCCTTCCTGTGATTTGTATTATTATCACTAGAGTCATGATTCAGCCTGATGCCTCAGGATGTCTACACTGGCCAGCAATTCAGGAAAATGCACAGCACCTTGGCGCGCTCGGGGTTCCTGCTTTGGAGAACTGATAGAGACACTGGCCCCAGCCCCAAGGAGTGGGTCCTTCCAGCCCTGGATCTTCGGGAGGATCTTTAGGAAACGGGACTGCTGTTCTCCCCTGTGGGTTTCAAGAAGAATAAAGACTTGTGGGTCCTTTTCATTATTGTACTTGGGGATCATAGACACATGGACTCCAGTTCTGGGTCCATCAGAGCCCTGCAACCTGAGTCTCAGCTACTCATGTATAAGCCAGGAGTCAAAATGGCCTCCTATCTTACAGGGCTTTGGTGAGTTATGTCAATCAGGACAGTGCCTGTTACGGTGCCTGTCAGGGATGCTGCCATGACACCCCATAACCTGGGGGCCCCACCTAAGATGTGTCACTTCTCTGAAACTTCATGTCCTCATCTGTAAAATGGGGGATCTTTTTACAGATGCAGCTGCATCTTAGTTGAATTTTAAGGATGAATGAGTTTATCACACCCCTGGTTCCACATCATTCACTTCCCCCCATCTTTTGACCCCATACTCCCTTTCTTAAGTGCTCCCATCCCTGGGAGCCCCTGCTCGGAGGCTGGGAAAGCCCGGCTCTCAGAGCAGACGAGGCAGCTCCATCCGGAGTTGGCTCGGTGCCTGACGAGCGTCTCATAAAGGCCGACAGCCTGTCGTAGAGACTCTGGCGTCGTCTCTAATTTCTCTGATGCTCCATTTAAGCACAGCCATTACCCAGAGGCCTCCAGGTGTTTAGAGAGACAACACAACAATAAGGCGTGCCTCCTGTGCCTGTGGAATTATGTTCTCTGATGAGCCCTGTGTGTGCTACACATTTTAAAATGAGACAGAGGAGCCTTTGCTCCCACAGAACACCTACATCGACCTGCGTGGACCTGCGAGAAGAGCAGGCATTCCACCAGACCTCGGGACGACTTGGCCACATAATTGCCAAATGGCAGGGTCACATCCAGAACCTCCCCCCATCCTGGCAGTCTGAGTCAGCTGATGCGGCCAGAGCCCTAGCATCTGCAGACACAATGGCCAAGTACTACGTGAAGCCGCCAGTCAGCACCACTGTTTCCTGAGCGCTTGCCACATTCCAGCACATCCCGCTGCCCTCACGTCGCAGATGACAAAACAGCCACAGCAAGATGGAACGACTTGCCCAAAGTCTTATCGCTGGTAAACTCAGAGCTGGGATTTGAAGCCAGGCCGTCAGGTAAGCGCCTGCACTGGCATCACTATAACAAAGTGCAAACTTGCTAACTCGGCACAGGAGGCAACCCCTCATCCCCAAGTTGACACCGTCTCATGTATCGGTTAGCTTGTGCTGCACGACCAGCCATCCTAAAACTCAAAACGTCAACCACAGGCATGTGTATTTCTAATCGTTCTGTTGGTCAGCTAGGCGGTTCTTCCAGGCCAGGTCGGCTGGACTGGCATTGGATAGTTTGGGGTGGTCTGTCACCTATGTGGGCCTCAAATGGAGCCACTGAGCTGGCTGGGGCATCAGCCCCGGGGCCTCCCACCCTCAGAGGCCGCTGGTGGCAGTCAGGCCTCCCAGCAGCAGGAGAAGGACTTTGCTTGCATCGTGTTTGTAATGTCAGCTGGAACAAAGCAAGTCACCAGGCCGGGGCCAGATTCAAGGTGGAGGAGTGGGGTTGGCCTAAGAGAGGAGCAGCTGAATAGCCAAGGACATGAGCTCAGAGGGAGCCCAGGGGCTGCCACACCAACATTCCAGCCCCACTGACTGCCCCTCCACCTGTCAGCTGCTGAAGTTGCAAGAATGTTCTGGATTTCTGTGCACACTGTTCCCTCTACCTAAAACATTATTTCCTTATCTGCTCCTGAGAGCCCTTAGTATCTTTCAAAATTCACCTCAGAGGACAAAAGCCTTCCCTGACCACCCACTCCAGACCTCCAGCAGGCTGGCGAGGGTCTTCCCAGCTCTCCCCTGCCCCCCTCCTCTCACAGTTTTATCCCCTGTGGAAAGTGCCCCCTCTGAGGTCCTGAGGGCCTTAGGTCAGCAGTAGCACCCCGGAGCCCGTGCCCCGCACAGGCCCAGCACAGAAATGAAAATGGATCAAAAACTGCTATGGGACCTGGGAAGGGGGTTGGCGGCATGAAAGGATGAGGAAGGGGGACGGAGGGAAGAAGGCCGGGTGTAAAGGGCCACGACTGGGCAGGTCCAAGGCCCTTCCCAGCTGATCAGGTGGCGACCCCCCCATTTATGAACAACAGCCTCACGGCCCAAGCTCTAACCACTGCAACCCCACCATCACCCCACCCCATCTCCGGAGCCTGTGGGGCATTCAGAGACCCTGAAACCTCCCTGTACTAGAGGTGCAGGCAGGAGGACCCCCACCCCCCGCAGTGGTTAAGAACCTGCGCCCAGGGAACAGACACGCCCTAGTCCCTCTGAGGTCACGTGTCCGCAGTAGGGCAACAGGAGCCAGGAGGACAGACGTGGGGCACGGCAGCGCACCCCCAGAGCAGCACACTTACCTGGGAGCCCCAAGAACAGACAGTGCAGGCGCCGGTGGGAGCCCAGCGGGGCGTCCTCAGCTCTTCGGCCTGTCAGCACCAGGGCGTAATTAGAATCCTAAAAAAGCCCTCATTATTTCTCCCAGCCCCTGGCGCCCTTTGGAAAAGGGATGTTTCCTGCCAGATGGTCCCCTGAAGATGTGTTTGTCACAGGCTATTGTGTAAATCCATGTTTGGCCCATTTTAAAAGATCTGATTTATCCACTTGACTGGCCTTTATGCTCCTTCTCCAAACTCTTGAAACACGCAGGAGAGGAGCCATAAAACACTGGGCGAGGCCTGGCAGGTCCAGGCCCGGGGCTTGGGGCCCTCTGCTGCAAGAACTGACTGCGGGAGGGGAGGGCAGGCCCTGCTGCCAGGGGCTGAGACACTCAGGACCCCGGGCTGTCCCCAAGGAGAGAAGTGGGTGCCAGAGAAGGGGCCAAGGTCAGGTTCACTCATCCCACCAGGCTTCCTGAGGCCCTACTATGTGCAGGTCTGTATGGGAGCTAGCAGTGCGGCTGTGAGCACAGGTGGTCCCTGCCCCAGCAGACAAAATCAGAGTAGGAGGCAGGAAGATGCTGGTAAAACACCCACAAGTGGATGCCTAAAGAGCCAAATGCTGGGAGGAAATCGAAACAGCTGGAAATTATCAGCTCTGAGTCTGGGGCAGAGGGTGGACAGTGCCCACCAGATGGTGAAGGTCTTTCTGAGAAGACAAACCTTGAGCTGAGACCTCCTTGAAGATGGGGAGAGAGCCATTAGCTCTGCCTGATGCAAGGGGTCCCGGGGAGGGAGACACCCCTGATCTACACTTGGCAGACACTGCAAACGACTTCAGGTGGGAGAGTGGAAGATTATGCCACACACAGAGACAGGAATAGAGGCCCAGACAGTGCAGTTCCCAGCATGTTGGGGAAATGTTTGTTGTGGCCAGAATTGGGGCTGGGAGTGCCCTGGGGTCTGCATGCGACATCCCTCAAATCTGAGTTAAAGCGATGATACGCTGTCCTCAGTGAGAGGACCCTTCAAAGTGTTTACGCGGTGGGGAGTCACGTCTCTTCAGAGGACGCACTCATCATTCCTAAGTTCCTTCCAGCTCCCAATCTCCATGAGCCAAACCCGCAAAGACTGTGAGCTGCAGCTGCCTGAAAATTGAGCATTAACGGACTTGCACTCAAAAAGATTTGAAATGCCAAGAAATCCTGGGGATCAGAGATCAGGGCCGGTGGGTGGGCCGAGCCCCAGTAACCAAGGCTCCCACATACGGGGACCTCACACAGGTGGACACAACCAAGGACCCGGACCCGGATTTCTACCCTCCTCCAAACCGCCTCTCCACGAAGCCCTGCTTATCCCCTGGAAATGCCAGCAGGTCCCAGGCCTCCTGCTGCCCCTGCCCTGGGTCCTCACCCAGCCCCCCTGGGAGCAGCCCCAGAAGGACAGTCACAAATAACTAGCTTCAAACCTGCTATTTTAGCTCAGCCCAGCCGGCCTGCCCTTGGGGAGCAGTAGCTGCTCCTCTCCCAGGCTCACTAATTTGCTAGGACCCTGCAACTCTCCCAGCAGGCCACAGAGAAAGATGTTTCTAGAATTTCAGGCCCTTTGATGGAGAAAGTCTGCTTAATAAATAATTGATATGTGCCTCAGCTTCCTGAGAACGATACCAACTAAGTGGTGAAGGTGTCCCCAGATCCCCCAGCAAAACAGAGCTCTGGAGCACCCCAGAGTTGTGGAGGAGAGGCAGCAGGGCTGGAGATGGGAGCTGGGGCAGGAACCTCCTCAGGTCAGTATGTAACCAGGCAGTTTCTAGGAGCACAGTTTCTGCACTCAGGCAGAACTGGGTAGGACATGTGGACCCACGCCAAGGGCAGAAGCCCAGCTCATCCTTTGCCAAATGGCCAGACCATTGGATAAGTCATGCTGGAAGACAATCCCAGGCTTACGGTAACCCAGAAGAAAGAATCCCCGCCCAGCATCCATCGAGAAAACCAGAGCGGGGATCTGATTGGCCTAGCTTGAGCCAAGTGCCTAATTTGTACCAATCACAGTACACCTGTCTGGTAGTCTGTGAAGTAGGGCTCTGTGATTGGTCACTTCTGTGTCACATGCCATTCCTGTGTTGAGAGGAAGGTCATTGATTGGCAACCTACTGTAACCATAGAAAGTAGGGAAGAAATGGAGAGGGAGAGAGATAAACCGAAAAGAAGATGGAGAAATCCTTGTTAGCAGAAGGATAGAGAGGGGTGACTCTGAGCACTGGCTCAGGCCTTCAAGCCCTGGCATGATCTGGCCCCAGGATACATGTCCAGCCTCTTCCAGCCACACTCCCCTCCACGCTGTACACCCCGAACCACCTGAATATTTGCAGGTGCCTAATGCTGCACTTCTCTCACCTTACTTCTCCACGCCTTTCCCATCTGTTCCCTCCGCCTTGGATGACTTCCCTTCTACCACCTGCACAGAAAACACCATCACTTCTTGGAGTCTCAGATGTCACCTCCTCTGTTCGTCTTAACATTTTCATGGGGGTACTTAGATCCGTCTCTAAAATTACAATAAAACCTCACAAGCACAAACCTGGCACCTTCGCACTAGCTAGGGGAAAAAATGTTTTGCTAACCCAATTATTAATATAGATGGGACTGAAGTGAGAGCTTTCACCTGGATAAAATTAGCAAATTTTTCTCAAGCTTCTTATCCACAAACTTGTGGTTCTGAGAAGGACCTCAAGACCCTCTCACTAGCCTTCTCTGTCCCTATTATCTGGACCCAGGTATAGAGGAAGGAGGACACAGGGCCAGTTTATGATTACAGCAGATGGGTAAAGGAGGAGTCCTGGAGCCCTCGGTGGCTTTTCAGGCTTTTGAGCTTTCTACAGCACAGGCGACCAGGTACACGGCAGGCGGGGGGACCGGGATGGGGGTGGGGGTCAGGAGGCTGGCAGGCCTCCTAGCCCGCGGTGAATCTTCACTCTCTGGGCTTTCTGGTCTCTCATGCCTCTCTCCTGCTCCTGCTGCTGCTTCTCCTTCTACTCGTGGCATCCCCATGACACTAGCCTTATGTGCCCCATATCTCAGCCCAGGTGCACCCACTTGCGCATGCCCACACCCTACTCCAGGTACCTGCCATCAGGCACGGGTACAGGACCGCAGGTGTCTATCATTAACACTAATGGCGGGAGGGCGGAAAAACCTGATCAAAATTTCATTGACCCTATACCAGGTGAACTCAGAAATCAGAGCAGTTATAAAGGAACTACAGTGTGATAGCAACTGGGATAAGCACTTTTAATCCTTGCAGTTCTAGCTCCCTAACCTCCTCTCCTGCTTTTCTCCCCTCCCTCACCCTGTCCCAGCTGTTTCAGCAACCCTGGCCTTTTTCTCAGTTCCTACCTGTCCAGATAGGGCCCATCTCCAGCCCTTTCCACCTAGGGCTCTCTAGCCCCTGTTCTCTGCACAGCTAGATCCTTCTTGTTGTTCAGTCCTGACTTCAGCTGTCTCCTCTGAGAAGCCTTCCCTGCTCATCCTACCCTGCACTTAGCTCCTGTTCCACAGCACCACGCCTGATTATTATCATGGCCCCTCAGTTATTATCATTGCCCTCACTGTAGTCCGAAATCAGTCTACTTACTAGTTTACCTCCAGAACGTGAGCTCCTGCAGGGGGCAGTCCTGATGCATCTTTTCTGCGGTTGTCTCCCCAATGCCCACTCAGAAGCTGGCCCCGGGGAATCTCTACCCTCTCTGGGCTCCATCTGTCTCTCATGGTGTCTCCGGTGCTCTCCCCACTGCTCAGTCCTCGGCCGCTCTATCCTCTGTGACACCGCCCTTATGTGCGCGGCCTCCAGGCTCAGGTGTGCCCACTTAGGCACGCCCACTCCAAGCTCCAGGTGTCCACCATTACTCATGCATACCCTGAGCCCAGGCTCCCAAGCGCCCCCTGCATTCAAGGCCAAGGCTATAGCTGTAGAGGCCAATGGTGCAAAAGCCTGGTAGTTTTCATTTACCCTTCAGTTCTTCTCCTGAAGAAATGGTTGAGGTTCAGGGGCTGATGCATATTTAAAATCAGGGGTCTTCCTTGGTCACCTCCTTTGCTCAGACTCCAGGGCACCTGTGAGGTGAGGGGAGATATGAGTCTGTCTTACAGGGGCCAAGCCTGCCCCCAGAGACACCCTGCTCCCCCAGAGGACTCGTGGGGAGACCCTGGCACACTTTCCACAGGAGGCTTCCACTTGGTCCTGTCTTCTCACCTCACCACTTTCAGAAGAGACATGAAGACGGCTCCGGCTCCGAGCCCCAGATTCACTGAGATTGCCCCAAGCTGTAGTTCCTGCTGAAATTGTGTCTCTCACTTTCCTTTTAGCTCCCTCCTAAAATGTCAAATAAGTCTCTGCTAAAAGCACTGGATGGAAAGAAAGGGAGTTAGAGGATAATTTTGTTCAATCTAAAGGTAAACAGGACTGAACAGGCCCCTTTAGAGGCTCCACCCCATCTCCCTTCTCCCTCCTGCTCCCCGGCATTCCAGTCCCCAGTCTGTCACCCTGCCTTCATGCCCCTTGGCCTCCTGCCCCCTCCCCAACAGGCCCTGTCTCTCTGCTCTCCCGCCCACTCCTCAAAGGCACCCCAGAGCTCCAGACCCAGGGGAGGCTTAAAACATTCACCAGGGCCCTGACCTAGATCTGCCTTCCAGAAATCTGGTTCTCACAGTCCCCCTCTCAGAGGCAGGGTACCCGTGAAAGGCCCTGCTCTTCTGGGAAAGGAAGGGGAGGAATACCGTGGTGTAGCGGCAGGATGGAGGTGGCACTGGAGGCAGGGTCCGGGATGGTTCTGGGCAGACGGGTCAAGGAAGGAGAGTCTCTGAGCCCTCGGTGGCTTTTCATACTTTATTTAGTAGAGGTGGCCAGGTACATGGCAGGCATGGGTGCCGGGGGGCTGGGAGGCTGGCAGGCTCCCAGCCCCCAGCACATCTCACCCTCTCGGCTGCTGCTGCTGTCGGTTCTCTCGGTCCATCCTCGCAATTCTGTCTGTTGGTCCTCACAGTCCTGGCTGTTGGTGCTCGCAGTTCTGACATCCTCATGACACCGCCCATTTAAGCCCATGTCTAACACAGGTGCGCCCACTTGCGCATGCCCACCCTGGAATGCGCGCAGCACCACAGGTGTCCATCATCAGTGGTGGGAGGGTGGAAAGACCTGATCAACCTTTACTCTACACCTGGGCAGAGAGCAAACACCCCTCAAGCCTGGGCTGGGGTGACTGTGCCCATCCTCTTCTCCATGAGTCAACCTCAGGCAGGAGGCCTGGATCTGCCACTGCCCAGACCCCGCTACCTGCACGCACGGACCGCAGGACAGCTGTGAGGAGGCACTGGCAGACTCTGATCGTCCCCCTAGCAGATCCCACCACCTGACCCTGGTGGGTGGGGGGGGGGCTCCTTACCCCCTTTCAGGAAAGGCCTCACTACCTGGGCAACAAGAAAAGCCAGCCTTTACTCCAGACCTGGGAACACTCCACCTGTTACCTCCCAACCTCCTAGCCACTTAGCTGGCGGTGGGAGGCGTGCCCCAGGACCAGAGCCCCAAATCAGCCTCCTGCTAACCCCCCTCCCGCACCAGATACACGCTTGCTCACTGGAGTCGCAGGGGCCCTCCCAGCAGGTCACCTGTCCATAATTGGAAATATCGTTAACTCCCTATTGATGGCTTTCCCCCCCTATTGCTCTGTGACAAAGTTGAAACAGTAAAAGGCATCGATTTTCCAGGCTTGAGCGAGGAAGCCGAGATCAAAGCAGGAAAGAAGCAGGAGGGACACAGAAGAGAGGGCGAGATCCATGTGAAATTCACCCCCTGTGCTCCGGGCAGGTTTCTCCCCCACCGGCTGCTCTCAGGGTGCCAGCACACTCGTATTTCATTAGGACGCTTCAGTGACAAGATCAAGGAGGGGCTCGGCTCTGCTCTGCCTGTCCCGGGGAGCACGAGCCTGGGGAGACGCCCGCAGAGCGCCAGCTAAAACGCCAGGCGGAGGCCACGCGGGAGGGTGCGCCATCACGGCGCATCGATTCCCACAGAGAAGCTGAACCGACTGGCCTCTGCGTCGTCTGCTGGGGGCGGGCTTCCTGATAGACGCTCTGCTCTCTGGAGAAATGGAACCTTTTAACTGCAGGCTCCAGAGCAGGCGAGGGAAGGGGTGAAGGGGAGAGAGTGAAGGCGTGGGGTGTGTAGCCCCGCCACAGCCCACTCTTTTGCCCTGCGAGTTGGCTGCCAGGCTCCTCCACCCCTGGGGGCCGCTCACTTCGGCCTGGGCACCTACTGGCCCCTCCTTCCCTCTGGCTTCTGGAAACTGTCCATCTGTTGACCTTGGAGGCAAAGACCCCCAAAACCCTCCCTGGCGCTGGGGTTCACGGTGGCCCATGGCACTGGCTGTGTGCCCCCAGAGCCTCCCCTCAGCCTCTCTGCTGCTTTGCCATGTTTTCTGCCTATTTTGAGGGGGAACGAGTACTAGACTTTGGCCTGACAAACCTGGATTCCAATCCCAGTATAATACAGAACAGGAAGCAAAGCTTATCACTTCTTGAGAGTCTACTGTGTCTCACAGGAGATGGGCACCTTCAATATTTTCTAAATCCACCCATGAACAGGGTGGACCAGGTGTCATTATGCCCAAGGCCCGGCTCTCTGCCCATGCCACGGTTGTCTAATAGTAAAGCCCCAGTGTAGCTGGGCTGTCAATGATCATTTGCTGGCCAAACAAAGGCATCTACCCACTCGGTCCTCACCCACATGACAGTGTATGCCTCAGCAGCACCTCTCTATTCAAAGCCACATCTGGCATCTGGAAGGAGCCAGACCCTGAGCCACCCACCTGCCCAGGTTTCTCCTACAGAAGCCAAGTGTGCCCTAGACTCAGAGTGTTTGAAGAGCTTCCCACAGCTGGCCCTGCCCTTCTTCCCCATCTGGGGAAGGTGCTGGGGTTCCAGGGAGAGGGCACAGGCTTTGAATCTGCAGGCCTGGACTCAAACCCACCTCTACTCCTTATTTGCAGCTTATTCTTCACTAATCCTTTTGAGTCTCAGTTTTCTTATCTGTAAAATAGGAATGATACTACCTAACATATACAGTAGGTGTGAAATCAAAATAAGAAGAGAGATGCTAAAGAGACTGCTTGGCTCTTGCCTCTTAGTTGATGCTTAATGAATGTTGCCTTTTTTCCCCTCCTCTTCCCTACCCCTCTGTGTTAAGAGGAATACCCACCATAAAAGATAGCCACGAGCTGATCCCTGGAATGGATGAATGAATTATCTTCATGGCAATAAGGACTTGAGGTTGTGATTGAGGTTGTGGGCCTTCAGCTGGAAGATATTCTTGACATAATTTGAGTGGGTAGGTTGGGTCCAATCTAATCCCCTAAACTCTTAAAAGGAAGCAGAGAGACGAAGTGGAAGGAGAGGTTCAAAGTGTGAGACGCCGTGACCTACCATGGCTGGACTTGAATGGGGGAAGACATGAGTCAGAGAATGGGGGTTGCTTCTAGAAGCTAGGGACACACTTAGGTGGCCCCCAGCAAGGAAATGGGACCTCAATCCTGTGATCACAAGGACCTGAATTCTGCCAATGACCAAAATGAGCAAGAAAACAGACCCTGTCTCCAGCCTCCAGAAAGGAATACAAGCCTGTGTTGCTGCTGTCGTTAGCCCCTGAGACCTGACTCTAACTTGGGACCCACAGGACTGTAAGATAATAAATGTGTGTGCTTTTAGGCTGCTAAGTGGATGTTGATTTGTTAAACACTCCTTGATTTGTTAAATACTCCTCCCTCTTTGCCCAAACTCTCAATGCAAACTCCACCCCAGACACAAGATGTGCACATTCCCAGCTGGCCCCAGTCCTCAGAGCCTCTGTCCATGCAGATGCCTCAATGCTTCTCCACTGGGCGAACTCTTACTCATCCTTCAAAGCCCATCATGCTTCTGCCCCACTCTCCATAGGACTCCAGTATGGGTCTATGGCTGTTGGGCCAGGGTCAAGCTCAAATAACAGGTGCCTGACAGTATTTCAGCAGTTCTGAGAGTCAAATTTCTCCCACCTCCCCACTTCTCTCTGAAATTGTGGCCTGTCACCTCTGCCATTTCATCAAGCACCAGGCCCTGCTGGGTCTGCCCATATGTTTGACCAGCTGCAGGGTCAGGTCCTCTTGGCCCAAGTGGGTGGCTTTAATTTAGGGCCTGTGGTCACTGACCAGCGAACCTTAGTCAAATACCCCACTATCAGCTCTCCCAGAATAAAAGATGCATTTTGCCTTCCACCTGCTTAACTCCCTTTCACTTGTTCCTAACACAAAGGGGGAGTGTGCAGATTATCAATTAACGCCCTCAAGCCCTAGCAGGGAAAAAAAGGTATGTCCACCCACATCCTCCTGTCTCCACGGCGACTGCCCGCTCTCCTCTGTAACTGAGCCCTCACCGCCACAGACGCCCATTCACTGGCCTCTTGGCCTCCTCCTTCCCAAATGAGGCAGACACCTTCCCAAATGAGGCAGCCCTGAGCGCATGCTTCTGCCGACCAGGTAAGGGCACTGAGTCCCGTGGCCTGAGGGCTGACTGCCAACTCTGCCCCTGGGGCTCCAGGCTCCTCCTGCGCTGAAAATGGGGGGGGAGGAGGGGCTGTCTCAAGTTCCCACCGCAATTTGGAGACAAACCATTTGTCCTCTCGCCTCCCTTCTCTGCCATTATCTTCCCACCCACTTGTTTCCTGTGGCCCCTAATCTGCATCTTGCCCCACTCACAGACCACGTTGAGTCCTGGCCCCAGGCCTGGGACTCAGGCAGACCTGGGTTCACCCCCAGCCTCCCCACGTCCTTGCCATGTCGTGTGAAGGAGGCACTGAGGGGCTTGAAGCCCTGGCCAGGAAAGGGGGCTAATCTGAGAGAGAGAAGAAACAAAGCGTCAGTTGGGATAAAACCAGAACAGGGCTCCAGACCCCTTCCTGGGCTGCCATGGTGATAAAGCCCCTAATTGTGACCTGCCATGTGGTGAGGGACCCGCTAGGGTCTGTCCTAGGCTGTGCTTCAGGGCATGTGAAGTAAGGGGGGGGAGGGGGCATTCTACCATTTTAATGCCTAAAAGGGGGGGCACTGTCGGCTCAGTGACTGCCCAGCAGTGATTGATGTTTCAGCTTCAGGCCGCTCCCTCCGGCTCCTGCCTCCATCCATCCTGGAGCAGCAAGCCCTCCAACGGGATGCCCCCACCCCAGGCCCCCTGCCAACTGCCCTGGAGTTGCAAAACCCAGTCCCCCTGCCTGGGGCCAGCAGGTTGTGGTGAGGCAGAAGCAGCACCCCGTGTTCTGGGCTGCAGGGCCAGCCTTTCTCTGCAAATGACTCTCTCTCCAGTGCTGGGCACTCTGTGGGCCCCACCCTGCCCAGGGGGAGGCCAGGGGCAGCTCCCCAGCGGTCACTCCGCCCCTGCGCAGCCTGACCCCAGGCTGCCCCTCTGCTGTTGCTGTTTCCTGGTGGAGCGGTGGGAGGAGGCACGAGGGGGCAGCAGTCTCAGGCGAGTGGTCAAGAACAGCCTCTCGGAGGAGGTAAAGTCTGAGCTGCGACAGTCCCAGAAACTCAGAGCTGATCCCTCAGGCCAAGGTGCCACCTGGAATCCGCCTGAGGTCAGGGGCGATGTAGTGAGGTGACTGAAGCCATCGGGGGAAAGCAGTGCTGGTGCTCAGCCTCGAAGCTGGGGGGCTGCCAGGCAGGTGGGGGGGTCACGTGTAAACAGAGAGCCAGGCCGTCCAGCTCCAGCCACTGTCCAGGCCACTGATTGCTCAGGAGGAAAGGAAACCTGATTTCACTGTGGGATATCTGAAACACTGCCAATTTTTTTCAAAAGACAGTGTAAAAAGGGAAAAAACAAAAAACAAAAAACAAATAGCTACGTCCTAGCAGCCACCTTTTGCAACTCTTGACCCCACCCAACACCCACATTTTACTCATGGGGAGAAGGGGCAGGCATTTAGGTCTCTCTCTCCCTGGCCCTACACCCCTACCCCTCCTTCCTCTCCCACCTCCCTCCTTCCCTTCGGTGCCAGCTGTTTATTCTCAGAACCTCAGAGTCCTTCCCACGCCTCTGACATTTACACTTTGGAATTAGAATATTTTCTATTTCTCTTTCCCAGAGTGAGGCTGCTGGGTGAGCTATCCCCAGGGACTCTGTCCACTCTTCTGGAGGTGAAGAGAGCAGGTGGGAGCAGAACTGGCTTCTGTCAGCACAGCACTAATCTTACCAGTCAGTAATTATTAGGCACCTACTGTGTACCAGGTCTTTCTCATTAACTGCCCCATCTAATCCATTTAAGCACCCCGTGGGCAGGTCAGATGAAGAACTGAGGCTTGGAGCAGTTAAATAACAAGTCTCAAGCCCCTGGCAAGGGAGAGGTCACTGAAGGATGAAATCACAGCTCTCTGATTCCAAGTTCACATCCTTCCTCTGCGCTCTGCCTGGTGCTGGTGCATGGAAGGACAGGCAGCATTTGGGGAGAGCGAATGACTCCAACAGGGCAGAAGATGAGGAAGGAAGGAAGTCACACTAGGTGCTAATTCATCTTCCCTTGGCCACTGACTTTCTGCTAGCTGAACAAGTGGAGAGCTTGGGGCGGGTCCTGGTCCATAACACACAACCTGGCTCTCAAGATGTGGCTTCTTTTCCTGGTGCTCCTTGCCCCCAAAAGGGCCTGCATTCTACTCTGAATGCCAACTTCCCCCCCCACCCTAAAACTGAAACTGGTTCCAAATGGTTCAAAATGGCTGAAACCAATTCAGACTTGTTAGTATCCCTGGGTTTCACTTTCAGGTCTTTTCAATTTCAGTTGGTTTGAACAAGTCAGGACTGGTTAAAACTGGTTTCAGCTAGTTTGAACTGATCAGAACTGGTTGGAACTGGCAGTTGGTTTCAATTTCATTTGGTTTGAACTCAAAATTAATTAAATTGGTTCTGAAACTGAACCTGACACTGAAACCAACTGACATGGGCTCTGACCAATTCAAGCCAGCTGAAACTGGTTCCAACTAGCTGAAACTGGTTCTGAGCTGTTCAAACTAAAACTGGTTCTAACCAGATCAAACCAGCTAAAACTGGTTTTGTATGGTTCTGACTTATTTAACTGAAACTGACTTATTTTAACTGAAACTGAAACCAACTGACACTGGCACCAACTACTTCAAACTGGTTGAAATCGGTTCTGACCACCTCAAACCAGCTGAAACCAGTTCCAACCTACTGAAACAGGTACTAACTGGTTCAAGCAAGCAGCCCCATAAAGCAGGGATTTCCTGGGGCTCGAGCAAGGGTCAAGGACACAATCTGTCCCCTTTGGGTTCTGTCCTAGACATTTGGCAGAAAATCTGAGTGTCTCCAGTTAAGACAGCTGGAGCCATTCTTTACAGGGCAACTGACTTTGAAGGTGAAGGACCCAGGCCTTCCATCACCTACTGCCCCCCTTGGGGGCTGAGGGAGGCAGAGAGCATAGGCAGCACTGGAGAGGGCGGGGATTTTCCACACATGACCGGTGTGGGGAGCCGTAATGTATAGCCACTAGCACTCTCCCTCATTGTCATCGCCCAGGAAGCTCTGGTCTGCAAAGACCAATAAGGCCCATCGAACCAATGGTGTCCCTTTCCCTCAGTGAGTGAACAACCATCTCATCTATACTGTTGGATCTGGTCATCTCCAGGCTCAAAACCTACCACCAGCGGAATAAAAATAAACCCACCCAGCATTCAGGGTCTTCTTTTCTCTGTCCTGAGAGGCCTTCCCCATTCTCTGGGCTCAAACAATCTACAATCAACAGTTCATTTGTTTGTTCATTTCTCCATTCCGTTACAAGCACTCAGAGTCAATTATGTGCCAGGCTCTGTCTGTTGGTGTCAGGGGCACAGAGGTGAGCAAGACAGGCACAGTGCCCAGCCAGGGGAGGAGACAGATGTTACATGTATAAAAATTGTCTCCCCCAATAAACTTCCTGCCTCATGCCTGCGCTCTTGCTGTTTCCATTGACTAAAGATCCACCAACTGAGCTATCTTCTGTCTATAATTCTGTGCTACCTGGGGAAGTTGAGGCCAAGACCAGAACAGAAATGCTGTTGAAGCTCCTCCACCCAGGTCCCCAACTCAGTGACAGCCCACCACTCCCAGATCCAGAACACATGCACCATCCTTAGCCCCACTTTCCCTATCCTCCCTGAAGTCAGTCATCAAGACCTAGTGACTGAATCCTGGATTTCCCCCTAAAGCCCCTCCGTCCCCCATCCCCTCTGTATCAGACCCTTTCTCCCTCCTGGTGCACTGGGCTCGTCTCCCTCTGGGTTTTTGTTTCGTTTTGCTGTCCCCCCCCCTTCCCAGTGTAGGCCCCTACCCCAGCAGCCAGAGGGCCTCTTCTAATTTGCCAGACTGACCACTTGTTCTGCTCAGAAGCTTCCACCAGCCATGACATGCTTTCCCCTCCCAGGTCCCAAGCCACAAGAGATCTCCCTCCCCTTGGCTCTGCTCTCCTCTCTCACCATGACATGATGCACTCTAACCACACACACTCCTGGGGGTCCCCAGGCACCAGCATCTCTCCTGGGGGCCTTGCGTGCTGGCTCTCGGTGGGACAGGTCCCCTTCCCCATTAGTCACCTCTTATTTTTTTTAACCATGCAGTCACTGCCTCGCCTAGAAGGGCTTCTCTCCTTTGCAGACTGGGTTAAATCTCCTACATCCTCCCTCCCCCAAGGCCTCAGATCTCCCTGCTTCCAGCTGGCAGGAGGGAAAGAGAGAGCAGAAAAGGCGCACCTGCTTCTTAACCACCTTGGCCCCGAGGTGTCACTCACATCACTTCTCCCAGGCCACTGATGACAATGAGTCACGTGGCCCTACCTAGACGGAAGGAAGGCTGAAAAACATAGCCCCATCTGGGCACCCCCCCCAGCCCCCCAGAGTCTCTGTACAGTCCTCACACACTTGTGTCATCCTCTGTGGTCGTTTGCTGTGGCTGCTGTAATAAGATACAACAGACAGGGTGACTTAGGAGCACAGAAACTTATTGTACCACAGATCTGGAGTCAGAAGTTCCACATCAAGACACCAGCATAGTCTCGTGTCCTCTGAAGCTGCTGGAGAATGGTCCATCCTGGCCACACTCCCAGCTCTGGCAGCCACAGTCTTCCTGGGCATCCTCACGCCGTGTCCCTTCACATTCTCTTCCACTGTGTGTGTCTAAATCCCCCTTTCTAAAGGAGCACCAGCGACATGGGATTAGGGCTGCCCCAGCGATCTCATTTTATCTAATTGCCTCTAGAAAGACCCTATATCCAATAGGGGCACAATGGGAGGTACTGGGCCTGACACTTGGACATACTCATTTTGAGGGACACATTTAACTTACAACACTCACCAGCTCCACCGGCATCCGCTGAACCTGCCCCTTCACCATCAGATATACCTGGGGCCTGGAGGGGGTGGGACAGGTGCTCGGCATCAGGCTTCCAGGCAGACACAAGTGGCTCAAATCCTTCTTTTAGGTGGAGAGCAGCCACTGGGGGCAGGGGGTAGGAGGAGGAAGGCACCCAGGCAGGGCACCGCCAGCTGCGTGCTGGTGGCACTGATGTTGAAAAGTGTTGCTAAAAAGAAAAAAGAGTCAATTGAAATGGAAATGCGTTATGATGGGTAAACCGGGAGCGAATGGAAACTGCCTCTCCTTTCAAGACATGTTTCGTGTCACTCCTGTATACAGCTTGTCACAAAAACAGCCCTGATACTAATGGCGAGGACGCAGATGAGAGCAGCCAATACCCCCCTTCCCCCCCCACCCTTCCCTCCTCGCCCTTCCCCCCTGCAGAGCGATGCCAGCAGGAATCATGGCAGATTACCTAAGTCTCAGGCTACTGGAGGACTCAGTTCTGAGAAGAGGGTCTTGGTGGTGACAGGGAGTCCACAGCATTCAGGAGCCCTGGCACTGACTTACTGGGGGAGCCTGGGAGGTCACGAAAGGATGCAAGCCTCCCTCCTCTCCTGCCTCCCTCCCGGGTCAAAGGTGAAGGCCACAAGACAGGTCACAGGACTACCGGGAAGGGGAGGAAGAGGCTTGGGGTTTGGGGCCCTCACTGCAAGAACCTGGCAGGAGTCAGATGTCTCCTTCCCACGGGCCAAGGCCAAGCGTCTGGAGGAACGGCCCTGCAGGACAGCCCTGGCCGCGCTCGCATCTGACAGTGCCTTCCAGCAGGCAGCATCTCCCACGCGGGAGTTCAGGGGCCCAGCGCCAGGGCACCCCGCCTGCCTCTCGGGAGCTGACGGTCCCTGCCCAGCACAAGCTGCAAGCAAGCTCTCTGTACCCTTCTTACTTGGGGCAGCTCAGGAACCCCTCACAGCAGACCCACCCCCATGCCCATCTTGCAGATGAGGAGACTGAGGACAGCGGGGCTGAGGGATGTGCGCAAGTCACACAGAGGAGGAGGGGCAGAGCCAGGGTTCCCACCAGGTGCCTCATGCAGTCTCAACCTGGCGCCCCTTACAGGTGGGCATCTCCCCTCCAGCCTGTACACACCCTGGGCAAGAGCTCTGCTTCCTTCTCCACTGTGTCCCTGTTATGCTGGTTCCCAAATGCCAGGCCAAGGAACCCCAGCATCAGCCTTGCCTGGAAAGCTCCTTATAATGCAGATTCACGGGACCCACCCATAGCTATTGCATCAGTCTCTGGGGGCCCACATCTGCAGTTTTTGAAAACTCCCCAGCGAAGTTGTGTCCGAGGACGCCCCTGCCCTCCAGCCCCACGCACGGCCTGTCTCTGTGTCTTCACATGCAGCGCCGAATGTCATTATCACCGGGGCCTGCGTGTGGCTCTGCTACTTGTGTCAAAGCACCATGACAGAGACAAAGGTCACGAGAAGGCACAGGACTGCCGCGACTGCTAAGAGGACGATCAGTGAAGCAGGTACGAAGCCGGAGAAAGTCAAAGACCAGGTTCACCCTGGAGTCACACCTGTGTGGCCTTGCACTTCACAGCTCTCAAATACCCGCGGCTCCCGACACCTACGGTCAGCCCTCTGTGCAGAGTGCTCAGACCACCCTCGCCCACGCGGACGCGGACTCTCCACAGGTGTGGAGGGCAATGACTCTGTGAGGGGCCGCCCAGAGGTGCGCCGGCCACCCGGGTCAAGCCCAGCAAGTCCTGCTCTCTGCGTGGTCCTCGGTGGACCAATACCCCTGGAAATCTGACCCGATTTAATTATGTCAATGACCAAACGACAGTCTCAATTGAATTCTCCCATCAGACAAACCCTTCTTCCTCCCTCAAAGATGACCTGACAAGAGGTTGAAATAGGTAGAAGCTTCTGGAAAGTGGTCCCAGACGCGAGGACTCCTATTTTAAGAGTCAGTGGGAAAATCAGGAGAGGGGGAGTAGAATGCTATTACTGACTGTGGGCCTTGGGTGGGGGAGGGATCCCCAACTTCTTCCCAAGCCCCTAGCCAGCTGTAAGCCACCCTTCCCTCTTCTCCCTTCCCTGGGGGACACAGAGGTGAGGGGGACCCAAGGCCTTCCTGGAAGCGAGGCAAGTGGTTTCCCAAAAGAGAAAGCGCTTTGGCTCTTCGTGCCCTGAGAGAATTGATCTTTCTCTTTTTCTGTCAAGGCTCAGAGGGCCAAGTTTAATCCAGAGAAGTCTTTACGCTCAGCTATTAGGAGCGAGACCAGTGAGGCCTAAAGGGACGGTGTCCACCGCTCTACAAGGTCACAGCAGCCGCCAAGGGCATTAGCAGCCTGACACCTGGGCTGTGAACTGGGTCACTGCTATAGCCGCTCTGCTCTGCACTCTCCCTGAACCCTGGACTGCAGTACACCCAACTCTGACCTCTCCAGATGCAGATGTGTGGGACCCAGCTGAGAGGCTCTCCACCGCCGGTGACGGATGCACCATTAGCGGGGACAGCCAAAGAACCTCAGCTCTCTCTAGTAGAGGAGGGTCTCGGTGACTGCAGCATCCTGGTTCAAGGGCCTTCAAGAGGTTCCCGCAGCCCTGAGTGGAGAGGAACAGCTTTCAACATGGCAGACAGGGCCCCACTGGGCCTGGGCCAACCTTGCTCCAGTGTCCCCTGCCTACTTCCCTGTTACCTGCTTCAGCCAGGCTTGCCTCCTGGTCAAACAAACCTGCCCAACCCAGGGCATCTGCACATGCCCTTCTTTCTGCTAGAATGCTTTTTTCTCCTATCTTACCTGATAAATTGCTATTCATCACCTCCTCCAGAAAGTCTTCCCTGACCATTCATTACAACCGTGATCACACCTGCCTTTGGTGGTTAATTTTCACATTGTCTGCTTCCGCCACAGCCTGAGCTCCAGGAGGGGAGGGCCCACGTCTAATTCTCCTCACGTGTATCTTCAACACCTACATAATGTCTGTCAATGCGTGAGTATCTTATAAACATTGAGTGAGTGAATGAACGACAAAAAGTTTCAACAGTGTTTTCCATAGTCTGTTAATAGCAACATGAACTCATCATCTAAATGTTCAGGTGATCTCGCAGCTTGAGGAATCCCAGAGTTAGCAGATAACCCATAGAAAACTCTGGGAAAACCAAATTCAGAAGAACTACACACCGATGTCAAGGTCGAGAAAGATGGAGGGGAAGTCAGGTCTTGGGGAAAGGCCCATCTCCTCCCCCTTCCCCACTGCCATCCCAACCCCAGTTCTTAGAAATGCCCCTCACAGTCAATGCCAGTGCCTCCCCACCTAGCAAACGCCTCCTTCTTCCTTTCATAATTGAACCTCAGATTTCGGGGATGCATAGAATAAAGCTGACATTTCCCCCAGGACTGAGGAAAGCTTTACCTCAGCGTATTGCAGCGGTGCTCCCGGTCCATGGAGCAGGGGATGGGGAGGGAAGGAAACTTATGGCGCCGCTGATGGGGGTGACAGTTACGAATGGCTGGCTGTCACCAGTCACACCCACGAGAGGCCCTCTGGGCAGCAGCTCAGGACCAGGTCCTCCCGTGCAGGACCCGCTCTGGCCCTCACCACAGGCCTGGCAGAGCTAGCAAATAAATCCAACATTTAGAGAAGGGGGTGGATGGGGACTTCAGCAGAGACTTTCCTGAAATCCAGCCACAATAAAAGAGAAAAATGAACCAGCTCACTCCAGATAACCAGCGTAGGGGAAGTAATTATCCCACTTCTGGTCCTCAGCATGGAAGCCGTGGCAGAGGCACCTGCCCAGGTAATTCATCAGCCTCAGATTTATGAACTCCTCGGGAGCCCCTGTACACAGTCTCCCCTCCAGTTCACTCGAGACAATGCTATTTAGATTTTGTCAAGATTATTACTCTTCTCTGCCATCCCTGAGTGGGGAGGCAGCTCCGCAGCGGCCGGCACAGTGGAATGTTGATTTGCCGGTGCCGGCCCAGGAGAGAAACAAGAGAACTGAGTGAGTCCCACGGCTGAGACACCTGCCCCCCGCCGCCCGTGAGTCACGGAACTGCTGGTGTCACATCAGGCCAATGAGAGCCCGCGTGTCGTGCATTAAAAAATAGAAAGTGACTCCGTTTCCCCATCTGTAAAATGGGATCAGGGTGTGGGCTGTTGGAGGCTTTCATTTTCTCTGTTGCTTGAAATCTTTTCAAATGTACAGACATTTCCTCAGTAGGGAGAAAACCAGGCGCAGCGAACTATAAATAAATAAGACAAAGGCAGACCCCGGGCGGCTGCCGAGAGCACTGGCCGGCCCACCGTGCCTGGCCGGGTGACACAGGCTGAGCGACAGCCCAGCAGTCACTGTGACCCACACATGGCTGCTGGGAATCAGGCTGCGCGACCCTGAGCAGGAAGGATGGCCTCTCTGGTTCGTGGATAAAATCGCGACACCTTCAGCCTAGAGCAGGGGCATGAACTGAAAGACGTTTTTTGTGCTAGTTCCAGTCCCCTAAATCCTCTTTCATGCGTCACCATGGGGCTGATGACCTCGGAGGTCAAGGCCTCAGGAGGTGGTGATGGTCGTGGGCCCCTTCACTTCTCTGTGGTCCTCACTCACTCGCTCACTCATGCACGCACCCACTCCTTCGCTCCCCATTACACACTCACTCACTCTTCACACAGAGGAGGGGGAGGCCGCCGGCAAGTGGATGTGCTGGCTGTGGGTGCATGGGTGGGTCTGGGGGAGCTCTGAGCAGGGTCTGTCTGCCTCGGCCTGGGGAGGCTGGTCAAGTTTCACAGAGGATGTGACTCTGTGTCAGGAGGCCGTGGGGGGAAAGGCATTCCAAGAAGGGAATAGCATATGCGAAGGCTCAGAGGCTCGGAAGCATTTAGGCCCATTCAAGAGAGAGCAGTGGTGAGGAATGACTGCAGAATGAGCGGGGCTGTGTTTAAAGGGTGGAGCCAGAGGTGAAAGAGGCTGGAGAGAGGTTCCCGGCTCCCCTCTCCTGTGACTGATGCCTACAGGACTGCATTCCACGTCTGAGTTTAAGTCCAGCTGTGCTCTGGGTCCACTGTGTGACTCTGAGCAAGTGGCTTTACCTCTCTGAGCGTTGGTTTCTTCAGGACAAGTGAGGGGGGCTGTGCCTTACCAGCTTGCAAGAGGAGTAAAGTCCTCTCGTTCACTTCCTCACTCAGCACGCGGTCGCCAGGCAGCTGCCCCCTGTCCAGCTCTGTCTGAACCCAGCTCTGCCACTGCAGAGGACAGCGTAGACCTGACCTCATCATTGCATCCTCGCCAGAGACACAGTGTTCAATCACCACTGTAAACACAAGAACGGGAAATGCAGTGAACAACGTGAAAGGAAGCTCAAGAATGTGGTGACCAGTTAGAACAAGCATTCTCTAGGCGGTTCGTCCTGGAGCAGGAGGCTGTCCTGGAGGACCGCAGAAGAGGGGCAGGATGGCATGTTCCAGATGGAGGAGCCAGTGTGCATGAGCACCTACAGGGAGCTGATGAAGATGCGTTCACGGAACATCAACTAGACCAGTAAGGCCAGAGCCCATGAATGAGGAGGAAAGATGGGGGCTGAACCCTAGGATGCAGACACCCTGGACACCTACTGGTTACTTCCTGTGCACCCCACTTTCCCATGATCAGTCTGCAGGACAGCCCTGTTGTTTATCTGGAGAACTAACTGTACTCTGAACTACAACCAGCTGGTGTCTGGGCCTTAGGAAACCTCGGTCTTCCTAAGGTGGGTCTGGAAACAAAACATTCCCCCCTGGGAATGATCTCTGGTTCTGCTGGTCTCAGAATGAAGCCATTTCTAGGAAAATAAACTGGTGGAAGGTGGTAAGAGCCAGAAGCAGTGAAAATAGAACATGAGCAAATGGGTATTCACAATAGCATCATAAATAAGAAAATACTAAGGAATAAATTTAACAAGAGAAAGGCAGGACTCGCATACCAAAAGCTGTAAAACATTACTGAGATCAGCTGACTCTAAATAAATGGGAAAATATTTCATGTTCATAGACTGGGAGACTCCCTATTTTCAAGTTGGCAATTCTCCCCAAATTGAATTACATGTTAAATGTAATCCCTATCAAAAGCCCAGCGTGCTCTTTATAGAACCTGACAATGTGACCCTAAAATTTACATGGAAATTCAGAAGGCAGAGAATAGACTAAACAACTTCAAAAAGGAACAGAATTGGAAGACTTACTTATACTACTTCATTTTAAAACATACTACAAAGCCACAGTAATCAAGCTAGTACGACATTGGTGCAAAGAGAGGATATAGATCAATGGAAAGAAATTGAGATCCTAAAACAAGCCATTAAATTTACAGTGAATTGATTTTCAACAAAGTGCCAAGACAATTCAGTGAGGAAAGGACACTCTAGTTGGGGCAATATCTGCCCTGTGTTTTTCCACCCTCACTCGAAGCCACACGCAAACACTAACTCAAAAATGAATCAGATTAACAGATAAGAGCTAAAACTACAAAACTGGGGCTCTCCCTGGTGCTGCAGTGGGTTGAGCACTGCACTGTGAAGCATACGCAGCACAGCAGCACGAGTTCAATCCCCAGCCAGGAAGGGGACCCACATGACACAGCAGACCTCTCCGGCTTTGCCCTCTGCTCCCCTCAGCAGTGTGTTTCAGTCTATCTGCCTGTTCTGCTCCCTGCTCTGTCTCTGGTGAGTCCTCTCACTTCCTGCCTCTGGCCTGTACCCCAGCTCTTGTATGCATAAATAAAGTAAATCTTTAAAATAATAATAAAACTACAAAATTTCTAGAAGACTAGAAAGAATAAGTCTTTGTGACCTATATTAAAAAGAATTCCTAGAGAGGCCACTAAAAGCATGCTGTATAAAAGAAAGAAAAATTGGTAAAGTGTTCTAGCAAAAGGAAAATCTTGTTTCAAAAGACTATTAATAAAATGAAAAAGGAAGCCACCGACTAGGAGGACATCTTTGTAAATCATCTACCTAGTAAAGGTCTTCTATCCAGAATATAGTAAAACATATAACAATTCAATAATAAAACACTCCATTTAAAAATGAGCCAAAGACTTGAGTAAACACTTCACCAAAGAAAACATACTAATGGCTAATGAGCTCATAAAAACATGCTTAACATGTTCAACTAATGCTATTAGTCATTAGGTGGATGCAATGAGACATCCATACATACCACCCGTTTGAATATGATTAAAAAGCAATACCAGGTGTTGTTAAGGATGTGGGGAAAAGGAATTCTCTAATATCGCATATAAAATGGTACCATCACTTTGGAAGAACAGTGTGGCAATTTCTTGAAAAGCCAAACCTCAACTTACCATAGGGCCCAGCAATACGACTCTCAGGAATCTCCCCAAGAGAAATGGAAAGCATACATTCACAGAAAGATTTGCATGCAAACATTCATAGCAGTCTCACTCATGGTCGAATGTAGAAACCACCCAAATAGCCAACAACTAGCTAGGCTCTGGCCTTCCTGAGGTGGCTGTGACATTAGTGATACCGCTCAGCCACACCATGCTCCATCCTACCACAGGGCCTTTGCACATGCTGTTCCCACACACACCACTCACCCACCTCCAGAACAGGTCTGGCTGTTCCTGATGTCCTTACCACCACCCATTTCAGCTGTTTATTGATGCAAACCACCAGATAAATATCACTGCAGCGCTGCCCCAGGGGTTCAAAACTCCAAACAGTGCAGGTATAAGCGATTTCTAAAATAAGGAGGACAACTGGGGATGAGACAGGTGGGGTATGTGCTTGGGGTGGGGGTCCTAAGAACTCTAACAAGGCATCGCTCGCCCCTCACCTGCTCCTTCTGTGTGTAACAGGGCTCGTTTTCCTTAACACCTTTTTCTGGGTGTTTCAAGACCATCATATCAATCTTTGATGCGTTTGGGAAGGGGGAAGAGTGACCGTTCCCCTCCCATCCCTCTCTACCCTCCCTTCTGTATCAAGTCGCTCTGGCTGCCCCTCCAGCCCTAGAGATGTCAAAGAGAAACACCGCCAGGCATGGGTTACAGCAGGAAAACGGGACTCATTCAGTAGCTACCAGCTAGAGAGGAGCTGAGCTCCAGCCCAGTCTGTGCAGAGGTGAGTGGATGTTTTAAAGGGAGACTGAGGAAAAGGAGGGGGGAGGTGGGACTTGAGCAGAATCAAGAAAGGGAAAAATTACAAAAGGCAGAAACCCAGCTGGCTTTGCTGAGCGGCACCCCCTGAACTGGGGCTCAGGCTCCTGTCCTTCCTTCCGAGGGAGGGCCTAGGGGTGGCCTTATTTCAGGCTCTGGAACAGAGAGTAGGAACTGCCTAGAGTTTTCTAGGGCAGGCTTTTTATAAGGGGCCAGGGTCCCTTTAAGACTGTTCAAACCTTTAGGGGACGAGTGAAGTCAGGGCACTGTGAAGAAGAGGGCCTGAGGAGCCTGGCTAGAGTTTGGTCAAGGAGAGAATCTGGCAGCGGCAGCAGCGGCACCTCTTTATCCTGGGCCACCGGTTCCATTTGCTTAGTACGCACAGGGTCTTGCTAAGTCTCCTGCGCCTCCCCAGTAAGTTCTCCTTAAAAACCTCCTCTGTGGCTGAGCGATGTGCCAGTTTCCCCGGGCACAGAGACGGCATTCATCCTCGCTCCCCAACAGGCCTCGCACAGCACTCAGCTCTTAGTAGGGGCTTGAGAAAATACGGGTTGAATTGGACAGAACTTGAAACAGAAATGGAGCACATTTTTAAGGGTTGCACTGGAGCATGAAAGAAAAGTGTTTATAAATCAAAATCGTTTTTCTGTTGGCCCCTGGAGAGCACAGCCTTTCAAGGAAGACTTTGACAAATCTTTTTGTAAAGTGTGGAATTGCTTTCTATTGTAGATCGTCCTTGCTCATATGGCAGTTTCACACACAGACACACACTCACACATGTGCTCAAGTGCACAAATTATAGACGTAATATATTATTTTTGTTGGAAGAAAGAGCGAGGGGACAAGGGGGAAGCGGGGGAGGAAGAAGAAAAGGAGGAAGAAAGGAAGAGAGGAAGGAGGAACAGGAGTTGGATTATGACTCCAGAGTTTAGGGGGCAATCCAGACTGAAATACAAACTCGAGATCCATCACCAGCATGTGAGAATGGCCTACGGCCCTAAGTCTGGGGAGGTTGCCTGGGGTGAGGGAGGATAAGGACATCAGAACCAAGGACAGAGCCCTGGCATGCCTCCTTTACATGTTGAAGGACCAAGAAAGAACCAGCAAAGGAGGTGGCCGAGGAGCAGCAAGGACAAGGGGCAGCGAGTCAGCATCTCTGCTGAATACAGAAGAGCAAGTGCCATCCCTTTGTGTTTAGCTACGCATGGACCATTGTCA
Organism: Galemys pyrenaicus; assembly: GCA_019455555.1. Lineage (NCBI taxonomy): Eukaryota > Metazoa > Chordata > Mammalia > Eulipotyphla > Talpidae > Galemys > Galemys pyrenaicus. Next base: position 8,540,118 of record JAGFMF010012145.1, on the reverse strand, counting down.
AGAGCAGTCACAGCAGAGTGGGTGCAAGAGGATGAAAAGCAGTTAGAGTGAAGTGAGAAGTAATTGGGGGGGAAACTGTACACCAGGGGATGTGCAAAGGGAGCAGGAGAGGCTGTACACCAGGGGATGTGCAAAGGGAGCAGGAGAGGTCTGGTGCAAGCTCGCTCTTATCTGGGGGAATCAGAGAATGAATGGTGTGTTTGCACACTAATGGGAATAGTCCAGGGAAGATGGGGACATTGGTGACAGAGGTGAGAGGGGAAGGGATTTCAGGCACAAGTGGCCTCAGAGAAGGGATGGACAGAGCGTCTCAAAGCATGAAGAATTTTCCCAAGAGTCCCAATAAAAAGACATCCTTCAAGATACGTATCTGTGTCCAAAGTCATGATCCTTAGAATCTTTATCATGCTGATTATACTTCTCAGCAACCAGCCTTCATATTCAAACACACCACAAATGCTCTCGAAAGTCAGAGCAGGGGGGTCAGTTTCCATCATTTAGTCGAATGGTATGGGTGTGCCAAATCTAGATAGCCAGTCTTCTACTGGACATTTCGATGTCACCAATTTTGCTATGAATAATTTTGTTATGAATAACATTGTAATAAAGATCCTGACATAGCTTTGCATTCTGGAGTATTTCAGACAAATCGACTCGTACAAGTTAAATTGCTGGGACTAGGGGCAAGAGCATTCTGAATTTCGATGGATGTTGCCCACGTGTCCTCTGCAAAGGTTACCCCAATGAACTTCGCAGTAGCGGGATATAAGGGAGGGAGCATAACATGGGGGGAGGGGTTGAGTTTGGACTTCCATAACACTTTTTTAAAGTGATTCATCCTGAAAGTGATGTAGAACCAAAGTGATGAAATCCTGCCCTCTCATCCCCAGACTGCAGGCAGGTACTTGCTGGAACTGGTCTGGGAGACGGAGAGGCAAAGAATTGAGGGGAAGAATAGAGTGAGACTTGCCTTGCATGAGTTCACCATAATTCAATAGCAGCTCTGACATCTGCTGATATGAGCTCTCTCTGGAAAAACCTGGGTCTTCCACCAGTGAGCTGTGTGACCTTGAGACAGCCACCTAACCTCTGCGGGTCTCTGTTGCCTTGTGTCTAAACATGAGGATGTCAGCCCAGGCACTTCTGAAGTCCCTCCCGATACAGGATCACAGATTTAGGATAGCAGCACAGTCACAATGTGTTGCTTAAAGACCAGGACACCTTCTAAGACACGTGTCATTAGTCAATTTCATCATTGTGAGAATGTCACGGACTGTCTGTTATATTCTCCAGATAGTACTTCTCCATTTTGCTGGATAGCAATTCAGGAGGGCTTCTTGGAAGAGGACTGGGTCGTCCACAACTTCTCATTGTTCCTGTAGCGTACTGGCAGAGTGTGCCACCACATCACCAGGCAACAGGAGTTTAGGAGCCACTGTCAAATATGCAGTTTGTTCGGAGCAAAACTTCTTCCGCAGCACGTGGCTGCCGCTGCACTCTCGTGCGAGTACTGGGAAGGCTAAGAGATCAGTCGTGCCCCTGAGATAGCCGATTTTTCCCCCCTCTTCTTCTTTGTTTCATTTCATACATTTTCATGCATTTGCTGTTCTTATCGTCCACCCTAAGCCCAGTGGAGGAGGGCTGTAGGCTCTGCCATCCAGTCCCTGGCACCCTTTTCCCAGTAAAGCTGTCCAGAGTTGCCCCCTCCCCTGCTCTCAGTGCGCCCAGGCTTGGGTTGAGTTATCCATGCCCACATTCCAAGCTGGCCCCTGACTGCATTACATCCATCACCAGAGTTCCTCTGATTAGTCTTCACGTGGCTCAGAGACAGGGGTGTGGCCCTTGCACCCATGGGAGTGGGCCCAAGACGCTTGATTAGCTCTTGGGGGTGCTCTCTCTTCTCTGCTGGACTCATCCAGATGAAAAACCAAGACGGCCTGGGCCTTGCATGGAGGAGACAGGATAAAAGACGGAGAAGATTCTGGTAACATCATTTGAACCCCTGCAACAAGGTCTAATACAAGGTCCCTCCACCCACACCTGGGCTTTTCAGTGGCATAAAGCCAGTAAATCCCCCCGGCCCAGCCAGCTGCACCAGCCCCATCAGGAACGGAGGTGCTCACGGCAGCGGGTCCAAGCTGAGACCAGCACAAAACTTGGCTGTCCCAGCATCTCCCGGGCCCCGGGGTGTGAGTGAGGTTCGTCTCCCATTGCTTTTCTCTCCATTCCCTCGCCTCCCGGGAGACTGCGGAAGCCGCCCCCCGCGGCGTCTCCCAGGGTGAGGGCGCGGTCCCCAGACTAACACCGAGCAGCCCTTCACCCCAGACCAGGCATGGCGCAGTGACCGCGAGGGCCGCCGACTCAGCACTGAGGCTCCCGGGGCTGACCGGCCTCCTTTGCAGAGGGCAGCTGGGAGCCGGGGCCACTGGGCGCGCTTCTAGCCTTCTGCAGCTACACAGACTCAGCCCAAGAGGGCCGAGCGACTAGTCCCGGGTCACAAAGTGGTCCTGAGACTGAGTCAGGCCAGAACCCAGATGTCCCAGTTCTGAGTCTTCTTGCTCCTCTGGCCCTCCCATCCCGCCCACCCAGAACTCTCTCCTCTTAAGATTCTTGATGGAGCCAGTTCCAAGCAGCCCCTCCACAGAGCCCCTGCTCTCCCCCAGAGCCTGCACTCCCCTGAGCACCCCAGTAGTCCTGGGCCTTCTGGGTTCTTCCATCAGCAGGTCTTGCCATGGCAGATGCAGAGGGGTGGTCCTCCATGCTCCCAGCTCCTGTGGTGTCTCCCTCCCCTGGTCGGGACCTCCCTCATCACCTGCTCCCACCGCGTGGGCTTGGGCTGCTCTGTCTGCAGAACGTCCCTGCTGTGTCCGCCTCACCTGCCCGTCTCAGGCTCAACCTGGTTTCCCACCCTTTGTGGCCAGGCTTCCTCCCTGAAGCCTGCTTGTGTGTGGGCAGGAAAGCTAACTCCCTGTGTCCTTAGTCCCTGTGCGCAGTCACCTCCTCCTGCCCTGAGCTCCCTCAGCAGACCCGCGATGGAGAGGTGGGGCTGGAAGCCAGGGCCCCACATCCGCTCCTCTACCCAGCTCGGAAATCCCTCTGAGCTCCCAGCCCAGGGGCCACTTATCTGCGCGCCTACTGTGTGCCAGGCCCTGCGCGGAGAGCTTCCCAGAGCCCCTCCTGTGACCCCCACAGGCGCCCCGTGAAGAAGGGCTCATCAGCTCTTCCCATGTGGGGAAACTGAGGCTCTGAGAGGTCGAGTCATGGCCCCAGGTCACCCACCTATCCTCAGACACCCTGAAGGACCCACACGCCCCCGCCCTCCCACTGCCAGTGTGTGGGGCACGGCTGTCGGGGAGACGGATGTGAGCACACACGCTGTGTCTGGTCAGCGGGGACTGCGCTGACTGGGACGCGGGGCAGGGGGAGAGGACAGGAGACGCCTGCGGAGTGAGCGTGGGAGCAGGGCTCCTGGGCCTAACCACAGCGCCAGGCACGGGGCGTGGCAAACACCTACTGGGCCTCTAAGTGGAGAAAGCCCCTTTCCCTTTCCCTGCCTTTATAGGCGGAGGGTTGGGTGAGGACCTAATCTCAATTTTCCCATCTCTGTGAGATATCTCTGCACCACCACATTCCCTTTTTGCTCAGAGTCTTGGGGCTTCATTTTTCAGACTCATGGGGCCCAGCAGGGAGGAGGCTGAGGGTGGAGGAAGAGGAAGGAGAGAGCAGAAGCCCTCCCCACCTCCCTTCTCCTGGAGAGGCATCACCCCAGGGGCTGAGAGCAGCCCAGATGACCCCACCCCAGAGGGGCAGAGTGGGAACCAGAGCTGGGTGGGAACCAGAGCAGGAAAAGCCTCATCACTTGGTAAAGATCCAGGAGGTAACAGTTCCCCTCTGGATGCAGATCTGACACTTGTGACAAGACGCTGAGCGCAGGGTGTGCGGTCCCTCCCCCTCCCCGTCTTCCGGTGACAGCCCTTCATTTCCCTCCTAGCCTGGGCTTTGAGCGTGTTGTTTTTCTCCGTTTGTTAAAGTATAATTCATTTAAGGCTCTCATAGTTATTTCGTGTCTCCAAAGCATCCTTTTCAAAGGAAGATCAATTCCAAGTAAACACTTAAAGCCTGTGGAAGCTGGAGCCATTAACAAGCGCTAAGTGGCCAGTCCACTCGCAGAGGGGCCTTTGACTAAGACCAAGAAATGACAGCCCTACAGGGAACCCCGGAACAAAGCTTTAGGAGCCTTTCTTTTTTCTGTACCTGAAATTAAAACTCACCTTGGAGGCCCAGGAAGGTGACGCCGGGTGGGGGGGGGGGGGGGTGGATGCCAGCCCTCCAGTTCCGAGAGCAGATGGGGGGGTGGGGAAGGGGGGTGCTCCCAGATCTCTCCCTGAACAGGACCCTCTGTTCTGCAAAGACTGATGGAGGATAAGGATAGAAAATTGGAAATGAGGCCCCACAAGATCAGGCTCACACAGTGCCAAGAGCTGGAGGTGGGGTAGAAGGGATTAACAGCACCTTAACCTGGGCCTCCCTGGTGACGGTGGCAGAAGGGGTTGTGCACAGCACTGTGAAGCATCTGCAGCCACTGCAGCACGAGCTCAATCCCTGGCCAGGGAGGGGACCCACATGGTGCAGCAGACCTCTCCTGTCTGGTCTGCTGCTCCCCTCAACAGTGTATTTCAGTGGATCTGCCTGTTCTGCTCCCCACTCTATCTCTGGTGAGTCCTATCACCCCCCCCACACCTCTGGCCTGTACCCCAGTTTTTGTATGCATAAGTAAATAAATCTTAAAAAACAAAAAACATAGCATTAGCCCAGCATAGGAACTAAGATCCTGAGGTCCCTAGGAGCCAACGCCTAGATCACAAAGCACAGGACCCCAGCAGGTATCAGGCTGCTGTGGGGGGTGCCAGGAGGCAGACCTGCTGGTGAAGATAAGGAGATGGAGGCCACTATAGACATCTGGCCCCTTTCAAATTCTGCATAGTTTATTCAAAGTCAACAACAAACAAACCACTCCTTGAAGGAGCCCCTTCCAAAGAGAAGGAGGCTATAGCAGTGCAGTCTGCTCTGGCCAGGCAGCCGTCCTTCTGCCCACCTGGGCCTGTGTAGGCTCCTTTTCGCCAACTCTGCCCCACTGCAGGGCAGCAGCCTCCTGCCTGCCCGTGACCTGTGCCTGCCGGGGCTTCTCTGCACTGACCTCCTCAGCAGAGGCAGCTCTCAAGGCTGCCCCCTGCGACCACGCAGGCCTCTCTCTTGGCAAACCCGTCCCTTTCGGGGCAGCCCTTTCTGCCCGATGGTGTCTGTGCAAGTGTCCTTTGTTCTCCTCTCTCTTTTATAATAGCCTGCCCTTTTGGATATAACCAAGGTCTCTGCCCCGTGGAGAAGCTCTCCCGGGAACTCGCCGGTGCCGCTGCAAGGGGAGCTCTGGTGAAACTGTTACAGGGCAGGGAGAGGAGCACCCCAGAACCCCCAAGCCTGCCCTCTCTGAATGGGTTTTGCCATCTGCCACATTAAGACAAACATATAAAACCTTTAATGGAAAGGAACTTTAATACAACTAGGGTACAATCAAGAAAGAACAAAGAATATAGTTACTAAGTGAAGCATCCAAAGTTACCCATTTCCTTGAGGGTAAAAGTTTAGCCAAATAGGATTGGCCCAAAGCAAGGCCCAAAAACCTGGCACACATTTAAAGGACCTTTCAGTAGAGACCCATAGAGAAGGGTCAGAAAGAGTCAGACAAATCCGGGAGGAAAAGAGCAAAATCAAAATCAAGATGAAAGCTGCCATTGTTAATCTCCCCACGGGTCTCTCACCCACATCTGTTCCAACCAGCCCAAGACCAAGAAGCAAGCGCAGTTTCTTCACATGTCCCTCTGCTCCGCGTGCCTCCTCCAGGTCTCCTTGCTGTTCTCCATCTTCCTTTCTTCCTCCTCTCTTCTCTGCAGAAATCTTTTTTTCCTTCTCAGCTCCACCCACTTAGGGCGGAACCAGGATTTTTGGAACTTCCCTTTTTCCTGGGACCACCGTGTTACAAAACCACTCCCAGAGTCAACCCCAGGACCCCACTCTCTGCAGAACCCAGCAACTCCAAAAGCAACATCAAAGACTAAATAGGTGACTGTGGATCCAGGAGCCCCACATGGGAAGTGAGAATCAGTCAGCCTCACACTCCTTGCGGGAGCCTGAGCCAGAGAACCCAGAACAGTCACCTGGGTTCACTGGGAAAAGGAAGGCCAAGTGTGGGGGAAGGGTGCTGTGAGTCTGTGAGTCAGCAGAGCCCATTTCTGGAGACAGAACAAGGAGAAGGACAGACCATGAATTCTCAGAGACAAAAGATGGGGTCGGTTCCAAAGACAGAAGCAACGGCCAACGCCTCCTCTGATGGCAGAGCCCCCCAACAAAAACATAACCTCACACTGCCAGCCTCCCGCCACTGGGTTGGATCTGTGCCACCTGTCAGTGGTTCGCAGGTGTTACTTCAGTCAAGTCTCACACTGACCCAGTGGGTTGGGTGGTACAACCCCACCTTACAGGTGAGGAATGGAGGCACAGAGAGAGGAAGCCCTTTGACCTGAAATACCCAAGTTGCAATTCAAATTGAGTATGTCTGATGCCACAGCCTGAGGGCTTCTCTATCATACCACCCACTAATTCTTGCTTGCATGCCCCCAAGGACGGGGAGCTCACTACCTCTCCAATAGCCGGTGCTGTCTCTGGACAACTCTGAATGTTGGAAAGTCCTTCCTGCAGGCTTCCAAGTGGCCATCCTTTCTGTACTTGAAAATGCCTCTCCCTCCCCTCCCAGCAGGTTCTGTCCCAGGTTTTACCACTGCACTCCCTCAGCATCTCTCATGCCGCAGCCCCTCTGACCAAGCTCTAGTTCCTGCCTCCCTTGCGCAGTGACAACCTGGCTGGAGTCCTCCGGGAAGATCTTCCCTGGGGCCCAGCAAGGCACTGAACCAAGATTCTCACCACTTCTGCTGACTTTTTCTGAATGAGAAGCCTGGGGGTCGGTCATGGATAATGGGGTGAATTCTCCGTTATCGCCACCCTGTTCACCTGATTCCTGTCCAAAATCTACCCCCCATCTGCAGTTGGAGAACTGAATAATAATAATTTTTATCACTTTATTGAGGATAACTAATATTAACCTCATGTGTTAAAAATATGCAAATTGGTAAGTTTTAACATAAGATCCTTGAAACCATCACCACAATCAAAATGATTACACCCAGCACCCCAAAGTCTCCTCTCCTCCTAATCCATCTCTCCTACCCTTTCCTGACTCTCCCCATTTCTCCCCACAACAACTATGGATCCGCTTTCTTCTGTAGTTTGCATTTTCTAGAAGTTTATGTAAATGCAATCATACAGCACTGTGGTCCTTTCTGTCTGACTTCAGTGTAACTGTTTTGAGATGCATCCAAAGCTAATTCATTTCAAAGTAGTATCTCATTATGGGACTATATCAAATGTGTTCATTTAAGTACTGATGGCCATTTGGGTTATTTCTAGTTTGAGGCTGTATAGTCAAGATTGCGATGGGTAAACAACTTGGGTAGATGATGAAAAGGGTTAGATCATATGGTATTTAATTTTTAAGAAACTATCCAACTGTATTCCCATCACCCATGTATGCATTCCAGTTCCTCCATTTTTCTGAACAAAACTCAGTATGATCCATATTTTTAAATCTTCTCCATCCTAATGTTACAGGGCAGAGAGAGGGGCACCCTAGAACCCCTAAATCTGCCCTCTCTGAATGGGTTCTGCCATCCGCCACATCAAGACAAACATATAAGGCCTTTAATGGAAAGGAACTTTAATACAATTAGGGAACAATACAGAAAAGACTAAGAATATAGTTACTAAGTCAAGCATCCAAAGTTACCCATCTCTTGAGGGTAAAAGTCCAGCCAAATAGGATTGGCCCAAAGCAAGGCCCAAAAGTCTGCCACACGTCTAAAGGATCTTTTAGTAGAGACCATAGAGAAGGGTCAGAAAGAGTCAGACAAATCTGGGAGGAAAAGAGCAAAATCAAAATCAAGTTGAAAGCTGCCATTATTAACCTCCCCACGGGTCTCTCACCCACATCTGTCTTGTTACAGGGCAGGGAGAGGAGCATCCCAGAACCCCCAAGCCTGCCCTCTCTGAATGGGTTCTGCCATCCACCGCATTAAGACAAACATATAAAACCTTTAATGGAAAGGAACTTTAATACAATTAGGGTGCAATACTGAAAGGACAAAGAACATAGTTACTAAGTTAAGCATCCAAAATTACCCATCTCCTTGAGGGTAAAAGTCCAGCCAAATAGGATTGGCCCAAAGCAAGGCCCAAAAGTCTGCCACACGTCTAAAGGACCTTTCAGTAGCGACCCATAGAAAAGGGTCAGAAAGAGTCAGACAAATCCGGGAGGAAAAGAGCAAAATCAAAATCAAGATGAAAGCTGCCATTGTTAATCTCCCCACAGGTCTCTCACCCACATCTGTTCCAACCAGCCCAAGACCAAGAAGCAAGCGCAGTTTCTTCACATGTCCCTCTGCTCCGCGTGCCTCCTCCAGGTCTCCTTGCTGCTCCATCCTGCTTCCTTCTTCCTTCCTTCTGTCCTCCTCTCTGCAGAATCTTCTTTCTCTGCCCAGCTCCACCCACTTAGGGAGGAACCGGGATTCTGGAAGGTCTCCCTTTCCTGGAGATGACCCTGTTACATTCTGACCTGTCCAAGACCAAAAAGCAAGCACAATAACTTCACATGTCTTGCTGCTCTCCATCCTGCTTCCTGCTTCCTCCCTTCCTGCTGTCCTTCTCTGTTGTTCTCGATCTCACAGTAAACTGATTTAGTCTTTTACCACTCAGCATGATGCTAGCTGTTCGTTTTTCACAGTGCTTTTTATCAGTTGGCAAAAGTTCCCTTCTCTTCCCAGTTGGCTGAGAGTTCTTTTTCTTTACAGTTTTCCCATTTTTCTTCTCTTTTTTTCTGTCTTAGACTTTTAGCTGCCTGAAGTCATAGTTTATAGTTTCTGTGTCTGGTTGATGAGAAGGGGATGGGGGGCAGTGGCCTTGCTCTGGACCTCCTCTGAGACAACTTCTGTCCGCCACATAACCAGTCCTTTTGTTAAGGGGAAAAACCCTCCTGAATGGATTATACAAATAGGTTATGGACTTTGACCCCCATTCCAGACCTACAAAATCCAAGAACTACAAATCCCATAAGGTCATTATCAAAGAGCGGTTCACTGGGACCTAAAGGTAAAGTTAAGCAGCCAAGCTAAATATAAAAACAAACACATAAGCCTTAAAAAATCCTTTTTCCTTAGGAGTCAGCACTCAGCGCACCGTTGGATTCCAGCTCCAAGGAACTGGTAGGATATTTACAAATCTATATCCCTCTCTTCCCCTTGTGTTATTCACTATGCTATTTCTCCTTCCCTTGTAAATAAAACCCTTTATTAACCTCTGTTGTGTGTACCTACAGTTAGGGCATTATAAGTGCCTTTCGAGCGCGCCGGTAAGGACCCAGTCAAGCAAACCCATTTTATATTAGGGTTGCCCTGTAACACTTTTATTTCCCTCTTACACAAAAATTTCTCTTTTTCTCATAAACAAAACGTGGCTTGTATCTCTAGATGGGAAGAAACCTTCTCATCTCTTCTTTTTGACCCATCAGTCCCCAACCACTGCTTTCCAGCCTTTTTCCTCCTTAAGTAAATTCCCCTTCTGAACTGTGGGTGACCCCAAGAAGCCTCCACTGGGAGTCCCAAGCCTGAGGGGCCGGGGTGCCTACCCAAAGGGACTGCTGTGTCGCTACTGTCTCCCAGCCCGCTGACGTGCGCCTGGGACTCGCGCCTGGGACTCGCGCACACTGAGCCGCAGCAGTCAAGAAAGCCCTGGGTCACTAATCAGGGACCTGACAATATTTTTAATAGAACCATCTCCTTGGGGTTTTGAGGAATCCAAGACCAGCGTCTCCTTCTCTTTTTTCTGTTTTATGAGATGAGCCACTGGCCTTCGGGCATGAGACACCTACAGCAGCAAGCACATAATCGCAGCAGGTTTGCTGTGTTTGCGGGGGGGCTGCACCCCTGAGGAGGGCGTCGCACTGACCCGTGAGCGTTTAAAAAAAAAATCCAGCGCTGTGTGGAGGAGAGAAAAGCTTATGTTCAGAGTTGAATTTTGAAGGTTCTCCAGGGTGAACGACGGCGGCAGCTGTTCTCCCTGCCTCCCCAAGGTGCAGTCCGGTTCCTGTGAGGAGGGACGGGAGGCTGGTCGCAGTGGGGAAAACACCGCATTAAGGCAACATGTCCGAGCCACCAATATTCCTTTCGTGGGCATGTGGTGATTTCCTAACGTCCTTGCAGAGGAGGAAATGCACTTATAAATTCAGGAGCTGGGCCTCCCTGGTGGTGCAGCAGGTTGAGCGCCACACTGTGAAGCTCAGTGCACAGCACTGTGAGTTCGATCCCCAGCCAGGGAGGGGCCCCACATGGCGCGGCAGACCTCTCCTGCCTCGCCCACTGCTCCCCTCAGCAGTGCGTTTCAGTCGATGTGTCTGTTCTGCTCCCCACTCTGTCTCTGGTGAACCCTCTCACTTCCTGAGACTCTGGCCCGTTGTACCCCAGTGCTTGTGTGCATAAATAAATAAATCTTAAATAAATAACTTCAGGGAGCTGTTCTCGCCTTGCATATGCAAGCTGTGTGAGGGAGGCAAGAACTTAGAGATAAAATTGGTCCTAAGGAAACTCCTTTGTTTAGGCCCCGGGGCAGGTCTTCAGGGGCAGTCCCAGGTGAGGGCTGCTGTGGGTTGCGCTGGGGGCGATGGCAGCGGAGCAGGTGATTTCCACCCATACGTGTGTGGCCCCCAACACACGAGATCACCGCTCCATGGGGCGGATGACACTGGACTCCAAGAAGCTCACAGGGAAAGGAGAAGCATTTCATGGGCTCTCCCAGGAGCGCGCCGTGTCCTGGGCACTGAACAGCCCCATCCAAACAGCCCAGGTGACCCCGTTGCTTGCAGCGCTGCCAGACTCGTCCCTGGCATTGGGGGCAGTCGCTGCCTGTCCTCTTTGAGGGAGTCTTATAGTGAAACCGACAGAGCCAGTCACACACCCCCAGGCTCTGTCCTGGGCACCTGGCATATGAGCCCATGACAGCTAGGGGTAGATGCAACTTTTCAAACTCCAGTTTTAAGCTGGGAAACATGGCAACCCACCGCCCCACCCCCAAATAAAACAGCAAATTGAGTGCACCCCAACAACCAGTTGCACCTTTCCCAGCAGTGTCGCTGCCTGTGGGGTTCAGGCAAGAAGCAGAGAGCAGCCTCAAGGGTGTGGCTCATCCACCTGCCAGCTGTGCCACTGCGTCTCTGGACTTGCTTTAACCAGATGTGGCAAGTGATGAGACACAGAAGGGACTGCTGGGAAGGAAAAAGTTTCTACTCTCAGGTCCCTAGAAGCAGGTGGCGCACCATGGCCTTCCAGGGCCCTTCAGCGAGACACCAATGGGGTCAGCTGGGGAGAGCACAGCCCAGAGTCTTTTGGGGGGAATGGACAGTCAGTATAGGGTCACTGGTAAGCTTCGCGTGGGCAGCTCTGAGCTGGGGGAGTGGTCTCTGGGTGCCCAGTACCTGGCCCTGGGGTGATTTGGGCAGCAGGCACGGCCCTTGTTAGTTTCATAGCAAGCCTCTTCACCCCAAACATTTCCACTGCAAAACTAATTGGCCATAAGGCAACTTGCTATAAAAGGCAAAGGAACTCACTGGTTGACAGTTTCATTTCTCCGTGACAAATCAATCGAGTGCCTTCAGCAAACTTTGTTTAACGTATTTAAGCTCGTAGTCAGTTTGGTTCATGTCCCCATTGACAAAGAAGAAAGCAGCTCTCTGCAAATGGTGGTTTATCATTTTGTACCTCAGTGGTTTCCACGCTGGCTTTACACGCTCTGATTTTACACTTGATCAACAAAAAATACAAACCCATATGTAATTTTATATATAGACACGCACACACATACACACACGCACCTATGAACCAAAGGCAGGCAAGTGCTTCGGTACAGTCCACGATAGAAAATCAGCTCTTTGCACGGAGGTGCCAGGAGAATACAGAGATAAAAAAAGTCCTATTTCATTATGTTCTTTTGAATGGTGTCTGTTTTCTTTTTTTTCTTCCACAGCAAAACCACCTTATGGCTAATTAGCCATGCAGTGAAAATGTTTGTAACAAAAGTGCTTGCAGCAAAGCTACAGGACAAGAGGAGGCATACTGATTTGGTGGCTATGGGTGAGCTAGAGAGAGCAGGGATGGGCTCTGGGCGGTGGGTCTGTCTGTCAAAGACAGGCTGGCAGCAAGTCATTTCCATCTGCAGGAACTGGCTAGGCCCAAGAGGAGCAGACTTCCAGATCGAAGCTCCAACTCCAGAGCATCAAAAACTACAGAAGATCAGGCTGCTTGATCAATGCACTTCCCTGAGTCTCGAAAACAGAAGGCTTTCCTCCCATTATGGACTTTCATCTTCACCATGAATATATGGCCTGGTCTCATCTCATCCCTTCATGGCCTGGTCTCAGCTAGGCCATGAAACAGAACTGAGCCATCATCATAAGAGACCACAAGCCAGACACCCCCTCACCACACCCCAGCTACGAGGCACCCCCAGAACTGACTGCACTTATGTGAATGCACCCAGCCCAGCCCACCAGCCCCAGTCCCAATCAACAAGAGTACCAGCTTGCCTACACACTCCTGTGCTAACTAAATGTGTACTTTCACTCTGCAAGTTTTGGGGTGGCTGTCACACATTGTCATTGGCTAACCGATGCGTCACCGCTGTCTCACTGGAAAGCTGCTGGCCTCAGCAGCCTGACCCACCTCACTGACCTCCCCACCACTGCCCTTGTCCCCACTCTACCTAAAGAAACCACAGCTGAGTTGGTAGCGCTCATCCCTCCCCGCTTCAGCGCACCCTTTATTCAACCCCCTCATCAATGCACGCAGCATGCCGAGTGTATGTGCCGAGCACAGAAGGGTGGACATGAACAAGACAGACTAGAACCTGCCACTAAAGAATTACTAGGAGATATAAGATTAAGTAAAGGCAGACGTGATGGCGATAGAGTTAACATCGAATTTTCATCCAGAATCTGTGCTGGCAAGCACACAAACCCCCAACCTCCATGCTAGCCCATCAGAGACCCCCTCATGAAAGAACAAGCAGCGAGGAGAACAGCTGGTGTCCCTTTGAAGGTGGGACACCAGCTCTGAATCAGAGGAGTCACTGAAAATCTGTGCCAGGTCCCTCTGGCTGGCACTGGCATGCAGAGGTGGGGCCTGTCTGCCTACAGGCAAGGGGGCCAGCAGCACATTTTCCTGATGTCTACTTGCAGGGATGGGGGGACTAATGGGAGAGGCCCCCCATGGCAGTGGGGACAGGTTGGCACATCCAGGTGTGAATCCTGACTCCTACAAGCTGTGAGGTCCCCACCAGTCACTCAGCAGCTCTGAGCCTCAGTTTCCTTACCTGACACAAGAGGCTAATAATAATCCCCTCTCAGGGTTAGAAATAAGTTAAATTATGAGCATTAAGGTCCAGTCTTTTGTTAGCAAAAGAAGTCGTAGACACAGGGTTGCAGGCTGAGGCTGTAAATAAGTGAATCCCATGTTGTTTCCTCTTAATCTGCATGCTGAACCAGGCCTCTTAGCTGCCCTGGACACTTACATGGAGCCTCCTGCTTCTGTCCCAGGAGAGGCAAGTGCACCCGGCACATGTGGAGAAGACACCTCCTCCCTGCGATGCCTAGATTCCCTCTGTGCCATCCCCGGGGGCCCCTCCTCTGGGCCAGACGTGTCCCATTCTTCTCTGTCCCCCACCCTTGGACTCTCTCCAGTACCCTGTAGTCATCTCCCCCACCTTTATGTGAATTCAGGTCCAGGAGACCACGGTGAGGTCATCTCCATATTCCACATGGCAAAGGCTGAACTCACCAGGACCCCACTCCCGAGGCCCCTGCACCACCCCCAAGGGAGCACCTTCCCTACCTGCTCCTGCCTCCCTCCGTGGCTCCGCATCCATCAGCCACTGGGACAGGAGCTGGCGCGTTTGCAGAGAATTCCTGATGCTGGTCGGGCCCCTCTGAGGACTCCCGCGCGTCCCCCATAATGACATTCATTAGTCTGTCTGACATCAATACTGTTCTCAGGTTAATATGTTTAACTTAATGAGGCATCTATTTTCAGTTAGAAAACTCCTGAAGAAGCATGTTTTCTCCTGATGAACTAAGCTGATGAGTAGATTAATACCAGGCTTGAAAAGCCAACCAAGAAAATGAATCTAACCAGTTCCTTTTTCTTCTTCAGATATGAACAGAGCTTGAATTAATTTGCATAAAGCTGCTCACGTCTGAGGGGAAGAAAGAGGAAGAAGATCCCTGCTTGGCTTGGTGATTTGTCCTTCAGGCGCTTCCCGCTCACCCCCAGCCCCAGTTCCAAGGAGATGAGACCGAGGTCCACAGTCTGAGATGGGGGGGCGGGAATAGGGGGGTGGGGAGAGCACCCGGATTGAGCAGCAGGAGGGCTCGGTGACAGAGACGGGCAGCCTCAGGGCACAGCAGGGAGTCCTGCTGACCCTTCGCTGTCAATGTCAGCTTTTCGGGGTTCCCTGTGCCAAGCTCCTAGTGGCATTTAATAGATACTCATTGAGTGAGTGAGCTAGATGCCGAGCTAGTGATGGGCGTTACTGCTGTTCAAGGCATCACACGCTCACATGAGGGAGGAGTCGCCTGTGTCCCTGACTTCTGGTGGGGGAGCCAGTGAGCGGGACTCCCGACCTAAGAGTCTAGGATGACCCCAGAGCCAGTCGCCTTTGCGGACTTGGCCAATCAATTTTCCCCATCATGGGCGCTGAGCCGCTGCCAGCCGTCAGACGCTGGCCAGCTCACATACCCTTTCTCCCACAAACAGGCTTCCAGACCGCCTCAATTCAGCGCTGTCTGCCCAAAGCACAGACAAGCAAAAGAGCCTTGGCATCCTTGCTGTCCTCACCCTGCCTGCTCGCGCCAAACAAGCCCAGCCCTGCTGGATTCACAGTCAGAACGGGCGTGTCCCGGTGGACCGAGGAAGCATCTTACCACACACGGAGTTCCCAATTACAGCCCCTCCACCAGGCCCCTCCTCTGGAAAAGAGGAGGAGAAGGAGAGAAAAGAATGAAAACTAGCATGACTTTTTCCAAAGGTTGGTGAGCAATCCTCAAAACGTTCTGTTCCACATGGTTCCTTTCTGTTGATGCCCTCGGCCCCCCAGGGGCATTCTCCACCTGCTCTTAGGGAAATTTTGCAGGAAACTAACTGGCATCATAAAGATCATCCAAGCCCTGGGCACCCCAACCACTGGAGACCAAGTGGATCAAAGAGCCAGGGGTGCCCCTGGAGTGTGGCCGGGGAAGGGGGTGCAGTAGGGGAGGTGACAGACATAACCGGGGCCTTGGGGGCCAGTAAAGGGCCTGGCTTTAATCTGAGGAAGATGGGGCCATGGAAAGTAGGAGCAGAGGGACAGGCGGCACCAGCACTTTAAAAGGTTCTTCTGCTCCGTGGAGATGCCATAGCCAGCAGAAGTGTAATCAGAGGTTGGACAGCTCTTTTTTTTTTTTTTGGTTCATGGATTAAAAAAAAATTTTGGGGGGGGGGGTTAAATTATTTGTTTTTTTATTAATTTATCAATTATTTTTCTTACAACATTTGCTTGCTTTTCTTGGTATAGTGCCCTTAGGATTCCCATCACCAATTCGCCCGTGCACCATCACCAATGTCCCTTGTGCTCCTCCTGGTCCCTGCTTGCAATAATCTAAGTAGATGGTGACACTGGCCAGGTGGGAGTTTAAATACACCTGTATTTTCCAGGCTTATGAGTAATGAATCATCACTAAGACAACAAGCACCCCGCACAATGCATGAGCCCCACAGGAAGCTATTATCAATAAGTGAAACGTGTATCTAAACCCAAAATCAAGTCTTGCAGCTGCGTGGCCTCACCTCTCCGACTCTGTCCAGTCGCCCTGACCAGTCTCTCTGCGGGAACTGGAAACCCAGACCCTCTGACTGCGAAGAGAAATTGCCAAAGTGGCAGCAGCTCACCAAGGTCTTCCCCCAGCGAGGGAGGCCCAGCGGAGTGTAACGCTCACACTTAACACATTCAGCGTGTGCCCGGGTGACACATTTCTGCAGCGTTTTGAAGGAGAAAGTAACCTTTAAAAATGGCTTGTTCTTTCTTGGTTTAAAAATTAAAATTGGGAAGCAACTTGAATTCTCCCAAATCAAAACCCTTCCTTTAAAACGGGGTGTAATTACAGCCCTCGTGTGCTATGTTCAGAGAGCTGGTAGATCAAGTGTGCTTACTTTGGAGGGAAACTGACAACCAGTTTGGATCCCAAAGTGTGGCTTTGGGTAGGGTTGAAAGAGAAAATATGATCCAAGGGCAAATTAGCCTCTTGCTTTTCAAAGGCAGCCTTCATGCTTGTCCCTTTCTGCTCTTGTCGAAAAGATCAGTCAGAAAATTCCAAGACGTGGAATTTTCTCCTCGAGAGCAGGAGCCACACTGAGCAAGGACTCTCGTTGTTCTGGGCCTGGAATGTCTGCGTGGAGCTAGGGGCTGAGCTACAGCTGGTTGGGCAACCTCAGGCCCTTTGCTCCAATTCCCTGGGTCTCAGTTTCCCCTGTGTGTAAAGTGGGGAGCTTGAGCCAGTTCTTCTGAATATAAACTTATAATAAGTCAAAGAAAATATGAAATAAAGGAAGATAAATGAGCAGGGGGTATAAACAAGTCAACAACAGAGTCCTGGAGGATGAGGCATAGATCAAAGTGAGAGAAGCACCCCCAACACACACCTCCCACCCCAGGAGAACTCGAACCCCAGACCAGAGCTTGCTAACCACCTTCATCTAATCTCCTTCATCGTCATCTCATCCAGCCCACACCCCATAGGCCCGGGAGGTGGGTATTATTAGCCCCACTTGGTGCTTGCTGCACCTGCGGCACAGAGAGGCGTGGAACTTGCTTGAGGGTAGAGAGCCGGAGAAGAGAGACAGCAGGAAGTGTAGACCCAGCTGGTGGAGCTCCAGAGAGGTGGCAGAGGTGAGCATCTCCCTGCTCTTCCAGCTCTGACTCCAGGGCCCCTTCTGCCGGCCCCTGGATTTCTGCTGAGCCTCCCTTCCAGAAGCTCCACCGTTCTAATCCCTACAGTCTCAGCAGATGGTGCTGCTGGCTTCCAAGGCACTTTTGGTGTGTGTGTGGTGGGGGGTAGGGAACGGGCTGGAACTTGAGCCCAGATCCAAGAGACTTAAAATTCAGAAACTTTCTGTGCTGACAACATTCCGGCCCCATCCCACCCCAAGTAATGAGATGCACAGTCTGTAACTGGTCTCCGCATGACATTTCCACTGTCCACTTCTTCTCAGATCGCACTATCCATCTTTGAATCATGGGAAGAAAAGACCTATTTCAGACACTAGTCTGTGAACCCCTGCAGAACCTGGTTTATCAGAGATCCTCAATGATCAGCAGCAGGACTGATGCAGGAACTAGGTCCCCCAGGAGGGTCAGGACACATGGGAAGCCTGCCCCTAACAAAGGCCCCAGCGAAAATTCCAGGCTGGCCCAGGCCCAGAGGATGTCTTAAGAATGTATTTCCAGGACCAGGGCAGGGCGGCACCGACAGCAGGACCAGGGGCAGGAAGGCTGGCGCCGAAAGTCAGGGAAGGACAAAGGCTTCGAGAACTGAGCAGCTGGGCCAGGGGCAGCTGTGGGCCCTTCACACTGCTGGTGGGAGTATAGATTAGAATCACCACTTAGGAAAACTCTGTGACAGTAGCTCTTAAGCTGAGCATGTGTCATCATGAAATGCAGAAATCCCACTTCTAAGTGTCTGCCCAGCAGTTCATCCATATGTTCACCAAAGGCATGTGCTAGAATTTCACAGCAGTCCCTTCGGAAGAGTCCCAAACTGGAAAATACTCAATTTCATGTAGCAGTTGATGGGTAAACAAATACTTGCATATTCATATAATAAGCAAACACCGCACATCAATCACGTACAGCTTAACAGTGACCGATAAACCACACAAGCACGGTTGAGCAAAGCAGAAAGGTGTGTAAGAGCACAAGTCAGTGTGAATCCATTTGTAGGAAGTTCTGGAACGGGCCCAGGTATGTACAGTGTCAGGATTACCAGTCCCGACTCCAAGGGAGAGTGACAGGCAGAGCCCCTGGGGACCTGCTGGGAGACCAGGTGACCAGTCTCTGGTGTCACCTGGGTGTTTGTCCCATAGTTATGTTTACTTCTGGAAAATTCTAGCTGTGCACTTATGATGGGTGTACAATCTTGATGCAATTTTATGTTACATTCTGCTATAATACAAAATTGGCTTTGAAAAAGAGAAGCCTCAAGACCCTTCTACTGAAATGCCCAGAACATGCCAGAGAGTTGTCCTGGCTGCCGGCACGCCAGACAGACACACCTAGCGAGCTGTGTATGAACAGCACCGTAAGGAAGGGTGAGTGGATGAATGTGGGAACCGTCGAATAAATGAATGACCCAAGGAGTAACGAACAACAGGGACGATGATGGGATAAATTAAAGTGCTGATTCACAAGTGAGAGAAGAAATGAAACGAAGACAGCAACAATGAAGAAATGACGGGTTGAGTGAGGAACTGAGAACCTCAATGAACTGGGGGGAGGAAGAATGAATAAAAGCACAATCAATGGAAGTAGAAATGAATGAGCCAAAATGGGGGCCGGGGGAGGAATAAACTAAGGCAGGATGAGTGTGAATAAATGAATGCATCAAACAACACATGGATGGGAGTAGAAAGTAGAGGATGAGTGGGAACAAACACACCTTAAAAACAAGCGCATGCGTAACAGTCCAGACGCACAGACAGACGAACAGCTCCGTGTGTTCTGGCTGGACTCGAGGGGGCGTCATTTCTAAAGCAGAAAAATCCCCACTCCAAGAAAAGGGTCTCCGCTCCGACACCTTGGCAAAGCAGCTTGTTCCTCTCAGAGAAGATTCTTAAAGTGACTTCCGTTTAGAGGTAACAAGAACATCTTTGCACAAATATCATTAATGTCATTGAACATGCCGCTCTATCCCCAGGATTAGTCCCGGATTCTGTGGGAAGAGCTAAATAGAATTGACTCTATTGTTTTCCCAATTATGTTGCAGATAATTACCCATTATGGAGCCAACCCCCAGCATGATTTTAATAATCACTATTTAAATAACACATTTTCACTGCCTCCTTACAAATTAACCTCGGGAGGTGTAATTAATGTCAAAGTGGGGAAGTTTGTCATGTGTCCTGGAAGTGAGGAATGGGCTTGGCACTGCCTTGGGGCTGTCCTGGGAGACGGAGAGACCCAGGGGAGACAGACAGAGCCAGTTTCGGGGGCTCACTCCCCATCCTGTCTCAGTCACCTCCCCTGTGCAAAGAGGATGGGTCCCCAAATTCCCAGACTCACTGGGAATCAATCAGTCTCATGGCAGAACTGCAGCCCCAGTTCCTAGCTCACTCGTGGACCGGGCAGAACTTACCGAACCAGTGCAGTTGAGGGTCAGCTTTGGTGCCCCACCCCCCCCACCTCCCCCGTCACCCCACCCCCACCCCTGACCCAGGTCTCCACAGGGCACGCCCCTCTGGCAGCAGAAACAGGGTCTCCCTAGACGTGTTTCCTCCCAAACCAAACTGAGGTGGGACCTCACTCAGCACCCAACAGCATCTGTACACAGTAGGTGTTATTCACACACTTGTTCTGCCTTCATTGATTCCTTGCCCCCCATTTTAGTTTATTTCTACCTCTGGATCTGCATCAGTGCAGAAACTGCTTAGAGCACTAGTGACCCTTATGATACCAGGTGTGCTTTATTAACTTCTTTCATTAACCAGAAATGGTTTGTTAAATTGTCACTCATCAAACACTTAGCTCTGTTCGCTGTGGTGTTCAGCTCTTGCTTCCCTCCCAGGCCATCAGTCCTTCTCTTCACCCCATTGGGGTCTGCCCCATGTGGCCCCTGACCCCTCTTCTGTGAGCTGCCTCTGGGGACACCCTAAGGGTCCCCCATGGGGAGCTGGAGGAGGGAAGGGGAGAAGCCAGGTGCTTCTGGTCCCAGACTACACGGGTGCCATGTACCGTCAGGTCTGCACTAGAATTCCAAGTCTGGTGCTTCCAGAGCAAAGGCAAGCGGGAGAAGGGTGGTCTGAGAGAGAAGCAAGACTCCTTGTCTTAAACCTGCTGCTTCTTCAGTTGTCCTTGATGAAGGTCAACGCTCATGGAGGAAGGGGTCATGGGAGGGAAGGAGAGCTGGAAGGAGGTACCTCCAAACTGAGCCTGGGTTTCCTCCCAAACAATCAGAACAGGGCATTTAAAATCCCTCCCACCCCGTTGGGGTACATTCTTCTGGAAGTCTCTCGACCACTTTAGTGTTATAGGAGCCTTGGCTTCTCAGAGGCCTACCCTGAGAAGGGTCACCCTCCATAGGCCAGGAAATAGTTCTTCACCCTAGTCTTGAGGTCACAGGTCCCCATCTTTAGTGGACGATGGGAGAGCAGGACAGAATCCCCAGGGAACACAGGGATGATGAAAGGGAAAAGCCAACTGGTCCCACTGGAGGAAGGAATGAAAGTGACATAATGCTGTTTTCACCGTCTGAATTAATTAATCAGAAGTATCATAACTCACATGGGGTGAGAGATTTCTTTGTACCAAAGGTTGTTCTTCATATTGAGTTACTTAATCCTCAGGCGGTAAGTACCACTACTATCCCCATTTTACAGATGGTATAACTGAGGCACAGAGGAGTCGGGTCACTTAGAGGATGAAGGGCACAGGTTTGGGGGTCAGGCAGGTCAGATTTCACAGCTCTCCCCTTTTTTCCCCTCACAATCTGGGTCCCCTTGAGTGACTCTACATCTCTGAGCCGCAGTTTCCCTCTCTGTGAGTTGAGATATGACCCTGGCGGGATTTGGGGTGCCCTATGGTGGGGGCCACAAAGGCAAGATGCCTGTTTCCTCCCCTGAAGCTGGCGTCAGTGCCTAGTGCCCCACCAGGTGCCTCTGGAAGTTTCCAGGGCCCAGAGAGGATGCTGGTCCCTTAGCAATAGTCTGGTGGCTTCGACACGTGACCCGGCCCTTCCACCCCATTTACCCAAGGGCTGGGCCAGATCTGAGAACTCAGCGCTTCTGCTGAAGAGTCCCCGGTAGGTGCTGCGATCCACCTCCTTTGCCGTCATGGGCTTGCAGACGTGACGCCAGGGTCATGGTCCTCTGCGACCCAGAGTCCAGGGTGCCGCTCACCCCGGCCGTGTTGAGGACCCCGGTTCTTCCACCGCCTCACCGACACTTGTTATTTTCCATCTTTTTAATCTGAGTCGTTCCACAGGGTGTGTGGCGGCATCTCACGTGACTGTTTGCACTTCCTTGATGACTGACAATGCGGAGTATCTTTTCTGGTGCTTATTGGCCATTCATGTATCTTCTTCTTTGATTACTTTTTAATGAAAACCACATTTGCATCCAAACTGAAATTATATTGTCAGCAGTTAATTATCACTTGTCAAACAAGTATGTGCCCAGATTGTGGGTTTAATTTTCATAGAGGTTTGCAAACGCCTCGTTCCTCATCTTTGACAAGCCCTCTGTGAGCGAGAGACATTCATTGTTGATAATGACGCTTTTTTTTTAAGCAGTTTTAAAAATAAATAAGTTTCCTTGGTATCTGAGACAGGACTCTTCTCAAGTAACAGAAAACCATCCGGTCTAGCTTGGGCAGAGGAACTGCCTGTGCACGAGGCTCTGATGGAGCCGGGGCAGGAGCAGCGACTGGAGGAACTACCCAGACAGCCGGCCTCGCCACGGCCCGGCTCCCCAGCTGGGGCTCAGGACTCCAGACCATCCCTCTAGGTAGGGCCCATCCCAGCTGCCTCCTCCCACATCCTCTCTGCAGCCAGGTCCCTGCTTTGTCCCCTCCTGCAGCATGAGTGTCCCTCCTCTCTTGAAAGCGTCCTCAGGCCAAGGGCCAGCAAACTGGCCTGAGTGGGTCACACGCCCCCTTGGCTGCTGACTCACTGGGGCCCTGGAAATCCTTAGCCCCAAGCCTGTCCGGCCTCACGTGACTCATGTCCCGTGGCTGTGGCTCTCATGACCCAGGCGTCAGAGCAAGAGGTGTCTTGTGCCTGTGGGCTAGGAGCAGGGTCTCGGAGTCGGGGTCTGAGTGCTGGGAGCACTAGGGGCAGAAGCCATTCCCTCGAGAGTCAGGGCAGTGGGCCTCGGCGGCAGGATCAACCGCTCCCTCTTCATTATCTGCTTCCGGAAAACTAGGTTGGGCAGGGCATTGAGGTGGGATGGGGGGACGGGTACAGCCCCCAGTTCCCTCTGCCTTGTGACTCCACCCTCCCCTGCAGACCAGGCTCCTACAGCCGCCACCTCTTCCTCTGGCCTTGGCCAGGTGGACACATCTGTGTGCAAGAAGAATAAGTGAGTGTGTATTGTCAGCTGGTGGGAGTGGGGAGGGGAGGGATGTAGGGGTGTGTGTGTGTGTGTGTGTGTGTGTGTATCTCCCCAGTCCAGTGTTCTCTCCACTGCCCACGCTGCCCCCCATTACTGAGGAGGATGTTGCACCCCAAATCCTCCCCCATCTCGACCACCTTTCTCTCCATCTCCAGCTGTAATTGACGTAGATGCTGTTCTAATTTCTAATCATTTCCTGCAATTTGCAAAATGGTTTCTTTCATTGCTGCAAAAGGGCTACACATTCAGCTCTGCTGTGTTTCTCCCTGGAGGATCTTTATGAAAATGATGTGGCAAAAAAGTGTTGTCTGATAGTTAAGCAAAAAGAAGGAAAGAAATAATCGAGCATCGTGAAGGGGAGGAGGACAGAGGGGGGCGGCCAGGGAACATGAGGGTGGTTACAGGGAGATGGTCTGAGTCATTTCAGCAAATTATTTCTTAACTAAAGGCTGCTTCCATTCGTGGACTCATAGACCAGCCTCCCCATCTCCTGTGATGCGAGTCTTTTTCCTTCTTTTTCTCCATCCAACTTGGAGGCCCCCATAACCCCAGCCCAGGAAAATAGGGCTAACACCAGTCCAGACCTCGACTGTCCAGTGCAAAATCAAAGGCATTCAGGAGAGGCTCTCATTCCTGCCTGGAGAGGGAGCAGGTAGGGAGACCAGGTCAGAGGGCCGGCCCACAACTGACCCTCCACCACCCCCAGAGTGTCTGTGGGGGGCATTCTGGTGGCTCCAGACATAAGGAGGGCTCGTGACCTGAGTACTCACAACTGCAGGCTAACCAGCCCTCACAGGGCCTCGTCTGCAGAGGATGTGACTTCTGGCTCCACGCTGGCCCCCCGGTGTCTGTGCGCTGGACAGGCCCACTCTGCTCACATCCTCAAGCACCTGTAGGGCTTGTCCCGCACTGACCCACAAGCCCCACCCCCTCAGCCCCTCCTTCACCCACAGTGACCTCTTGCCCTCCCCAGTGAGAGGCCCTGGAGGATGCGTCAGGCCAAGGGAACAACACGTGCGAAGCTCAGAGGTTTGAGCAACAGGTGAAGGCTTGAGTGACTGGACCATCTTGAATGGGGAATCAAAGAGGGCATAACCACACTGCACAGGGCCTTGCAGGCTGCAGCAGGAATTTCAGGACTCCAGCCTAAGGTCCCCTGAAGTATATTAAGGTTTTGTGTTTAAAGCTCCCTCTGGCAGGAAGGAGCAGTGGGGACCTCAGGAGGAGCCCCAGTCAGTGTGACTGTGCTGAGTGAGCAGGACCTGGGGGCCAGGGTGGGTCAGGGACAAGGCAGGAGCCACTGCACTGGTCCAAGCGTGAGGCTGGTAACTCCAGAGTGGGTGGGGTTCCACGAAACGAGACCTGAGATCCAGTCACTCCGCAAATACTAGGCATGATCAGTGCTGAAAACTTCACACGGTTTTACCTAACAGGACGTTATTTTAACAAAATAAAAATTGAAAGATTAAAGAATGAGGTGCAGTGGGTTAAGCAACGCAGGATGAAGCAAACCGCAGCCGCTGCAGCACAAGTTCGATCCCTGCCGCCGGCCAGGGAGGGGACTGACATGGTGCAGGCAGACCCCTCCTGCCTTGCCTGCTGCTCCCCTCAGCAGTGTATCTCAGTCAAATCTGCCTGTTCTGCTCCCCGCTCTGTCTCTGGTGAGTCCTCTCACCCCCCGTACTTTTGGCCTGTACCCCAGTTCTTGTATGAATAAAAAAATCTTTTTTAAAAAAAAGAAAGATTAAAGAATGAAAACACTCATTGCAGTGCTGTTTAACAGGAAAAAGATGAAACCTTCCAAATTACATAAATAGATTAGTTAAACGAATTATGAAACATAAATCAAATGGACTATTTCCAGGAATATATGGAGGAAACTGGTCAGATGGAAAATCAGGTGAGAAAGACCCAGATCTGCAGGGCTGCATGTGGAGGGAGGACACAGCTGGGGTTCCCCAACACCCCATTCTCCTCTTGTGTGGGGCTCCCCCACATGAGAACTGCATGGACACCCACTCACACAGGAGAATGGCTGTCCAACGTCATCATGTCGGGGAGGTCAGGGGACCCGCTTTGTCTCAGGAATGTGACGAGGCCACACGCTCCATCCTGGAGGGAGCACAAGAGGGGAGCTCGCTCTCCTCCCTCCCTCCTCCTGCCATGGTGATGCAGCAGCACGGGCTGGGACCTGCCACCCTGAGGCAGCCGTGCCTCTATCAGCCAGAGTCCAGGGTGCTCGTCACAGATAAACCCTCCTCGCTGACCAAGGGGACATGTCCCATGAGCCAGAAATAACGTCGCTAGGTGGGAGGGCTGTTTGTTACCGCAGCACACCCTAGCTTATCCTGTGCTACCAGGCACTGTCACAGCTGCCGTGTTACAGGTGAGAATCAGAGGTTCAGGGAGCCCTGGGTCTGGCCAGAGTCCCACCCTCTAGTGCTGCCTGGAAGTATCATGTGAGCTCAGGAATCACCTCCCACTGAGGTGCCCTCATCAGACCCTCATGGTAACCCCATGTGCTCAGTATGAGCTTGCTTCTTTTATAGAGGGCAAGCTCTGGTGTGGCTCAGAGACATTAAGCCCCTTGCCCAGTCATACAGGACTGAGAGCTGGAGGGGAAATCTGAAGCTGGACCTGTGGAGCCCAGGCCCTCCTCATCTCCCAGCTCCAGTGGGGAGAGGGGTGCGAGAGAGGGTTCCCCAACAGGACTGGGTTATACAGTTCATTGTGCACGTGGTGCCCACGCTGTCGCCATGGTGCCAGGAGTCCCACGAGCGGCTGTTAAACTGTGCTGTGCCCACCCGGAGGTGCAGAAGTGGTCTTGCATATTTTGATAAACCTATAAATACGGAGCGTGATTACCCCTCATTAGCATAGGCTTATGTTCTGCAGAAGCGTAGATTGTTTCCCCAAGAACGCACGTCGCCAATTCACCACCAGGACACACTGACACCACTTGACGGCCGCGTGTCCCCGTCACCGACCCCACGGAGCGTGTCCACGCATCGTGCTGGGGAGGAGGGCCAGCCGGGAGGACCGTGAGCAAATCTCCCCATGCCAAGGGCAGGTTCTGGGCGCTGGAGCCTCGGGAGGAGCAGAGAGCGGGCTGGGGAGAGAGGGCAGCCCAGCCCCAGCCTGGACTCGGGGTGGTCTGCAGGTGGGGGGAGGGTCCCCTGAGCGCTCCCTGTGCTGGCTCCACCCAGGCCCTGGGCTGACAGAACAGTGGCTGCAACCTGAGGGTCCTGGAGCCCCTGCCCTCACCCCACTGGGGGCCCCTCCGGGTCCTCAGCTAGAGAGGGAGGGACACAGCTCCCTCCCCTCGGCTGGCCGTGAGGTGTGGTGGGCGAGGGCCAGTGAAGGGCGGCCGGCACACGCACACACACACACGCACACGCACACGCAGGAGTGCTCAACCGTGTGCGGCTCCTCCTGCCGTTGTCACCCAGGACGGTCGCAGAGGAGGCCCAGGGCTCAGCCCACAGTGGCTCTTTGATTAATAAACAATAAAATCAGTGGTGTCCTTACTTCTTGGGGGGCGGGGCAGCCGCAATGAGGTGACTGTGCCGGGCAGGTCCCGTTCTCCCGAATCACAAGACCTGCGGGGCCGAGGCTCAGAGCAGGGCTTCCAGCGCCCAGGCCCCAGGCCCCAAGTCCCAGGCCATAGCCCCGGCCACAGCCCAGACCCCGCACTGCTGGGCACTCGCATAGCTGATCAGAGGCAGTGGGTGCTGTCGCTGCCCAGGCAGCAGCCCACCCCCTTGCAGAACTTGGATTTGTCCTACAGCAACAGATTCAGACTAAGAGTCTCCCCCAGTGTTGGGGTGAAGCCAAGCCTAGATCCCATAATCTCTCCAAAGATTATTTTAGGGGCAGGCTTATGACCTGGATTTGGCCACTGAGATATGAGAGGAAAACTGCTAGTGGAGGGCATGCTTCTGGGAAATGTTTTTTTTCCTGCCTCCTCCAATGCCCTTCTTCTCAACTTGAATGTTGAGTATGAGATGTGATGTTTGGCGTTCTGGCAGCCACCTTGCAACCATGAGGCAATAAGCTAAGGAAATGGTCAACGGCCAAGGATGGTACGTAGGACAGAGGAGAGCCCCTGGGCCTTTGTTGGCATCACTGAGCGTCTTACTGACCTCTGAAATACCTTCCTCCATACCTCTTTCTCGCAGGATCATTACATTATAAAACCATTAGTTGAGCCACTACTGTTGGACTTTCTGTTACTTGATAACTAACATATCTAAGTGCTGGAAGAAACTACCTCATGCCCAGATCATGTCTCTCATAACCCTCAACACACAGCTATTGCCTACACCCCATCTCCCCTATCAGCCTGGACCGGTGTGACCAAGGATGGTACAGCGAGAGAGAGTGCCTGGGCCTTCGTTGACACCTCGTGCTTCTGGCCAACCCCAGAACCCTCCAGACATCCGGCTAGTCAAAATCATCCCATCGCTCAATAGCTTGAATTTTTAATTACTTGCTGCTGCTCGAAATCTCTGAACTGACAGCAGCACCCACTATGTGCCAAACAGCCAACAACCTGTGTACGACTCTGTCTCTTAGAGGGCAGAAGCTGGGTCTTGCTGGTCTCTGGAGCTCCCCTGCCCTGGGGTCTCATTGGAACATGGTCAGCTCAGTCCCACATATCAAGTCACTTAAGTAACAGGAGCAAATGGATGAATGAATAAACAAGGAAACAGATGAGCACGGTGGAACTGAAAATGCTTTGCACATTATAAAGTCCTGGGCCCAAATGTAAGATTAAGATCTGGCATTTGGAGAGAAATAAGGAATGGAGGGGTGGGGTGCAGGGCAGAGAGCAGAGAGGAGAGAGCAGGGCAGTCCCTCATTCCAGCAAGCACAGGGCCCCGTCACCCTCCCACCTTCCTGTCCTGCTTGCACATAGGCAGACGCACAGACGGCAGCGTGCTCCATAAAACCCTGCCTGCCTTGGGGCGCCTCCTCCTGTCCCCCAGACACCCCTAACCCCCTTGGGCCGCAGGAGACTTTAGACACAACTGCTCCTCCACCCCAGACAGACGCTGAGAGACAGGGCTCTGAGCTCTGTCAAAAACTGCCTGAGAGACCAACTGGCTCTCATCCCTGCAGCTGCGGCACTTGCCGTGGTATCTCGTCAGGGACGGGGACGGGCCCGGAGAGGCGGCAGCGGGAAGGGGCAGAAACCACTCGGTGCACGGGCTCGAAAGCCTCAGCTCCGGGTTTCACAGGGAGACTAGAGTTAAAAGAATCATTTCAAATGATTTTTGCCATCAGAGTAAGAATCTGTCTCCCCCAAAATGTTTTAATTTGACAGTCAGCTTCAAGGGGTTGGCAGAATCCGTTTTGTGAGCAGACAAGATCAAAGAATGAAACAAAATACATCCCACCATGAGGACTCTGTTACCCACTTGACATAATTGTGTTTCATCCAGAGTCAGATTTCTGGCAAAATGAACGAGTGCTTTTCTTTCCATGACGTCCCTGTCTGCGGTGTCTGAAAAAGGTCCTGTTGGTGGCGGAAATCCGCAGCGGCAGAGGCCCCCTCCTCGGCCCTCCCGTCCTCGGTGCTACCCAGAGAAGCAGCAAGAAGAGTCCTGAGCAGTGGCAGGACCCCGCGCTCCACAGCGGGGCTCCCCCAGGCCTGCCTGCTGCTCTGCGCCTCCCCAGACCCACCTCTGCTCCAGAGATTTGAAACAGGACAGCGGCCCCTCCCCTCCCCAGCCCAGCTGCTGGGACCAATACGCTCCTTTACCTACACACTTTTAGCATCAGCCCAGCAGCTGTGGTTCCAAGCGGGGCCCACACCCCACCCCCAAGCTCCCCTCCCAGGCATCTCCAGCTCCATTTAATGGGCGATTTACGGGCCTGACACATAGATTTGTATTAGCTGCACCAGGATCAATTTTAATGCCTCTCTGACTAAGATTATGCCCTTGAACAGCTCGTGCCCTGCTGAGAGATCTGAGTGCATTTCCCTTGTCAATTACCCTGTGGCCACAACCTCCTACCAGGCTGCCCACCTTCTACCCGCCTGCTCAGCTGTCACCAGCACGCGGAGTATGACCGTCTAGTCATTCACGTTCACCAGTCATTATGGGACACACTTAGGTGAATAAAATACAGCTCTCCTTGGCCCCTGGAGGTTTATACGCCGGTTCTTATGCTAATGCAGCTGGTCCAAAGTTCAGAATAGAAGAACAGGGTCAGACACGGAGAAGAGATTCTTGAGAGGGGCAGTGCAGTGCAGTGGTTACGAGTACAGACTCTGGAGGTGAGACCTGGGATTCGCCAGCTGTGTGCCCTCAGGAAAATAGTTCAACCTCTCTGAGCTTCAGTTTCCTCCCCTGAAAGTGGTGGTTCAAGTACACTGCAGGTAGAAGACCCTTGTCAGGGTTAATAAAGACACAGGTTTAAAAGATTCTAGTCCAGAGAGTGATGTAGGTGAGGACTCACTTCAGAGCAGTCTTTATTCTTGCAGAGGCAGCTGGCCCTTGGAGAAGAGGGGTCTTCCATTCTAGGGGGCAGGAACAACAGGAGGGACACTTGGTCTCCCTAGAAAAATAAGTCTCCCTCTCAAGACTGTAGAAGGACCTGCCACTCTGACCATGCTCCCTACCTCCCCAAACCACCCATGGCTCCCCAGTACCAACCTGAAAAACCCACATTCCCTGTCCAATTCTCTCCATTTGTGCCCACTGTTCCCAGACCCAGGACATCGCGCCCCCAGTCCACAACCCCTGTTTACTGTCTCCTCTTAGAATGTCTCTCCCTTCGTCCCTGACCTCTTGAAGTGCCCTTCAAGGCTTAGTACCAGTGTCCCCTCCTCCAGGAGACCTTCTTTGATTTCCTTTGGTGCCAACTTTGCTCGTCCTTCCTCCATTCCCAGGAAACACAGCTTGCGTCCCTCTTACAGACTTTGCTCCCGTCACCCCACTAGACCATCAGCTACTAGAGATGACAGATTTTTTTCTTCCCTTCCTGATGCCCGGCATGTAGTAGGCTTATGCAGTAGGTTGGATGGATAAACGAATGAGTGAATGGATGGATGGCTCTTACTGGCCTCCATTTACCCAGGACCCACTGGGTACCCAGGTACCATGCTGACCTTTTACCAGCATCATCTCACTCTGTGAGCTGAGATACGCCCACGTTACAGGGGGGAAGCCGGGGCTGGGGCTGGGTCACACCCCAGACGCGCAGTGAGTAAGCTGAGGCAGTAAGCCCCTCCTGCCCACCTCTCTACGAGGCCTCTGCTCTCCTGCTGAGCTGAGCCCCCACTTCCCAGTCACCCCAGGGCACCCCAGCCACCCCTGACACTCACCGGGGACCCAACGGCGGCCTTGGCTGAAAGTCACGATCACAAACATCCAGTCTTCATTCTAGAGCAACAAAGTACCCATCAAGGGTGCGTCCAGCTGGGAGAGTCTCTGCATCTACAGGAAAATTGCACAGTCCCACTTGTGAAGCCTCCTCTGTCCCCAGCAGCAGCGGGATGCACTGGGAGACACTGGGGTGTCTAAATGCACCCTCCTAAATGCACTGGGAGACACTGGGGTCCCTGCCCGCAGCCCAGGAAGTTCACCTGTGGGTCAGGGGACTCTGGCTGTACAGTCAGGACCGCTGGGTGTCCAGTGAGCTGGAGCCGGAGGCCATGTGGGCCCCAGAGACCCGGAGGATGGGGGAGGAATCTCAGCGGAAAAGTGGGGGAAGCAAGAAAAAATAGAATGTGCCAGGGAGATTAATCCACCTGCTCAGACATGAAAGAAATATGCTCAATTATATTTTGTTGCATTTCATTGGAATGTACGCGTCGTACTTAGCTGCCTGCAGCTTCGGATTACCTAGAGAGAAAGCACAATGAAAGACGAGAGAATACAAGAGACAAAAACTGCTCCTGAAATTGGAATCATTAAGAGAGAAATAATAGTTGGACTTGAGACAAAAACGGCTTCTTGGCACCAAGACCCTCATGGCGCTGACCCAGGTGCCTGTAACCACGTAGCCTGGTGCCAGCTGCACACCTGCCTGGTCATGGTCATGGCATGGGAGAAAATCCCAGACCCAAGTCTGAGTCCGGAGGCCCTGCTGCCCGCCTAGGCTGCTCCCTAGAGCTGCAGGAGAAGCCCAGTGCCCCAGGGGTGCATGGGGTAGTGGGGGGTGGGGGCTGGGGGGTGCAAGAGAGCAAGACCCAACCCAGGCAAAAGGAAACCCACAGACCTCCCCTAGGATCATAACCCCCTTCGCAGGGCTGTTGGTGAATCTGGCTAGATGAGGGCAGCCCTCCTCCCTTCCAGCACCTTCTCTCTCTGAAGAGAGGCTTGGAAGGGGTGATCTTCCTGGAACCTCCAGCTTCCTGGCCACTGATTCTGCCTACCTTAGAATTCAGAAATGTGAGGGAGCATCAGGCAGAGAGGCTGGGAAGAGAACCAGAGAAGTCCTGACGTGTATGCATGAGTGTGTGTGTGTGTGTGTGTATGCGTTTGTGCATTCATGTGGGCAAGTGTGCACAGATACTCTGCCAAGCCAGGCTCTCCCTGGCCAATGCCTCCAGCACCAGCTTGGCTCAAAGTCACAATCAAGAACATCCAGTCTCAGTTCTAGAGCAGCCAAAGGGCCCGCCAAAGGCGTGTCAGCCTGGGAGAGCCTCTGCCTGTGCCACGCCCCCTGGACCTCCTGGCCCCCAGAGGGAGGGGCCGGGTTCACACGGCAGCTGCCACCTGCCTGGAGGCCCTGGCTTCTCACGTGCCATCTGCGTGTCCCCAGAGAAGACCCCAGAAGTCAGTCATAGACATGCACAAGGAGGTGCTGAGGTTCTTGCAATAAAACAGGCCCAAACATTAACCCTGACATGGGACTCGTGAAAAGGGATTCTCGTTTAGAAGGGTGTCGGGAAATGTCTCAGCATGGAAATCAATGGATGCTCGTGGAAAGAATTACCAGCAGAATAACAAGGAAGGGCAAGTCAATGGAACTGAGTAAATGTGGAGGAGAGAAGCCACAACTCACTCCCTGATTATAGGGTCAGAGACATGGAATTGATAAAACAACAACGTTAAAATATGAGACGTGCAACACCTTAACAAAAGAGGCAGAAACTGGGTAGTGTCAGAACCAACCACCCGGAGGAAACGCCAGAGCCTGGGCCAGGTCTGAGCATGCTCTAGCCACGTTACATGATTCCACGAGGTCCCACCTGCATCCCCAAGTAAGTCCTGGGCTCCACCTCCTGCCAGCCCTGCCTTCCCGCACTCTGCGTTCAGTCTCCTCCATACCTTCTCTGGATCACAGGCCCGTCTGGCCTGCCCACCACCCTACCCTCACTATGGAGTCCACCCCCTCCAGGAAGTCTCCCTTGATTACTATAGGCCCCAGTCACCCCAACTCTGACTCAGTCCATCTTCCCCCTAAACTGAAGGTGATCACAGCAGAATGTGAGGTTCAGATTCCAGAGCATACCTGCAGCTATCTCTCAAGGAAAGGAACCACATGTGGCATTTCTACAGTGCTTTGCAGTTTGCAGTACCCATTAATGCCCTTCACATTAAGGGACCCTCAGGATCCTTAAAGCAAGCAAGAATATAAGCTCTGGGGCCTCCCTGGTGGTGCAGCAGGTTAAGCAACGCACTAAGAAGCAAACCACAGCCACTGCAGCATGAGTTCGATGCCTGCCTCTGTCTGGGGAGGGGACCCACATGGCGTACCAGACCTCTCCTGCCTCGTCCGCTGCTATTCGGTCCACCTGCCTGTTCTGCTCCCCGCTCTGTCTCTGGTGAATCTTCTCACCGCCCCCGCACCTCTGGCCGTACCCCAGTTCTTGTGTGCATAAATAAATAAATCTTAAAAAAAAAATATGAGCTCTGGAGCCAAATCTGCCTCCGTCACTTCCTACTAGAACTTCAGCAGTTATTTCCCCTTGTGAGCCTCGTTTCCTTACTGTACATTGGGGCTAACAATGGCATCTCCCTTGTAAGATTGTTGGAAAGTGAATAGGACAGTGTCTGGCTGTGCCTGGGCCACATCTGAGGTCATCAGCACCTCCCCATTGTTGAGGCGGATGTAGGCTGGCCCAGGACTCAGGCCCTATGTTGTGGCTTCCTCTCCAGCCACCAGTGTGGGGGTCACTTTATCTCCCCAGCCTCACTGACCTGGCCCTGAGGGGGTGTCTGGAATCCCTCGGCCCTGTCCCAGCTGGCACAGGTCAGGCCTGCAGCTTTGCCCAGGGCCACCCAGGGGAGGGGTCAGAGTCAGCACCCAGGGACAGCCCCGCACGTGCCATACACTGACTGAGGGGCGCTCACTGAGGAGAACTGGGGCTCGGGAGGCTGAGGTGCGTGTCCAGCATCACCAGCAGCAACTGTCAGGGTCGGCTCATCGGCTTGGCCCGGCATGTCCGGCGCACCCCCACTTGCAAGGGCCATGCTGCTCCTTTCCACGTCATCTCACCCCAAAGCCGCCCTCAGAGGGCGTCTCCTCATCTCCCGTTTCACAGGCGAGGAAACTGAGGCCAGGGTGGGCTGGCCCAGCCCAGCGCCACAGTCAGCGAGTGAAGATCCCACAGCCCACACCCTGTTCCCTCTCTGTTCCCAGCCCACAGCAAAGGTGGGCCCCTCCTCCCTTCCCATCCAGCGCCTGCAGGGGCACTGAGGGGTCCCAACTGAGGGGAGGGGGCTGCAGGGACAGGGGCTCAGCTGGGGCCTGCAGGGAAAGCAGACTGGACAGCCAGCCCCCACATCTCCAGAGATACCTGAGTTCTGAAGTTACCAGGAACTCTGCAGACTTCAATCCCTTTGCAAAGCCAGAGGCTTAAGGCAGAGCCAGCTCTCCAAGAGCCAGGGAGGAGGCAGCAGGCGAAGCTCATTTCCTGGGCTTTACAACTCGAGCTCTTCTTCCCAGGGGCACCTGGGGAGCTGAGCGTCTGAGTCAGGCCACCTCTCTGGGGGGCTGGTGATAAACCCTGTAAAGATGGATTTATCACAAACTCATTATCTTTCCCTCCCGAGGTCAGAGGTCACATCAATAACTTCCTGCCACACCGCCTCCTGCAGATCCCGGCAAGGCTGCAGGCCTGTTTTAGAAGCTGTGAATCAACCCCATCCCCCTGGAAATCAATTGGAAATCCAGTCACCATATTGACCCTAAACGTAAAAGCTCTTCAACCACAGGCCCTTTCTGGGTCCGGATGGGGCTAGCTAAGGACGTGCCCAAGGAGATGCCAACCTTGAGTCTCACCCTGGTTTTATCCAGAGCTAGAGAGACCGGGGTGAAGCGGCAGGGACCCCAGGGCTAGCGCCCGTCAGCACTGAGGGAAAACCTCAGCTGTCCTCCGACTCAGCCGGGTCCCCCCTGAGCCCACTGTGAAAGAGGGAGGTCACCTGCATGCCAGGAAGGGGCACTGAGCAAGTTCTGGATGTTTCTAGCAGACGGGGTAAAGGAAGAGAGTCTTGGAGCCCTCGGTGGCTTTTTCAGTTTTATTTACAGAGGCGACCAG
Organism: Galemys pyrenaicus; assembly: GCA_019455555.1. NCBI lineage: Eukaryota > Metazoa > Chordata > Mammalia > Eulipotyphla > Talpidae > Galemys > Galemys pyrenaicus. The sequence goes on along the minus strand of JAGFMF010012145.1, from coordinate 8,506,059 downwards.
TACGCGGCAGGCAGGGGTCCCCGGCACATCTTACCCTCTCGGCTGCTTTGCTGCTTCTGCCGTTCTCTCATTCTGCGGGTGTCCTGTTTTCCCGCTGCCGCTGCTCTCTGTTCTGCTACTTCCCGGCTCCTGGCGTCCTCATGACCCGCCCTCATACACCTGTGTCCAAACCCAGGTGCACCCACCTGCGCATGCACACTTAGGCCCGCGTGCAGGTGTCCATCATCACACCAGTGGTGGGCAGGTGGAAAAACCTGATAGTTTTCTCTGCCCCTACATCACCTCACACCTGGCAGGGGCCTCACCCACTTCCACAGGGCTCACTGCCAAGCTGCTGTGCCCGGGCTTTGCTGCAGGAGACCACCTCACTGTCACACCAGGCCTTGCCTTGGGGCTTGTGACACCATCAGCGCTTAGGGTGGCGGCAGGTGACAGATGTCAAGGCCAGAGCTAAAGAGCCAGGGCCACCCTCTGTGCGCTGCGCCAGCCGAGTGCAGGCTTCAAACACGTGAGCGGACAATGCTTCAGAGAACCCAAACATCCACTGCTGGGTCACCCCAGCCATTCAGACGGCTCCAACAGAGGCCAAGATGGTGTGGATGGGCATCCCCCACCCCACTGCACCCCACCCACATTCCTGACAGAGACCCTCTTATTTCATGGCACTACATTGGGGGTGCGGGGGTAGGTGGCAATGGCGAACCAGACTACCGAGCCAGGGCCCGAGCCATGTCAGTCATTGGACACTCAACACATCTGGCACCAATCAGGAAGTTGATTTTCTTATCCCTGGGAAGACCACAATGCTGAGTGCTTCAGTTAGCCTGGGAGGTGCAGCAAAGTCCCCCCTACCCCCCTGTTCAGAAACTCGGAACCACAGCTGGACCTGCACCCAGGTCCTTTAGGCACCAAGTCTCTGCTGTAACCACTGGGCCACAGAGCCTCAGCCAATGCCCTGCGAGAGCCTGCAAAGGCCCGGGTGGGGGGTGGGGGGGCTGCGGGGGCCCAGGGGCCAGAGGAAGGCTCCAGGCTCCTGTCCCAGGGCCCCAGGAAGGGCTGGCTCCCTGCACTCAGCCCCTCGGCAAGTCTGGGGGTGGCAAAGGGGGGCCCCTGCCATGTGAGCACGTCCAGTGTGTGGAGGCTGAAGTGGGGGCACGTCGCAAAGTTTCCACTCTTCACATCTAAAGCTAGTGCCAGTAAATTACTTCAAATAATGGGGCTGTTTGCTCAGGAAATCGAGGAGGCAGTAAACAGTTGCCAAAGTAATTAAACACAAACGGTGGACGTGCCAGGCTTCTCAACACCGCCAAGCTGCTCCCATAGCAGCCCCCTCCGCGGGGCGAGGCAAAGCCACTAGGTTGTTTGTCTGCTGAGCTCTGAGAGTCAGAGAACTGAAGGAAACTAGAGAGGGCCGGGAGGGCCATGGAAACCACCGAACAGAAACCCACCAGTTGACACGCAGGGAACTGAGGCCCAGAGAGGGAGAGCGCCTCGCCCAAGGCCACACAGCAGACCGAAGCAGAGGCAGGTCGGCAGCATTCCCTGGACACATGTAGGTGCACGGTCAAGAGCATGGGGACAGGGCAGAGCCTGACAGGTGCTGAATGAGGAAACTGAGGCTCAGGGCAAGTAACTTTAAGTGGTGAAACAAGGAGTTGAGTCAGGTCAATCCCACATCTTCTTTTTTTTTTTTCCATTTCACCGCCACCACGCCTGAGCCCCCTCGCCCGTCTCCATCCCCTTCCCCTGGCCTCAGAGCCCCCAGGACGTTTGTTGGAGTCTGGTGGCTCTGCGGAGTGTTCCAGTTCATCAAATTCTCTATTATATGACGCCCAATATTTGGGGTTGGGTTTTGTTGTTGTTGTTGTTGTTGTGACTTCTTTTGCCACATTTCTATTTTTCAAATTCCCTCCATTTTGTTGAAAATGGTTACATTCCATAATCCGACATCTTCTCTTGTTCTCTGCTGCCCCCACCCCCCCCCCACAGTTTCTGTATCAGGACTTAAAAAGCATGGGGGGGCAGGGGAACGTATGTCAGGCAGAACAGTTCCAGCAGCCAGAGGCAAAGACCAGCACCCAGGGCTGAAGGGAGAGCATGGGCAGGCAGGGGGCGGGACGAGGGGTGTATGCATCAGCCAGTCCTCTAGGAAGCAAGAGCCCCCCAACACCCCCACACACACACACCCTGCCTGGACTAGTCCAGGGAATGTGTGGCTCACAGAGCTGAGGTCAGTCCGGTGTCAGCTCCCCTCTGTCCCCAGGCGCACCCACCCGCTGCATGCAGATCTCACAGATCTTGTTCCCTGCCCCTCTGGCTTTGACAAGGCTCAAGCGCCAACAGGGATGGAGGGAGGGAGGAGAGTGTGGCCGAGGTGTCAATGCCCCTCCCTGTGCAGGGCCAGCAGGGGCTGAGACCGAGGCTCGCAACTGCTATAGAGCAGCACTGTCCACACAGCCACAATCTCCAGGTTGAGAACTACTCATTTCCCTCACCCAAGAGTAGTCCTGGACCTTCTGTTACTTGCTCTTGGATGCAGGGCTGTCCGTTATTAAATACTCCTCAAATTGCCCCCAAATTTTATTCCTACTGAGGCCCAGACTCATACAGTGGCTTCAGGTATGGCTTGACCCAGCGGCTCATATGATGTCAATGGAGTCCAGGTTCTCTCCGCCTCCCTGCTCCACCCTCAGTCATACCAGCTTCATCCCCAGTCTCCCTGAGGAAGTACCCCTCCCCCTCTTTCTCCCAGGTCACTCCCTCACCCCCTTCACCTCCAATAACCCTCATTCTCCACATCTTTCTGCCCCACTCACACCATTCAGGGGAAGAAAGTCTCTTTGGGCAGCTGTGAAGTTGGAGCAAACAGCACCACATCTAATTGGTTCTGATGGATTATGCTGCCAGCTGAGCCACAACCGTGGCAGTGGCTAACTGCTCAGGGCAGCCAGAGCCTATCCAAACCACATGGCTGGGAGAGCCTGGCAGTGCCCAGGCAGGGGGAAGGCGGTCAGGAGGCTACAGACAGGTCCAGGTAGCGCTGGTAGGGCCCGACGCAGGGCTGCAGCAGGGGGAAGGCCAGGGCTCAGTGTAGAGAGGTGCAGAAATCCACTCCAGCACCCAAGGAGCCAGATGAGAAATGAATTCCAGAGTTGGCATCTGGTTCCATGTGGTTCAGGACCTGCCTGGGGAGGGGGGGAAGGGGGTTCCCAACAGTGTTGATAGATAAACAGCAGCTGTGGAAAGTGAGAACACGGAGTCGGGGCTCAGCAGCCACCCACGCCCACATGTCATGGGGTCCCAACCACAGATGGCGCAAAATTCAGCACGAAGACATGTCTGAGCCAGGGTAGGAGCCTCTTGTGGGGAAAGACCAGCAGCCACAGTCATGCAGGACCAGGGAAGGACTGGGCTCTGGAATCTCCTGGACTGTGTCATCCCAGCCCCACACTCATTTGGCCACCTGGAGATGCTGTTCTGGTTCCAGGGAGGCCCTGGGGTGCCGCGCTTGGTCACTGGCAGCTCAGCCAGGCCATCAGCTGATGGGCCACAGCCAGCTGTCCAGCTTAACAACTCTGGACAACCAAACTCAAAACCGTGCCCTTACCTTGGACAACACTCTTACGGTACAGACAGGCTAAACTTCCAGCAAGCCTTGGGAGTACCCAGTAGCCTTGGCGTCTGGGCAAGTACACAGGTGCTGCCTGACCAGCACAAAAAAGACACCCTGCTATGGAGCCCCAAGTTCTGCCAAACCATTTGCCACAGCCCAGCGGGACATCACCTGGCCCCAGGTAGAGCAACGCAGCCAGTCAGACCTGAGAGCCCAGGTGGTCAGCATCACCGCCGGGACCCGTTACTGGACTGGGCATGGCAGTCTTGCCACCACAGCCCAGTGGGCCCCAAAAGTGGGTCTCCATCTGCATGCCATGGAGGGCCCAGTCCATAGCTGCTCCCGTCTTGCGGGAAGAGGACAGACGTGTGCAGAGCCTGTTACCTTTGCTCCATCTCCAAAAGTGCCAGCGCCTTCCCCCCAGCTTCCCGGCTCCACCGCGGTGCACCGTGTGCGCAGCACCCACGGGGTCCCTGCCTGCCGGGTTGGAGCTGGACGTCAGTGCGGTGAACAATGCGGCTGACTGCTGTGCAGCCAACACACCCTTCTGACCTACTAATCTCAAGTCCGCTTCTAGAACCCAGGGAGTGGTGCAGGGTTATGCTCTACCGTTGTCTCTGACATTGGGGTTCTTTCCTGTTCTCCCCAGAACTGGAGAACAGATGGCGGAGACTCTCAAACAGAACAAAAGCTGCAGGAGTTAGAATCTCAGCACCCGCAAGGATTCACCTCTGCTTGTCTCCCTCCTTCCGGAAGTGGCCTCAGCTACTCAGACAGGAGTGTCCCAGGAGCACAGAGAAGCAGGTCCCAAGCAGCGGCAGCAGCAGCTCCAAGTCCCAAAGACAAGTCTCTCCCATTAGCTCCAGGGATGCCAAGAAGGGCTCTGATTGGCCCATCTCTGGACCATCACTGGGGCCCAAAGTGCAAGCCTAGTCAATTGCCCAGCCTGGGGTGGAGGGTGCGTGGCAAGACTAAGGAACTCAGAATCACAGGGGGTTGATGGGGAGCTCCCACAAAGGGAAAAAGACAGAGGGCACCATCACTAGAAGGCGGGAGTGGAATGAAGAAATGGGTATGCTACGCACCCCCTCACACACACTCTCAAAGGGTGTCCCACTGGTTAATTACTACCCACCCTTTAAGACACAGCCTCCTTCACCTCTGCCAGGAAACCCCCTGCCCACCCTCAGCCCGCCCCCACAGCGCCCTGTCTCCCCTCTACCCCCCTCTACCCCAGCCCTGGCCCAGGAAGCATGTGCATTCCCCACTGGGCAGGGCTCCTGGAGGGCAGGGTCCTGCGCCACCCCGAAATAGAGGGGGTTCGGAGGCAGGTGTTTGTCGAACCATGTAAGGCACGTCTCTTCTGACCTGTTCTAGAACTCACGAGACCATCAATACCTGGTCGGCCTGGATCCATCAGTCCAAGACCCAGTCAGAATGGGGAGGAAGAACGAGATTGCCGCTGCAACCCTCCGGGCGGCCCCCAGGCTCGTCAGACAGTTCTGCCCAAGTGGGACATGGCTGGGAGCTCCGTGTCACCAGGAGCTGTCCAAGAACTTGGCCACCTACTGCAAATTACTAGATAAAGAGCAGCCTCCCTCCCGGATGACCTCGTGTGTGCCGTTTGCACAAACGACCACCTGCGACCTGTACCCCACATTTCTCCAGTCTCCTGGGCCGCAGACGAGGGCAAACCCTTCAGCCCAGCAATCCCACATCACTATCAAGACTGGAGGGAAACGGTCCCGTGTGCACGCTAAGGCACACCAAGGATGTTTCTTGCAGCCATTTTCAAAGAAAGAAAAACGTGCAAACAACCTAAACATCCAAAAGGGAACGATCAAGTTCAGGACAGAGAGGGAGGGAGGCAGCAGGGAGCGAGGAGAGCCAGTTGATGACAAATACCAGCCCCGTAGACACCAACATAGAAAGTGTCAGTGATTTTAAATAAGAAGCCAGATACAGAACACGCGTCCTATCACACCTTGAATGATTTTTAAAACATGCAGCGCAAACATGCCTAGCGCGGCTTCATCTACATGTGCAGAAATGCATGTTGAAAGGGTCTGTGAGGATTGCAGCCGTGCCGATACCAGTGGACTGTGGGGAGGAGATTGAAAACGGGAGATGATTAGGAAGGAGGCAGAGAACAGAGGCACTTGCCTTATCTGAATTCTTGGACACAAAACAATGAGAACGTCCACGAGCAACACTTGTGTAATTAAAATTCATTTAAGCAAACGGGGGAAATGTCAGGATAAGCCTGTTGCAATGTTGTTATAATAGCAGAAAAGCCAAAACAACCTAAATATTCATCCATCGAGAACTAACTAAATATAATGATGGTGCCTATGGCAACAGAGCACAGGCAGCCAGAGGAAGGAGAGAGCAGACCCACCAGGGGAGATGTTCTGAAATGAAAAATCAACTTGAAAAAAAGTGTATGTTGCATGCTGTCATTTTTGTAAAAGAAAGAAAATTTAGAATATACATGAAAATACACGCTATGTTATAAGGAGCACATGCTTTGAAATCACACAGACCGGGTTTATGTCTGCTGCTAAAGCTACTCACTAAGTAGTCTTGGGCGGGTCACATCTTTAAGTGACAATCACAGCATCTACTTCTCAAAGTTCATGGAGGACCACCTGAGCTCGTGTGTGCAAAACACTTACTAGAAGAGAACTCACGGTTACTCTTACTGTTTTTTGTTGTTGTTGTTAAAAGATTTATTTATTTATGCATACAAGAGCTGGGGTACAGGCCAGAGGTGTGGGGGGGCGTGAGAGGATTCACCACAGAGAGCAGGGAGCAGAACAGGCAGATGAACGGAAGTACACTGCTGAGGGGAGCGGCAGGCACAGCAGGAGAGGTCTGCTGCGCCATGTGGGTCCCCCCCCTGGCCGGCAGCAGGGATCGAACTTGTGCTGCAGTGGCTGCGGTTTGCTTCATAGTGCGTTGCTTAACCCACTGCGCCACCAGGGAGGCCCACTCTTACTGTTTTGTTATTTGCAGTATTTCATTGAGTAGATTTTGAGTGGAGGAAATATCATACATGTATCCTGTCTTTAAGACCTCTACTGAGAGATAATTGAAATGCAATAAACTGAGTAGATTTAAATGTAAAATTGCATTTTTGACATATGTACATGCCATGAAATCACAACAATCAAGGCAGTAACCACACCAGTCACCTCCACTGGTTTCCTTCGGTCCCTTGGTTAATCCATTCCTCCTGCCCAACCCCAAGTGAACACTAGTTTTCTTTTTATAACTGTAAATTGGTTTGCATCTCCTTGAATTTAATAGGAACGTGCTCAGGAGTTTGTGTGCTTTTTTGTCTTCTTCCATTCAACACAATTATCCCATGAGTTAGCCACGTTGAGAAATATATCAACAGTTTATTCTTTTTTATTACTAAGTAGTATTCCTTCATCAGACTATGTACATCTTTTGTCAGATTTATCTCTAAGTGTTTTATATTTTATCTAAATGGATATCTTAATTAAAATGGCTGGTTATTGTTATTAAAGTGATCTTTTAAAATTTGTTAATATGGTGAATTATATTGATGTTTCTATAATAGATGAAGGGTTATTCAATTTATCTATTTCTTCTTGAGTGAGTTTTGATAAGCTTTGTCTTTCAAGGAATAGACTCATTCTAGCGAACAAATCTATGTTACTGCTATTATTCCCTTTCACGAGTATACGTCTGTACACTCAGTATTCCTGATACCCGTGTTCTCTTTCTCTCTCGTTCATTGGATTGACTATACTTTTCCCATTTTATTTTCTTTATCAAAACTAGATTTCCATTGCTTATGTCTATTATATACATGTTTTCTTTTTTTTTTTTTTAAGATTTATTTATTTATGCACACAAGAGCTGGGGTACAGGCCAGAGTCGCAGGAGGTGAGAGGATTCACCAGACAGAGCAGGGAGCAGAACAGAAAGACTGACTGAAACACACTGCCGAGGGCAGCAGCAGGTGAGGCAGGAGAGGTCTGCTAAGCCATGTGGGTCCCCGCCCTGGCCGGCAGCAGGGATCGAACTCGTGCTGCAGTGGTTGTGGTTTGCCTCAGAGTGCGTTGCTTAACCCGCTGCACCACCAGGGAGGCCCTATATACATGTTTTCAATTTCATCGATCGATGCTTCAATTTTTATTATGGCCTTTCTTCTGCTTGGTTTATATTTATTTTGTTCTTCTTTCTCTAATTTATAAAGATTATTTTTAGATCTCTTTTCTAATATGTATTTAAACATTTTCCTACTAAACACCACTTTAGCTGCATCCCATAAATATTATATTTCCATCCTCATTTAACTCACATAATTTTTCATTTCATATAAGTTTTCCCTCTTTAGATCATGGGGTCATTTAGACGTGTGTTGCTTAATATCCAAATATATGGGAATTTTCTAGACATTCCTGATTTCTTGTTTACTCCCACTAAGGACAGAAGACAAGTTTTGTGATTTCTGTTCTTTTAAACATGTGAGGGACTTTCATTTTTTATATATGTTTACATTGTTCAAATGTATACAGTACACTTGTATTATTTTCTAAATTAAAAAAGAAAGACACACTGATTAAAATTCAGGCAGGGTAAGGGAATAACCCAAGCCCAGCAGCTGCCTGTGCTGTGTCAGGCAGGCCTTGGAGAGGACCCTCAGGCCAGTGTCCCTGCCTTGCTGTTTAGTGCCCCGCCCATCTCCAATCTCATCTGAAGAAAATTGCTTTTAATTCCACAACAGGGGCCGTGCAAAGGTCAATGAGTGGGCCAGGTCCTCACATCCTCAGACTACAGAGCAACAAGCCAAGAAGGTCCATTCCCGGCAAGGGCTGGGAGGTGGGTTACAGTCTCCTCCTGCTCGCACATGCCTAGATTTAATGTGGTTTTGAAACTTCTGCTGCAGACTGGCCCGAGCTCCAATCACACAAAATGGCGCAGGTAAAGAGTTAAGCAAAGGGCACCGTGACCTTGGCTACCCAACATTTTGCCACTAGCTCTGCCAGAGTCCAGCTAGCACCGTAAATAACCAGCGTCAGGGCTGAGAGGCTGCAGGGACTGAAACAGAGGAAAGAAAGGGCGAGGCTGGAAGCACTGAAAGATGGGTCCTTCGAGGGTCTCACAGTCCTGCTGCTGTCGCTGTGGGCAGAAGGTGCACCAGGGAAGCTTGGGGAAACGACAGCCAGATGTAGAGGGGCACCCCAGGTAACTGGTACCCAGGGTGCTGGCTCCACAGAAACATAGACCTGTTTCCCTTCTTTGATCAGGTAAGTTTTGCAAAAGAGAAAGTACCCGTCAGCTCATTAGTGTGGTGGCCACGGAAGAGGTTCTATGCACTGAGCACCTACTGTGTGCAGGCGGGTGAAAGGTGCAGGCAGCGCAGACTTGGGATGACAAGCTGACCAGCACCTCCTGCTAGAACAGGGCTGGCCCTGGCTCTCCTGGCTGCCTACGATGCACCAGCTCTGGGAAAACGCCCCACGTGCTTCCTTGTTTTCATTCGGTCCTCACAAACTCCCTCTGAAAAGAAATTTTACAGGAAAGGAAACTGACTCAGAGAAGTTAAAAATACAATCCGCTATGACAGGCTTTCTAAGAGCAGTTTTAGGGCTTGAACCCAGCTCTCTGTCTCCCCAGTCGGTGCAGGGCACAGCCCTCATCCTCGAGACCCACTCTAGGGCCTAAGGTCCCAAGTGCCATCCCAGCTGAATGCTGTCTGCATCGTTTGCACATCTGGCACAGCTGCCCCACCCCAGGGCCCCACTTGAGTGGCTTCTAATAGTTCTAAAACCCTGACTCCAAGTCTGGCTTTTTCCAGTGCTCAGATCTCAACCTGTCCCTTCATCTGACTCCTGAGTTCATCTGTCAGGCTTGGGGTTCTGGGGCCTCCAGGGGGTGCAGGCTGGGAGAGAGGCAGCTAGAGCAGGTGGGAAGGGGGAGCAGGTCCCTTGGGCTTAGTTGTCTGACACCTGAGAGACTAAGATCTGAGCTGGCCAGTGGCCTTTACCTGCTCCCAGTTTGGGGGCCTTAGGTCAAGTACCCTCATCTGTAAAAAGGGGATAAGAACTTCAAAATGGGCCTCCCTGGTGGCACAGTGAGTTAAGCAACGCACTAAGAAGCAAACCGCAGCCACTGCAGCATGAGTTCAATCCCTGCTGCTGGCCAGAGAGGGGACCCACATGGCGCAGCAGACCTCTCCTGCCTCGCCCACTGCTCCCCTCAGCAGTGTACTTCTGTTGATCTGCCTGTTCTGCTCCCTGCTCTGTCTGTGGTGAATCCTCCCACCTCCTGCAACTCGCCTGCACCCCAGTTCTTGTATGCATAAATAAATCTTTTTTAAAAAAAAAGAACTTCAAAATGGGGAGTAACGTGATGGGGGATGACTAGGACAGGATGACTTCATATAAGCTCATATCTGGAGAAGTCCCTAAATCCAGGTAATCTGTATTCTTTCGTTATGTTAACAGTTTCTCCCAAGACCCACAGTGAACCTCAGTTCTACATACCAAGATGGCAGGAATTAGAAAACACCGGTTCTGGAATTCTAGGAAAAAAGCCAACAAAGTCCCTTTGGGGGAGACTGATCCCCCTGTAGCTGGTATGATTATCTTCCGCAATAAGTTTCATAGCTTTATGGGACAGACATTTTGACCCCTAAGTTACAGATGAGTAAGTCGGGCTCAGAGGAGCAATTCAAGGGGAAACTGGGATTCAGTCCAGATCTGTGCGACTCCAGAGCCAGCGCTGCGCTGCCCTCCAAGGCCAGGAAAAGGAGGCGGCACAGACCTCAGGTCCTTGGCCCTTCCCCAGAGGACATACGGAAAAGGACATCCTGGAAATGGGGCTGCCAGAGAGCTCTGCTCAGAAATCAATCCGAAGAGTCGGGCGCTGCAGGGGGCACAGGAGGAAGGGGGTGTGCTGAGCGGGCCTGGGCTGTTTGCACAGAGCACTCCCCCATCTGAACTCCCCACGTGGAGGAGGTTGGCAGCGCATTTGATCTTTTCCTTTTGACAAATCAGTGTGTTCTTGCAGCAGCCAAGCAGAGCGGACAGCGCAGTGTGCACGGCACCAAAGGGGTTAACTAGAAGCTCCAGTTCTGCAGGGTTTGGGCTCACCCATAGTCACCAGGTGCCCGGCGGGACCCCCAGGGCCTGGCCACTAAATGTCCACAGGGTGTCCTGTTTCCACCCCCAGAAGCAACGATGAGCATCTGTGTCCCTTTTCCTCCTTTTCTCTTTCCTCCTGTTCTCTCCTTTTTCTTTCTCACATCTTCCCCGCTGCCTGCCATCTCTGAGGACAGGGAAATGCCCTCAGTGGGGCGTTGCCTCTGTCGGGCCCTAACTCCTTATCACATTGCTCAGAGATGAGGTTTCCGGGAAGGCCAGGAAGGTGCCGTGGTGATTCCGTGTCCCTGCTCTCTGGAAAACGGAGTGATTCCAAGTGTGGGGGACTTTTTAAGGTGCTTTAACTGGGCGCTGCTGGGAGACCAGCAGTGGATTAGCGGGCACCCCACCAGGCAAGCAAGAACTCTGGGAGGGTGGCCAAACAGACCACAGGGGAGCCTGGAAGCAGGGAGACCCCTTGAAGCAGGGAGACCCCAGGCCAGGGGCTAGAGCCAGCCAGGCCCCCAATACAGGACGACTGGTTGCTCTGGGAGGAGAGAGGGCACCAAGATCAATTCTGCCAAGTTTGCAAGACTTGAAGCCCCTCATTTGAAGCTCCCCCTGAACGCCTCCTGATTTTCTTCCCTGGCCATGTCCTGTCATGCTGGGAGAGCCAGAATGTTCTCCTCCACCCCAGAAGCTGATGAGAGGATCTCCATGGTGGGCACTTTAGGGGGAATAAATAAATGAGGCCAGGCCAGGCAGAGCTGGAGAGAATCCAGGGAGTTATGTGGCTGGAGAGGAGACAGGTCCACCCAAAAGCAGCAGGTGGGGCCAGTGAGATGTGGTGTGGGATAAAAGGGACCCCCTAATCTTAAGCCTAAAACCTTGGGGGGAGGGGGAGGAAGGATGGTGGCAGAAAGGAAAAAGCTTCTATTTTAGTACATTTAATAACAATTTTTCCAGATTTCTGCCAAGGGACCCACAAAGTATGCAGGAGTTCCCACAAGAAGAAGCCCCCCTCACTGCCCCCCACCTGAGGCCCAGTTTGTGATGTCACTTCTCAGCTCCAGGATATACTCACTAAGCAGGAATTTCAGGGAATGTGAGTTCTGGGGAAGTTTTTAACTAACTTTCTTGGAAGACAGGAGGAGGTGGGTCATGGGAGCCCCCAGGGGAGTGGAGCCCGAGACCCCCAAAGGTGAAGTGGGAAGAGGTGGGGGCACCTGATCCGCTCGCCCCCTGCCCATCGCTGGGCCCACACTTTCCTGCCCCGTGTCACCGAGCACCACAGATCCTGGGAGAGGAGGATGGGACCCAGCAGCAGACAGGACCCCGTGGCTCTGAGTGGGAAGCTCGAGGGGGCGAGCCGGGCCGGCGCCATCTCTCCATGAGGCTGCTGAGGCCAGCCCCGAGCCAACTGCAGGAACCAGACATCTTCAAGCCCCGCAGCCCCCGTCCCCTGGGGGACAGACGATGGCCATGCAGTGGGGCCCTATGGGGCAGCACAGGCAGTGTGGGAGCCAAGGGCCCCTAACCTAGCTTGGGGTGTTGCCCCCCATCACCCAATAGGAAGAAGAAGAGGAGAAGGGGGAGAGGAGGGAAGGAGGTGCAGAGGGGAAAGAGGGCCGAGACCAGGTGTAAGGAACAACCAATTCAAAGGCCCGGGGCAAGGGGAAGGTTGGTTCAGGAAATTGAATTTTTACAATTTTACAAATTGAAGGTTTGTGGCAACCCTGAATCAAACTAGTTTATGGGCACCACTTTTTTCAACAGCTTGTGTGCTCACTTCGTGTCTCTGCATCATATTTAATTTTTTAGACATAATGCTATTGAACAACTTAATAGACTATAGTACAGTATAAATATAACCACACTGTTACATGTGTTATATAAATGCCACTTTTATGTGTACTGGGAAACCTTATTACAATATTCACTTTGTTGTGGTGGTTTGGAACCAACCCCCCCCTATCTCCAAGGTATCCCTGTCACTCTCCTGTACAGATGAGAAGCCTCTGCGGCCTCGCTCAGAGTGGTGGTGTAACTTGCCTGAGGCCACACGGCCAAGAAGCAGCAGAATACCTGCTCTCCACTCAGAACCTCCAAAGGGCACTCCGCATAGATCAGATAAAGGCCTCAGGTGGCTATTTGCTTATTTTGCAAGAGAAATCAGCTTTATTTGCAAAGCAGTTAGCAAGGAGGTAGGAGATAAACCCAAATCCTCCCCTCAGATTAAGACAGGAAATGAAGTTATAAAGATTTGGTTGGGGTTGAGAACAAAGGAGTTAAATATTATTGGCTGAGGGCCTCCCTGGTGACACAAGGGGTTGAGTCCCGCACTGTGGGGCTTCCTCAGCCACTGCAGCCTGTGTTCAGTCTCTGGCCAGGGGAGGGGACCCACATGGCGCGGCAGACCTCTCCTGTTCCCCTCAGCAGTGTATTTCACTTGATCTGCCTGTTCTGCTCCCCCCTCTGTCTCTGGTGAATCCTCTCACCCCCCACGCCTCTGGCCTGGGGCATAAATAATAAAACTCTTATAGGCATAAATAATAAAAAATCTTTTAAAAAAATTTTACTGGCTGAAAAATGGGTCGATTATAGGGGCAAAGAAATGTGGACTTGGCTCAAGCTCCCCGGAGAGGCACAGGGCGCTTCCGATAGGAGGCACAGATGAGTTTGCCTCAGTCCACTGGAGCTTTGACTTCTCGTGTTGCATCCTCCTTCCTCTCCTGCATTCTCAGTCCCTGGCTGACTCTGGAGCTCGGTCCTAGGTTGTCAGTAAGCCTCAGCCTTTGCTGTGTCAGTGAAAGCAAATCTAGAGGAGTTCTTTTCTTTCTTGTACTTTATAGGGTCTGAGACCATCTGAACCTCAATTCCACTTCTTGTGATTATCTGTGCTCCACGTTTTCTCCCCAGCTAGATGGCGTACAACTGAGCAGGACTCCTTCTTAAGTCTCATACATCCACAGAACCTAACAAAACAGGGCCTGGAAGTTCACGGAAGGCCTGTTCCTTGGTGCGTCTGTCAATGACCTCCTACCTCCCGACCTTTGCCCTGCCGCTCCCCCTACCCGATCCCCTCCCAGTCTGCCCACAGAACCAGATCCTCTGCAGTGTCCGCATCTCTCCAGGGAGGACTGGGCTTCCCCAGAAGTCCCCTCCTTCCTGTTCCCTTGGGCCATGCATCCCTGCACAGTCGACTCCCTTATTTGGAGTTTGGTCCCCAATGAGGTGACATTCCCAGGCATCTGCCCCACTTGGTCCCTCCTCAAAGTACTTGGGAAGTACTTGGGAAGCTCTCTGGGCTTCCCAAGAAAATGCTCACTGCTCAGCTGAATTCAGTATGGACGCCTATGGGTCATGTGGACTCCTATGGGTCAATGACAAGTCCCACTGTAACAGGGTGGTCCCCAGGAAAGGGAGACCTTCCAGAATCCTGGTTCCGCCCTAAGTGGGTGGAGCTGGGCAGAGAAAGAAGATTCTGCAGAGAGGAGGACAGAAGGAAGGAAGAAGGAAGCAGGATGGAGCAGCAAGGAGACCTGGAGGAGGCACGCGGAGCAGAGGGACATGTGAAAAAACTGCACTTGCTTCTTGGTCTTGGACTGGTTGGAACGGATGTGGGTGAGAGACCCCTGGGGAAGTTAACAATGGCAGCTTTCATCTTGATTTTGATTTTGCTCTTTTCCTCCCAGATTTGTCTGACTCTTTCTGACCCTTTTCTATAGGTCTCTACTAAAAGATCCTTTAGACGTGTGGCAGACTTTTGGGCCTTGCTTTGGGCCAATCCTATTTGGCTGGACTTTTATCCTCAAGGAGATGGGTATCTTTAAATGCTTAACTTAGTAACTATGTTCTTTGTCCTTTCTGTATTGTATCCTAATTGTATTAAAGTTCCTTTCCACTAAAGGCCTTGTATATTTGTCTTAATGCAACAAATGGCAGAACCCATTCAGAGAGGGCAAGTTTGGGGGTTCTGGAGTGCTCCTCCCCCTGCCCTGTAACACCACCACTGATGTCTGAGGTCCCATGTGCACCCTGCATGGGCCAGACAAAAAGCAGGGACTCTGCAGTCAACCAGCCTAGGCTAAGTTGCCCTCCTACCAGTGATGAGCAGAGGGACGTGACACAAGTCAATCAACCCCCACAGAGCCCAGAAGCCCCTCCAGAAAAGTAGGAGCAGCAGCGCCACCTAGAGGCAGTGTGAGGGTAGGTGGGGCTCAGCATGGCCACAGTCCTGGCACACAGCAGACCCTCAGTAAACTCAGCACCCCCACCCCTGCAAAGGCAGAAAAGCTCCGTAATTTAAACCCAATTCAGAGCTTTAGAATGCAACCTCATCCAACAGCCCCAGACTCGCCTCCAGCCTGACCTGAATCCTATTATTTACATAATTTGTAAAGAATTTGGCAGATTTCTGTAAAAACCATACTTTACATCCATTGCATGGATGTAAATTTTTTATCCCCCTACCACCCAGAGAAATGTCTGCATTTGGCAAAGGTCACACATAAAACACCCACAGCAGATGGGAAAAGAGGCGAGAAGTGGAAGGAGGAGCAGACCTTCATTTGGGGACTCACGGGCAGCTCCCAGGTGCATGCGCATTTCCAGGCTGCAAAGTCCAGGGTGATGCTCTTTTCTCCCCACCAACTTGGAGAAATGTGGTTCAGAAGCTCCAAGCAGATGCTTCCTACAACAAGAGCCTGAGTTCTATTTACTGAGCCTTGGGTCATGCACCCCCACTGTCAAGATTACAATCAACCCTTGAACAGCACAGGGTTTAGGGGCACCGACACCCTGACAGTCAAAAACCCTGGGGTAACTGTGGACTTCCCTAAAACTTAACGAGTAATAGCCTACTTTGGACCGCAATCCTTCCTGATAAACAGTTAACACATAGTCTGTGTTACATTGTTATAGACTGCATTCTTATAATAAAATAAGCTAGAGAAAATGTTATTAAGAAAATCATAAGGAAGATTTACTGATACAGTAAATTTATGTGTCTGTTTACAAGATGAATAGTCTGCCAGTAGCTACATCAATATCCTTTTACATGATGCAAAATACTGTAGAAGTTATTTGTATTGCCAACAGTAGACATCAAAATGAAAAGATAATATGAAAAGAAATTCATGTTTGTTTATGAGTATAATGATTCATGCATTGATAATATTAATTGGGAAAAAACGCATATACGTGGACCCTTGTCATTCAAATCGTTTGAGGGTCAGGTATTATCCACTGCATAGATGGGGGGTGGGCGGCAAGAGCTCTGAGAGGTGGATCATACATAGCAGCAAGAGCTGGGGCTGGGATTTGAACCCATGTCTGCTGGCTGTCAGGCCCCTGTCTCTCTCCCCCTCTCTCCTGCTCCCTGGGAACTCAGGAGGACTGCACCAGAAAGGAAAGCCAAGAAATCAGCCCATCCAGAGGGACATTCATCAGGCTTTAGGTTCAACCCACTCCTCTGGTCATTTGCATATATTTGCATGCCAAGGCTCTGGAGGCCTCATATAGGCAATAAAGTCAATTAATTAGTGCTAACAACCAACGGGCACTTAGCTGCAGGATGCCCTTCACCCAGGTAAAAAGTAGATTATGAAAATGACCCATCTCATTCCCTCCTGGCTCAACAGAGCTGACCCAGAACCAGACTCACCACTCCCCCCACACCCAAACACCACCACCCTCAGACCCCCTGGACAGAAGTGAGACCCGCCTTCAAAGCTGAGGTCTTCTTATGCTCAGTCTTCTGGAAGAACAAATTCGATGTAGATTGGTGATAGTGATATGATACAGAATGATACAGAAAACAATACAGGTGACACAGAGATAAACTCGGACACAGAAAAGACAGAGCAATAGATGGAGGTGAAGCCAGGGCTATAGCAGAACAACGATGGGCCACTGGTCTCCGCAAATGCACTAGAGACCAGAGCCCGCGGGTGCTCAAGAGCCTCCCCAGGCAAAGCCAGAGCCGGAGGGCCGACCAGGTCACACAGACACCCTGAGGGGCAGCGGGCCCCGTCTAGATGGGTCACTCTGGCCCACCCTCCTGGAGTCACCATGAAGGCCCAATCCCTCAGGGACCAGGATGGAGAGACAGACAGCAATCTGGGGGACATGAGACCCAAGTGAAGTCACACCCAGGTCTTTAGGCTGCCAGACCCCTTCACGGGCATGAGCAGGGTGAGGCCATGCGGGGGCTGAGCTGTCTGTCCACACATGGGGAAGGCCTGGCTATCGGGGTTGCCCTGCCTGTCCTCACAAGAGAACTGGTGCCCTGAAACATGTGAACTGGTGAGAGACTTAAGTCCACGCCCAGATGAACGAGAGAGTGAATCCTGAATGGACAGTTGGGTTGAATGAGGAGAATGAATGAGCCCCAAAGCAGAGAGGACAGACGGAAGCCCACAGGTCTCCCTGGCTAGGGATCTTATCTGTTCTGTCTCCGTTGGTCTGTGCTATGCCCCAGACTGGTGGGAGAGCCGCAATCATCGACATCCTCACGTGGGACAGATATGAGACACAGAGAGGTTAGGTAACTTGTCCCATGCCACACAGCTCATGGGGTCAAAACAGAAACCCTAGACCAGACACCAGCTCCCACATATCACCTCTTGCTGTTTTTCCAGATCTGTACTGAATTGGCACCTTGGTCCAGGCCCTTCAGCCGACTTTGCCTCTTTCATTCCCCAGTTGACATCTGAAGTGAATTTAATAAAATCCATCTCTTTACGTCAGAACGAAACCTTGCCAGATCCTTCTAAATTGCTCCAGTGCTCCAGTGCCGGGCTTCACCCCCAAATCCTCCCATGTGGTTAGGGCTGCGTTTTGGCCTGGAGCAGCTCTTGTCTGTTTTGATGATTACATCTGACGTGTGTTACTCTGCTCAACTTCCCGGCCCTGCCTGCAGTGGGGCCCTGGGAGGCTGGGCAGCTGCACTCTCTCACCAGGTGTGCACAAGCACACTGTGTGCAGCTCCCGGGCACTCCTGACCTGCGGGGGGGGGGGGGGGGGTCCTAGGGTNGGGGGGGGGGGGGGGGGGGGGGGGGGGGTCCTAGGGTTAGACTGTTCCCTGTGCCTGTGTGTGTCCATATCTTCTCCATCCGGTCATCCTGCTCACCCTCCACTGCCCAGGCAAGAAGGGTAGGAGGAGGGAGCTGGCACACGTGCCCTCCTGCCACGTGTCAAGGGCCATGCTAAAAGGTTAGTACCCTCAGTGAGCCCACTACGCCCCAGGCACCAATCACAGAGGGGCTTCCACAGCCTTTTCCAGAGTCGCCAGTGGTCAGTAGCAGCCTTGGCATAACTCTGATCATAGCCAGTCCACAGACCAGCAGTGCCCCCCACCCCTGCTCTGGGCCCTCTCCACCCCCAGAAAAGGCATTGCTCCTCTTTCATGCCCTTCCTGGGCTTTGCTGAGCATCCTTTCCTGGAAACACTCCTAGATCTCTGGACAGTCCCTCCTCAAGGCAAGGAACAGACTAAATTCTTCTCTTGCTCACTTTGGTGAACTAAAATGGGTCGAGGTGAGCAGCCCCATTCCTGGTGCCTGACTTCACCCAGAGGGAGACTCACTCCCAAAGAACCATGTGGTGCCTGGAAGGGTGGTGGGCAGCTCATGTGCTTGGTTTCTCATGGGGGCAGAGTGGGGTGGGGATGAGAGAGAGGGGTCATGTGGGAGCAGATTTAGACTCAACATCAGCAATGATATGCCAGCGTTGGGCAGGTTCCCCTGTAGAGGGTAAGCTCCCCAACCCTACGAGATTTCAGGTTATGGCGCACAGACACCATACCTAGTATCTTATTGGGGTGCCACTATGTTCAATAGCACAGGCTCAAAAACCATAACTCAGCTAGAGGCCCAAAAATGAAAGCAGAGGATAGCCATGGTTCAGTCTGCAAGAACCAGATGGATGAGCTAGATGCGCCAGGGATCAGGATGGCAGCCCCAGCGCCCACTAGAAGGCAAAGCTGGGCTCAGCCTGGAGGCTGTCAGGTTCTACCAGCCCACCCTGGTCTTAGCTGGATGCTGCAAGTGTCAACCAACAGACTGGCCCTGTTGAGGCTCAACCTCAAGACTGTAGGGTCACCCAGGAGGTTGGTCCCAGCCTCAACAGCAAGGCTGCCTGGGTCTACCAGATGACCAGTCCTGGGTGAGCTTGGAGGCAAAAGGGATTGACCAGCAATCCAATCCCATGTTCAATCTGAGGCTCTGGAATTTGACCAATAGGCCAGACCCAGGCTCAGCCTTGAGACTCTCGAGGTCAACTGCAGGCCTGCCCCTGGCTCAGCCTCAAGGCTGCCAGGGTCCACCTGCAGTCCAGTCCAAGTCTCTGCATGGGTGCTGCCATGTTTGATCACTAAACTGGCCCTTGAGACAGCCTTGAGGCTCCTGGGTCACCAGCAGTCCAACCCCGGGCTCAGCCTGAGGCTCTTGAGTTCAACCAGCAGGCCAGTCCCAGACTCGTGCTTGAGGCTGCCAAGGTAGAACAGGCTGGGCCAGGTTCAGCCTCGAGGCTGCCATGTCGACCAGCAGGCCAGCCCCAGTCTCAGCCTGGATGCTGCCAGGGTAGACCAGCAACCCAGCCCAAGACTCAGCCTGAACGCTGCCAAGGTCAACCAACCAACCAGCCTCGGGCTCAGCCTCAAGTGTCCTGGGGTTGAACAGCAGGTGGGCCCCAGACTTAGCGTGGAGCCTTCCAGGGTCAACCAGCAGTCCAGCCCAAGTCTCAGCATGGGTTTGACCAATAAACTGGTCCTAGGCTCAGGCTCAAGGTCAGACGGCCAATCTCAGGGTTCTCCAGATGGCTGGTCTCAGATTAGCCTGAGGGCTGTAGGGGTCGCCTAACAGTCTCACTCTGGCCCCAGCCTGAGGCTCTCACGGTGGACAAGCAGGCCGGCCACAGGCTAAGCCTCGAGTCTGTGAAGTTTGACAACAGGCCAGCCCCTGGACACAGCCTCGAGGCTACTGGGGTCAACCAGCAAGACAGTCCACAGCTTAGCGAGGCTGCGTGGGTCCAACAGATGGCCGGTCCTAGGTGAGCCTGGAGGCTGCAGCAATTGACCAGAAGTCCATCCCCAGGCTTTGCCTGAGGCTTTCAAGGTGGGCCAGCAGGCTGGCCCCAGAGTCAGTCTCCAGGCTCTGTGTTGACCACTTGCACGACAGTGACTCAGCGGTTGCCTTAAAACTGGCTTGGGGTGGACATTATTTTCAATTTGCCTCACTGTGAGCAATAACATGCACGAACTCAAGGGTGCAGCACATTCTGGGTGGAGTGTGGGGAGAGTTCTGATGCCCGCAGAGTACATACCTCTGGTAAATATAAAATATTAGTGTTCGTCCATGTACCGCTCACAGCCGCCTCTCAGACCCCAGTGAGCTGTCCCCACTCCCAGAGCTCTGGGCCTGCTTGGGGGAGGGGTGAGAAGGGGCAGGAGGGGTCTGCACAGGTGGTCATGGCCTCACCCAGCCCAGCCCAGGACAGCTGAGGTGTCCCTTCTTCTGGGAGGCCCTGCCAGCCTGGCCTTGGCAAAGGAGCCACCATGGCAGCCGAGGGGATTGGTTGACCACAGGTCCTATGAGGAGAGGCCCCGTGGGGAAGGGACCAAAGGCTGCAATGGCCCCCGAGACTGGGATGCATGTTGGGTGCTGCCTGCTCCTTCCCCTCCAAAAGGAAGCCCCAGGCACCCATGAGCAGAATTCCGGAGAGAGAAGCCAGGAGGGTGCCTTCTGTTCTGTGCAAAGGGTCCTGCCAGGAACATAGGAAGCTGAAAATTTGACAAGACAAGTGGGAACAGAACCTTCCAGAAAGACAACCCATCCCCAAGTAGCCACGGCAACCCTGGCAAAAAAACCTCCAAGCTGAATGGGGGCTGCAAGGATAAGGAAATGTGCTGAAAGTGTGTCCAGATGAAGCGTCCATGAGAGGGGGCCCCCAAGCCAACTCCCCTGAAAAGCACATGGGAGATATGAGGTTTTCCACTGGGAAGGATGAGCCCGGGGCCATGGAGGGCACATGGGTTCGGACTCAAGTCCCAGCTCCCTCCTGAAACCCACAAATTCCTTCTGCTATCTGAGTCTCATTTTCCCCCATCTGTAAAACAGAATCAACTGGAAATTATGTCTGGGAGTTGTGAAGAATGACAGAGCGTGGGGCATGAGAAACACTCACATGTGTCAGCTGTCGCCACTGTTGTGTTACTTAATCTTTATTGTTTCAGTCGATGGACTGTGGGGAGCAAAGGCAGTAGGTATGTTACGTGTGGCCCAAGACACCATTCATTAGTTCATTTACTTAACAAATGGACTTACGGAGTATCTGTTTTGAGCCAGACACAGTGTTAAGTGCTGGGTGTGGAAACGGGGCAGAATTCAGTCCCATCTGGGACGCAGAGTTAAATTCAAACTGGGAAATTATTTACCCACCATCACACTCTGCCAGCGGGGCATCTCAGAAAGTACTGACTCACCTTACTGGGGCTGAGCTTCTGGAGATGTTCATACTGATAAAGTGCCTACTAAGCACAAGTCACAGACCAAGGCATGTTCCAGGGCAGCATCTCAAGTCTTCAGGAGAAGCCCGGGAGGCACTACCACCACCCCCGATGGACAGGAAGCCTCAGGAGGGGAGGCCCTGGGCAGTGTCTCCAGCTGCGGGCTTCTCCCCTCCAGGCCTGAGCAGAGTCGGGGGCGACCGCTGGGGCCCTCACAGAGGATGCCTTGAAATGCAGATTCCAGGCACCCCACCCATTTGGAAGCATGATACCTGGGCCTGAGTGTTAGAATCCTAGGGCGTTTTCTGGCAGCAGAGCCCCTGCTGGGGAATCCCTGGAGAAAAGGAAGCCTGAACAGGACCTACCAGGAATCTCCAACCTTGACCTTCTTGGAGTCTGACAACCCCACACACAGCGTGGAGCCAGGCCCAGACGCAGCACCTGGACAGCTCAGCTTACTGCCACCTGGCCGCCCAGCAACCATCAGGCCACTGTCCTGCACCAAATAACCCCGTGGCTGTCCTGAGCACCCCCCGCTATTCTCCTGCCCAGTTCTGGGGTGGCCTGCCCTGCGCACACTCTCCTCAGCCTCCTACCAAGAAGCAGTTCTAAAGGGGAGGGGGAGTCCTCTCAGCACAGAAACCCCCTCTCTACACCTGTCTTCACCCATATTTATTGCTTTTGTGTTTGGAAGAGATGTATTGGGACTCCCCTCACCCCCATTTTTCACACAGCTTTGGGACAGGACAAAACCACCAATTAAAAGAAAAGAAATGCAAAATAATCCTCTTAGTGGGACTTAACCATCTTTCCTCCCTT
Organism: Galemys pyrenaicus; assembly: GCA_019455555.1. Lineage (NCBI taxonomy): Eukaryota > Metazoa > Chordata > Mammalia > Eulipotyphla > Talpidae > Galemys > Galemys pyrenaicus. The sequence goes on along the minus strand of JAGFMF010012145.1, from coordinate 8,484,003 downwards.
GTAAATCCATTAATGAATTGTAATTAAAAAGACAGACCCTGTACTGAAACCTGGTAACCAATTCACTAAGGGGCAAAGAGGTTCCCAAGACTGAAGAGGCAAAGAGGTGTATATTAATTAGCTTGATTCTTTGTCTATATAAAAATCAAGACAACAAAAATATTGGCTAGAAAGTAACTTGCCAACAGAGCGTGGCTGCCCTGGGGAGGCCCTGCCTTTTCTTTTTCAGGGACTTGTTTATAAATGCCTGTTAGTCAATCCGAGATCCGAGAGAGGCGTGGGAATTACATGGAGAGAGAGGATTGCATGAGTCCTGGAGCGGACGTGGGGAGAATCAGGTGCCCTTTGGGGGAAGCTTGGGTTTAAACGGCCCCAAGACGCTGCACCCATCCTCCCTGGGAGACGGACAGAGTGGTCCTTTAGGTGCATAGGAGAGAGCACACCCCGGAGGGCTGCACCAGGGAGGCTGCTCCGGGCCAGGGTCAGTGCAGGCGGGTTCCCTGGGACAGAGTCTGAGATGGAGCCCCCTGGGCAAGAGACTTGTGGAGGGCGCCCCCAAAGGAGGGAGGTGGAGGGAAAAGGCGGGAGGAGAGGAGCAGGCATGGCTGTGGGCTGAGCCACAGGAGCCCTGGGCATGAAAGCTGGCTCTGACCTCGGACCCTGAGCTGGGCCTTTCATGACTGTGTGATCCGGTCGTTGGTGGGACGTCCCCATGCAGGGAGCATGCAGCCCTGCCTTTCTGGGGGAGTAGCCAGCCAGCGCCCTGCAGCTGAGCTTAATACTGACCGCTGCCAGAAAGAGCATCTTGGTGGGGTTCCACCTCCTTTGCCTGCAGTGGCTGATCTGCATCCTCCACAGATCCAGATGTTGAAGTCCCAAACCCCAGCACCACAGAGCGTGACAGCATTGGGAGACCGGGCCTCACACAGGTAACAAGTTACAATGAGATCATGATGGTGGGCCCTCACTCAAGGCAACCAGTGCACTAATAAAAAGGAGGAAATTGCACATAAAAACAGGGGAAACAAAGGCAGAGATCGAAGTGATGCTTCGATAAGCCCAAGAGCTCCAAAGACCACCAGCGCCCACCAGACGCTGAGGCATGGGACAGACGCTTCCTCACAGACCTGACAAGGACCCAACCACAGTGACCCCTTGATCTTGAGCTTCCAGCCTCTGGGTATGAGAAATTTCTGTTGCTTAGGCCGCCTGCTCTATTTTGCTATGACAACCCCAGGAAACTAACAAGCCACCCTGCCCACAACCATCAGTCATGGCAAGCGTGCCCACCTGGCATCCAGATCTCTGAATAACAGTCCAAATTTTCCTCGAGGCACCATGGGCAATCAGTCCTCCCAGCCCCTGAGCTCCAGCAGAATCAGCTACCTGGATCCAGGGGCGGGCAGAACTCCAGGCCCGGCCAGTCTGAGTTTTGCGTCTCCCCTGGCTATGGTATTTGGCTCAGGAATGAGCACATTCATTAATCCAAGCCAAGGAGGCTGAATTCTGGGACATTCTGTGGACTGAGAGATGGTGGCAAAGCATCGTCTGTGTCTTGGAACCATCTGGAAGAACAGGCCTGCCAGCATGTGAGGGTATCATGGCAGAGGCCAGAGGCAAGAATGGAGACTTCCAACGACATCACTCAACCATTAGGCTTTCATTTTCCATCACCCTGATTGTGTGTGTTGTGTGTGTGTGCACGTGCACATTGCATCAACTGTACCACTGTGTTTCACATCAGTTTTGAAACATAAACTTAGCGCCCATAAAAAAGAGATGGGTTCAGTGAGCAGCTGAAGTTGGACTTTCCTTTTTTGTGAACACAGGACACTTCATGAATCTGCATATCATCTCTGTGCAGGGGCCAACCTAATCTTTTCTGGATGGTTCCACTTTTAGTATATGAACCGCCAAAGAGAGCGCCCAAGTTGAACTGAAATTAAGAAGCGAAATTGGGGCCTCCCTGGTGGTGCAGTGGGTTAAGCAACACACTATGAAGCAAACCCCAGCCACTGCAGCACGAGTTTGATCCCTGCCACCGGCCAGGGAGGGGACCCACATGGTGCAGCAGACCTCTCCTGCCTCGCCCACTGCTCCCCTCAGCAGTGTACTTCTGTTGATCTGCCTGTTCTGCTCCCTGCTCTGTCTGTGGTGAATCCTCTCACCCCACACACCTCTGGCCTATACCCCAGTGTTTGTGTGCATAAATAAATAAATCTTTTTAAAAAAAAAGAAGTGAAATTGTGTTATTAAACAAAAATTACAGTAATCATTCATTGATGGTGAATGATAAACTCGCTCTGTAGGCCTTAATGCACTTGTTTCATGTGCCTTATCTTAAACCTGACAGCACCCTTATGAGGCCTGTTATTCTGCTATCTTTTCAGCTGAAGAAATTTCTATTCCTTTCAATTAGTCCCTCCTCTCCCCTGATGCCAAAGCAAAGATCACACACAGACAACCATAGACCAGTATCCCTTATTTCTTTCTCTTGCCTTTCTGTGGACTACTTGAATGCCTTTTTACTCTGATTTTGATTTAGCTATAGTGTTCTTAAGAACATCTCTGTCTAACCCATTTGGTGTTTGTTCTAGGTGTGACATTATATCTAAATCACTTGGCACAGTCTGCTAGTGTCATCATTTTACCAGTTTGAGTGAAGCATAGAAATCTTAGCTCACTTTAGCCACCTCAATTTATAATATAAATATCTTAACTTTTTTTCAACAAACACAATTTCAAAAACTGAAGATAAAAGTCTATTGTATTTAGCCATATTTTTGCCTGTTTATTCTTCCAAATAATGTTGCTCCACGATTCCTTTTCCTATAGAGAATTTTTTAGGGCAGATCTCCTGACAACAGATTCTGTTCATTTCCCTCCATTTGAGAGTATCTTGATTTCCTCTTCATTCATGAAGATGGTTTTGCTGACTATAGGATTCTGGGTTGGCAGTTCTTTTCTTTCAGCAATTGAAATATCATGTGCTACTTCCTTCTAGTCCTCATGGCTTCTGGTGAGAAATCCCCTGTCATCCTAATATTCTTCCCCTTATAATTAAAGTGTTATTTCTCTCTCATTGCTTTAAACACATATATTGCATATACATTGTATACAAACACACACACATACACACATATATGCTTCAGTGTTTAGAAGTTTGATGAGGCTATATTGGTATGGATGTCTTCGGATTTTTCTCTTTAGGATTCACTCATCTTCTTGAATCTGTAGTTTTTCTTTTGCCAAATTTGGAAAATTTTTAGCTATTATCTCTCGAAGTGCTTTTTCAGGTCCCTCTCCTTCTGGGACTCTTGTGAGCCAAATCCGTCAATATCTGTTTCTTAATTAATGTATTTAGGCCAGACCAAGTACACTTAATTTTTGATATGTTAGGATTAAATCTGCTATTTTTTTATTTTTTTACTTTCTTTCATATTTCTCTATATCTCTCTTCTTATCTTCCTATGTGTTACTTGAAATTTTTTATATTTATTTATGTTTAGTATTTTTGAGTCTATCACTTTGCAGTTTTTTAAAGAATTTTATGTACATACATTACTACTCCACTAATATTGACATTTTAGCATAATGCATTAAATATTGATATTTAACTTCCATTTAGATCCTTTTACCCTCTACACTTTCTAATAATCTAAAATACTTGCTTTATAATGTTGACTATTAAACTACATGATTTTTAATTTTTGTTTCTGTCACCAATGTGATTTAAGAAACTTATAAGAAAAAGGATCATGTATTCTATTTAACCCTACCCATTATGATAGTCCCTTGGTACCTTTCTGAATTCTGAGTCTTCTGTTCCTATCAGTTCCTTTCTGTTTAGTTAACTTTCTTAGATTTTCTTCAAGGATTAATTTATTGGCAACGAATTGTCTTAGTTTTTCTTCACTCTGAGAATGCCTTTATTTTCTTTTTTTTTTTTTTAAGATTTATTTATTTATGCATACAAGAGCTGGGGTACAGGCCAGAGTCGCGGGAGGTGAGAGGATTCACCAGACAGAGTGGGGA
>JAGFMF010012145.1:8434483-8479918 GCA_019455555.1 Galemys pyrenaicus | reverse complement strand
CCTCCCTGGCCGGCAGCAGGGATCGAACTCGTGCTGCAGTGGCTGTGGTTTGCTTCATAGTGCGTTGCTTAACCCACTGCGCCACCAGGGAGGCCCGAGGATGCCTTTATTTTCTTTTATTTCTTGATGGATATTTTCCCCAAATACAAATTCATGGTTGACAATTCTTTTTTCCATGTACTTGAAAATAGTTACACACTTCATTTGAGTCTCCGCAGTTTCAAAAGAGACATTATCTGTCATTCAATCTGATGTACCTTATAAGAAACACACTGTTTCTTCTGGTGGCTTTTAAGATTTTTTTCATGGTCTTTAGTCTTTGAACATTAATTATGATGTGCTTGGATTTTCATCTCTTTAGGCATAACCTATTTGGAATTCTGTTAGCTTCTTGGCTCTGTAGGTATATGTCTTTCACTATATTGGGGGTGTTCTTGGCCATTGTTTATTCAGAATCATTTTTGATCCCACCCTCTCTCCTCTCCTTCTGAAATCCCAGGGTTAGTACTTTTGGGTCTCTTGCTATTGTCCCACAGGTCTTGAGATTCTTCTCTTTTTTTAATCTCTTTTCCTCCCTGTTGCTTAGATTGGGTCGATTCTGTTGAGTGATTCTCAATCCTACTGATTCTCTCCTCTGTTATCTCCGCTCCAATGTTGAATCAACCATTGAGTTTTCTGTTTGGATCATTGTACAATAGTTTTCATTTGGCTCTTTTTTTAACTTGTATTTCTTTGTTGAGATGTTTTATTTTTCACTTGTTTCAAGAGAATTCATAATTGCTTATTGGATCATTTTTATGACTCTGCTTTAAAGTCCCTGTCAGATCACTCCAACATCTGATTCATCTCAGCGTTGGCATCTGTTGATTATCTTTTCTCATTCAGGTTGTGATTTTCCGGGTTTTTTGTATGATGAGTGATTCTTTTTTATTGCGCTGTGGACATTTTGGTTATTATAAGGCTCTAGATTCTTTTTTTTTTTTGTCAGCACTTGTAGCAAGAGGCCATATGGGTGTGTATATATGTGTGCTCCAATCCCTGCTGCAAAAAAAATGGCCTGTGTGCAAGATGAGGCAACTTCCTTGTTGCTTCTGACTAGGGAAGTTAAGCACAGCTCTCCACTGTGACACAGTGACCCAAGGAACAGAGGAAGCTGAGGGTTGACCCACACCACTTTGTTTCTGCAGGGTGGAGGTAGAGCTGAGCTTCCCACTGGGTCCTGCTAAAACTAAGGAAGGGGAGAATCAAGGTAGAAGTGACTCGTCCTGCCGCCCATCCTCTCATTCTACCTCAGTGATGCCAGCTTGGGACAGCAACTCTGATCCTCTCTGATTCCCACCGCGATCAGCTGGATGGCAGATGAGACATCGAGTGTGAAGAGTCTCACTATCATCCATCACTACATAAGTTTCATTAATGCTAAGTGGGAGTAGAACCTTAACTCATGGCTGGATCCATATGATACCCTGGCAGGAGAATTAGAGCATCTTGTTGCTTATGGGGTAGGGGTGGATGGGGTTCAATACTATTGAATACACAAGGCAAGGGGAGTGGGGGCATAGTACCTTTCTGTTGCTTTTGACTAGAGTAAGACATCTTTTGAGATAAAAGGTTTTCTGTTATTTTCCACCCTTTTTCCAGTTCTTTGATTAGAATGAAAGGTTTTTTTCTTGCAGCTTCTTTGAGTCTATGTTAGTGGTTCTAGTTTGGAATCTTTTGCAGCATTCTGTCATTCCTCAAGTTCTAAGGGGTCCAGAAAGGAACACAGCAAGACCTGAGGAGGGGTTTGGGGGTGATTCAAAGGCAAGAGAGGGATGAGGAGAGGCACAAGCTCAGAGTCGAGGAGGCCAGTGAACAACTAACAGAGTGGGGCCCAGACTCAGAGTAGGCCCCTATTTCCTTACATTTCATGGACAATGGGGGCTTTCACAGTAAGAGCAGGGGGTGCCCCTCACTCCCCTCTTATTGCTTTAGGCTAAGCAGGATAATTCTGTGAGCAGACTCTGGAACTGCCAGAGCATGGGAGAGTCAAACACCCCCACCTCTCCCACATCCCCCCAACCCCCTCTCCTCCAAGGCTTCTCCAGTGCATTAAATGATGAAGCGGCCTCATTAGGAAACTCCAGCTCATTAGCCGGCAGCTGGAGGGGCTGGGGGACCACTCTGAGAGACTGTCTCGGGGTGGGGGACCCAGAGCCTGCAGTAATGAACATCTGCCCTGACTTTATGCTGAGTTGGGGGGTTCGGATCAGCATGCAGACTTCCTGGCTTGTTTTTATTCACTCGTGATCCCATTTGATCTTCACAACCACCTGTGGCTCGTGCTGTTACAGGAACGGCCCCTGGTTTAGGCTGCAGACACGGGCGCAGAGGGCATGACTTCGCAGGGTCAGACAGAGGGAGCCAGCAGCCATGTTTGCTGTGCTCTGCCCCTGCCAGGGCCATCACCTGCCACGCAAGCCCTTCTCACGACCACCCCACGAGGGAACGGCCTCATTATCCCAACTTACAAAGACACTGAGGCACAGGAACAGAGAGGTTCTTCCCAAGTCACACAGCTCCATTTTCTTAGTCCAGTCCCTATTCCTTCCATACTGAGAAGGACCTGGGGTCTTCTGGGGAAAGGCCCAAGGCTCACAGGGGACCCAGGGGATGGCATTTCCCCCCCCTCCCCCAGACCCCTCTGTAAGGAGCTCTGGGGCAAAGGAAAGGAATTGGTGGTGCTGCTGCTGAGGCTGTCACAGGACCAGGAGAGCCCTTCAGAGAGGGAAGAGACCCCTCCTCTGACCGGGAGCCCTCCACAGCAGCCAGCCATCTTGTCCTTCAGTCCCTGCTCAGACTCACCGTGTCTGAAGGGGAGTTTCTGTCATCCAGAGCAGGCGGCAAACCCGGTCTCCTCCTCTGACACCATGACATAGTGGTGACAGTCATGACATCATTGGAGAATGTTCGTCCAGGCGCGGTGACTGAGCAGGCCTGTCGGGAGAAGCCCCACTCAGCGCCCCTGTGGAGATGGCGGCTTCCTCCCTTTCAGCAACCTCCAGAGAGTCCCGCCCAGGGAAACTCAGTGGGCTGTCCAGAGACCAGAGTCGAGGGCCAGAGGGACCAGCTTTATAAGGTGGCCATGAACTTGCTCTCTCCTCCTCTGCCTTCTCCATGAGCGGACGGCTCAAGTTGCCTCTCTAGGAGAAGGCGTGGAGGCAGGAAAGGTCCAAGAAGTAGAGATGTGAGGGAGAGTAAGGTGCGGGGTGTGAGGGGGGCAGACTGATGTTGTTCAGTGGGGAGCGGATGACGTGAGCTCGGAGGGTCAGGTATGGGTGCGTGTGCCCAGGTCAGGCTGGGCATGACCAGGAAAGGAAGGAGCAGGTAAACCCAACAGTACCTTCCCCTGTGACCAGCAGGGAACCTGGGGTTAGGAGTTGGGAAGTGGGGTGTCATAGGGGAAACAGTATAACTTTAAGGAAATGCCAGAGTTGCCTTTCCAGAGGAACTTGTTGTGTAACCTTAGGCCTGTTCCTTCACTTCTCTGATCTCCCTTATTTGCAAAACAGGGATCTTTCCAGCTCCAGACTTACTTTGTTCATGGCTAATGCTGACTATTATCATCTCCTGGTGGCCCTTGGGGCTGGAGGAGACCTGACCTCAATCTGGGGAAATGGGGCCTTAAAGGGGCCAGGGTGGTGTTTGCATTGGGCAAGTGACAGGGATCAAACCAATGTGGACAAGTCCCAGGATGCTGGGGGACTCCCCCAAAACATGGAAGCTCAGAAGAAAGAGCGGACAGCAAGGCACAGGCTGTCAGTCTTGGCATCACTCACCAAGACGTGCCTGGAAATATTTAAATTTGTCAGCATGAATTTACTTTCTTTCAGCTTTGTTCCACAGAGAACGGATTTGCAGAGCTCATGGCAAAAGGCCAACCAGTAAAGTGATAAAAATAAATAGAAACATACAAGCCGGGACCAGGAGACACAAATCAGAGGGACTACCGACCAGGGAACACTAATCAGCCATCAAGACTGGGAGATGACAGGCCTATTGTTGCAGCTTCAAGGTCACAGGAAAGCTCAGGACATCCTGGTGACCCAGGAGAAAGGGGCAGAGTCAATCCCTTCCATGCCACGTCTATGCCTTCCTGTTGCTCTTTATAACACGCGCCTTAAAGCGAGTGTTACAGCTTTCAAGTTGTTGGGGCCTTTTGAAGGAATTCTGAAGATGACGGGAGGCCGAGGGCCTACTCTGGACAGTCTGTTGGAAATTTCCTTAAGATAAAACCAGTTCTGACCAGATTAAACCGTTTCTGACTGGATTAAGCTGCTCAAACAGGCACTCAGTGAATAAAACCGGTTCAAGCTGGTTCTGACCATTTCCAATCAAAACTGATTCTAACCAGAAATAATTCAAACTGGTGAAAACCAGTTCTAACTGCATAAAATTGGTTCAAGCCTCTTCCAACCATTTTTGAATGAATGAAACTGGTTCAAACATTTTCTGGCTGGACAGTTCTGTCCAGGTCAGAACCAGCGTCAATTGGTTCCAGTTTAAAACCAGCTCTGACTGGATAAAGCTGATTCAAACCATTTCAGACCAGATGAAACCATATCAAACATTTTCTGACTTCAAAAAGCCAGTTCCTGAACTGATAAATTCAATTCAAAGTGGTTCTGACTCGATAAAACCCCTTCTGACCAGATAAAACCAGTTCAAACTAGCTCTGATCTGATAAATCAGTTCAAGCCAGTTCTGACTAGTTCTAACCAAAACTGATTCTTATCAGAAACAATACAAACTGGCTTAAACCAGTTCTGACTGCATAAAATCAGTTCAAGCTGGTTCCAAACCATTTCTGAATGGATAAAATCGGTTCAAACTTTTTCTGCTGGTCTGACAACTCTGGCCAGTTCACAGTAGTCCAAAACATGGAACCTGAGCCCCAGTGACCTCCCAACACTTCCAGGAAGCCGCCATACACTTCTGGACCCCACCCATCCTGAGCTCTTGATCTTGATGCACACCAGTGCAGCCCATCCAAATGTTTTGCCAAATAAGTGACAGTTTTTCTCATCACAGGAAACAGGCAAAGCCTGATGGACTCTGGGCCCCAGAGCCAGAGAGGCCTGAGAGCGACTAGGGCACTGCCACTCCCTTGCTGTGTGTTCCAGGAGAGCCCATCGCCCTGAGCTCAGGGCACCTGGGGCCAAGGCAGCGTCATGACTCACTTTCCTGCCCCATCCACCAGCTGTGTTTGTAGAACATCTTGCTTTGTCCTTGGACTCAACCAGGAAGCTGCCTAGATCCGAGCTGGCTCCTGTATCCCAATCAGGTGGTGCTGTTTGCTCACCCTCAGCCACCAACTCACCCTGTGTCCTCTCTCTGACCTGCCAAGGGCTGCCCGCCTGCCCCAGCCTCTCACCTCCTCCTCCACCTGAGAGTTCTCCGCTGACCGCAGTTTCCACAGAGAGCATGAGTAATCCTCCACCTCCCGCTCCCCACTTTTGGAGCTCCTGAGAATTCTTTGAGCAGGAGAAATTTCTCTCTTGAAGTCAAAGCACACGTTTGACGCGGCGGCTGCAGCTGCCTCTTCAGAACTGGCTCTCCAGTGGCGCCTTTCAAGTCCTCTGACTCCAAATGCTCACACTGAGGGAGATTAAAGGCAGGTCAAGCTCTACTCTTGTCTCCGAGAAGCTGCCCCCAGCTTTCTGGGACTCAGGTGACTGATTTTACAGCAAACCCTAATAATAATACCCAACAACTGCTTTCTGTAGGCATTCACCTGTGCCAACGATCAGCTGGGTGCTTTCCATGCATCAGCTCCTTGAATACTCACAATACATCTACTGGCTAGTCTTGGCTTTATCCTCATTGGCATATGTGAAACTGAGGTTCAGAGAGGGTAAGTAACCTTCCCAAGGACACACAGCCTGTAAGTAGCAGGAATGAATCATTCAGTGCTTACTCAAGCATCACATGACACTGTCTCTACAGATGTTTTGGGAAACAAACCCCAAAAAGGCCTCCAGGACAAAAGGAATTCAAGAAATCTTGCTGCTTCCATTTTCCTCACAGAGACTCAAAATATACATGGCATGGAAGAAGTCCTGAGATGTCCCACAGGGGAAAAAAATCTGTTTAATTTTGTTTAAACCCAAATTTTCCAATTCACTTTTTGAAACTTAACATTTATTCTTGTTGTTTATCTTGTACAGAGGTTAACACTCAGTCACCTCGCAGGCATGGTGTTTTCTGGAACACACTTCAGGAAGCACCACAGGTCACTTCTTTCTGAGATTCCCTGGAGCTTCCAGCCATGAGGGAGTAGCAGGTGGGCTCCCTCCCACGGACAGCACCCACAAGAAGGACAAACAGAAACAACAGTTTTCTGATGTTTCACAACAAACAGCTCAGGACTGATACGCTTGGAGAAAGACAACACAAGATGAATCCTATGATTACAAGTGTCTCAAGGCGGGTGCGACTTGAATGGGGCTGGTTTCTCAAACCTGACCTCAGGCACCAGGGTGGGATGTCCCGGTGAGGCAGACCTTGAGAGCCAGAGAGTGGGTGCGCTGGGGGAGGGGCAGCTCTCCCCAGTGTGGGGGGCACTGTGAGGGGCACTGTGACCCTCTCAACCTCCCACTAGGGCTGAGGCTGCTGCACGGCTGACAATGGAAGTGCTTGCACAGGAGAAACGCCTCTATTCAGGTGTCTCGCGTTTATCTGCAGAGGGGGTGGTGCAGCTAATTTCGGGATTTGCTTGTCTTTGAATGGGAGTAATTACTAGGAGTTGCCAGTGTTCCAGGCTGTTCCTTTGAAGAGGGAGAGGAAGGAGAGAGGGAGAGGAAGGGAGAGGAGGGCTTGGTCCGGGTTCTGCTGAGTGCTGCCCCCTGCAGGCAGCGCGGTGCCGTGGGGGTGTGGTCCTGCTGGGGAGCAGTGGGGTGGAAGGAGGGGGTCACAGGACCCCAGCAGCAGGGCTGGGCTGAAGGAGCCTCAGAGGTCATGTGGCCCGACCCACTCATTTTACAGAAGGGAAAACCAGGGCACCCAGGCTGGGCCCAGCTAGCCTGCTTGGCTCGCAGAAGCAGCCGGCTGTCCTGCAATGTGCAGTGCTGCCTTCCTGCCCTCGGCCCTGCAGGTCCATCTGGGGCCACCCAGGCAGGAGGCTATTCTATTCATAAATCAATAAATCTTGAAAGAAAATAAAATTTATGGGACAGTGCAACCCCCAGCTTGTCCCATTGTCACCATCACTTCCCACCTGCCGATGGCCCTGGTAATCTCCCCTGCCGCGGGGTCTGGGCTTACGGGGAGTGTAGACTGTTGTCAGCTGCAGAAGCAGTCCCTGCCTCCCGGGAGCCTCCAGCCCCCCAGGGAAGAGGAGACCCACAGCATCATTAGGCCTCACTCCACAGGGAGACGGCTCTTCAGTTTTGCAGATGACAGGCTTTGGGAAGAAAAGCAAGCTGTTGGACCAGGGTGGGAAAGAAAATCCCCGCAGGCCAGAGCTGTAGCTTGAGACTCACACGATGGGGTTTAATATGCACTAGTGAATTAAACATGCAGTGTAAAATAAATCAACAGCTCAGGGACAGAGGAGGCAGACAGGCCCGGCGACAGGACTGACAGCTCAGTGTGAACCCGCGAGGTGACACGTCGCTCACGTCACCCCGGTCTTCACTGCACATCCTGAACATTTTAGGGGAGACCAAGCCTACAATGGAGAGTATCCAGCACTGTGCCTGGCACATAGACAGTGCGGAATAAGCAGCAGAGATGATGGTGGTGATGGTGGTAGAGGAGATAATGGTGATGACGGTGCTGGCGGTGAATGACACTGATGATGAAGATGGTGACAAGGACGTGAACGATGGTGCAAGTGTTTGTAGAGTTGGCAGTGGTTGTAGAGAAGGAATCCCAGCACCAAACAGGTGATCACTAAGATGCTCTTCAAATACACAGATTTAGAGAGGAAACACTGTGCAGGGCATCTTACTCTCTGTTGACCTCATCACTCCCTCCATTCATGCCCAGCCCCAGGCTACTAAAGAGGGCTGGAGGGCCTCCCTGGTGGCACAGTGGGTTGAGCGCCACACTGCGAAGCATCCAAGGCACAGCAGCCTGAGTTCGATCCCCAACCAGGGAGGGGACCCACATGGCGCAGCAGACCTCTCCTGCCTGGCCCGCTGCTCCCCTCAGCAGTGAATTTCAGCAGATCTGCCTGTTCTGCTCCCCACTCTGTCTCTGGTGAATCCTCTCACCTCTCATTCCTCTGGCCTGTGCCCGAGCTCTTGTGTGCATAAATAAATAAATCTTTTTTAAAAATAAATAAAGTGAGCTGGAATCTCGTGAACCACCAGGCTCAGCTTCTGGACAGGGAAGCCCTGACCTAACTGGGGTGACACTGAGCCGCTGTGTTCTGGAGCCTCGAGGATAAGGGAAGAGGATGGTCAGTTTTGGGGGGTGGGGTTCTTCCTTCTGTACATTCCCTGGTTTCCCATGTGTTAAAACTGCCCAGTCATAGTGGGGACCCTCAGATCAGAGGAAACCGAGAACCCCCCTGTCATCTAACCAACTCCCCCATCTAATGCATGGGAAATGAAGGCCCAGAGGGGAAAGGACTTTCATAAGGTCACAAAGGCCAGATATCTTGACTTCTAGTTTCAGGCATTTCAATCAAGTGGGTCTTTCGTGCCAGTTTTCAACTGTCACTTGGAGCTCCAAGTTTACCTTCAATGCCCAATCCATCACAGCGGGCTGGGTTCCTTTGAGCTTTTCTCCTGACCGTGAGCATCAGGCTTTTGCAGGAGAAAAAGCTGGGGGAACACTGCAGGAGGGAGGGGTTTCTGCTACTTCCTGCAGCTTTAGAACTCCTGGCTAGTTCAGCCTTAAAGACTTATTTTCCTCTCCTATGAGAAGTCTGGATATAGGAAGATCAGAGCTGCCTGGTCTTCAAAAAACAAAAAACAGAGTTGTCAAATTCACAGGTTTCCTCTTTGGCTTTGATGCACCATCCACAGCGCACATGACTAGATGTCACCCCATAGTTACATGAGGGCTTCTGAAGTTCCAGCCCCTGTGAGTTGCATTCTAGGCAGAAGGAAAAAGAAGTGGGAGAAGCAGAAGAGGAAAGGGGCCCTTGTCAGCCAAATAAATTCCCACCGATAGACCTTGCTGGAAGCTACATCCAACACCTCCACTCACATTTTACTGACCATCCCTATCTGCAAGGACGACTTGGGACACAAAACCACAATGACAGCCTGGCCTCTTGTTGCTAAAGGAGAGGACTCTTGGGCAGACAACCAGCAACCTTTTCTACTGCTGGCAAAGAGGAGATTTAAATGTGGGCAAAGAAAGCCTGCAACTAAACTGATCCAACCACGGTAAAAAGCTGTGTGGGGGACTCTCAAATTATTAGAAATGGACCACCCATATGACTCAGCAATCTACTCCTAGGAATCTACCCAGAGGACACAAAAACATTACTTTAAAAGAAAACCTGCACTCCTATGTTTATTGTAGCACTTTTTACAATAGCTAAGATATGAAACAACCCAACCAAAACCAGATGACTGGATCAAAAAGATCTGGTACATCTACACAATGGAATACTACTCAGCAAGCAAAAAGATAAGCTCAGGCCATTTGCAGCAACATGGATGGAGCTGGAAGGAATTATGCTCAGTGAAATAAATAAGAAAAAATATCAGATGATATCACTTACAAGAGGAATATAGGGAAATTGAACAAAGGATTTAAAAAAGATGAAAATTTTAGGCAACTATAGACCTGAGGCTTAAAGCAGGGAAGGGGGACAAAAGAGAATCAAAACAGGGTGGGAAGAGCTCAAGAGACCATAGTGATGGTTCACAGGTGATGTGGTGATGGAATATTTATGGGAACTACACCTGAGGGGAGAAGTCAAATGCTGTACAAAAATGAACAATGTGAGAAAATTTAAAAATTAATAAAAGGAAAATAGAGAGTAGAACTGAAGGAAAAATAAGAACAACATTCTATTCAGTTCCCTAGTCAGCAGACCAAAGCTTTTCCAGTGTTTTAACACCCAAGATTGTCCCTCTCTCTACACTTTTATTTTTATTCCTCCTGCCCCATGTACTCACTAATTAGTTATCCTGTACACCCAGTTGCTATAACAAAGATTCCACCATAAAAAAATGACGAGCCAGAAAGAGAGCGAGAGCGAAAGAGAGAGCAAGAGAAAGAGAGCCTGCAACTAGAACTTCAAACTCAGAACTCCCCCCAAGAAATCCTATGGAGAGGGACCCCTTCTCACTTAAATCTGCTTTAAAATTATTTTTAAAAACCAATGTTACCACAATAAAAAGATTTAAATAAAAAAATAAATTATTAAAAATGATAAAATAATAACAATAGATACTACAGGAAAAATTACCATAAAATACAAAAGAAAATCAGAATTCTTCTTAATCCTGTCATTTGTGGTGATATCATGATTTATAAGGAGAAATGGGTATACTTCTTGGCATAGAGCTATTCTGGCATAGAGCTCCTGAAACACTTCTAATTTCCCACAGAAGAGACACAGGAGCATCTTTTGTGATAATACTGACTTTTGCCTCAGCTCCCAAATAACTCTAGTGCATAAAAGTGAAACTTTGGGTCTCTTGCATTATTCACAGCAAGCCCTTTCAAAATACAGCTGAGATTATGTTAGCGGGGTGAGCTGGGGAGAGCCCCTCAAGATAGGGGCTGGTGATCAGGGGAACCAACCCCAAGATTAGAGGGTTGAAAATTTCAGACCCAACCCCAACCTCCTGGGAGGGGAGAGGGACTGGAGATCGACTGGATCATCGATCTGTAATCAATCATGTGTCCACAATGAAGCTGCCCTAAAAATCCCTGAACTGTCAGACTCTGAGAGGTTCTAGATTGATAAGCAAGATGCACCCACATGCTAGGAGGGTGGCAGACCCGAAACCCCCCAGGGACGGACCTTTGTATAGTCCAGGAGACCCTAATAGAACTTGCCCTGTGGACATTTTCATCCGGCTCTTCAGTTACTGCTTTCAATAGCCTTTGTATTAATAATAAACCTGTAATCTAAAAAAGTAAGCTGTTGTGCTGAGCTCCGTGTGCTGCTCTAGCAAGCCAAGCAAAGACAAGGAGGTTGCAGAAACCTCAGATGTATAGCCAGAGTCAGAAGCACAGGAGAAAGCGGTGGGCTTGCCGTTGGCATCTGGAAGGGAGCGGTCTCGTGGGACCGGAGCTTTAACCTGTGGGCACTGACACTTCTGATCTCCAGGGAGATGGTCTCAGAACTGAGTTAAACTGCCTGACACCAGCTACCGCCGCACACGTGGCTGATGGGGAAAAACCCGCACATCTGAAGGGAAGCGGTGTGGTAGCTGACAGGCACAGGGGCTAGTCCCCTGCCCCTTGGTTCTTCTCTGGCCAGTTGAGTCATCAAAACAGCATGACACGGGTTAAGTTAGCAAAGGCAAAGGCAATTTCATACCTGCACACAGGGATTACGCACAGCCTGCCAGGCTGGGGGAGGGAGGGGTTTACGCCCTGAACAAAAGAATGGGGCGAGTGGCCCAGGGTGCCAAGGAGAGGGGGGAACCTGCCTTAGAGGAGAGAGCCGTGGCTTCCCCCCTGGACTAGAGGAATGGCTTAGGGAGCTATGTTGCTTCTTCCCCCTCGGGACAAGGGCAAAAGGAGTGAGGAAACACAAGGCCTCATCCTCACTCTTTCTAAGGCCTCCACTGTCCTCAACAGTGGTGGGTGACTGGCCTGTGTCACCCACAGGCCAGAGCAGGAGAGAAACTCAGAGAACGTTGGGGTGGTCTGACGCAAGCACCTTCATGGCACAGTATTGAGACTAGAGAGGACACGGTGGGAGTGTTTCCTTTTTTCCATTACATTAAAAATTGTAAGTTATTAGCATTTTCACACACTACTCCTGGATTTCTTCCTCTCTGGATCTATTTAGAATGCACTTTATATTCAGCCCCACACGTACCTTTTGCTCTCCTATTTTATTAGCACTTCCCGTGCATTCCTGGTTGACTGTCTCCAGGCCATCTGCTGTTCTGGAGCTGAGGGAGTTAACCTCAGTTGCTATCAAGCATGCAGGGACCACCCACCGTTTACAGAGATCTTTGTCTCCATTTGATTATTTCCTTATGAAAGATTCGTGGGCCTCTAAAAGCAGTATTATTTTTAAGGCTCTGAAATGTTTTGCCAATTGCTCTCCAGAGGCTAGCCTGGGTCCCGCTCCTCTCCCGGGGTCCCAGAGCATCCTCACCCCCCTTTCTGGGGCCTCTCAGCCCTCTGATTCCCCGTGGTCTGTCCGACTCCCCCTCAGCCTCCTCTGTTTCTCTGGAAACACAATGGAAAAGTTTGTGTTCTGAAATATCTAATCATGTATTTATCTCTAAGTAGTTTTAAAAGTCAACATAATTACTATAGTCCCATTAAGTTTAATTTGCAGCAAATTATGCATTTAGCGTGAAGTTGGTTGCTTG
Organism: Galemys pyrenaicus; assembly: GCA_019455555.1. NCBI lineage: Eukaryota > Metazoa > Chordata > Mammalia > Eulipotyphla > Talpidae > Galemys > Galemys pyrenaicus. The sequence continues at coordinate 8,467,409 of JAGFMF010012145.1, read as the reverse complement.
GCTGGATGGAGCCGAGATAGAGTTTGGCTGTTTAGAAGGAGCCGTGATAACAGCGCCGGCTAGCTAAGCGGCATCAGTTGCTTTCATGGAGAGTTTACTCCCGGGAATCCCCGACAGCTCTGGTTCACCCTCCTCGGTGGGGGTCGCTGAGCCCTGGTCTCTGAGCTCAGTCCTCGGCTGCTACCCTCTGCCCCTCCACCTGGGGGCGCTCCAGAGACCTAACTAACACCCCAGCGGCACCACACACCGGTGATGGTGGGAGGGTGATGGATGAACAGATAATACCCAGCTTCCCTCTGATAATACCCGAGAGCCAGAGACCAGGAAGAGGCTGCTCAGGTACTCCACAGAGTCAGCGACTGGGACTCAGAGCCCAGCCAGACTCCAAGACCCACCCCAGCCCCATTACCTGCACCCAGAACTCTAAACCCCTTACCTGGGGTTAGAACTGGACCTTTAGGGGCCTCCCTGGTGGCACAGTGAGTTAAGCAACGCACTATGAAGCAAACTGCAACCACTGCAGCACAAGTTCGATCCCTGCCGCTGGCTGGGAAGGTGACCCACATGGCGCAGCAGACCTCTCCTGCTGTGCCCGCTGCTCCCCTCAGCAGTGTGTTTCAGTCAGCCTGCCTGTTCTGCTCCCCACTCTGTCTCTGGTGAATCCTCTCACCACCCCCCATCACACCTCTGGCCTGTACCCGTGCTTGTATGCATAAATAAATAAATCTTTAAAAAAAAAAAAGAACTGGACCTTTGTTCTGGAGCCCCAGAGTCATACAACTGGAGGCCCCTGGTCCTACAAGAGGGGTGCAGATAGTGCAGAGAAAGGGGCAGGACCGGGAACAAGGCTGTGTCCTAGCGTGGGTGCAAACTTTGCCGAGGTGTCCACCCTCAGGGCCGCGCATGGTGGCCTGTCCAAACATCATGACACTCTGTCGACTCTCCAGCCCCGCCTGTACACTTCCCACCCTCTCTCCAGGGAGTCCCCGGGGCCTGACTGTGTCCACAGCTGCCATCAATCTTCCCTGAGCCTCTGGCTCCAGATCTCTTGTTCTCTCGCCTCCCCACCTAGACCCCCTTGCCACCAAAATTCTCAGAAAGAGAAGAGACTAACAGAGACGCCAATAATGCTGGCGGGGAGGGGAGGCCTGGCCTGGGACTGGCCCAGACATAAGTCCGAGCCCTGGGAGCTGGAGACTCTCCTGCAGGTGTGTCTCAGCACGGAAGCGCCACATGCTGGCGGCAAATCTGCTCTCCTGGACTTGGGTGCCATCCCTGGCTCCTTCCCAGAGTTGCTGGGGTAAGATCCCAGTTTGTGGGTGGAGACTAATGACGTGTGTCTGCCTGTGACCCAAGTCCGGGCTTCCCCTAGGTCACCTGCAAATTGAGAGGAGAGAGAGAAAAAAAATAAATCCCAAAATACCACGACCAGGAGGGTCCCCCCAAACTGAAGCTAACTCCCTTACTACCAAAACTGAGGCTCTGAGAAGGTGCCAGAAGTTTGCACATCTGGCTCCTGCTGGGATTAGCGTGCAGAACTACAGAGGGTCAGTGCATCTGTGCAACTCTGGGGGTGTGAATACACCTCCTGGGTGTGCAAACGGATGTGCGTGAGACTGTCTTCAGGTGTATGTGTGTAAATGGGTTAAGTTGTGTGTGTGTGTGTGTCTGAGAAAGTCATTCTCAGGACAAGAACAGCCGTGTGTGTTGGTTTCAGGCTCTGGGTTTGTGGGAGAGACTGGGCAGTGGCCGGAAGAGAGTCCAGCTCTTTGAGAGGGTGCCTGGCTCCCTAGGGTCAGACAGGGTGGGGAGTCAATAAATATTTGCAGGACACAGGGAAGGCTGGAGGGCTGAGGCAGGTGGCATCGAGCCCAAGGGCCCGGCACTGAGACCAAAGCCCAGAAACTTCCCCCTTCTGCTTCTACAGGTCAAGGCCAATGCAGGGCTTGGGCTTAGGGTGCAAATGAGGCCCAGCAGCCTGAGTGATGAAGGAGCAGCCTGCTGAGGCTGTGCTGGCAGTGGTCAGCTTGGCTCAGAGAGTGACCTGTGTCCCTGGATGTAGGTCTCCGGTGCCCAAGATGTGTCAGGGCAGAAGGGCCACATGTCCCCCAAATTCTTTCTCCGGTCCTTGCCAGGAATGCCACAGCTCTTCCAGCGCTCTGACCTTTTGTCCACTCTAGTTTCCTGGAATTGTTCCCCCATCCTTGTTTATGGGGAAAGTACGCCATGATTTAGGACACGGCCAGGACATGCAGTTACAGAGGACGTGAAGAAGGGTTTGTCCAGGAGGCCAGCTCACTGTCCAGTGGAGGAACCACACTCTGAGCCCTGAGACCCCTGGATCCCATGAGCTGGGGACTGACCCTGGAAACCGATGCCACACTGAGGCGGAAGAGGAGGCGGGGGAGGGGAGTGGCCAAGATGAGACCACGCGCTCTTGTGCTGTCCTGCCAATAGGTACATTAGGCTTTGGGTTTGGACGCAGACCTGAGTTCGACTTGCTTGCGGTATAACCTTGGACAAGTCGCTTTGCCACTCAGAGGACAGATGTCTCATCTGGGCAGGCATCACGCTGGGCTCTGGGATGTGCGGCTGTCTGCGAAACCATATTCTCAGAGAAAAAAAAATATTCTCCATCTAATTAATCTAATTAGAAGTAATCAAGTTGTGAAGATCTGTGCAGCAGGGTGAGTGATTAGGAAAAATTGCCTCCCTGCAAAGAGTTTAAATTTAATTTTTTTGGCTTCATAATCTAAAAACCAAATAAAATAAAGAAGAGTGGGTCGTCTATCCCCACCTACTCTGGTCAAGAGTTTCCTGGTGGGGGGGGGGGGGTAGGGAGGAGGCAGGGGGCGTGGGCAGTAGCAGCCCAGAGAGAGGAGCAGGGGCACAGCAGACCTGCTGAGACAGCCTCTCCCTAGAAGAGATGTCCCACTTTGGCGACAGTCCCCAGTCCATTGTCAGCCCCCTCTTGAGCACCCATACCCCTATGACAAATGACACATCTGTCCTTGAGCTTCAAAGTATTCTGATGATCTATTCCAACAGACCCTGCCTCAAAGGACCCAGAGTTTCTGGGGATCAGAGATGATTATGTCCTGCCTGTGTGTGTAGCGTGTGTCGTGGGGTTTATTGTTGGGAGGAGTTGCCCTATCTTTGCTGACTCCTGTCACTGTTGGCTCAGGTATAATGGGGTGCATGGACAGGACTAGCTTCATTGGGAAAGCTGAGGTATCCTAAGAGATACCATCAGGGGAGCAATGCTTAATCCAAAGGGGTGACTCCCTGATAATGTTTAGCTCCTTTAAGACCCCTTAAGTCACACTCCCTCCTTCTCCTTCATAACAGCCTTCAGGTTATTTCAGGACTTATGACCTGTTTACTGAGACTGGTGCACCACCCAGGCCATCCATCACTTGAAGAAGGGTGGAGCCTGCAGACAGCTATTTTCAGCCCTACTGAGTCAGCAAAACTGGCCCTTCCATCCACACCCTGTTTCAGTTTGTCTCCCCATCGACATGAAGTACCTCGTTAGGGGCAGAAATACTGGAAGGAGGAGGACAGCAGAAGAGGGTGGGAGGGCATGGAAGGAGGGGCTTCCCTTGACCAGTTTCCAATTGTAGGAGAAGGGAGACAACCTTCTTTAGGGGTGCTCTCTTCCCTATTCTTTGAAGAAGAATAGACAAGATGTAGTACTAAAAACCATAAAATCCAGAACCCAGAATCAAAACTACAGGACCCTAGATCCTAGTGCTAAAGATTATAAAACTTAGAAGCACTGAACCTAGAGTCACAGAATCACAGAATTCTAAATCCAAAAATTCAGAACTCAGAATCATGGGGCCTCAGTGGTCTTGGCAGTATAGTGGTGAACATAGCTGCCTTCCTTTGGTGAGCGTAGATCTAGAACAGAGAATTTAAAAAGCCTGAGTCCAAAACCTAGAGCCTTGATCCCAGTCATTGACCCTAGAACATTAAAGCTGAGGATTTCTTTTCTCTCTGAAATGTCCTCAGTCTCCTCTACCATCTTATCTCCTTCAATGCCCCAGTCAAATACACTCTCCCTGATGACTTGGTTCTCCTTTTTCTGAACTTGTGGCTTCTTTTTGGCACCAGATCATCTCTGATGATTGAAGTGCTGGCATGGAATTCTGTCATATCTTATTTCTATACAGAATCCCCATTGTTGTTAGTTACACCCTCAAAGCTCAAAAGAAATTACCACTCAGTGTGGGTGTGGTGGTGTTGGTGATAGGGATGATTCTTGGAGGAGGACCCTGAGCTCAGGAGGCAGGTGGGAGTCTTATGCCACTCAAAAAGTAGTGCATGAAAAAGCCTAGAGAACATTTTGTGTTCAGGGACTACAGATGGAGAGTAATCACAGAGATAAAGGACAATGTTAGAGATCGATAGGGTTTTGATACCATCTCCAGATGTTTAGGCCTTACATAATGTGTATGTTGTATAGATTACAAGATTGGCCATAGCTCCTTGAGGACAGGAACTATGTTCTCCAAGAGAATAAAAGCAAAGACAGCCATAGCTTGGCAATAATGCTAGTCCAAATTTCAACCAGGGCAGCTATAAGAATAGGCATGAATGTCACCTGTAAAAAAAAAAAAAAACAGGTGATATCAAGAGTAGCCTGAATATTCTAGGAGGTGAGGAATTGGGGAAGGAATTGGGAAGAGCAGCTAATGTTTGAGATCAGGAGAGTGGAAAGAAGTTGAAGTTTCCCGCATCAGTTTCCATGTGGGTTTCAGGACCTTGGACAGATCCCAGGACACTTATTGCTAGATGGTTTTCCTTTTCAGATGCCTGGCATCACTCACTTCCCTCTTCTTCATTCATTGCATAGTCTTAGGCAAATTTCTTAATTTCTCTGCCTTACCTGTCAAATAAAACAACAAGGGTAGCCTACCTCATAGGGCTGTGGTGAAGAAAAACTAAAAATAATGGAAGTAGAGTTTAGCATATTGACTGGCACCTAGGTGGCGCTAATAAGTAATAATGTGAACCGTTATTGTTCTTCAAGATCTTCCTATGCAAGATGAGGATTCTTAGACCCATTTCCCATTTGCTTCATGTTACTTATAGTTTTCCTATGATGATACATAGTTTTCCTATGATGATACATATTTTTATTATTTGGTCACTTTAAAATAAAGTAAGGCTAAGATGCATTTATGTCCCATAACTGTCCTGCCATAATTGGGTAAAGAGTTGCTTGTGAAGGAAAATTAGGAATTGGTCCTACCAGAAGAGTGATGAACTTTAGATAATCACATTTTTTTAAAAAAGAATAAGAGGCACACTACAAAATTCAGGTCCCCTCTTCTTGACATCTGGCTACCTTTCAGATCTCAGCTTAAGAAGGATATCTATTCAGAAGAGACTGTCCTGAACCCTGATCCAAATTACAGTGCTCTAATCCTTTTGCCTTACCTGTTAGCTCTTTTATATTCAAAGTTGATATGTAGTGAGTACTGGCAAAAAGAACAAGAATCAGACACTAGTTAAAATGGTAAAGACAGATTTTATTCAGAAATAAGGGGAAAGGAGACTTCAGTATAGAAATGAGCTGATGCGCCCTTCGATAGCTCAGCTGGTAGAGCAGAGGACTGTAGAAATGAGCTGAATTCCATTGTTGGAGCCTGTCATTTTTGGCACCTAACATGGTGTATAACACACAGCAGAACCTGACTTCCTCTCTTGTCCAGGAAAAATAATGAACCAACCCAATATGGCCCTCACTCCAAGAGAAATTTGGAAAGTCAAATCCAAACTTGAGCCCCAACCACCTCTTCTCCCTTCTTGGTTCATTCCTCCTTCCTTCTCTCACCCTCTTCCTGCCCTTCCTTATCTTCTCTATCCCTACTCTATACCTTCTCTCCCTCACCCCTTTTCTGCTCCTGTCCCATACTATCTCTTCCCTGCCCCCCCTTAACTAATTAAAGATGCTGTGGAATTCATTTCATTTGCATTTGGCTCAGGGGCCAAGGAGGGCTGCCAGCCACGTGTTCATTAAGCAGCTCTGTGTAGAGGGATGCAATGAACCAGTTTTATTACAACCATAGTCTCAGTTCAATCTATGAGACTATTATGTATTCATTGGAAAAAGAACCACAAACCTTAAACACAAATCTTGAGACTTGGGGGCAGGAAAGGGGAGGAAAACCCAGCTCTAAATCCAGGAAGGACTAAGCTGCAGAATGGAGAGCAGGAGAGAAGATAAAGCCAGACCAGGGAATTCCTGGACTCCTGTTACTGTGGTGTGGCCATAACTATGCAAGTCAGAAATCCCTGTTAGCTTTGACCAGATCCAGGTCAGAGTAAAGTTATTAAACTTCTGAGAGTGATTGTTGTAAGGGGTCCTCAAATCATCTGTCCTGTGCACAGCATGCATCAGCATCAAGCACTCTGTATATGGAATAATTCACTTAGCACATAACAGACACATTCTACTGTATTATACTTCTGACTTCCTGATAGGAAGTTCATTATGTATTTCCTCAGTGACCGGTCTTATTTGCTGCAATTGTAGTAGGGATGTAATAGGAACCACCAAGTATTGAGGACTAATTGTATACTAGGCATTGAGCCTAGGGAATTACTAAATTATCTCATTTAATCTTCACAACCTTGGGGGAGAAGGTAGTTTTTGTTATTATTCTCTGTGGATAAGGAAATTGAGGTTCAGGAATAAAGTGGCCAGACCAAGATACTGAACCTCAGACAATAAGAGATGGGGCACAAAATGGTAACACTGGTGATATCCCAACCTCCTGTCTTGAGAGAATTTCCAGGCCATGATGCAGGAAGGAAGAACCAGGTGGAAGCTGAATTAAAGAGAGAGAGCTGAGAAATCAGGAAGAACAAAAGTTCCTAGGATGCCAAAAGAGAGGGAAATAGAACTCTGGGGGTGAGGCTTCCTCTTTATGCAGCTGAGCTGATGAGCACACCCACTTGAGAAAACTTCACACCTGGGAAAAAACCACCTGGAAGGCTGAGCAGTACCTCACAGAGAGCCAGGAGTAGTGCCCCTCCCACTGCCAGACGGGAAGGCTGATGCTTCACAGGGAATTGAGGACAATACACAGAAGGATCTAGCCCAGCTGTGGGGAAGTAAATGGCTCTAGATTAAACACTATTTCAGTTCCTCTTAAAAATTCTCAAAAGCAAGACCTGAAAAGAATCAAATGATTAATAAGTGACTCAGCTACACCCCAGAATACAACTTAAGAAATTTTATAGAAATACAAAATACCCAGCATCCAAGGTAGAATTCATGATGCCTCGGATTCAGATAAAAATTAGCAGACATTCAAAGCAGCGGGAAAGTACAACCCATAATGAGGAAATAAATGAATCAATCAAAACCAACTCAGAAGTGACACAGATGATAGAATCCGCAGACAAGGACTTTAATAGTTATTATAACTGAATTCCGTATGTTTGCAAAGTGGAGTAGAGACATGGAAGATATTAAAAAGATCAAATGGGGACACTGAGAGGAGAAAACTACAATGTGTGAGATGAAATATGCACTGGGTGGAATTGACAGCAGATTAGAAATTGCAGAAGATTAATGAACTTGACACCATTGCAATACAAACTATTCCAACTGAAAAACAGAGAAAAAGGATTTTTTTTTTTTAATGAGCAGAACAGCAAAGAACAGTGGGACAAATTTAAAACCTCTAACATATAATCAGCATACCCAAAAGGGGGAAGGAACAAAAGGAATATTTGAAATGATGGCAGAAAATTTTCCAAAGTGAATGAAAACTATAAACTCACAGGTCAAAGGGATTCAGTAAAATTAAGCACAAGAATCACAAAGAAAACTACAGGCTTTTTTGTAGAAACTGAAACCAATGCTAAAATTCTTACGGAAACACAAAGAATCTATAGTAGCCAAAACAACCTTGAAAAAGAACAAACTTAAAGGACTAACCCTTTGTGTTTTCAAGATTTATTATGAAACTACATAATTAAGACAGTGTGGTATTGGCATAAAAAGAAACAAATAAATAGATAAGTGGAACATAATAAAAAGTTCAGAAATAGAACCACAAATATATAAAGACAATTGATTTTTGACAAGGATGTAAAGGCAATTCAGTGGAGAGTGGATAATCTTTTCATTGAGCGGTGCTGAACAAATCTATATACATATGCAAAACTGAACTTGGCTCCAATCTCACGCCAGCTCTGTAAATTAACTTAAATGAATCATAGACCTAAACACAAAACCTAAAACTGTAACCTTCTATAAGAAAACATAGGAAAAAAACTTTCATGATCTTAGATTAAGTAAATATTTCTTAGCTGCAACATCAAAAGCAGGATCCGATAAAATAACTAATTGATAAATTGGGCTTCATCAAAAGTAAACACCGCTCTTCAAAAAACACTGCAAAAGAATAAAAAGACAAACCACAGACTAAGAGAAAATATTTCTAAATCACATTCTGATAAAAGACTTGCATCTAGGTATGTAAAAATTGGAACTCAGTGATAAAAGGAAATATCCAGTTTATAATTGGACAAAATATGTGAATAGACCTTTCTACAATGATGTGTAAAATACCAATAAGTACAAGATGTTCGGTGTCATTAATCAGGAGGTACATGGGAGCTGCAGATCAAAATCACTGCAGAGATTAGAATGACTACAGCTAAAAATACTGACCATAACTAATTCCCGTCCACCCCCTCCAGCAGTCTGACGCAGCCCAGGCAGACTCTGGGTCTTCTGCCCCACGGAGACCAATCCCCACCACCCTACCTTCCTTATTAGATTTCAGACAGTTCTGTTAACCCCTGAGATCACAGCAGAACTTGGGCCCTAGAGTCCCTTCCTCGGCCTTTCCCAGACCAGATTTGTTATGTCATTAGCAGAGAAGCAACTGCACGGCTAACACTTCCTGGGTGTGTGAACCCACACCATCCAGGCCGGAGCTGCCAAGGGGACTTTTTGTGAGCCTTCAAAACAGACAAGGTCATCTGCGTAAATTAACTTTAAATGGATCATGGGGGGCCTCCCTGGTGGCGCAGCGGGTTAAGCAACACATTATGAAGCAAACCCCAGCCACTGCAGCACGAGTTCGATCCCTGCTGCCGGCCAGGGAGGGGACCCACATGGTGTAGCAGACCTCTCCTGCCTCACCCGCTGCTGCCCTCGGCAGTGTGTTTCAGTCAGTCTGCCTGTTCTTCTCCCTGCTCTGTCTGGTGAATCCTCTCACCTCCCACGACTCTGGCCTGTACCCCAGCTCTTGTATGCATAGATAAATAAATCTTTTTAAAAATAAATAAATAAAAATAAATGGATCATGGGCAGAGACAGGGGCATGGGGGCTCTTGGAGGAGAGCTCAGGTCTTGGGGGAAAAAACTTGGAGGAGGTGATCTGGGCAGGGAAAGGGAGGCCTCAAATGACCAGAAGGGAGAATTCAACTTTCCTGACCACCTACTATGTGCCTGGCATTTATATGCAGCCTATCATCCAAGCCTCATCACCTTGGGAGGCAGGTGTCACCAATCCAGCCCCACTGAATAATCACACCCACTTTGCAGGTGAGGAAATCAGGCCCAGAGAGGTTCAGTAAGTGCCTCAGGTCACACAGCTTGATTTTGATAGAACAGGGCTCCCAACCCAGATCCCTGGTGAACCAGAGTCCTTCCTCCTCCACAGGGACTGTCCAAGTTTGCTTCCACTAGGTGATCTCCTCGGCTCCTCCGCAGCTTCTGCCCCAACCCCAAAACCACCAGGTGGCTCCCTGGGAAAGGGAACTCAGTAAATCCTAACTTCAAGGAGGAGGGGCTGAGAGGAGCCCTCCAGAGAAGCAAACATTCCCCACTGCATAAATCACCAGACCTCTCAGTAACCACAGGTGCAGATGGGCTGTCTGGGAAGTCTGTAAATCAAACCTTCAACCTGGATCCACAGAATCTACTGGGAGCAAGTGAGCTAGGAGGCCGGAAAGATGAGGAAAGAACAGCAGCACCCTAAGTCGGGTCCTGGAGGTATCTGGGGTGGAGGGCAGAGGCACAGTGTGGCCCTGAGGGACCATGGCTCCCACCTACACCTCCAGGGGGTAGGCCAGAGGCTTCCTAGCCCCCCTGCCAGGGGGCCATCATCCTGTGGGCCCCTGACCTAGCGCCTAGGGGCAGCTGGAACTGAAGGGCCTGGGCTGACTGTTCCCTTTCTCCCTCCACCCCCCTGCCTCCCCATGGCCACTGCACCCAGCCTCACACCATGGCTGAGTTTCCTGGGATGGCTGGGCCTTGCACAGCATTGGACTTAGTGTCTGAGCACAGCTTGGCTGCCTCTGCCCTGGACCCCTGCTGCTCCCCAGCCCTGCCACCAGCCCTCCCCTGCCCCTGCCCTGCCCCCCACTCCCACGGCTGTGTGACCAGGAACAAGCACTTCGCCTCGCTGAGCCTCAGTCTCCTCTGTTCAGTGGGGATAAGAATACCTGCCTCGGGGTGTCCTGTTTTCTCAGTCTTGTAGGGAGCCTGCCCGGGGAGCCGCCTGTGTGCCAGACCCTGGTCTGGACCCCAGGACACGAGGACACGGTGGCGGCGGCAGTGAGGCCAGGCCCTGCGCTCTCAGGCCTCCGTCCGGGGTTGTCAGGCGCTGCAGGCCAAGCGGCTGGGAGAGGTGTCAGTGGCCCAGAGAGACCTGCGAGGGGGTGGAGACTCGCCCACAGCCGCAGGGCCTTCGCCGCAGACCGGGGGCCAGGCTGGCCGGGGGCAGACTCGGGGGCCCCCCCCCGCCGTGACACCACCTTGTGGGCCCCCCAGTGAGGCCCCTCCTAGTGCAGGGACCCCAGGTCCAAGGCGAGCATCAGCCGTGGTGGAGCTGGGCCCTGGGTCCCCCTCTACCCCCCACCCCTCTCCCGTCTGCTCAGGCCCAGCAGAGGGCTCGCAGCTACAGAGATGGGGTCACCTGGTCATGGGGGCCCGGGAGGATGACCCCTTTTGCCCTTCCGGAGCACTGTCGCCTGTTCCCCTAGCTCCAGAGCACCCAGCAGACCTCCCTGGGCCTCGGGGTCCCAGAGCCCCTCCCCCTCAGTGGGCTCGGAGCCGGATCTTGTCTTGAGAACATGAAGCTCACCCACCAAGCCCACAGCCGCTGTGTGGGCAGCGCCTTCCTCCCCGCAGGCAGTAACGGGGTTCTTCGTTATTATAATTATCACTTGAGACGTTGCTTTACTGCCACCGATAAACAAATGAGAGTTGGCTCCGTTTGCCTCTCCCTTCAACTTAAGCCTGACAGTGAGCTTCCTGGAACACCACACAGGGCTGTGGGGCTCCTGAGAGGACTCTGCAGGAAGGCGTGCGGCCTGTGGGTTTGAATGGGGGCCTGGAGACACATCAGACACAGCTAGGGCTCAGGGGGCTATGGGGTGTGCACGTGTGCCCGCGTGTGATCCACACATGTCCGACGAAGGGGCAGGTGGTGCCTTGCTGGGGGCAGGGCAGAGAGCGGGGGGTGGCGGGACTGGGTAGCAGGAAGGTACCTGGGGGTGAGCGGGGTTCAGGGCACGGGGCAGCACTGGCCCTGGCTGTTAGCCCCAGGACCCTGCAGGCAGGAAGGCCATGTGCCAGCATCTCCACCTGGGGTAGTGACTGTTCCTCCCGCCCCAGACCAGGACTCCTGAGAATTAGGAGAGTGTGGTGCCTGGAAGGCGACACCGAGCAAGTTCTCGATGATGCTAGCAGACAGGGCAAAGGAAGAGTCCCGGAGCCCTCAGTGGCCTTTATGCTTTTATTGTCAGAGGTGACACCATTCTCTCAGAGGCAACAGGTACACGGCAGGCAGGGGTCCCGGGGGGCCAGGAGGCTGGCAGGCCTCCCAGCCCCTGGCGCATCTCACCCTCCCGGCTGCTTTGCTGCTTCTTCTCTCTGCTTCTACTGCTGGCGTCTTGCTCCACTGCTCTATGTTCCGCTGCTGGCATCCTCATGACACCACCCTTATATGCCCGTGTCCAAACCCAGGTGCACCCACCTGCGCATGCCCACTTAGGCATGTGTGCAGGTGTCCATCATTACACCAATGGCGGGAGGACGGAAAACCTGATAACTTTTCTCTGACCCTGCAGGGCTGTGCACTCAGGGTAAAGGGGCAGGGCGAGGCGGGGTGGCAGCACGGAAGGACAGCGATGACCACCAGGCCGGGGCTATAATGGTGGGCAACAGGGGCCAGGCGCAGGGCCCAGGTATTAGGCTTCCCTGGGTTGGGGCCCTGCTGCCCTTTCTAGAGAGACCTGTTTGATCTAAGAGGGGTTTGTGGACTCTAGCAATTTGCAATCCAGGCTCTTTTCCAGATCCCCACATGCCCAGGAGGAGCTCAGGAACCGAGAGGGGTCCACCGGCCCATGCTGGAGTTCAGCCTGCAGGAGCCTCGGCCCCCAGCTGAGAGACCCTGAGCCAGCAGACCAGAGACATGTGCTCACCGGCCTGACGGCGCCATCCGCGGGTGGCTCCTCCTGGTGGTGGCCACCGGCTCCCTGAGACGGGCTGGGGGTGGGGGGGGTCGACAGCCCCCTCCCCACAGGGGGAATCTTGGGGCAGACCTACCAAGGGCATCCCTCTCCTGGGAAGCCAGACCCACATCAGCACCTTCCCCTGGGCCGCAGTTGGGGGGGGGGAGCCTGGACCCCAGCTTCGCTGTGCCCCAACCCCATGAATGGGTCCCCGCTGCTCTCCAGGCCCACTCCTCCTCAGTGACACGTCATGCTGCCGCACCTCTCTGCTGGACCCCACTTTGCTCCTAACTCCCCTCCCCTACCCACTCCACCCTCACCCCTTCACCCCTGGTGAAGGATGCTGCAATTGTGGAAACAGAAACTTGACTGATTTCTGAGGTTAGTAAATCAACCAATGGGGAGGCCAGGCGGGTGGGCCCCTCTTGCACGCCATCACCCACCCTAAGGCATGGGCTGACACTTCCAATTTATTATTCATTCCTTTGCCATCAGAAATGATGACTAAATTTCCCGTGTAAATACCGCTTTACCAAACTGAGTTAATCACAGGTGAGGGGCAAGCGGGGTCAGGGACCAAACCCGAGCACCCCAGATATGACAGAGGCATAGGGAGAGCAAAGGCTCTGGGGATCCCTGGTCAGATCCATTTACTCTCTTTAGCTGTTATCCTTTGGGATCTGGGAGATGCCCGTGGTCACCCTCTGGTCAAGGCAGGGTCAGGGGTCACCACGCTCTTCCCCCAGCCCGGTTTCTGCCTCACCCACCTCCAGCCACACCAGGGCAGGGCTCCAGCTGAGAGGATGTGATGTGGGGAAAATCCAGGGTTTGGCATTTTCCGGGCCACATATGGAACAGGGGTTCCTGCAAGCATGGGTGGGAGTTGACAGGGGTCCTGCGTGATGTAGGGGAGAGGGCAGATCTCAGACGGTGAGAGGAGCAGATGTGGGTGACCGGGGGGTTGTGGCGAGTCACGTCTGGTAATAGCTCTGCTAAGAGCACAGTGTCCTCAGTGCTCCCGGGTGGTTAAGGGAGAGGCAGAAGTTCCTCCTGCACCTGCAGGGCTGACTGTCTTCAGGTCAGAAAGAGACCCAAGCCCAGCGGCCTGTCCCGAACCCCCGGGCTGTGCTGAGCCCTTCCCTACCGGTGGTGATGAGGAAGCTGTGACATCCACCGACAGGAGAAGGGAAGAGACCGTGGACAGGGTGGGCCGAGGAAGGGGCAGCAGGAGACTGGAGGTGGGTGGAAGCCAGGGAGCGATGGGGGCTGGAAGGACGTGACATCTGACCTGAGGCTGAAGGGGGAAGCGTGGGGTGGGATGGGGTGTCTTTACAGCCCTGCCCTCCTCCCCCAAAATCCCAGTTGAGCTGACAAACCATGGGGTCTCCTCGTCAGCAGGGTTAAACGAGCTCCGGACACAAAGCCTGAGCTCAGGGCTGCGCACAGTAGGCCCACAGGCGGGAGCTGGCCGGTCACCGCCCACTCCCCACTGCCCGCACACACTGCCTGGCTTCTGCCGATTCCAAGTCCCAAACGCATCAGCCAGAGGTGCCTGGGGTGAGGGCTGCCTCCTCGATGGGCTGTCCCAGGACTGCCGGCTGCCAGGGAGCCCCGAGCCCCTGGGCTTCCACCTGGGGGTGCACCCAGGTCCCAGTCAACCCCCGTCCCCTCCCCACGCTCGCAGAGGCCCAGGCTCTTGTTAGAAATCAGGGAAAGGTCTAATAAGTACAATAATTGACACCTTGGCCAGATGGCTTCCGCGGACACCTGCACAGCAGATAAAAGGTTCGGGTGATCCTATTTGAGCAGCACTTTCCAAGCAATGTGCTTTTCATCGGGGTCATCGGGAAACAGACTTTATTTTCCAGGACGCCATCTGAGGGGACCGGCAGTGCTTGCTCCCCTCCCGGAGGGTGTCCAAGGTGTGCAGTGGTAGGTGCTGGGTGGGCATCAGTGTGTGGGGCTCAGGGCACAGGGTAGCCCACTCGCGAACCCTCTCACCTCTGCCCTGCTTCCCCAGGCCTGCAGAGTCACATAACTGTGAGGGGCTTCACCAGTGCACAAGGCCACCGAGCCCCTTCCTGCCCCTCATCACAAGGCTCTTGGTCTGTTTCTTTCCTGATGGGCCCAGGCTCCTGGAAACTTGCCTGGAGCATAGTAGATGCTCAGTTAACAGCCCTACTCACCAGAGCTCACAACCACCGGAGCGGGACCGGGCTGTGCAAAGCCCTCCGTGTCCTGCAAAGCACCCAAACGTCCTGCGGGTGAGACGGGCGATCGTCACAGCAGCACCTCGGGGAGTCACAAGCCAGCGCTGCTCAAGCACTTCAAAAGGATCCGCCATTTAATCTTCACAAAGCCCCATGAGGCGGGTCCATTATCAAACTCATTACTGATGGCTTCAGTCCCTTCACCACGGCTGCCCTGCTCTTCTAAGGGGTGTCAGGTGAGGCTCAGCGCAGGAACGACTTGTCTGCTCTCAGCCCTCGGCTCCTGTTCATCCCCCGTCCACCCCCAGCCTCCCTGGCACAGCCTGTGGAGGGTCCTGGACAGGGAGGTCCCTCTGACTCTCCTACTGGCTCCCCAGCAGGGGCGGAGGGGTTGGGCTGCGAGCCAGCAGGAGGAGACCCAAAGTCCTCCCCGGCGCCTGCACTTCAGCTGAGGCAGTGACTCACCAGCCTGTCCACAGCCAGGTCTCCATCCAGCCATGTCCCCAGCAGGCCTATGAGAGCCTGTCAGTCAGGACCAGACCTGGCCGCTCGACTTTCTTCCATCAGTCCCTGGACCTCAGCTCAGAGCTTCAGGTCCTGCTCGTGGTTCAGTAAGTGACAGAAAACTAACTGCTGACATTTACCCCCGAACTTCTGATTGCCAGGAGACTGGGGTTTGATGGAAAATTCTAGACCCCCCTGAAAGCTAACTGTGTGCCAGATACACAGACAAAGTCTGAGTCAGTGGCCTCATGGCACCCACACAACAGCCACACTCTGCCCATTGTGGATGAGGAAACTGAGGCACAGAGAGGTCTGGCTCTTGACCCACAGTGGGCATCCATCCAGGCTGGGAGCAAAGTGGGCAGTGGCTCTGAGCTACCCTCAGCATGGCCCTTTGGTACCTCCTGTTCTGCCTGCCTCCCCAAGACCCCCAGTTCCTGGGCAGTGATGCTCCAGGCTCCCCACAGCACAGCTGGGAGAGAGAAATCCCCCCACCCAGCACAGCGTGGGTCCCAGCTGCTATTAGAGATGAGAGTGAGTCAGGCAGAGCCATTAAACCAGACCTGCACGGCCCCCTTTGATCCCGTAACTTGTGCTGTGATCATGTTGACCGTGCTCTGTGCTCTGTACATCTTGAATGGTCTTTGAACAAATGCAATAAAATTGTGGCCTAGAAAAGGGCTGGGATGATGAGCCGAGCCTGGCCTGAAGATGGGTGAGGACCAGAGGATGAAGGAAGAGAGAAAAGCAAAACCGCACTTCCCTTCCTGCTGGCTCCCCTCAGCTCTCCATTAGCCTCTCAGCGCCAGAGCCCTGACCGGTGAGTGGGGCAGGGAGCAGGAGGGTGGTGTCAGGGGAATGCCCAGCCCCGAGGGGCACTCACAGGCCCTCGAGGCCTCACCAGCCACCCCCAGGCCCAGCAACTGTGCAACCAGAAACAACAGCAGCCAACCTGCCAGGCTCAAATGGTTCTCAATATTTTGGGTTTGCAGCACCCTGGAATTTTTGGCAGCCCATTTGAAGGTGCCCCAGTAATCCCATCCCTCTGGTCCTCAGCTCTGGTCTCTAGGGGGGACCTGCTCTCCCATCCTAACCAGGCTGCTTCTATACTCATGTACAGAAGTTTCAAGCCTAGACTCAAAGCTTCACAGATGGGGCCTACCTTGCTCCTCTGAGTTCTGAAACTGGCTCACCATTGGTTACCCACAAGAGGGGCAAGAAGAGGCAAGGGAGGCCATGGAGCTGAGCATGCAGTTGCCAATACAACTCATCACCCAGGGGTTTTTTGGACAAAGTGGGAAGAGGCAGGTCCTGCTACATCTGCCCACCACATAGAGGTAACAGAAAGTAGAAGAAAAAGTTTCTCAGGAATTGACCACCCTGAGATCACCAGGGTCGACCCCCTGTGGATGAGTCAGATCAGCGATGCCTTCTCCATGGGTGGAGGCGGCCAGGAAAGCGGAGGCCCCCTCCCCCTCTACCACTTGTGTACTGTAGTAATGCTGCCCAGGTCCCAGACACGTCCACTCAACACTCCCCACCCCCAGGCCCTGCCTCTAGAAAGCTCCAGGACTTCTATTTTGGGTTCTCCATCTGAGGCTTCCTCTCTGCCCACATGCCAGGCAGACAGCGCTTCAGCAAGAATGGTGAGAACTTGGAGGACGCCCACCCCAGCTCCCTGGCCCATCAGTGGGGTAGCTGAAGGCATTTTCTAGGTTGTCTCCCCACTGTGGTTAGTTCTGGTTTCTTCCTGTTCTAAAATACACTTTGGAGTCTAGATTTTGAACTTGCTTACCTGCATGGACCTACATAGATGACCTAGGTCCTTCCTCAATTTCTGACTTCAGTTCCCTCCTCTCTGAGGATGCCCACCTAGCAGCTTGCTAAGAAGAGTTGTGACAATGGATGCCAGCATTTCTGTGCAGTAGGCACTATATCCAGCATTGTATTCGTTGGGCATCCATGCTTTGTCCCCAGACCTTAATTTGGGGAGAATTTCCACTCTCAGTCCTTGGTTCTGGGTGGGGCTTCACCCCAGGCCCCAGGAATAGTCTGAGTATCACACTAACCTCACCACAGTATCAGTTCAGGGATGGCCACATGACCCTAGAAGAGTCCCCACCCACCAAGTCACCTCTCAAAATTTAATGTTTTGGAGGCCTCCCTGGTGGCACAATGGGTTAAGAAACACACTATGAAGCAAACTGCCAAACCTCAGCCACTACAGCACAAGTTCGATCCCCAGCCAGGGAGGGGACCAACATGGCACAGCAGACTTCTCCTGTCTTACCTACTGCTCCCCTCAGTGGTGTATTTCAGTCTATCTGGCTGTTCTGTTCCCCACTCTGGTGATCCTCTCACCTCCCACACCTCTGGATTGTACCCCAGTTCTTGTATGCATAAATAAATCTTTGCTTTAAAAAAATGAATGTTTTGCTCCTCACCCAGGAGGCCCATCTCAGCTCCTCCTCCCTGTATCTTTCGATGTCATTCTATATTTTCTGCAAAGACATCCCCCAATACACTTTGTCAAAACATTAGCTCTGATTTTGTTGACAAAACATAATCTGAGATTTGACTGATGCCACCAAAATAACTTTTTAAAATAACAAATTTTGATTTTGTGAAAATGGCAAATATATAATATGTAAAACATTCAAGCTACTGAATATTACCAAAAAAATAAGTTCAATGATTAATCTCATTCTAGGCACCTCTCCATGCACATGTGTAGCTAAAAAGATAGATGCAGAAAAATGAAATTATACACTCTCTAAAATAAAGAGGTATTAAATACAATTTTACTTAAATTTAAAAGACTAAAATATTGAGGTTAAGCTGAAATAAGTATTAACCCCAGATAAGTGTTATTTCAGAAAGGATGTATTTTTTCTAAAAATACTTTTAGAGTTAAGAAGAAAGCTTACAAAATATTAAGATGTGTGGCCATGGGGTTTTTTTTTTTAACTATATGTTTTTACTTTAGACTAAATGTATTGACTCCCTGGTAATAAAGGTTAGGAAATTAGCACACTAATACTGTTCCTTAAATCATTATTATTACCTCGTCAAGGTTTATAACATTTCATGCTGTTCTGGAAGCACAATTCTCAAGACAATTTAAAGTGAGTTCTGCATTTAAATGGATTCAATTCACAATCCATTCCTTCCTTCATGTTTTCCCTCCTTTCAACATTTTTATTTTATTTTTTAACCATATCTTAGCCTTTTCTTTGTACTTTTTTAATTTCAAATTTTGGTGAAGAGAATTTTTTTCTGGAAAGACTCATGGATATTGTCTTATTACCTTATTTGGCTGGGTATAAAATTCAGGAGTTATATTTTCTTTTTCTCAGGACTTTGTCAACACCATTCTGCTAGCTTCTACCATTACTGCAGAGATCTTTGTGCCAACCTGATTTTCATGAAACAGTTTAACCTTTTTTTACCTACATGAACAGATAAGCCTTTCTTTTTGAAGCTCAATTATTTCATTCAGCTTTTTTTATCACTTATATTTCTTCAGCAGTTTTTCCTGGAAAACCACATGCCCTTTTGACCAGCATGTTCCTGATCTCTGACACACACACACACAAAAAAAGGGATGCTCTTTTCTATTTAATGTTGCATGACTTTCTCTAGCTTCTCCACAATGTCCTTATTGTAGCTTAGTCATACTTTATTTGCTGGTGTTTCTAATGTGGTTTTAATCTCTTCTGTTTCTTCTCTTTTTTTCTCAATTTCATTCCTAAGAACAGCCGGCTTTTTATTTCATGCTGTTATTTTATAATCACTTCTTTCAATTCTCATATTTCTTATTTGAATCTTTTCAAGGAGTCGTTGAGTCGTTTGAAATTGATGAAAATTGTAAAGCAATTGTTTCTCGCTGTTTCTTTGGGCAATTCCTCTTGAGGTTTATTCTTCTCAGCCACCGATGTTTATCTTCCCTTTGTCTCTCCTTTTCACAGCATTTGTGCAAGTTCCTCCACTGGTACTTTCTTAACTCCTTTTTGGATAGGGCCAGCTCTGTGTGGGAAGGGGTAGAAGGGACAGCCTCAGGCAGGTTGCAGATTCCATGTGGGTGTATCCTCTGAGACTCTCCACATCTGCCATTTCTTTGCTGTGGAAACACAGCTCAGTGTTTGACACCCAATGGTCAATGTGACTCTAGTAAAGCCTCTGAGGAGGCTGTGCCTGGGTCCCAGTGCTCTAAGTGAGGATTTTGGATCAAGTTTTTGGAATGTACTCCAGAAAGCCTCTGTTTTCATGTCCACAAAACACACTAGCAATGTTTGCATGGATTCCCACTTTTCATTGTGTGCTGGTCTATATTTTACAGTATTGGGGCAGAAAAACCACAGGTTTTAGTTTGGGACTGTAGTTATTTCTGATTTTAAAAAAAGAAAAAATAACTTTCCCTATATTTCTTTTTTGTTTTAGTCTTTAGTTGATTTTGAGAGAGGAACTGGGTTCAACGGTCCTTGTGCCATCATTTTTACCTGTAAATCAAATGCTTTCTACCCATCAGCTCTTCTTTTTTTTTCCTTATCGAGATAACATTGGTTTACAACATTCACATGATTTAGGGAAATATGTCCATACCTCCTCAGATGTATGCCCTGTGATGTCTTTTAATCCTAACACCAGCTCTAATTGGTGAGTATGCTGTGTCACCAAGGTTGGGTAGTGGTGTCTGTACTGACAACTACAGGACCTGGGGCCTGAGTGTGGATCAAGGTACATGGGCACCTTAAGTAAGAGCAGGCAGTGCCTCTGCCTCAGCAGCAAACACTTCTAGGTCTGTGACTCAGTTACAGAAAAGGGTGGAGAATAATCTCTGTTCTTGCAATGAGTCTACAATACTACTTCACACTAACGTGCATGTTTGATGTTCAATAGTGAGTTTTAGGGGGAAGTTAGAAGTCACAAATTGCCTACTTTTTCTCTTGGTTGTTGGAGCTTATAAGACTGGGTGTAACATATTTTTTGTGTCATGAGTTAATTCCAGTATTGAATAAGACTTCAGTAGGAACCAGGATTAAATGTGCAATAGGAAGATGACTGGACAAAGCATCAGGAAACCTATATTCTGGCCCCCCGGTCCCCATGGACCAGTTGTATGACTTCAGGCAAGTCCCTTCCTTCCTTCCAAGGGATGCAAGGTGATACAGAAGGGATGGTAGAAGAAGGGTATTTGACCCAGAATATGAGGCTAGCCCAGATGAACTCTGAGCTACACAAGGAGCCAGTTTATAGAGAGGCTGACACGAGACCACCATACTTGACACTCCCACCTCGCCCTTTCCCATTTCTTTAGCAAATCCTAGAAGGTCACTGTTGGTCTCCAGGGAGTTAATGGGTGTAAACCTGCCTCCTAATTTAATGCAAATCCTAGCCCACCTTATTGTGTGGGTGTTTCAGTTCATCAGTGCTTTCTTGGTGACACAATCCATCCTGGTCTCCAACCAAGTTTCTAATCCCTGCAATTTCCATGGTGCTAGTAATTATGAAAGGAAAAAAAAAAGTCTGAAGCACAGAAAGTCTGTACCCTGTCTATGAGATTACACACTTTAATGGAGTTTATTAAAATTTGTTTTGCAGTTTCTGAGGAGATTAAACTCACTGTTCAGCTCCCGAGGGCAAAACAAGGACCAGCTGGTAGAATCTTCCAGAAGTCAGACTAGAATTCAGAGAGAAGAAGCACTGCCTGAAGATCAGAGCCAGTCAGAACCAGGGGACCACCGGGAAGTCAGGAGAGACTAGCAAGTCACAGAGGCCGGTGTGGTTTCTATGGTGTGGAGAAAGAGCAAGGACCCAGGATCATGTCAGCATCCATTTCCATCTTGTACTTCCCAGGGGGCTGGGAGAGTGAGTTAAGTTCCCTAAGCTTCTGTTTCTGTTTCCTCCTCCATGAGCTGATGAATGCATACCTAGCACAGACAGAGACTCAGCTAGTGACCACTCTATCTCTTCCTTATGTCCAGTTATGAGGTGGTATCCTCCCACTTCTAGTGTCCCCAGGGAGGAGAGGTGTCCCCCTCCCACAGAACTGGGAGAGTCTGAGGAACAGGACAAGCTCACTCACTGAAAGATGGCCCTTCCATCTTTGGGACCCCGACTTGAAAGGGAACCCTCTGCCCTGCTCTCCCACTGCTAGAGGCTCATAGCAACACCCCAACTATGGGGAAGCCCATGGAGTTTCAGCACTGCCTCTGATGATGCATTTCACTGTCATCTCCACTAGCTGTTGTGGAAGCAGAGGTGGAGAGAAATTAGGTAAATTCCAAAAGGCCACATAGAAAGGGAATATGAACCCAGGTGCTCAAGCTCTGGAGGCCGCATTCTTGTCCACTACATTGTTTGTTCTTCAGCAATAATGGGATAGGACAGTTTTGACTTTAGAAAGAGTCTTCCAGGGGCCAGTGTAGGAAGTTAACCTGGGGACCCAAAACTTGAGCCTGGGGGATGATGTAAAAGCTTGTGGGAAATGACAGTGGCATTGGATCTGCGTTAGCTTGGGAGTATTTGTTCAGCACATGTCTAGGTTCAGACATCAACGTGTCAAATTCCCAGGTTGACCCGTAGACCAAACAGCTGGGTGGAGTGTTGCGGGCACTCCCAAGGCAGTGGTTTGCAGCAGATATTTCACAGGGAACAAACATGCTCCTCAGGACCGATATGGAGGGAGATTCAGATTCAGGAAAACGTTAGGGAGGCCTGTGCCGTAGGGAAGTGACAGAAACAGCAGGGGCTCTCAGAGGGACGGGCTGGGGACCTGTACCAGGCAGAAGGAAGAGGAGACCAGAGACCTTTGTCAGAGCCACACCTGGATAAAGTTTTCCCCAGTCACCTATTGAGCAATCATTGACAATTCAGAGATCCCGTTCAGTCATTCATCAGAGGCTTATCTAGTAGCTTCTACACGCTTGTTATTGCTGGTGCCTCAGGGGACAGACAAGGCCCCGCCCATATGGAGCTGACATTCCTGGGGCCCCCATCCATCAAGATAATGAACTCAGACCACACCATCACACCCCAGAATCTCAATGACTTAACAGCACAAAAAACCGTTCCTTTTCACTCACCTCACATAGGATATGGGTGTGAGCACTTCAGCCAGCCACCACCTCTCCTCACCTGAGGGTGTCACACTGCACAGGTAGCCCTGGAGTCACCCTGAGGGGAAGGGAGGGGCAGAGGGGCCACACAGCTGCTCCACCTCAGCCTGGAAGTGACACATGTGACTTTTGTTCGGACAGCTCACTGGGCAGTGCAGGCAGCAAATGGACTATCTGGTGAATAACAGCTTGGCCACAGTCTAACGAGAGCGGCCACATTGCCTTCAGTCTCAAATTAGCTGTCCAGTGACTTCTCAACTCTCTCCTCACAGAGCTTTTCTCAAGGAATCGTGCAGCCAACACCCAAAAGCCCTGACCCCAGGAGCACACACAGGTCTCGCTACACACAACCAGATGGGGGGGTCCGTACCTCTGGCCGTAGGCGAGATGCTGAACCTGCAAAGGCAGCCCCTTGGGGGAGTTACCTCAGAGAGTCTTCCCTTTCCCACTGCTGACAGACAACTTGAACACTCTCTCTGCTGGATGTGACAGGCAGGGCAAAGAGAAACGAGATTGGGGTGAAGGCCGATGTTTCTGGGGAGGGCCTCATCAGGGGAAGGACGGGCGCAGCTCTGAGTCCGTATTTGGTGACAGTGGCCGAGCGGCCAGGCATGGAGCCTGCATTAAATGTGACAGCCAGCAGACCAGGGACGCGCCAGCCACCACGTCTCCTCACCTGAGGGTGTCAGGCTGCTGAGCGGCAGGGCCACCTTCTCCAGGGACTGCAGGAGCCAGGAACTTGGAGGGCACAGAGTTGTGGCTGGGAAGGGACCCCCGGAGGGGCCCAACTGTTATAGGGCAACCCTAATATAAAATGGGTTTCTCGGGCCTCCCCTGGTGGCGCAGTGGGTTAAGCAACGCACTACGAAGCAAATCGCAGCCACTGAAGCACGACCTCTCCTGCTGTGCCCGCTGCTCCCCTCAGCAGTGTACTTCTCTTGATCTGCCTGTTCTGCTCCCCGCTCTCTGTGGTGAATCCTCTCACCCCCCCCCCCACACCTCTGGCCTGTGCCCTAGTGCTTGTATGCATAAATAAATAAATCTTTAAAAAATTAAAATAAAATAAAATAAAATGGGTTTCTCTCACTGGGTTTTTACCTGTGCGCTCAGAAGACTTTTATAATAAGTTTCAGCTTTAGGTACATGTGACAAAAATTATTAGCGGGTTTTATTTTACGAAAGAAGGGGAATAAAATAGTAATAATACCAAGGGAAAAAGAGGGATACAGGGCCTCCCTGGTGGCACAGCATGTTAAGCAATGCACTATGAAGCAAACCACAGCCACTGCAGCACAAGTTCGATCCCAGCCACCCACATGGCGCAGCAGACCTCTCCTGCCTCGCCTGCTGCTGCCCTCTGCAGTGTATTTCAGTCAGTCCACCTGTTCTGCTCCCCACTGTGTCTCTGGTGAATCCTCTCACCTCCCTGGACTCTGGGGCCTGTACCCAGGCTCTTATGTGCATACATAAATAAATCTTTAAAAAAAAGAGGGATACAAATCCACAAATATCCTACCAGATCTTCTAAGCAATGGCTTGTTGAAAGCTGGCTCCGAGTCAAGTGAGATGGCTCCAAAGGAAGAGAGCGCTCAAGGCTCACCGCTCTGGTTTTATAGCCAGCCCGCTGCTTAACTCCACTCTTCAATAATCACCAGATTTGTGGTTCTGGAACACTGGTGGTCTGGAGTGGGGGTTGGAGTCCACACACCCATCTGTGTAATCCATTCAGGGCTACCTTTCCCCCTAACACATCCAGGCCCCTCATTAACGACGGCCCCCAGGGCCACTGTGCTCTCACACATTCACTACCTCCAGAAACCATGTGTGAGGTGTTTGTTTGGCTCATTGGTTTTTGGGGGGTGGGGAGAAGAAATTTCCTGCCCCCCCCACATGTCAGAAGAGAAAACAGAGCCATAGAGGGGTATGGTCTGAGCTCACACCGCTGGTGTGTGCAGGAGTGGAGTGGGGAAACCAGGTCTCTGTTGGCTTCCACATCGCCATCCCTCTCTAGAAGCCAGAAAAATGACGAGGCCTGAATTCAGCTGGCAACGGCGCTTTGGAGGTTGCTACAGCTAAGGATGGTGAGGCCCAAGGTGATTAACACACTGGCACAGAGGCTGCTGGGGAGAATGTGGGAAGGCTGGACCTACTGGTCACTGCCCACTGGCACCACACTGAAGTCCATCTCTTCGGCTGGGGGCCTGTGGGGTCCAGGCTGCACTGAACAGCAGGCCCACTTGTTAACACAGAGGCCTCACTGTGCTTCTCATCATGACAACTGTGTCTGGGGTTCTGTCAGCTTCTGTCAGGCCCTGGTCAGCCTTAAAGGTCCCAGTCGGGGACATATCATCACCCTGTTGGTGACCTGTTAGTTTGCTGCTATCTCTTTTGGCTGATTGCTGTTCTGACCCAACTCAGCCCTCTCTCCGGCCTGCAGTTGAGAAATGACTGGATCTGTTCTCCCGAGCATAAACGGCCTTGAAGAGAAGACCCGCCCTCAGGGCTCTGTCACCGAGGTCACCAAGAGAATTCTTCTCAATGCAAGATCACCTCAAGCCAGACCATCTTCGTTGACTGGCCTCTTTAGGTCATCAGCTGCTTTTAAATTTTCACACCACATTTGAATATCTTATTTTATGACCATTTTTCCCACATTTTTCCCCCTTTCACCTTTTCTCCACTTTGATGAATTATGTGCCTATTTAACCTAAACAATACCCCGTCAAGTGTTTTTGCGTTCTTCTGAGATAGACGGTGTATTCTTCTGAGAAATGCCTTTCCGTAGCCTTGGAACCTGTGAATCTGAAGATGGCGGCTGTCTGGTCACCACATGGGAATCAGCAGAGGGTTTAAAAACTGACAGGCAATAAGACTCCCGTGGGGTGACTGGCGGGACAGCATATTCAGAGGGAAGGTCTGTCCCAACAGACTTACAGCAAAATGAACTTCTTATTTCTGTTATTCTTTGGAATAAATTGTTTTTCTGCATTCTCAAAAAAAAAAAAAAAGATCTAAAGAGAAAGTGTACCTAGACAAGGCGGAGTGCCTGATAAGGCTGAGAGCTGCCACTGACCCAAGGAAAGGAGGGACAAGGTCAGGGCAGGCAAGAGCCGGCAGGCGCTGTTCACCAGGGCTCCTGAACCAGCTAGAGCAGCAGGTAAAATGCAGATGTAGGTCCTCATTGGTTGGTATCAGTTGCCATCCAGAATCTCCAGGTGCTCCTATAGTTCCCCAGCCCCAGTTCTAGTTCATTCTCCCCCACTTCTTACTCTCCATCAGCTGAAGAGTTCATATCCAGGCAGGGGGTCTCAGGGGTCTTGCACGATACTGGCAATCTCCAAGCTAACTGTGTCTTTGCTCTACTGTTTGGTGAGCATTTTTAATCTCTCCTCTGTTTAAGAGATAGTTTTTGTCTGCTTGAACCCCATGCTCCCTTTCTCCCTGTCTCCTCCATTTTTCCTGGGACCCACAACCTTCTAGGTCATTAACGGTTTGGGTTCCAGGAGATGGGCACAAAACCTAGGACTGACTGATTAGTAATTGAAATGTTGCATATAACCTCCAGCCCAAATAATTGGCAAAGCAGTGGATACATACCTTAGGACTTTTTTTGGAATTACTGGGCTAGTGAAATTCCTCCTCCTTTTGGGATTTTGGGGCCTCTAGGAAGAAAAGCGCTGTGTGGTAGAGAAATGGAGGGAAGCCTAACTACAGGTAGAGGTGGATTCCCGAAGAACTGATCTGATCACCTGGATCCAGCCATACCTGAATTCCCCTGGACTTTTCACTCAATAAGACTACAGTTCCTCTTTTGCATTTTGTTCCCTTATAACAAAAAGGGTTCTGATGGACACAATTATTATCCCCATGAAAAACAGTTCCCAATAAATACTTCTCTGTAGTCACATATCTGGTCTGACACAGGATTCAAGCCCTGACCCAGCTGTCTCTAATGGCATTGGACTCTGAGAAAGCTTTAAGAGTTGGGGCTGAGGGAAGCAAAGTAACAGGCCCTGCTCAAGATGCAATTTGCAGAGCCTGAAATCACTCTGCAAGGCAATCCAATTTGAGGTGACCCAAATTGCAGGCAATCTCCACAATTTCCCGGAATCCTCCCCGCTCACCTCCCAGGGCCAAATTGCCCACGGACCATGACAGTTCTGTTATCAGACTTGGCAGGACACAAGCTCTGCTGCTGTGACTGTCTGTCCAGATAGGTGGTAAAGTGTAGTAGAAGGTAATTTTCCTCCCTCTCAACTCCAAGGGTGCAACCGCCATCAGGACTGTCTGCTAGGGACCCAGAGAGCATCTGGGAGGCCAATGTTCAAATGAACCTTGACAGGTAATCATCCCCCAGAGCAGCAGGTGAGTGGTGATTAGCTCCTGCTGGAAAGAAAGTGGCCTTGTCCCCACCAACTACCCCGGTATCCAGCCTGGAAGCCATCTGAGCAGGCAGGGAAGGTGAGGCCTCCAGGTGTTAGGGGATCCTCTCTCCAGGACCCACACCCAGGATCCACCACCAAGGGCTCTTCTGGATTGGTCTCTGCTAATTGATTGAGGGTTAAAGATCAAGGCGAAGCAGGGCCCACGAACGATGCTATCATCTCTCTCTCCTTTTAGATAGTGATCCCCTTGAGGATAAAGTATCTCATTCCACCAATGGCCCGTCAAGACGTAGCACAGTGCCAATACCTAGGGGTGCTTTGTTATATCCTTTTTGAATGATTAAATAAATATAAAGCTGACCCAACTGAGAAGCCTTCATTTCGCAAGTGGGGAAACTGAGGACTACAGAGGACTTATAGCTGTTTGTTTGTGGTCTAGATTTTGGAACAGCCACTATCTATAAACAAGCAAGTAGAGGGCCACACACCCCACTTCGCCCAGCCTACTGCCCTGGCACAATCATTAGCCATGCTTTATCCCACTCTAAAACTGGCCCCCTTTGGATAGCTTTTCAGGGTCACCAAGGAGGTGGTCTCTGGAGAGGGAGGGGAGTCACCACTGACTGGTGACAAGTACTTGGAGTCACCTCCCTTCATTTCATCCTCAGCACCTCTCTCCAGTCTGTGTGACTTTCCATGTTCCTGGAGCTTCCAGCTGCTAACAGATGCTGCATGACAAAGAGCCCCAAGACCAAGTCAGCTTCAGCAAGACTGAGTTAAGCCTCAACAAGATGGTTTCCTCCCTACAGCATTTCTTGGTGTCCAGACTGAGCTAACCCGAGCCACAGGAAGAATGAAAATACCCTCCAGCACCACACCTCAGAAAGGAGCCAGTGCGAGAGAAATCTTTGTGCCACTTCCCTTGACTTTATTCCTCTACCCAGACAGGTATTACATGCTTCAGAGTGTTACTGATTTAACAGAAAGAAAAAAACATGCAAGCATTCTCTGATGCTAAAGAGAAGCTCAGAATAGATGGCTTTTTGCTTGGCCAAGCAAGGCAAGGGTTTCTGATTATGCAAACCTGAGACTTACTAATCTTAGTGTGGGGTGGAGGTGGAGAGAGAAAAGACATAGGAAGGAGATGGATAAAATATAGCAAGCAAAGAAAGCCAGGAGAAACAGTGATCAGGAGACCCTACACCCTAGGGAATTTGTAGACTTCTTAAGGCGTTCTCTAGACTTTGCACAGTGCATGAGACGGGGCTCAAACCACTTTACCAGATGTTAAAGGAAAGGGTAACACCAGCAATCTCTACAGCTTCAGGCAACCCACCTGGAAAAATCTAAGGGTGTTCTGTGATTCTGATCTGCAGGGTTATCTCAAACCTTCACTCCATTCCTGCCTCAGCTGCATGACCAGCCAGAGCACTGGAACAGACAAGGTGTGGTTGCCTGGTTCTCTGATCTCAGCTTGGTGACATGCCTTCCTCTGGCCAATGGAACATGAGAGAAAGTGACAATGGCAGCTCCAAACTCAGACCTCAAGAAGGGGGCCCTTGAGAGTCAGAGTGTGAGATAAAAGCACTAGAAAAAGGGTGCTTGAGAAGGACATCCAATAAAGCTGTGTATGGAATCTTGGAAACCACACATGTGCTAGAGGTTTTGAAAGTTAAATTATGATGTTGTGTGTCCTGAGAGAACTGTAATGTCTGCAAGATAGTCCTGCAGAGTCTTTGAAAATGTAACTGAAATGAAACCACAGCCCACAGAAGATAGGTGACCTTGTGCTCTGCACCTAGACCTTACCAGATTGACCGCTGCTTAAAAATAAACAATCAATGTTCTCTACAAAATTTTCAGAGAATCCAAAGTTTCAAAATGGCAAAGATATCATCAAAATGTACCCAATCTACAAAGAACCAGGAAAATCTCGATGACTTCCAAGGGGCTATACTACCAGTAGAAAAAACTGTCCATGTAAGATGACAGAAATGCTGAATTGATCAGACAAAGATTTTTGCAAACAGCAAAGACAGCAGCTATGATAACAATATTCTGTGAAATAAGGGGAAATGCCCTTAAAACAAATGGATAGAAAAATTCTCAGCAGAGAAATGGAAACTAAAAAAAGGGAACCAAATAGTATTATTTAGCCTTAAAAAAGGGAAATTCTGAGACAAACTACAACAGATGAAGCTTGAGGACATTACACTAAGTAGAAAAATACAGAAAGTGCTTCAAAAAGGCAAATATTGATAATCCCACTTATATGAACTGTTTAGATTAGTCAAATCATAGAGATAAAAGGGGCTGAAGAAAGGGAAATGGAAGTTACTATGCAATGGATATTGTTTTAAAAGTTGGAAAGAGTTATAAAGGTGGATGGTAATGGTAATTGCACAATACTAAGAATCTATCTAATACCACTGAAGTATATACTTAAAAATGGTTAAGATGTCATGTATACTTTGCCACACAAAAAAATTTAAAGGCACAAAATGGAAATTTTAGATCTGAAAACAATAATATGTGATATTTAAAATTTCACGGATGGGCTCCATAAAGAAATGGATATGACAGAGGAGTGAGTCCATTAATATGGGAATAGAGCAACAGAAATTACTCAATCTGAACAGCACTTAGGGAGGAAATGGAAAACTAATAAACAAAGCCTCAGGAAGCCGTGGGACAATATCTAAAGATCTGACATTTGTATTTTGGAGTCCCAGAATGACAGAAGAGAAAGATCAGTGCAGAAAAAGTACTGGGAAAAAATAATAGATAGAAACTTTTTAAATTTTTTTAAAGATTTTATTTATTTATGCATACAAACACTGGGGTATAGACCAGAGGTGTGGGGGGTGAGAGGATCCACCAGAGAGAAGTGGGGAACAGAACAGGCAGATCGACTGAAATACACTTCTGGGGGGAGCAGCGGGCGAGGCAGGAGAGGTCTGCTGCACCATGTGGGTCCCCTCACTGGCCAGAGGCAGGGATCGAACTTGTGCTGCAGTGGCTACAGTTTGCTTCATAGCGTGTTGCTTAACCCATTGCGCCACCAGGGAGGGCCCAAAGCTTTTTAAATTTGTAGAAAGACATAATTTTATGATCAAGCAAACCCCAAACAGGATCAACACAAAGGAAACCATGCCTAGATCTATCATAAACAAATTACTGAAAACCAAAGAGAAAGAAAATGCCTTGAAATCAGCCATAAAAAGCAATATACTGTTTACCTATTGGAGAAAAGTCATACAAATGACTATGGATCTCTAACCAGAATCCACACAGCCAGAAGACAGTGGAACATTTTTAAAGCATTGCAAGAAAACAGTTGCTATACCAGTATTCTATATCCAGTGGAAAATATCCTTCAGGATTGAAGACAAAGACATTCTTGGTTGAAGAAACACTAAGAAAGTTTGTCACCAGCAGACCTTCTCTGAACAAAACACTTAAGGAAAGAAAATTATTCAGATAGAAAGGAAATGGTACTAGTGAGAAATTGGAACAACAGAATTCATAAACATCTGAGCAAAAAATAGACTATTTTTCTCCCTTTGTTACTTAAAATACCATAACAGTTGAAAGCAAAACTTATGACATCATCAAGTGAGGTTTTCAATGTATATTCATAAAAAACATAGGACAATTATAACACAAAGAAAGGAGGGCAGAGGACCATTGGGGTTGTAAAGTCTCTAAATTTCATTTTCAAAAAAACCTTTGAGAATAAATATTAAATGTTAACTTTGTTCACTGTATGTTAGTTATGTATATTGTAATCCCTAGAAACCAAAAAAACAAAAGCCTCAAACCTTTTTCTAGGCTTCCATGTTAATAAAGTCGAAAAAAGAAGAACAAAACAAACAGAACCAGCAGAAGAAAGGGATTAAGAGTAGAAATCTGCAAAATTTAAAACAAAACAGTAGAGAAAAATGATAAAATCAAACCTAAAACCAAAAACAGGAATTTCACTGTTGGCCCCACAGATAATAAAATGAGAATAAATTAATATTATGAACAACTCTGAATCCATAAATTTGACAACTTAAATGAAGTAGACCAATTCCTTGACAGATACAAATGACCAAAACTCACTCAAGAAGAAATCGATTATCTGAATAGACCTATATCTCTATTAAGAAATTAAATCTGTAGTTAGAAGACCTTCCAGAAAAGAAAATTTCAGGCACAGATGGTTCCACTGGCAAATTCTACCAACATTTAAAGGACATAATAACACCAATTCTACACATTCTCTTCCAGAATGTAGACGGGGAGGGAACACTTCTGAACATGTTTTAGAAGGTCAGTACCAGGATGGTGACAAAATCAGACAATGGCCAAATAAGAACAGAAACTAAAGATTAATTCCTGATAAACGTAGGTGCAAAAATCCTCCACAAAATTTAGCAAACCAAATTCAAGAGCAGATAACAAGAATAGAACATAATGGCCACTTTTGTTTATTCCAGGAATAAAGACTGATCAAAATTCAAGAATCAATCAATGTAATCCATCTCATCAAGGCTAAGGAAGAAAAAACAACACATGTTCATCTCAATAGATGCAGAAAAGACATTTGACGAAATTCAGTATCTGCTCAAGACTTTTAAAAACACTCTTAACAAGGAATTAAAAAGAACTTTGTTAACCTAGTAAAGGACACAACAGAAAGTTTACTGCTAGCATCACATTGGATTTGAAACGCTGAAGGCATTTCCACTAAGGTGGGGGATGGCAAAGACGTCCATTCTCACGTCTCTTATTCATCATTCTAATTCATCATTCATAAAAGCCCTTGCCAGCATGATAAAGGGAGGGGCAGAAGACAAACAGATTGGATCATTTCACAACACATACATGCCAAAACATCAAGCAGGTCACCTTCAATATACACAAATCTTGTTTGTCAATTATACCCCCAGTAAAGCTATGAAAAAAAAAGATACAAGTCTGTTCCAATTTACAGGTGACATGAAAATCCCAAGGCATCTACAAAAAATAGCTCCTAGAACTAAGAAGTTCTAGCAAGGTCACAGGTTACAAATCAAGATACAAAGAAACTCTGCATGGTAGAATGAACAACTAAGAAGGAAATTTTAAAAAATAATATAATAAAGCTTAATATTTATAATAGCTGGAAAAAATAGAAATATTTAGGTAAAAAAGGGTAACACAATGTGTACAGGATCAATATACTGAAGGGCCACAAAATAAGTGATAAATCAAAGATGACCTAAATAAGTGGTGAGACATATCATATAAATGGATTGGAAGAGTCATGGTTGTTAATATGTTAGTTCTTTCCCAAATTAACCTATAGATTTTACATCTGTAAAAACATAACACAATATTTTGTTAGGTACAGAAAAAGCAATTCTAAATATATATGAAAAGAGAAACTGGATTAGTCAAAACAAACTTGTGAAGAAGAAAATTCTAAAGGACTCTACCTTCCTGATTTTAAAAACTACTATAAAGTTACAGGGGACTTCCCTGGTGGCGCAAGGAGTTGAACACTGCACTGTGGGGCTTCCTCAGCCACTACAGCACAAGTTCGATCCCCAGCCAGGAGGGGACCCACATGGCACAGCAACCTCTCCTGTGTCGCCCGCTGCTCCCCTCAGCAGTGTGTTTCAGTAGATCTGCCTGTTCTGCTCCCCGCTCTGTCTCTGGTGAATCCTCTCACCCCCCAGCCTCTGGCCTGTACCCTAGCTCTTGTATGTATAAATAAACAAAATATTACAGTAGTCACATAATGAAGAACATACAGAGAAGCGGGAACAGAACAGAGTACAAAAATAAACCCACACAAATATGGCCAATTGATTTTCGATAAAAGTATAAAGGCAGCTCAATGGATAAAAGGTCACCTTCTTAACAAATGATGCCAGAGCAACTGGACCTTCAGGTGCCAACAAGTGAACCTCAAAACATCAATGTAAAAACATAAAGCCCTATAAACGTCAGAAGGAAACATAAGAGAAAACCCTTGCGAACTGAGTTTGTTTATAGTGACATCAAAAGCATAATCCATCAAAGAAAAACTTGATAAATTGGATTTCATCAAAATCAAAAACTTTTACACCTGCATTCGAAAGTGATTGTGGGCTGCCTGTGCCCTGGTCATTGATAGTGCAGGGAGAGGAAGGTCTGAAAGCATTTCCCGTGTTTGGAGGGTCTGCCTTGTCCCTTCTAAACCCTGACG
>JAGFMF010012145.1:8417189-8434433 GCA_019455555.1 Galemys pyrenaicus | reverse complement strand
GACGCTTTCTCACACCTCTTTTCTACAAAAAAAAAAAAAAAAAAAAAAAACTTTTGTTCCAAGAAAAACACCAGTAAGAGGGGGGAAAAAAAACCAAACAAACAAAAAGAAGCTAGAGAGTGGAAGGAAAATCTGCAAATCACATATCCTGCAAAGAACTAGTATTCAGAATATGCAAAAACTCTCAACATGCAACAAATATGAAAACCAACAACCCAATGGAAAAACAGGCAAAGAGATTTGAACTGATGCTTCACCAAAGCCACACAGGTAGAAAATAAGTCCCTGAAAATATGCACGTCATCGCTACCTGGATGCCTGTAACTAGGGAAACGGTATTTGCTAAAACCACAGCAAATACCACTGTGCCTCTATTAGAGTGGCTATTAACTTTTTAAAAAAATTGATGGCGCTGAATGCCAAGGAGGATGGAGAGGGGTGGGGCCCACAGTGCTGGCTGGGGGTGCAAAATGGCACAGTCCCTTTGGAAAACAGACACGCCGCATCTATGAAGCTAAACATCCCTTAGCCATATGGCCCGACAAGCCTACTCCTATGTGTTTACACCAGAGAAATAAAAGCTTCCCTTCTCACAAAAACCTGTACATAAACATTTGCAGGAATTTACAATGGCCCCAAACTGGAAATAACCTACGTGTCCTTCCACCAGTGACTGCAAAGCCTTCGTCCCCCCTGAGCCCTATTCAGCACAGAGAGAGCCGGACCAGACACACATCACATGGAAAGAGGCCAACAAGCTCTCCCCTACCCCCCTCACCCTCCCACACCCCCACCGCCAGGGGAAGAAGCCCCGGGGGCTGGACGCCAGACACCCCCATGGTCTGACATTCTGGAAAAGGCAAAACTGAGGGTGCAGAGAACAGACAGGGGCGCTCAGATCTACAAAGAAAGAGGGTGACCACAGAGGGCGCTTGGGGTGCGGGGATGTTCTGTGCTCTGACTGTGATGTGTCCAAGCTCAGAGGCCTGGACAGCACAGAGAGGTGGATTTTCCGCACATTTTTGAAGTTTTAAGACCAAGCGCTGTCTGGAGCAGAGCCACCGGCTGCTCGGCCTCTCGTCCTCCATGGCCGGTCCCAGGGAGCTGCTGGCTGAGGAGACAGAGGCCACTGGCACCCTGAGCACAGCTGTCTCACCACCCAGCGAGCAAGAAAATACATGTCTGCAGTTATTATCAATGAGATTTTGCGAGGACTCGCTATGCGGCAAAACACTGCCCACTACAGTTAAGCAAACTGATTTGATCATTAAAAAACCCGAAACTGTTAGCATCTCTCGGCACAGAGCCCCTTGGTACCTACTGGGCGAGGCAGCTCATTCTCCTTGTGAGCAGAAAGCCTCAGCCTCCCCAGCCCGCAGGAACGGCGGGGACCACGTAAAGTCAGACCACAGCTCTGCCCTCCTCCCCCTCCTGCTCCCCGCCGCCCCATGACCACAGAGCCTCACTTCCTGCTGGCGTCTCCCCAGTATCTCCCGTGAAGACCTCTCTGCCTCTTTGGGGGTCTCCCAGCTCTGCCGGGGCGCTGGTGTCTCCGGTAGTCTGCGCCTCCGCTGAGGGTGGGGTCCGCCGCTCTGATGGGCAGTGAGTCCAGACGGCTGGGGCTGGCTCAGGGGCCTGTCCTGGGGCAGTGTCCTGCGGGAGACCCCAGCTGTGCCCCGGGCCCCAAGGCAGCGCTGTTGGGGTGCTCAGCCACCCCATACAGTCTCGTGAACACAGCCCAGCTCTGGTCTTCGCCCTGCGCCCGGGGAATCAGAACCCCGCGGAGCGGATTGGAGCTCGGTACGCGTGCCCTCCCTCTGTTCAGCTTCTCTCCTGTGGCCAGGCGTCTCCCTCCTGACACCAAGTCCCGGCGTGCCTAGTCCGGTGTCTCCGCGAGGCAGGGAGATGCTCACGGCCCCGCCTAACTCCGCAGGCTGAGGATCTGGGCCCCAGCCCTGGGCATCCGGGACGTCTCTGCCCAATTAGCAGATGGAGAAACTGAGGCTGGGAGGTGGCTCAAACGTGGGGGTGAGTCCCTGTCCCTGCGTTGTTCGCAGAGACCATGAGTCAGGGGCAAGTGGAAAGTCCTTTGACGCTGGTGTTTGTCTTTTAAATACCTGCTTCACGATGTGGCCATCTTGCTTTAATAAAAAATATCTTATATTGGCCGTGGGGGTAGGTGGGGTTTGTACCTGCTGTCTCCCTCTGTCATAGTGCAGACCCCCAGGAGTGAGCCCACCCTGGGCTGGGGCTGAGGATCCCCAAAGTGCACCCATCTCTGGGAGAGGAGGGGTGGGGCCAATCCACCTGCAGCCAGAGCCCTGGAGAATTAGCCTGGGGGAGGGGAGGTGCAGGTGTCATCTGCCAGAACTCATGTCCCTTATAACTGTATCCACACCGTGGTTCCTGGAGGCAGAGTCAGCTGAGTGGGGGTGTGGCCAGAGCTTCAGAGTCAGGTGAGGCTCATCTGCAACTCAGGTTTCAGAGCCAGATGTCCAGGTGACCTGGAGCAAATGACAGGCCAGCTGTATGTGGGTGTGTCTTTACCCACGAGGTCACAGTGAGCAGTAAGTGTCCCCACAGGTGGAGTTCTTAGCGGCACCATTGTTACATTCACTCTGATCCTTCTGGAGGGACCCAGCCTACCCCACTGCCCACCTCCTCTGCCCTCTGCCCTCTGCCCTCACTCACTCACAAAACCTGCCCACTCTCTAGCTACTAGGCCTTGTGAGCCCTGCCCTCCTGGGACTACTTCCCCAGCCAGATGTGAGAAGGGGGCAGGAATCAGAAATGGGTCCAGGGGCCTCCCTGGTGGTACAGGGGTTAAAGTCTCAGTGCTGGGCCCGCCCTGGTGGCGCAGTGGTTAAGCAACACACTATGAAGCAAACTGCAGCCACTGCAGCACGAGCTCGATCCCTGCCACCGGCCAGGGTGGGGACCCACATGGCGCAGCAGACCTCCTGCCTCGCCCGCTGCTCCCCTCAGCAGTGTGTTTCTGTCAATCTGCCTGTTCTGCATCCTGCTCTGTCTGGTGGATTCTCTCACCACCCCCACACCTCTGACCTGTACCCCAGCTCTTGTATGCATAAATAAATAAATCTTTAAAAAATAAATAAATAAAGTCTCAGTGCTATCAAGCTATTTCCAGCTATAGTAGCACGAGTTCGACCCCCGGCCAGGGAGCTGACCCACATGCACAGCAGACCTCTCCTGTCTCTCCTGCTGCTCCCCTCAGCTGTGCACTTCAGTGGATCTGCCTGTTCTGCTCCCCACACTGTCTCTGGTGAACCCTCTCCCCACCTGCACCTCTGACCCACACCCCAGTTCTTAGATGCATAAATAAATAAAATAAATCTTTACCGAAAAAAGAAAGAAAAGAAATGGGTCTGGAAAATTCTCAGTGAATTCCAAGCCAGATGCTGCCCTCGGTGTGTATGTGAAACTGCCCATCTGCATGGGAGTGGCCTTTCCAGCCTTGCATTTATCCACAGGTGGCCCCACAGGATAGAGAGGGTGGTCTGAAAGACGCAGAGATGCTGGAGTACCCACAGAATAATGGGGACACATCAATGTGCCCGTGAGGGACCTCACCTCCACTTCCTCACCCGGAGGCAGCTGGCTGCTCCCCTGTGCACCTCCCAGGCCTTCACTGAGCTCCCTCCGGGACCTCCAGGTCACTGGCAGGACAGTGCAAACAGCCACCAGCTCCCGAGGACGCTGTCAATGGAGCCGAGCAGGGGGCTGGGTGAACTTAGAGGCAGAGAAAAAGATTGATTTTCAGATTATCTCCCAATCCATAGTTGTCAAGGAAGAAAAAAGACCTAAACAATCGTGAAATTAAATCAAATGAGTTTCTGGATGCTGAGTACTTTCTCTCCTGCCCACGTCCCTTCCTCCCATCCCCAGGGAGACCGTGATGAACGGCTCGTCTGTGCTTCTTCCCTGCCTGGTCCCTCCGGCCATCTCTGCAGTCAGGAGGGGTCTCGTGCGCTGCTGCTGTGTGCCTGGTTCTGTGCTCGTGGCCGAGGGTCCCAGGGCATGTGGGAGAATACCGCTCCTTCCTCGTGGGCCCACTGCAGCCAGAGCTCCAGCAGGCGGTGGCCACCCAGGGCCACACGCTGGGCTTGTGGGTCCCCAGAGCTCTGTGGGAACACTCCAAAGTGGCAGGGAATGGGGTGGACAGGAAAGCAAGACCTTCCTGGAGGAGGCAGAGGTGGGCAGCAAGCACAGAGGTGGGTAAGCTATGGCCCGCGCACCAGGCCTGGCCCTAACCCATCTTTGTATGGCCATGACATGAACATGACTTTCACATTTTAAAGGAATATGTATACCTGTATGTGTATGTATTGTGTATGTGTATATATGTGTGTGAGAGAGACATATTAATGTATACATCTATGGTCCCAGAATATAGACCAGCAAAGATATATTATATATATAAAAGACATATATGTACACACATATATAGTTATATATAATCTGAATATACCCCACCTTTGCTGGTCTATATCCTGGGGCCAGTTCCAGCACCAGTACCAATTCTCTGTCAGGTTCCAGACAGGAAAGGATCACATAGGGACCCCTACCAAGGAAAGGTGCCACCCACCAGTCATGGGATGAGCTACTAAAAGTAAAGGGAACCCCAAATTAAGCTAAAATCACCAACATATGGAGCTGAGGCAGCATCCCCAAGGAATAGCGCCTTTGAAAAACCACTCCCTGCCAGGGCCGGGTTCAGACTCCTCTGAGAGGATGTGGTGAAGAAGTTTGCTGAGGCGGGAACAGGAAACAGCCCCTCGACCCCAGGACCTGCCCAGCCTGCGCTCCCTGAGCTGCCACCCAGCGTCGCTGGAAAACCCACGCTCTGCAAGATGGCGCCAGGCCGTGTGAAGGCTGGTCCAGGGCCACCTGGAGCAAGAGGAGGATTTCTGAGTGCACTGATGTGAGGGAAGCCGTCGACAAGGTCAGGTCTTGCTGTCACCCCCAGTGTCCTCACTACCGTCAGCCTGTCCTCAGGGGAGAACACTCGGCCTACAGAAGTGACTGCCCAGGGCCTCCGAGGACACAGGGAGACTGGACTCCCGACCCCAGCCCCTCCGGTGCCACAGGCCTTGTTCTTTGCACTTGTTTGGAGGAAGAAGTACCAAGTCCTGTCTAGGCACTAACTAGATCAGTGGGGAAACCGAGGCCCAGAGAGTGGAAGCGACAGGCCTGGAGTCACAGCAGAGAGGGCTAGAGTGGAGCTTGGGCTCCGGCTCAGCCGTCTCTGTTCAGAAGCCTGAAGGCCACAGATAACCTGGTCACCTGCTGGACGGCCAGGCCCCTGGCTACCGTTCCTGGCGGCTCCCAGCCTCCCCCTCCTTGTCTAATGTTGATTTAACCTGTGGTTTTATGGTTAATCATCTTGTAGTAAATCTCTGCTTTAATCTCCCATCGGGCCACCCAGGCTGTCTTTTTATTAGGAAATAAATAGCACGGGCACTTTGTGCCACACTGCGGCCAGCACGGAGCTTGGCGGTGGGAGGAGAGGCAGGGCAGCCTGGAGGGAGGCTGGAGATGCTGTCGACAGAGAGGTGAGCGAATAATTACAAGACCTTGGTGTGAGGGCACCATTTGGGCTGGACACAAAAGCTGTCATAAAATCAGCTTTTGCTCCAAAGCTCTGGAAGAGATTTTAAATGACAGGATCGGCTCGGAGACACGGACTGGGCTTGCGGACAAGCGCGGGTCTGTGCCTGCACTGCCGTGTGCTGCTGCACGCAGCCAAGCCTTCTCTGGGCCTGCTGTCACCCAGGGTGACCCACCTACCGCATGGGGAGAGGATGAGGGCCAGCTCAGAATGAAGCTCACCCACAGATGGGGGCATAGGGCTCTAAGGAGCCCCCAGGGGTCAGCTGCGTCCTACCCAGCTTCCCATCTCCCTGACAGGGAGTCAGAAACCTGAGGCCTCAGCCCAGCCCCAAGAGTGACCTGAGACAAGGGTCTTCCTCTCTTGGGACCTGTGATATTGTGATTTAGAACAAGAAATATTTGGTCTTAGTCCATTGTTCCTATACAAAGCTCCTGAAAACCTTGCCATTTCCTAGGGGCTAGATGGAAGTGGAAAGGGTATCTTTTGTTATGTTAATGGTGACTTTTGGAAAGTCCTAGATTCACCTGGGAGGGGGTTGGTTGCCTGGGGAACCAACCACAGGATTCCAGGGTGGAATTTTCAGTCCCATCCCTCCAACTTAGCCATCACCCTTATCCTTCATGGGGAAGGGAAAGGGGCTGGAGATTCCGTTCCGTCAACAGTGGCCAGTGATTTTATCAGTCATGGGTAAGGAATGACACCTCCATGAAAACCCAGAAGGCTCGAGCTCAGAGAGTGTCCAGGTTGGAGAACCTGTGTCCGTGCTGGGGGTGGGGTGCTCAGAAAGGGCATGGAAGCTGTCACCCCTTCCCACACCTGGACCCAAGCGTCTCGTCCACCTGGCTGTTCCTGAGTTATAGCCTTTTAGAGTAAACCAGTAATCTAATAAGCAAAATGTCTAGGGGGAGTTAAGCACTGAGTTCTTAAACTGTGGGATCTGATGCTATCAACTGGGAAATAATGTCGGAATTGAGTTAACTACTTGGCAGTATGAGGAAAATTCACATCGGCGGGTCTCATCTGTAAACGAGGGACATTCTGGACACCAACATCCTGTCCCGTATTCTGGGTTCCAGGCTGGTTCACTGAAAGTGGGGGCCTGGACTGGGAGTTTACCCAGCTGCCTACCACCTCACCCCTGCTGTGGTTCTTCCACGTCCCTCCCCTTCCTTCCCATATCTCCGGGGACCCCATATGGTACCATCCTCACTGCCACCCCCCCAGATGCCTGTGGAAATATCTCAGTTTGTCTCCGTCAGATGCAGAGAACTGAGTCTCTCCCTCCAGATGGCGATGTTTTCTCCTGCTCCAAGCCCTAAACTTAGACATGTTAAAACTGAAAACCAAAAGCTCCAACTATTCCTTCTCCTAGCTGTCATCCCACAAACTGTGCTTCAAAAAGCAGAGCCACGAAAGAGCCAAAAGCAAAGTCTTGAAGAGATTTGTGCACCGTGTTCATAGCTGTAATTCCAATAGCTAGTGTGACGCCAAGTGCTGATCCACAGAACACATGAGGAAATGTGGTTTGTAATGGAATATTACTCAGCCTTAAAAAAGAAAATTGTGGCACAGGCTACAGCATGGATGGCCTTGAAGACATACTTCGTGAAATAAGTCAGTTGCAAAAAGACATGGTATGATTTCACTTGCAGAGCTATTTAGAGTAGCCTAAATCATAGAGACTGAAAGTAGGATGAGGTTGTCCAGAGCTGGGGGAAGGGGAATGGGAAGATGTTTAACGGGGACAGTTTCAGTTTACGAGAAGACTTCTGGAGACAGTATTTAGTGATGATTGCACAACATAAAGAATGTATTTAAGACAACTGAACTGTATCCTTCAAAATGGTTATGATGGAAATTTTCATGTTGTATGTATTTTACCACAATAAAAAAAATTAGAGCCCCAACAAAAGCAGCGTCAAATAATAGTAACAACACTTGTATCACTTAAGTACTGGGCCCTGCTTTAAGCAATCCACATGTGGAAATTCATTCACGGCCCACAACAAGCCTATGAGAAAGAAACTATTATTCCCATTTTACAGATGAGGAAACTGAGTCACAAAAGTGGTTAAATAATTTTTTCAAGGTCACCATCCATAATGGTTGAGCCAGAACTGGACTAGACACACTGACTCTTGAATTTTCATAATGATCCAGGAGAGAGACCTTATTAGTGCCAATTCCTAGGGTTTTTCTTGGATTTATCTCCTGAGAGTCCAGAGGAAAACTCTGGGAAGCCGGGTAAGCACACAGTTCCACAGGAGGACAGGGTTGTCGCCCATCAGCCCCCTCGCCACTTCCCCCCAGAGCCTCCCAGGGCCATCCTGTGGGCAGTGAACCATACGCAGCCCTCAAGCAGCCCCAGGCCCGCTGATGTAAGGGCTCCAGCCCCTGTACTGGGGGGGCCACTGCAGCCAGCTGGGGTTGATGCAGAAGCAAGTTCTGCATCATATGGATTGGATCATGGGTGAACACTCCGTGACCCTGGAAAGGAAAGTCACTGAGAAGTTTAGAGATTTCCTGCTGTTAGCAAAGGGAGCAGCCAGAGCTTTTTGGGTAAGAGAACGTTCTGGAATTTGAGCACCCTCCAGGAAGCAGAAGGCAGCTCTGACTGAGCCCAGGGAAGTCAGAGTTCACCCCTTAATCTCGCGCCTCACCCGCCCTCAGCAGGGTCATGGGCCCAGTGCTGGTCATCACAACATAGGCCGTGACCCCAGCAGGGACAGGCTGCCTTCCCTGGCCTGGCCTAGCCTCAGGGACCACCCCACCTCGCTTCACAGATTATCACCATCTTCAAAAATAAAACACATGGAGCAGATTCCAGAACAGTCATGGGATGGAGGGGAAAAGGGGTGCTGGGGGCAGGCAGATCTGGGCCAAGTTCTAGTGGCTGAGCTTGTGACTGCAAACAGTTCACCTCCCACCTGCGAGCCCTGGTCGTGGGAGGGTTAAACATGGTCACACTGGTGCTGCTTGTCACTGACAACTGCTCCGTCACCTCTCTGCTCTCCGTGGAACGTCTTTCCGTGACCTGAGGAGGTGGCAGGCGGCGAAAAGGAACAAGAAAACATTTCAAAGTAAAACATCCCACCGCATGCCTGAGCTTTGAAAACCAAAATTTCCTTCAGGTTCGGGCAGGGACCCTCCTGCTGGTCCTGGCTCTCTGCCCCACCTCGAGGCTCCTGCTCTGCTTCTGGGCCTGGGCCAGGGCAAAACAGACAGCTGGAGGCCGGCCAGTGCCTGAGCAACCACCAGAGAAGGGCCCAGAGGGGGGCCGGGCCCAGGCAGCGGGAAGGGGTGGAGAGCTGGAAGTCATGGGGGAGGGGGGTTAGTGGAGAGAAGAGGGGAGAGATCAGAAGACATGCACAGAGACAGGGTGAGTGTGAATGCCTGCCCTTTGCCTGGGCCCTCC
Organism: Galemys pyrenaicus; assembly: GCA_019455555.1. Lineage (NCBI taxonomy): Eukaryota > Metazoa > Chordata > Mammalia > Eulipotyphla > Talpidae > Galemys > Galemys pyrenaicus. The sequence goes on along the minus strand of JAGFMF010012145.1, from coordinate 8,425,386 downwards.
TCCTGGGCCCCCCTTTCTGCTGGCTTCACTCATCCCACCTCACCCCCAGCCCTGTCCCAGCTCTCTCTAACTGAGCTCCCTTCCCTAAACAGCTGCCTCTGGGGGTCAGCGGGTCGCACCGTGGGTGGTCAGGACATGACTCCCGTGACCCTCCACACTCAGGGAGATGCTTGTGGGCAGAATCCGGGTTGTGCCCAAGGGGCCAGGGAGCATCCATGGGAATCAGAATCATCTGTTGCTTCTACCACCTCAGAAAATATTTTGATAAACAAATGTCGTGAAGTCTCATTCTTAAATGCAGGCCTCTTAAAATGCAGACAGGAGGAAAACTTTAATGAGAACTCGGGCCTGACCCCAGGGGTCCCTGCAACAGCTCGGAGGGCACCGCTGCCAGGAGGCTGCACCCCATCCTTACCCACGGGTCACAGAGTGGAGGGAGCAGGCGTGACCGGCCCACTGCTTTGGGAGGCCACGTGGAGCCCCTCAACTTGTATGAATACACACAGTGCTGAGTAGGATGACAGTGCTGGCTTTTGACAGCACACAGTAGGTGTACGACAATTACTGGAGGGATGAAGGACACCCCATTCAGAGCCGACTGTGTGAGCTGAGGACGCTGCTGTTATCCCTGCTTTCTAAGCCACGGTTCAGAGAGGTTAAGCAACCTGCTCAAGGACACACAGCAGCAGCTGCTGCTGGGTACTGAGTACCCTCTCCTTGGACAGACTCAGGAGCGGCAGTGATGCGCCCAGGGGCAGGCGATGCCGGATGGCCAGGCTTTGCCCAGGACTTCTCCGACCCAGCACAGACTGGCTCCCTGGATCCAGGTTACCACCCCTCCCCCTGCATCTCTCCCTTCCCCAGCAGCTAGAGGTGGTGACAGCTCTTGTCCCAACCCATGCAGTCCTGGCTCTTGGGAGGCCAATGGTCGGAGCTCACCAGGCAAATGGAGCTGTGTGGTCCCTTTGGCTCTCTGCAATCCCCAGCAAGATCTTCGCCTGTGTCCTGTCCCCCTCAGAAGTCAGGGGAACATGAACACCCCCTGTACATAGGTGTTTTGCACTGTCACAAAAGTGGGTCTAGCCCCTCCTGACACCAGGACTCCCGATGGCCAAGCCCAGTCCTGAGATGCCCACGGACGCTGCCGCCGGCTTCTTAACACACCTCCCGGGACAGGGAGCTCACTCCCCCAGGTCACCGGCCACCCCAAGACAGCCCATTGCTACCACAACCCCCTCAGACTACACAAAAGCCGTCCCGTCCCAGGGGCCTCAGACTCTGCCCCAGACAGACCTCCTGGGGCCGTGCAGCTGAGTCCGCTTTTCCCTGGGAGCTCTTTAAATATTTGGACAATGGTCCTGGCCACACGCCCCTTCGCTCAGTGTTTACTTGGAGGACCATCAGCGGTTTCATCCTCCTTCCACCCGTCTCCCTGGGCCAGGCCCCGCTGGCTTCTGGGCAGGGCCATGCGGCTGCCCTGCCGGTCTCGGCCCTCAGACGCCCCACACAGAGGAGGGTGGGGAGAGGGCAGCAATGCCCACGTTTACGTGCCATGGTGGGGTCGGGGCTGCCAAGTGACTGTGGACCCAGAGAAGGGTTTTGGGGGAAGGTGAAGGGAGCAAATTCCAGGCAGAGGGAGCAAGAAGGTCCAAAGGCAGAGGGAGACCCCAGTACCTTGGAGACAGAAAGTGGGGGTGGGGACAAAGGCTGGAGGTTGGGAGAAGAATGGGAGGCTAGAAAACTGACCATGCAGGGCCCTGGGAGCCAAGCTGCCCATAGGCCTGCCCCCACTTGTTAGCCCCCATGGGGTTCGGATGAGATGCTGGGGATCAGACGAGCCAAGTCCTTGGGTTACCTATGAGAAAAGTTTCAGCAGAGTCCCCTTTCAGCGGCACACAGCAGTTTGCCAAGGAGATGATGATGTTTGGGCATATCCAAAAGGGCAAGTTTATTAGGAAAAGGAGGGAAGACGCCTGGGCCTGGGCAGGAAGAGCCACCTTTGCCAGGGCAGAAACTGTGAATTACAGTGTCCTTTGGGGGGCAGGGGTTCATCCCTTTGTGTCATTGTTATCTGTTATTAAATGAACCATTTCTAGAGCATGACTGGGTTAATGTGCAAGGTGTGATTCTCTGCAAGGTCCCTCGTTCTCCACATCCCCACCTCTGGCCTGCGCCCACTGATATTTTCCAAAGCAGTCCAAGCCTGAGGACCCCTGTGCCCAAGGGCTTTTCGTTTCTAGCTGATTCAATGGCTGTGTTAGTCACTTCTACGCTCACCTCTAGTTCATGACCTTGTGAAACTCCATCGCCCGCAGTGTCCTGGGCAGTCCAGGAGGTCAGAGTCAGGCCTCACGGTGGTTTTCAGGTAAACTTGACACCCAAGAACAGGAGTCTGGAGCAAAGTAGGGAAAAGACTGCCAGAGACTCAGCAGTGCAGACCCAAGGCAGGGCCAGGCCAAGGCATGAGGGCTGTGCGGGCTGTTTTGAGCCACCACCCCACCCTCACACCGATGCCAGGCCCTGGGGCACCCCGCACAAAGGATGGAATGGCCACATGACCTTCCTGCAGGGCAGAATCATCACCCACCTGACATGTCTCACGTCTGAAGTGTCTCCCCCATACCTGACAACTTAGTGACCTTGTTCCTTCTCTCCTGGTGTTGTGCTCCCAGAAACTAACCTGCTCAGTGTGGCTGCAAACAAAGGGGAGATGACCACCTTCGGGGGGCCTGACCGTGGAGAGGGGGCCACAGAGGAGTCCCCCACTTGTTGGACAAGGAACAAGGGTAATAAAAGGGACAAGCTTTGGGGTGTGTTTGGGAATCAAGACACTCAACCCTCCTGGGGTCAGTTTTCTTGTCTATAAATGGGATAAGTCAAACCATGGGAGGAGGGAGCAAGAGACTAGCAGAGCTCAGAGCTGAGCCAGGACCAGCGCTCCCTGGCACTACCAGATAAAGGCATGGGGTCCGAATCCCCTCCCTAATTGTGTGGAGAGGGAACCTGAGGCTCAGAGAGCGCTAGAGGAAATCCAGGCACCTCCCCCCCACCCCCAGTTGTGAACAGGAGCCGGAAGGAAGGCCCGGCTCTTCTGAGCCTGTTCCCTGAACCTGAGGGTCTCAACCCGAAGGACCTTCCCGGCTTCCTCAGGGGAGCCAGCTAATCCAGCTTCGAGGAGTGACTTCCTAAGAGAGGAAACACTCCCTGTCTCTGATGTGGAACCAGAGTCTTGGCAGGGCCCTGAACAGGCCTGGGGCCTGGAGCGATTCGGAGCTGCCCTCAGCACTCTAGAGTATCTCACTTCATTCCACCACGTTTCTATAAAGATGGGCACATGCCCCTCCACCAAATGCCCCATTTACAGATGGGAGCAGGCTCAGGAGGGCAGTCATGGGCCCATGCGCTCGGTACCAGAGCTGGGATTTGCACGTAACTGCCGTCTCTGAGCCTGTGCTGCTGACAACGCCAGGCCCAACACGCAGGCAGCGGTCCTTCCCCGAGTCTGCAGTGGAGAGTGAGCGAGGAAGACAGAAAAACTAACGGAGCCATTGAGAAATAGAGACACCAAGACAGTCTTTTAAGCACACAAAGGCCAGGTGTGCACACACACGGGAAAATAGAAACACACACGGGGAGAGGTGGAGGGTGGAGAGAGGATGCGGAGCTGAGATAATAGACATAAAGAGAAAAGAGGACTAGCAGATTCGCCCAGAAAGGAAAAACAAGAATACGAAATCCCCAAAGAGAGAAGAAGATAGAAACAGACTGATACAAAAGCACATGTAACATCAAGTACAAGAGCCCACGGTTGTGAGAACACGAAAGAGTCAGAAAAGAAAGAGTCTCAGAGAGATCTGGGCACAGCCCAGAAGACAGGAAAGTCCCAGAGAAGCACAGAGAGGTTGGAGAGAGAGTAATAGAGTGCAGAGGGGAGATGGGGAGCAGCAGAGGAAGAAAGCTGGGAACTCACTCAAGCTGATGCTGGCGTGCAGATGCTGGGGTGCAGTCTCCTCCCCATCCCTGCCTGCAGCTTCACACCCACCACCTAGGCTCACCAGGGTCCCAGATGGAGAAGTTAATCCCCACAGCTCCCCAGGCCCAGCCTCCCAAACTCACGGTGCCTTCTACTCCGTGACCTTAAGGAAGAGCAGATGAAGGTCACGGCATAACAGCATAACGGGGTTCTCCCCACCCGTCTGCACCCGCACCCGGACCACCTGCCTGCCCACAGGGACCTGCCCAACATCTGCTCACTGAGCCGAGCCTCAGGGCCGCTGCTTCTCCTGCTCGATTCTGAGCCATGGGGGCTGGAGAGGGCACAGCCCGAGCCCCTGAGCAAGCGCCCTGGACGCCACCACAGGCAGCACCAGCCCTGCACCAGGAGCCCTGTGGGAGGCAGCCCACGCTGGGCCCAGATGCTACAGGACGGAGCTGGTCGCCCAACCTCTCAAGCCTCAACATCCACCTCTGAGAAATGGGGGTGATCCTGCCTGGTCTCAGGTTGATGAGAAAATCCCAAGTGATGCTGGCGAAGCACCTGGCAAACCTGGCAAGTAGTGGGCATTCCACGACTCTCACTGGGGAGGTCTAGAAAGTGCAGCGACAAAGGCAGGTGAGTTCAGGGAGCCCAGGGGAGGAGAGATCCTTCCAGTCGGCATTTGAGTCAAACCTTGAGGAACAGACAGTACATAAAAGTGTGGGGGGGAACAGGCAGGTGGGGGAACACCCTTGGTGGTGGGAATGGTGCAGGCAAAGGAAGGAGACAAAGATGGCCCCGTTCGGCGGGAGAACAGGATAGATGGAACCGTTCGAAACTCACAGTTCATGGATGGGGAAACTGAGGCTGGCGAATGTTAAACAGCATGTCCAAACTCACACCACTGGCAAGTGGCAGAACCAGAATTTGAACCCAGGCCTGGAAGACTTGGGAATTCTCCTTGGCCCCGCTGCGGTCAACTCCCCTGCACCCCCGCAGGTAAAGGCTAAGGGAATCTTAGGTGCTCAGAGCTTGTTTTCCTAACAGCTGAAGTCCCAGAAGCCAAGCCTCAGGTGGGGGGCTCTCACTGCAGGGTCTATGCTTGCCAGAGAAGCACATGGAGGGACACCCCAAAAAGCCTGTTTTGACTGTAGGTGCCACTGGGAGAGCCAAAGGGGTCCCACAGACCCGGGTTCGACGCTGGGACTCAAATCTGACTGTGAAATCTGCCTGGTGGCCCATGGGAGACATGAGGTCCTGAGGCCTCCCTGTCATCCCCTGGAGTTGTGCAGCCACGGGTGAAAACACTATCTGGGGGTCATTCATCTGACCCCCGATGCACCTAACTTCAAGGGATACCAGGACGGCTTGTGAAGGAGAGGAGAATCAGGGAGGCCAGAGCCCTGCATGGGGCCACACTGAACCTTACAAACCCGGCAGGTGCAGCTCCCAGCGGTGTTACCCGCGACTGCTAAGGAGGCTGGTGCTAATGAATGAGGCCCTCTGCTCTCCCCACCTGGCCGGGTGCACCCCTGTGGGCTGGGCGGGCGGGAGCAGAGAGCTGTTGGCTGCACAAGCAAGGGGAGGAAGGTGAATCTCCCCAGGGCCAGCCACGAGAACGCAGGGCAAAGCAGTGATGGGGACAGAGGGCTGATGCCACCATTGTCGCATTTGAGGTCACAGTGTGAAACTGGCAGCAACTTAAGCCACTAATTCCTAGTTCTGAGGGACAAAAGGCCCCCAGGAAGGGAGCCCAAATTTGCCAATTCTACCCAGGTACCATGTTCCCAGGGAGGACACAGCTTTGGCCAGATTCTCAGGGGTCTGTACTCGCCAGGATGGGGAGAATCACCCCGACATCCCTGCTGCCTTGAGTCTCTCTCTTGACCCTCTCAACACGCTGCCCCCGGGTCTCCAGCAAAGAAGCAGAACTGGGCCACCCACAGAGCTTGTCACTGCCACAGCCCAGGAGCGACACCTCTCACGACTCTCTTCACGACTCTCGACGCCCTGCTCCTCCCCCGTAACTGGCCACCCCAGCCTCTAACTGCAAGGGAAGCCGGGACTTCCGTGCACACAGGGAGCGGAGAAGAACTAGATAACCATGAGCACCAGTTATATCGGGGACCCCCAAAGAGTTAGGGTGAGAGCAGTGAACAGAGAGCCCCAAACTCTGCCTTAGACTCCACTGATCACACCTTCCTGAAAGCTTTGAGGGACTTGCAGGTTCCCCTTCTTGGAGTCGGGTTATGGCCTGGAAATCTGTGTGGCTGAAAGTCCACAGGTGCAGAACAACCTGCCAACCCCCTGGGGCGGAGGGTGCCCCGACCCCAAGGTTAGGACTTACTCAGACATCCTTCCGGGCAGAAGCTAAAGAAACCTTCCCGTGGCTCGCCCTCCTCTCGGCATCCTTCATGCTCCTGAGCAGAATTACAAAGTCCTCTTTGACCGGGCACACTCAGAATTCCAGAATCCAAGCCTGCACTTCTCACACCAACACTCCCACTGGGCCCATCTTCCTGACGGGACGACTGAGGCACAGAATGCTGCTCCACTGGACCCGTGATCACCCACGCCTGTATGGACCAAGGAAGAGGCAAATGCCTGACCCTGAGTGCCCCAAACTCCATCCCCAGGAGATCTGGCCGCCTGATGTTTTCCAAGCCACTGGACCTTTAAGACACTGGATGCTCAAAAGTGCTCAATACCCCCATGATGGCCTTTGCTATTATTGTTTAATTCCTCCCGGAAAACAAGCCTGGAAAGACAGTGCTAATTTAATTTGCCAGGATGAATAAAGATAAGACAGTAACAGAGGGTGATGAAGCACTGGAAACATAATTCACATCCCCGAATCTCAGCTCCTTCCATCATGATGCCTTCCCCTCGCTGCAACTGATTAAGCCAAAACGATCGCAGTTAATTATCTTCCTCCGTGGCAGAGAGAGGCTGGCGTGCTGGCCAGGCAGTGGACGTGAGGGGGTTTGTCAGTGGGCAAATGAGATGAAAGGAGTGGGAAGAAGGTTACAGGGTTTGGGGCCCCGTGGGTCTCCCAGGTCACCATGGAGAGGGCGGACATCTGGAGGAAAAGACTACTTTGTGGTTCACCAACCTGGAAGCCGTCCATGGGCCAGCCAGAAAGTTCACCACTGACCCAATGTCCGGCAGCCAGGCCAGGCTGGATCCAGGGTACCAGCTGCCAGAACCCGGGCCCTGGCATTGGTTGTGCTCACTGGAGCACACGGGCATGCACCGTCCTGGGTACAGGGAGCTACGCATCCGTGCACACACGTGTGTCCATCAGCGAAGCACAGAGTATCTGCATCTGGAATGGGGTGATATCGGGGTCTGGGTCAGATCTGGCAGGAATTTTTCTGAGGGTGAGAGTCACAATCAAAGGTGCAGGGCAGGGCCTCCCTGGTGGCGCAGTGGGTTAAGCAACACGCTATGAAGCAGACCGCAGCCACTGCAGCACCAGTTCGATCCCTGCTGCCGGCGGGGACCCACATGGCATAGCAGACCTCTCCTGTTGTGCCCACTGCTCCCCTCAGCAGTGTGTTTCAGTCAGTCTGCCTGTTCTGCTCCCCAATCTGTCTCGGTGGATCTTCCCACCACCCACACCTCTGACCTGTACCCCAGCTCTTGTATGCATAAATAAAATCTTTAAAAAAAAAAAAAAAAAGACGCAGGGCCCGTGCAGCTGGGAGGTGGAACAGGTAACGGTGGTGAAGGCAGGAGCCTGGCCACAGTGGGAGGGCCCCAGGGAGCAGGAGCAGGTGGGGCTGAGAGCAGGGTGGTTCAGAGCAAAAGCCACAGAATGAAACGGAACAGGGGTGTTAGCAGGACGAATGAGGGACAGCCCAGAGCCCCCAAATTTGAACACTAAATAGGTGCTGCTATCCACTGCGTAAAGACAAAACATACTGGTAGTTCACGAGACCGTCAGTGGGACAGAACTTGAGTAGAATGGCTGTGCACAGAGAGAAGAGAAAGGATGTAGTTTCCCAACGAAACAGCCCAAGTTACCCATCTGTAGAGCCAGCAAGGTACGCAGCAGGTTCTCAGTGATGCTGGAAGACTGGTAAAGGGGGAGTCCTGGAGCCCTCCGTGTTGTTTTTTTTTAAAGACTTATTTATTTATGCATACAAGCACTGGGGTACAGGCCAGAGGTGCGGGGGGGGGGGCGGTGAGAGGATTCACCAGACAGAGTGGGGAGCAGAA
>JAGFMF010012145.1:8363018-8410391 GCA_019455555.1 Galemys pyrenaicus | reverse complement strand
GAGGGAGGGAGGGAGGGAGGGAGGGAGGGAGGGAGGGAGGGCATTCAAAAGCCAGTGCCTGGCTCTCCCCAGGGCATAGGTTCTGACCTTCACTCTGCAGGCTGGGCTGCTAATGCCTGTCCACCCCCCAACACACACGTCTGTGACGCAGACTTAGCTGTAGCCCTAGAAGTCCCAGGGGAGACAGAGAAACAAGGGCTTGGCAGTAGGACTGTCAGGATAAGGTGACAGCGAGCCAGGCCCTCCACCTCTCCCCCACTGACGCACCTGAGACTACTGTCTGGCTGGCGGCCTGCTTCTGTCACAGAGGTAGAGCTGGTTGTATCCGAGAAGCACGGTGAGGTCTGGCTTGTAGCACAGTCCCTTCCCGGCGGCCTGAAACTTAAAATCCGTGGAATCACAGCTTCTCGGGGTTGCAGGCCCTCCCAGGCGCTACCTGGCCGCCTGCTGTGGCAGGAGCGGGATTCATTCTGCTGTGTGCATAAGCAACCATCCACACACATGAGTACTTACACCCAGCCGCCTTCGGCCCTTCTCCTGTCCGCTAAATGAGGGCTTCGTCTCTGCAAGGTGACCTCCGCTGCGTGTGCACACACCGGGGGGTGAGCAGGGAGCACCGAGGATGAAGAGAAGACAAAGGGAACTCAAGAAGGAAGATGACGCCCCACAAAACGAAATGGGGGCGGCAGTGGAGAGGGGGACAGGGAGCAGCTGTGCAGACTCATGGTCTGGGGAGATTTGGTAAACATAGCTTGTGAGAGGCTCTGCCATTGCCCAGTGGTGGGGAGCATGGCCTTCAGAAAGTTTTGGGGGTTACAAATGTAACCAGCCCCTCAAACCTGAAACCCACCCACAAACTAGGTCTGCAGTTTTAGCACTGAAAGCCCCATATCCCAGGAAGCCCATAGTACTGGTCAGCCCACCTACAGGCTGGCCACCTGCTTACAGACACCCCAGAAAACTTGGGTCCAGGGCCCCCTTGGAGAAAGATTCACCTGAGTACCAGCTAAACCATAAAAGTTTTCATTACAGATTTGTGTACAAGACAGCCAGAGCCAGGGAGGGAAAAGCTTTAGGCTGGCCCCCTAATGGGGGCTAGGAAGAGGGTTTCGAGGCGTAGGGCCACAAGACGGGTGGAGGGGAGCAGCATGCTCGGGGCTGGACTACACAGGGGCAGGCACAGGCAGGTTACATGTTCCCTCGCCTGTCACATGTTTCATAGGTCTCCACCCACTGAGCATGCGGGGCCCTTGGCCTCCCCCCGCGGGAAACTGAAACAATCATCAGTCAGGACAGAACACCTTTTGTCTGTACAGCGCCTTGGTGGGTCTGGTGGGCCAAGTTGTTTGAACAGGATGTCAGGCCCACCAGTCGGAGATTTAGTCCACCTGTTCAAACAGGATGTTGGGCAACACGCCCTGCAATTCAATCCACTTGTTCAAACAGGACGCTGGGCAACCCTTATCCCACTGGCTGGCAATTCTGTTTACCTAGGCAGTCTCAACCCTAGTCTCTGTTTGTGTACCCCCCTCCCAGGTTTGTCCATTTGATTCCAGCTCTCATGTCACCTCCACAAAGAGGCTGTTCTGGCCCCCCCATGCATGCATGTCCCCCACCTGCTCCCCCTGTCACTTGTCACGTGGGGTTATCTGTGACCCCTATCAGCTGTCTTGTCCACTGATGTCCCCATTTGTTTTTCCATCTCCTTATATCTGGGACTGCTTCAAGGAATCCCCAACACCCACGTTGTTCCTGGCATGCAGTAGGTTCTCAATAACACTTGTCAAATAAATAAATGTCATCGTTCTTTAGAGCACCTACTCTGTGCCAGACCCTATCCCAGGCACCTGGCCTATAGCACCCAACAGCACAGATTCAATACCCTGGGAAGAGGGACACAGGCTTTGGGCAGGGCAGGACAGACAGTCCAGCATGGGGAAGTCAGGGGGCCTTCCTGGAGGAAGTGGTGTTTCTGCAGGAATCAGGAGAAAGAGTAGGGGTAGCCAAGCCACAAGGAAGGAGAGGCTCAGGCAGGGACACCACCATGCAAAGGATGGGAGGAGAGGGCAAACCTCCAAGTGCAGCAGGTAGAGCAGGGAAAAGTCAGCAGTTCAGGGTCAATGAAAATTCTAGGAATGTAGCTGCCCAAAGGCTGTGCTGGCTAGGGTGATCTTACCCAAGAGGAAGCCAAGGCCTAGAAGGTCACGGGCCTGCTGGGGTCACCGAGGAGTCGCAAGGGGCTCCCCGGGCTGGAAGCCCACTACCCTGGACCACCAGCCAGACTCTTTGGCCTCGGGATCCACATCTACCCCAGCCTCCAGTTGCTGAGCTGCTTTTCCTCACTTCTCCAGCAATCCTTCTTTCACCTTCCACCTTGGTGGCTGAGACAATTGCTCAATGTCCAGCCAAAGGGGTAATGATTATTGGATGCGATTTAAGTAATAAAACATTTGCTGGGCCAGTCATTCAGGTCCAGGGAGCTGGAACAGCGGGCAGGCTGCAGACACTTGCATCAATCTGGCTGCCTTCCCCGAAATGAGACCGCAGAGGAACTGACTAGGGACTTCTAGGCCACGCAGCCCTGCGCATGGATCTGCTGCTTACAAGCGGAGCGCGCCTGGGGACCTTGCTTCACCCTGGGGACCTTGCTTCACCCTGGGACCTCAGCTCTCTCCAAGGTGAAGTGGGCACACGCTAGCCTGCCGGGGGTGGGGGGGTGGTGGGGGGGTGGGGAGGTGAGTTGTAAAACCTGAAGATGCTGGAAAGTCCCAGCTCCAGGTCTTCCCGGAGTTCCTGGCGTTCCAACCCCCGGCAGGCAGGGGGCGCTGTGGCCACAGCGGTTCTGATCCTGCTCCCCTCACAGAGGGAGCTCCCAACCTTCTGGTGCAAACCTGAATTTCCGTATCCCCAGGCCATCTCTGGTTGGTTCTTTGTGAACAAGAACAAATCAACCCGCCCCACCGGAGTCCTCCAGGCCCTAGGGCAGGCCCTGAACATCCTGCCCTGCACGTGGGGAGGATCAGCACTGGGTGGAGCCTCTGGTTTAAATCGGGACCCTGCATCGCTGGGAGCTCGCCCCCACTTCTCGCTCACCCCCACTTCTCACCTTCCAACGGAGTCGCTGTCCCAACCTCCGGCTTGTTGGGAAGACGTACACACATTAACGATGCCAGACTCCTGATGACCGCGCTCTGCCCGCTGGCCCCCTCCCCCCGTGTGTCTATTTTTGCTGTTATGCTGGTTATTTCCCCCCCCCCAGGTCTCGCTGCAGGGTCTCTCACCTGGGAGCCAACCTCAGGGAGCCCGTCCTTGCTCTCATGATCCTCCCCTGCCTGGGCCCTGAGTCCTCTTCAACAAGGTTTTATTCCACTTTCTCCATTCTTTTCTATTAATATGCAAACTGGAGCAGCATTTGCCTTAGGGTCATCTGGTCCAGTTCTTCGATTGCTACATGGAAAAACAAGAGTCCCAGGAGGTCAGTCAGGATCTCAGAACTGGGATTACAGCCAGGGAAGGCCAGCGCTGAGTCCAGGGAACCCTACCCCTCCAGGTGCCCCATTTTCACATGCCTCCTTTGAAACCCAACCCATGGGGGCGCCATGCACAGCCTGGCACAAGATCAGCAGAGGGCAAGGCCACAGCAGAGCCTCAGTTTCTCCATCTGTGCAGTGGGCACAATAATCTATTGGGTCAGTAAAGACAAGGGTAAGGCTAGATCAAAGGACTGGGAAAACAGACTTAGTGGAAAATAGGGAACAGCAGGAATCTGCTCTGAAACTCTCTGATTGGAAGCAGCAATTGAAGGGAAGCCTTGGGGGTGAGGCCAGGACTCTGAACAGCCCCCAGGACCCCTAGAAGAGGTAATGCTATCACCAATTGGGTGGCCTTGTCAGATGATCCAACCCCTCTGGACCTCATCTGCAACTGCAGGGGGAGGGGAGGGTTGAGGCTATACCAACCTGGCATCTTCATTCTATATCAGGTAAGTAGTGATTCTGCAACTGGTAAGTAGGAATCTGCAACTGTCCCAGCCTGGCAGAGAGCGCAGAGGGACCAAGCCACCCCCACCCCATGGAGTCTGAGCCAGGTAGAAGCTGCTTAATAAACTGGCAGAAAGGAAGAGCATGGGGTAAATAGGGACACACTACCGGGGGAGAATCACTTCCCCTCCTGGGTCACAACTGCCCTGAGGTGTAGCCAGCTAATGGAGTGCCTCTGCCTGGCTGGCGTGAGGCCAAGGAATTTGGACCAGAGACACTGTGGAGCCTGGGAAGTGTTTCTAGGAGGGAGGGCCGGTCAGAGTGGAATGCTGGAGGGGACATGCAGGAGGCTGGGAGGCAGTCTGTGCAAGGGGGAGCTGGGGGGGACACTGCCAGGGAGGGGTCAGTGGTCAGGACAGCCCCAGTTCAGCTCAGGAGAAGCACATAGGCCAGTAGGCTTGACGTGGAAACGTCTGTGCTGTGGAAAGGGTCTTTACAGCCAAGTCGAGCTGGGCTGGCAGGTAGGGCTCAGTGGCTATGGATGGGGTCAGAGAGCTGAGAATCAATCAAGGCATCAACTTCACAATTCACAGGGATGTCAGGAAGGAACATTCTGTCAACCAGAACCAGAGCAGGAAACCTGACAGGACTAGAGAACTTTCCACCCACCAGAAGCTAAAGGGAAACACATTTGTTTCCTTGACACACTTATGCTTTCAGGAGGCCAGGTGATTGCTTTTGCTCTGGAAAGCCTGAAATGGAAAATTCCACCTGCCGTTCCTCCTCCAGGCGCCTAACAAGAGAGGAAGCTTCTGTCCCCAGCTTACTGGCGCCTGAAATTCTACCAGTGAGGCTTCAGTCCTATAGCCTGAGGCTTTCTCCTTTGTTAAAATGCAAACTTCACAAAAATCATTCTTCAGCAAAGACTTATTTTCATTAATTCAACAAATATTTATTGACTTCTTGCTCTTAACCAGCCAATACCTAGAGGCTGGGAATAGACAGATTAATTGTGACTTGTCCAGGTCTAAACCTTTGTTAAACAATGATTGAAGAAGACAGTTTAGGTGATACAAACAAACTTTAATTAACACTTCAAGAAGCAGGTAGTCTCTGTTTCCAAGGGTCCAAAGAACTGTGAAATGGAGTAGAAGACAGGAAATGTTTAGTTTTTATAGGACAAGGAAGGGAAGACAAAGACAAAATAGAAAACAAATACTGAACAAGGAAATGAGCATAGATCCCAGAGCTGGCTTGGTGCTGGGGCCGGCTGGCAGGACACACTGTGTCTGGGAGGTGGAGCAATTACAGGGACATGAAAGTTACGTGAGTCTCAGTTGACTGACGTGGCACCCTGGTCAGGAGCAGCTCCATCTTGAGCCTAGTCATTTATTTCAACAACTTCAAGGAACAGGAAAGTTCTGTGTTCTGGGGAGTTGGAGGAGGAGGGAGGGAACTATGGGAACTCTGGCCATAGTGGTGCAGCCAATGATGGAGGTGAGAGCCCCCAGCAGAGGACTCACGTCATAGTGTAAAAGGTGAAGCTTAAGGTGCAATCTAAAGGAGGAAGGAGGTGAACTGAGGTATTGAGATTCCCAGATGGAAGCTCGGCCAAGGCAAATGAATGAAAGAGTGTGGTAGCAGACAGGGCTCCACAGTGCCCCCTCCCTTGGACACAGGCAGGGCATGGACACAGGCAGGCTTGGACACAGGGAGGGCATGGGAGATGGGGCTAGGACAGTTGGGAGGACTTATTAATGGGATACTATTAGACATCTCAGGTGGGCATTTGTCATAGTCTTTGCTGCCTCCCCCCAGTTTCCATCTCACTTCCTCCACCAAGTCCCCCACTCTCCTTTGGGAGACTGTCAGGCCCAACTTGAATGGCCCACACCCAACCCCAGGTCGGGGCCTGATGGCCTTATGCAGGCAGCTGATCCCATCCTGCTGGTACATGACTGGTTCAGGGAAGGACACATGACCCAGTTCAGGCCAATGAAAGGGGGGATGTTCCTGGGGCTGTGGAGGGTTCTAGGAAAGAGGATCCTCACTTCTGTGCCTGAGGGGACTCCCAGAAGGAACCCACACTTTTCTTCTGGATCCATGAAGTGAGAGTATGAAGGGCCAGGATGAAGCAACACCAGAGGACAGCAGAGGAGAGGACGTCAGAGGAATGGAGCCTGGGTGGACCTCCCTCTGCAGCTCACAGTTAGCTAAGGCAGTACATTCCCATGAATGCTATTACTTTCAAGTGAAAATTTCCTCACTGGTACAGGGCATTTCTGGAGGTCAGATATGAATGGAAAAAGCAAAGGATCTGTCTGGAACCTGGACTAGGGTGGGACTGGTCAAGTCCCATCCTTCTGATTTCATTTCCATGTACAATTCCTCCCATGAGTGATGATGTTCCCCAGACCCCAAACACCGGCCTGGCCTCTGGACACCTAAATGGCAAGTCCAGATCAGGCAGCCAGGGAATCAAAATTCCTAGGTCCTATCCCAACCCAGCCAGCTGTCTGACTGGGGAACCCAATGCAGTGATTCATCCACCATTTGTGATTCATCCACCCACCCCCCACAATGAACTCCCCAAGGGCATAAGCAATGTCCAAACCAGCCCTACAGCCTAGGGCAGGCCTGGCATAGACCAGGTGTCAGTGAGGCTGTTGACCAATCATTGTGGGAAACTCTATCTAAAGTTCTAACTTCCCAGGGTCAGAGCCATGGATGATGCTGACAGGGGCCAGCTGTTGCTCCTTTGTCCAGCCTCATGGGTCTCCTGGAGACCCTGACCCCATGTTAAAGCAGCACACACCATATGCTACAGAGGTTTTAGCATGCAGGCTGCATGGCACAGACCTCAGCTCACACAGACTCTCCAGTGCTATTGAAAGCTCAGTGAGTCACAAGTATGCCTCATGGTGAAAAAGTCTCCAAAAGCTCAATGTTTTACTTTCCAGTTACAGCTGATCTGAGCAGTGAAGCTCTAAGACATTTTCCTCAGTCTTCCCATTGTAAGCAGTGATGAAAAGTCCATGCCTGGGGACAAGACTCAAAGAGTAAAATTAGCTAATGAGGGTCAGCCCAGGTTTTTTCCTTAAAAATAGAAGAGTCACAGTTCATTCCTGCTGGGTGGAATGAGCTTCTCAGAGTACAGGCAGAGGCAGGGAAGGCAGGTATGGGACATCCAATTTCTCACATGGAGAAAGGATACAACCCAAAGAGCACAGAGGGTGGGTGACTGTCCATGGTGCTGAAACAGGATTAAACCATTTTGGTGCACGATTCAGCTCAAGTTTGTATTGTTTCCATTTCTTGGGAGGGAATGGAATAGGGGAGGCTTTGAGAAGATCCCAAGGAACTGAGTACCCCCTGAGATCCAGTGAGTGGATATTCCTTACTACTTCCGTTTCAGTTTAGGAGTCCTCAGGGAAGGGAAGGGCTGGAGGACAGTGAGGAGATGTGGAGGAACAAGATTATGACATTTATTATGTGTGGCATTGACAGTATCCAGCAAAAGTATTTTCTTGCGTTTGGAGACTTTTTTCTGCTTTTTGGTTCTCAAGGACCATTCCGTGTTCTTGAAGGAAGGAAAGAGCCTCCAAGAGCCTCATATTCATCTACATCATTGTGTGCATGCACACACGTGCATGTGTATGCCTGACTATGCATATAATAGTTTCTGTGTGATGAGCCCATCTCTCATATTAAAACAACTGCCATCTCATCATTCAATTACTCAAGAAAGGAAATCTAGGACAAATATTTAGCTGGCAAATTAAAAAATGTGTTAGTATCCTGAGCTGTTTCATCACCACATAGATCAGCTGAGAAAGCTCTGCCATCCATGTTGGGGTGGCTCCTGTCTAGGTGGAGGTTGAGGGGAAAGCACACAAGGATCTCATAATGCCCGGGAATTGAAAGTTTAGTTCATTCAGTCTTCTGGCCTTACAGAAACTGCCCCTGGCTATATATCCATCAGGACTTGAGGGAAAATCCCACAGCTTTCTATACCCTCCATTCCCAAACTGCTCCTTCCCCAAATCTTGCTGAACACCAGGAAGATTCAGCCCAAAGACATGGCGTTGGCCAACTTTGATCGGATGGCTGGGTTGGATTATGGGCTTCACTACTCACCCATACTGGTTCTGTGGAAATTTGTTCACCTACTGCAGCTCTCTCTAATGTCCATCATTTATACACATGGTAGTCATTTGATGACAGTTCTCCATTGACATTTCTTCCTAATAGATATGGTGGCATAAAATTTTCCTTCAGTTTATTTTAAACAGTTTAGCCACTATTAGCATAAGAATTGTCCTCACTAATACAATTACTATTAGATAGGAACCACCTGCTATCACCACCACACTAAATAAGTTAGCTACATTCTTTGCAGATGAGACCTGGGTTTCTGTGCCTCTTCAATCTTCTCTCAATTTGGGCAAACCCAGTGGGTTCCTCTTCACGAACAAGTTCTCTTGTCTTCCCAGATCCAGTAAGTGGGGTGGATTCTGCAGCCCCTCTCCAAATACACTAAGTTGTAGGTTTACAGTGACTTATCTTGCTTCTGCTGCCACTGTAGTTTATGTGTATTGAGAATTTACTCTGGACCAGGCATGGTGCTAAGAGACACCATTCTGATACCCATTTTGCAGATATGAAAACTGATGCTTAAAGTAGTCAAATGATGAGCCCAAGGTCCCCCATGTGTTGAGCGGTAGAGCCAGTCTTTGAACTCAGGTCTTCCAGGTTTGATATTTACATCCAGTGCCCACACGTTCTGCTTGCATTTTGTACCATAAAATGAAGATAACCATCCTGCTCCAGATGTTCCTTCTCCTCTTGCCTTCCCTCTTCTTCCTTCCCACCCTTCATAAATAACCTCTTTCTCCTTTCCCTTCCCTTTGCCCACAGCCCAGCACTGCCAAGGCCCCCTTGGACAAGCAACATTACTTACTGGAACATCAAGTGGAAGACAGCTTTATAAACACTCCCACCTTTGGGCAGGAAGTCCAGACCTCCAAATTTAACCATCCTGTGGTCCCTTTCTGGCTCTTGAGCTACTTGGTTGAGAGAGACACACCGGTGCACCCTTTACTTCCAGTGGCTGAGATACAGGACAACCGTCAGCATCACCTGGCTGCAGCTGTGTGAGTGATGGCACCATTGTCCCAGGGTAATTTTCATAGAGTCATGCCAGGGTGGTTTTTCTGGGCCCCACATGACCCCACAGCATCCTAAGAAGCAGATCATGATACCCCTTGAGAGGTGGGAAACTAAAGCTCAGGGTGACTTTTTTTGGAAACTAAAGAACCCTAGAGATAATCTTCTCATTTTACAGATAAAGAAACTGAAACTCAAAGGGGTGAGGCTGCAAGTGAGGGGCAGAAACAGCCTAGATCCCAAAGCCCTTCATCTCAGGCCAGTGTCTGTAACAAATGGCAGGCATAACCCGGGAGTCAGTCCAGGAGTTGACTGCTTATTTTTTTATCTTGTTTTTCGTTCCCACACAATCCCCACCCCACCTGCCCTTCCAAGAAGTCAGAGAAGGTGGGGCAGGGCTGTCTGGATTCAGGCCCAGACTCCCAGGTCTGCCTCCGGCTCCATGTGTGTGACCTCAGGCAGCTTCTCCTTTGCCGCCTCACCTGGAGGCATTTTGTCATCACTCACAGAAGCGGGGTGCTGCGTTTGAGTCCCCAGCATTCTGGATGTGCTCATTGCGTCTGTCCCCCAAGGGCTTCAGAGCTGGACGTGGCTCCAGAATCGCCTGGCTGCGCAGCAGCGGTTTCGCATCCCAGCAACCACTGTCACTGCTTCCGCTGGGCAGCTCCCGCATTTGGGCTGCGCAAGTGGATTTCTAGGAATTACCACTTCCCGGGGCTGTTCACGTCAGGAGCAGCAGGTGTTTGCTCCTAGCTCCTCTGAACGAGCCCGGAGTCCAGCTGGAACAAACCCATGCCTCCCAGGGACATCTGCAGGAAGGAGACGCTGGGTTATGTCACATCATAGTAGCATTTTACTTGGTTGGTTCCTGCAAACTTTATTCAGCCTAAGTCAGAAGCTCGCGCAGGAGGCCCAGTTCCCTGACTGGGGTCTTCTCCTGGCAGGGGCATTCAAGGAGCCAAGTGCATTCTGGAGGGCAGGGTGGGAGTGGGTGGCAGAGTGACGGGCCTGCACACCGGTCTCCGTGGGACACACCGATGGGACACTTCGCTGCACGGGGCCTGTCCCCCAGCATGGTGGCCCTAGAGGTTCAGTTCATCATTCACCCACTCGTTTTCTCATTCGCTCAACACTTTGGGCAATTGATGTCAGGGGTAGGTGCCAGGCTAAGGGAATGCAGAGGTGACTAAGAGCTTGCCTTTACCCTCGAGGGGCTCACCATCTTGCCCAAGAAACAGACACTATGCTCCAAGAAGTGCAATAGACATCAGGACACAGGAGGAGGGAGAAGAAGTGGGCCTTGAGGTGGGCACCCCCAAAGC
The DNA here is from genome assembly GCA_019455555.1 of Galemys pyrenaicus. Lineage (NCBI taxonomy): Eukaryota > Metazoa > Chordata > Mammalia > Eulipotyphla > Talpidae > Galemys > Galemys pyrenaicus. The sequence goes on along the minus strand of JAGFMF010012145.1, from coordinate 8,399,923 downwards.
AGACCCTGACACAAGGACTCAAGTGCCAGTTGTTATCTGGGGGTGACCCCAGGGAGCACAAGTGAGAAGCAGAGACTGAACAGAGAAGGGAGAAAGCCAGTAAATCATGAATCAGTAAGTGGGGTACAGTGATGGGCACTGGGGTTCAGTCCTGCTGGAGGCCCTCTGAGAACCTTGTAGAAGATGCCTCAGAGTCCTCCTGGAAGAAGGGGGCTAGGAACTGATCTTAGGGCACTAGTTCCTCCTGCCCTGTCCTTCTAGGTGGCACTTGCCACACACACCTGCCACACCCACAAGCAAGTTCTCCAGGCACTAGAAAAAGTACCTCAAAAGCTTGGGACTAGTGAGCTTGACCAGAACTATCTACAGTTACAGACAGTCAAGGGGCGACAAGGTGGGGCATCAACAGCATCTGCCAGGGCACCTTAGAAAAGGTCTTGAGAAGGCCTATAGCTGGAGCAGGCATGGGGAGTGGGGACCCAGGGACCTGGAACAGAAAGTGGATGGGAGGGGAAGAAGTGAAAGTGGTTCAAAGGGCCAAAGGACTTCAAGAAAATAACTTATTTTAGAATTAATTGTGGGATAAATTTGAGAGCGTTAACACAGGGACGTATCAGTAGGTGGAGCTGGAGATGACAAATAAGACAGGGAGAGGGGAGAGAGAGGACAGATAGCACAGCCCTCGTCCCCCAGTCCCTACAGAGGCAGAAAACAATGGATCCAGAAAATGGAAAGAAATAAGAGGTTGGTCTTTTAGCCAGAGAGGAAAAACCCTATTCCCGAGATGGTTAAGAATTCTGTTCCTGAGCTGGTTGAGAACAGGTTTCATCGACAAAAGGGAGTTCTCGAGAAAGTCAGTTACCTGTTGGGAGGGGGCTTGAGAAGCTGAAGGGCCTGAGCAGTCCTTGAAGGCAGGAGTGGGAGCAGACCACAGGAAGGTGAGGATGGAGCCAGCTTGCATTGGCCCTCACACGGCGAGGGTAGTGTTGCAGCTGACTGCGCTGGGCACCACTTCCCAGCAGCTCAGAACACAAGTTGAGAAAGCATATGGTTGCACAGGGTTGGCTGGGGTTTGGAGGGCAGAGGTGGCAAGAGCAGAATGCTAGCCACCTGCACACACAGTACTCCTGGAGGCAGGCAGGGAGTTTGAAAATACCCCTGCTGGGAGTTAAGGGACCTGGGCTGGCGTCCAAGCTCTGTTGCTCACTTTCTGTGATATCCTACTCAAGCCTCCTCCCTTCGCTGGACCTTCATTTCTCCTATTAACTCAGGACGTTTCCATCTCAGCAGTATTAGTATTTGGGGCCAAGCAATTTTTTATTATGGGGAGCTGTCCTATGCACTTATAGGATGTTTCCCAGCACCCCTTGCCTCTATCCATTAAGTCAGTAATGCGCACACACCATTGAAACAACTAAATGTCCCCTGAGAAGCAAAATTGCACCCAGCTGCAAACACTATAGTAATAAAAATAAGACCAATCCACTTCCAGAAGAACCTATTCCAGAAAGGAAGAATCTCTGCCTCCTACGTGATAAAAGAGGTACATGGAAATAACCTGCTACCAAGCAGTGGCTGGTCCATCCAGGAACAGTGCACCCTGTGGGCTCATGTTGATCTTTTCTGCTGAAGATGGCACACCCAGCAGTGGCCGTGTCCAGGACAGCCCTTAGGAAGTGTAAGTTCACGTTTTTGAACCCATGAGCTCAGGAATGAGTCCTCCACCCCTGCCACTATAGTCACTTTATTCATGAGCTCCCTGGACAAGCATGGGACAGCTGCCAAAGAGGATAACCAGTAACCACAAAGCGTGTTGCTCACCTGATCCCTGAAGGCATCCACTGCAGTGATTTCCTTTAGTGAGCACCCACAAGGACCAGATCTTCATAGTCTGTCCATTATGAAGGATCCATGCACATACCTCTTCCCAAGAAACCCTTCTCACCAATCTTCCCATCTTTCCAAGTCATTGACTTACTCTTTAACAAACTATTCCATTAACAACTACTCATAAATCAGTGCCTCTCCACTCTCTGGGCATCTCTATTCCAAAATGGACCACAAAAGGCACTGCTTAAATTCCAACTCACTGAAAAGCTTTGCCAGCAGCACTATCCTTCAAGGTCACGCCCATGGAGTTGTAACGTCGCTGTCTTCTATTTTGGGTGGTACCAGCATATGAGCCAGTAACATCTGTAAACCAGGCTTGAGTTTTTATTCCTCAGTCAATGGATCACAAGAAACTCCCCAGGAAGCCACAAGCATGATTTGAGAGAAAGAAGGCAGTGAAGCAGGAGTCTGAATCACTCATAGCTTCCAGACTTGTCCAAGCATGGTCGCTTTTCTATCCCTCCCCTTTGATGATAGGTGGTTGCTACACAAAGCTAAATTTAGAGCTGGTTGTGTTGAGGGAATCCTAAATGGGAATCTCAGGCTGCCCAGTTACTTGTTCTCCTAGAGTCAGGCATTCAGCTTCTACCACAGTCCACTAGCAAATTAGAAGCTGCTTTTCAGAAGAAAAAGGTGTCCTCTGCATAAGAAGGAATAGATTTACTTTAAAAGCCTAGAGATTTGCACTGTGGCCCGCCTCTAGGGGTTTACCTGAGACTATACAGCATCCATATTTGCAGTGAAACCTTAGAGATCACTGGACCGACTGGATTATAAGGACCAAGTGGTAGAAAGACTTGTACTGAAGCCTTTACTTGCTGCAGCACTTCCTTTGCTCTGGTCCCCCACTCAAAACAGTCTTACAGGGATTTTGTTGATGGGTCAAAGTAACAGGTAAAAATGTAACATGTTGGGGCCTCCCTGGTGGCGCAGTGGGTTAAGCAACACACTATGAAGTAAACCGCAGTTACTGCGGCGCGAGTTCGATCCCTGCTGCCGGCCAGGGAGGGGACCCACATGGCGCAGCAGACCTCTCCTGCTGTGCCCGCTGCTCCCCTCAGCAGTGTACTTCCGTTGATCTGCCTGTTCTGCTCCCTGCATTCTGTGGTGACTCCTCTCACCCCCCCACACCTCTGGCCTGTACCCCAGTGCTTGTATGCATAAATAAATAAATCTTTAAAAAAAAAAAAACTATCTTTAAAAAAAAAAAATGTAACATGTTTCCTCCAAAATTCAAAGGCCTAAAGTGTCATACCTCTTTTTTTTTTTTTTTTATGTAGATAGTATAAGGTACAGCAATTTGACTTCTGCCTTGGAGGGGATAAATCAACCTGTTCCATACCATTGAACCCTCAGCAATTTCACTGAGAGTAGACATATGAAATTTCCTAGGATTTATGGCCTACCCTTTCATTCACATATGTTGTGCTTACTGCCTCCTGTTCATCAGATGTGATAAGTCTGTCATCTGTTTAGTGCACCAGAGTTATATTTTGTAGAATGTCAAGATAGGCACATTATCTGCGATAGCTCTGAACCAAGACTATGAATCTGTACTGTTGGTCCTACCAGGTAAAGCGAACTCTTTCTGGGGGTTCTCACCAATCAGTATGGAGAAAAAGAAAGTAGATAGGTCAACGATTACACATCAAGTGCTGTTCTCAGCTGCAACAGTAAAAATATGAATATCTGGGATATCAGCTGCAGTTGGAGTTACCACCCAATGAAGCAAAGCATAATCTGGCCACTCTCCAGAACCCATCCAACTCTGCATAGGCCAAAAGGACACATTAAATGCCTTTGCAAATCTCTATAGTTTCTACAGGGATAGAGAAGTGCTTCCAATTTATTATCAAAGTGGAGAGAAAGTACCAGAAACTTTCATTTATTCCTTCCTTTTGTAATTGCCCTCACTTCATGGATCAGAGACCCAAAGTCTAGGGATTCTTCCAGTTGCCAAGTTTGTCTCCTTCATTTCTACGTTCAGGAATTGGGGAAATGACTGAGTAGACACACACGGGCTAAGTATCCAGCACCTGACTACCTAAGTTGTTACTTTGACAGTGATAACTGTCACTTTGACAGGTGGGTCATGGTATCATTTTGCATCCCCAGGAATTATAAACTCAGAGCAGTACCTAGCAATCTTCAAGAGTCTGGGTACCTTCTCTTCACAAGCACAATCACTGTAGTAAATGGATACATATTGTTTGGTGAGGGTCAGCAGAGACATTACAGCACTACTGCTGAAAACTTTTGCAAGAGGCCTGAACTTCTCTTCAGTCAGAAGCTTTGATCTGTAGATTAGCTTAGGTCTGCAAACTGATTAAAGGCCACAACTCTCTAATGTGGACATTCACCTCAGATTTGGGTCACCAGTTCCAAAGATTAGTTAATTGGTTGGTTTCTCTGCTTAAAGATCAAGCAACACGCTAGAAGACTATCCACCTATTTCCTTTCTAGGGGTGCAGTGGTCAATTAGACCCTCCAAAGGTCTCTATGGGTCAAGGCCTCTGATTGAGGGCACAACCCTGATGCTCTTCATGGTAAATGCACCCCCTTGATCTTCATCATTAATCACTGTCATTTAGCTCTACCACTCCAGGTCCCCACCATCCCCATGAAATCAGAGAGCCCACCTGCATTACATCATGCTCCTAAAAATACCTGGCCTACAAAGGCGACTGTCCATGAAGTATCTTAAGGATGTAAGTTCTCACCTCATTGACACATCTCTCAATGCCTCAGTTAGGAAAGCATCTTCTGAGACTTTTCATGGAACAGTTAGGAATGACTATGGAGGTCACACATGATCAATCTACTCCAACAACCTACATCCCCCTTCCATGAAAACTGTGGAATCTCCACTCATTAAACATAAGTTATCTTCAAGTCCAAGCTTTGTTACTTTGTCAACTAACAAAGTAACCTTATAGAGACACGTTCAGTTGCACACATTAACATATTAAATCCAAATACACGTCCATGAATTCAGAATGATTTTGCATTTTCTCCCACTCTCAGAGTTAAGCACCATATATATTCCTCAGGATTAGGTCAATCTCTTCATTGGCAAAAATCTTGCTATTCTTCTCATGTGCAAACTGTCTCCTCCCAGGTCCTAGTGTCATTATACCTGACTCCTTGGAGCATACTGAGATTTGACTCTAATGGCATCAAAGAATGCTCATGGCATGTCTTTTTTTTTTTAATAAAAATATTTATTTATTTATGCACACAAGCACTGGGGTACAGGCCAGAGGTGTGGGGGGTGAGAGGATCCAGCAGAGACAGAGTGGGGAACAGAACAGGAAGATCGACCGAAGTACACTGCTGAGGGGAGCAGCGGGCACAGCAGGAGAGGTCTGCCACGCCATGTGGGTCCCCTCCCTGGCCGGCAGCAGGGATCGAACTCGTGCTGCAGTGGCTGCGGCCTGCTTCATAGTGCGTTGCTCAACCCACTGCGCCACCAGGGAGGCCCTCATGGCATGTCTTAAAGAGACTGGTCAGACCCTTCAAATCATGTGCCCCTGTAGGGTTACCAGTTTCAAACCAAGGAAAACTAGTCCATTCAGAATGAAGAGAGCATGTGCTTTCTATTGGCAAAGCTCAAAGTGACTCTCCATTTCATCTGAGTCCAACCAGATGTCTCTATTCCAAGGCTCAGGATCCCGTTCTTTCCTAATTTATACCCAAACTCTCACATGAGATGTTTGGCAAGGCTGTAAATTTAACTGACATTTAAATTCTGCAACCTACACAAATTTTATGTTTGATTTTCAGCAATATCAGCCCTGCTTGAAATAGAGATTCTTTGAAGGATGCCATGGAAGCTCTGTGGTTCTCAAATCGTGATTTGAGTTGAGAATTAAATGGCCTGAACTCACCATTTTCTTTCTAGTAATGACTACAGCACATTAAGGAGTCCATCCCACACCACGGTCTTTGCAGTCACAATCACGGACGTGATGGCCAAGTGCAGTAGGGCTCCCAAGATACGCGCTGCAGTTGGTGTCATATCAAAACCATCACAGGTGTCAGTGTAATCACAATGTCGCTGCACTGTGGGTACCAGCACCTCATGCCCCACTGGCCAGGAACTCAGCTCTGTGTTCAAGCCCAAAGACACAACGAAACTAACCAAAGTCCCACCTTTGAAGACCCTTCTCTTGGGACCACCCCATGCTTCCAACTTTATAGTAATTAGGATCCAATCAAGATAGAGAGTTCATAACCCATCATTTGACAAGGAAATTTTAATATAAAGAATCATCAACAAGCAAAGCATCGTTAATTGCTAGTAGGTAAAAGAGGACCTTAAAGGACCCAGTAGCAGTAAAAAAGAGGGAAAATAAAGAGGCTCGAATGTCTAGACCAAGGAGGAGCAAATGATGAAGGAACTAAAGATGAGAAGGGCATCTCCGAAGAGTGAGATTCAGACCTCTTCAGTAAGGGAGTGACCAGTCTAAGAAACTGTCGGGAAGTGTGGGATGGCACTGATCTGTAGAAGTGGCCCTCTGGAGAGTGAAGGCTGAGGGAGAATCTAGGCATTGTCCACAATGGCCAGTGAGGTCTTGGCTCCTGTGCTGAGTCAAAAAATAAAAGATGGAAGGAGGACGCAGCCTAGAAAGGGAAGTGCCTGCCTGCAGCTATCACCAGGCAGTGTCCGTCCCTCTAGCGCCCTCTACTGACAGAGCCTAACATTGTTCCTGTGGAGAACAATGTTAACAGGGTCCAGCTCCAGTATCTCCTAGCATGGCAAGGAAGGGTGTTTGGAGCTCAGAGACAATAAATCAATAACTTGCGTGGGGGAAAGGCTGACACAGAAGGAAGCAAGGACTTCTTCAGGAAAAGAGGCTACAGGACTAAGAAGAGGAGAGACAGGCATAGGCTGGAGCCCTGAGAAGAGAATGTGATCCCCGGTTCTCTTCAAAAAGAGAATACAATCGAATGATAAACCCACATCAAGAAAGCCACAGTGTTCAGCTTTCAAATGAACAGAAAATAAAGTTCCTGGACAGGTTCCCTCCCTCTTCTCACCTTTGGGAGTCAGTGGGGAGTGAGTTAAGATGCATTTCTTTTCTTTTCCTTTTTCTTTTTTTTTGAAGAGGCTTTTTCCGCTCCACCACTCCTGCTGAGTCAGGACACCCCCATCAACTTTGGATTCAACAGACAATCAAACATCCTTCAGCAGCGTTTTTGGCAGGCCTCCTGGAAGCCAAGCACAGAGTCTGGAAGGCTTTTGACAGTGGGCCTCTGCTCAACCTGTCTGCAGCTATCTGTCTCAGCTGGCTTGAGTGAGTGTTATGGGGGCAGACTGACTCACAGACGAGAGAACCTGCCAGAATTTGATACGGTCCAGGTTTGGACTTGCCAGTATTTCTGTGATAATTCAAACAGCAAAAGCTTCGGTATCAAGTGACATGGGTTCTAATCCTACCTTAGTTCCTTTCTAGCTGTGTAGCCTTAAGCAATTTGCCTCACCTCTCTGAACCCGTTTCCTCATGTATCAAATGTTTTTAGTAATAGTTATCTCTCAGGAGTGCTGGGAAGATCGGGGACAGTGTGTGTACAATGTCAGGACCTGGCAGGGAGGGTGCCCACCAGACCGAAGCTTAAACCACACCCGTTTCAGGCTCAGGAAGCAGATGCTTAGGCCGGTGGCCCAACACCTCCAAGCAATGACAGCCCAGTGTCACTCAGGAATGTTGAATCAATGGCGCCCTACGTGAAATGTGCTCCCAGCCCAGCCTCCTCACTGCACAGACCAGAAGGTGAGCCCCAGAGAGGGCAGCTGTTTGCTCAAGACCACACAGCATGGTGGCCACAGCGTTGGGACCTGGCCTCAGGGCATCAGGCTTTTGACCAACTGGAAGAATAAAATAATGTGCTTAATCATACAGACATTGGAGGAAGAGAGTTTGCGTCCTGGCTCTGCACCATCATTCATTCAGTCAACATTCACTGAGTCCTGACACATGCCGGGCACCACGTTCTACTCTGGTGACCCAGAGGAACCAGACCTGCGTGTCTCCTCGGGCACTCAAAGACGGCCTCTCGAGGCAGGGCCTTCTGAACTGGACGCTGGGACTTGGGCATCGAGAAGGAGCCAGCCACAGGCAGGGCATCCAGGCAGAGTGCAGAGTGATGAGGAGAAATGAGGTCCAGAGAGCAAATGAGCGAGCAGGAGGACACATCAGAGGGACGGCAGGGCTGCAGGGGTCATGGCCAGGCGCTCAGCCTAACTCACAGACAGTGGGAGGTCACCGGAGGGCTGGAGCAGGACAGTGAGACCACTGACTTTTTTAAGTGATCACTCTGCTGTTTGGGGGATACTCGGTGGTTGTGTCACCCTGAGCAAACACCGGCACTCTCTGAGCCTCGATCCGCTCATCTGTAACATGGGGTAATTTACCCACCTCAAGGCCATGGAGACTGACGTGTGACAGTCCACACAGCACCCAGCATCGTGAGAGCCAGCACAGCTCTGCTTCTCCACGCGCGGCACCCCGAGCCCTGTCCTCCACCAGCAGGACACAGCTTGGTCTGGACCAGCTGAAACCACAGGTTCTTCCAGCCCCACCAGCACCAACCCCAACTCCCACTGCCCTGGAGGCACCCAGCCATGGTTGTTCTCCCATTTCTCAGATGAGACCCCTGAGGACCCACCTCAGTGCCCCCTCCAGGAGAAGGCTCAACTGAGGGCCTCGGACACCAGAGTCCCTGCCCTTGTGACCGCACCCTGATGTCAGCACTGCCGCCGGGTGTCTCCTGCCCCCCGGAGGTCAGCTGGGGTTCAGCACAGCCCATGGACGGGAGCAGCCAGGCCAGCTCTCAACTAGGGCCTCGCCAATGGCCTCTGCATCCATCAACGTCACAGCCCCTCTCCTGGGTGCTCAGGATATGCAGCGCGTCCCAATCAGGGGCCAGCAGAGAGGGCGTGAGAAGTAATAATGGCCTCAGCCGGTTCATGCGGCCAGATTTATTTGACATAAAGAAACTAATTTAGCTCCTGGCAGTAGCAGGCAGCTGGCCCTCTGCGCTTGTAGAGATGCTATTTGCGGGGAGCTGGGCGGGGGCTTCTGCTCCACACCTGCTCAGACCCGCCACCAGGCAGAGCCAGCTGGCCCCTGCTCCTGCACCCACACCCCGCGCGTCTGCAGCACTTGGACCCAGTGCCCAGGCCACGAGCTGACCCCACGGCATTGCCAACAAGGGTCCTCTGGCTTTAGACAGGACCCACCTGGCCAGGAGCTGTGGAGTCAGCCCACACGCCCGGTCAAGTTCAAGTCATGTAAGTTCAAGTTCAATCTGTCCAATGATGACTGTGACTTTGGGGAGGGAACCCCCTACCAAGCCCACTTCTTGGTCCTACTGCAAAGAGCAGCTGTGCGGGTTCTGGAAGAGCTGGAGGTGCAGGTGCCATGGGAAGGGTGGGGGTGACGTCGTTACCTGGGGCTCCAGTCCTGCCACACGAGAGGGCAGGGCTGAGGGACGAGTGTCCAGGGGCCGGGCCTGTCTTACTGAGATGTTACCTTTAGACCCCACGACCAGCCCTGCAAGCAGGGGCCAATCTGATTTCCTGGACTAGGAAGCAGGTAGGTCCAAGGCCTGCCTGTGGTCCCAGCTAGTGCAGTGTGAGGCAGGGCGGGCCCTGAGCACCAAGTTTCCTCCTAAGACTCCCTGCCCTCCCCAAGTGAGGACCCCAGTGAGACCCCCAAGACCCCAGGGCACACAGCAGCACCACACCCCCACTGCCTCCCCTCATGCCCACCTGAGCCCAGGCCCCAAGAAGAGCCCCTGGCTCGGTGGTGGGTATTCAGGAGTCAAGTCAGATGCACTTCCCGCCCGGAGCTGCTCAACAGCTGAAGGGGCAGCGAGGAAAGGAAGCCGCATCCACGCTGCCCGCGACACACGCAGGCGTCAGCTTTAACAAGGGCGAGACTTACCGACTGCCAAGAAAGAACACGTAGCCTCTCCTTGGCTGGGGTTGTCGGGTAGTTCCTTCTCAGCTGGGCCACGTGGCATGCTCACCTGACAGGTCAGCGAGCTGGAGACCCAAGATGGCCTCACTCACAGCTGAATCTGCTGCTCTGCCATGGCCGGTTCCCCAAGTGCCCCGGCAGCCAGAGGCCCAAGAACGCAACAGCTGCAACGCTCAAGGCCTCAGCCCCAGAACCGAGCTGACGTCACTCGAGCCACGTCTACCAGCCAAAGCAGGTCACGCGCCGGCACCGGTGTGTGTGACATACGTTTCTGACCCACCGAGGGAGGCTCAGCGGTCAGTTCCGAGCCAGTAGGCTCTAGCTCAGTGGGCTCGTGAGCAGCTCATGTGTTTTCAGTTCAGATCCAAGGACACTGAGCTGCGAGGCAGCTGGGGCGGGTCCCAGTCTGACGGAGAAGTGAGGCACAGGAGGTACAGAGGATCAGTATGTCAGAGCGAGTTTTCACAGGAAGAAACTGACGTTCAGAGGCAGGAAGTGTCTTACCCTCGGTCACGGCAAACTCGTGGCGCAGCCAGCGGTGGCCTGGAGTCTCCAGCTGAGGAAGCTGAGGCTGGGGTTGTGCTGGAGTCTCCAGCTGAGCGAACATCCCAGCAGGCCTGTGTCTCCTGTCAGTCTCTGCTGTGTTTGAAATGAGCCCTCTCGGCACACCTGGCACCACGCGAGCCACTTAGGCACGTCCTCATCTGAACCTGACAGGATCGCTCCTGTTCTACAGGTGGGAAACCAGGCCCAGCGAGCGCAACTGGGCCACTCGGCTCAGGGGCCTGGCACTAAGAGGTGAGGCTCCCGGGCAGTCCCACAAGGGCAGGACCTGGATCCAGGCCCCTGGACATGAGAGGCAGCTCTGTGGCACCTTGAGGGTCTCAGGAGAAAGCCCCCGCCAGACAGGACACTTCAGAGCCTGGGCAAGGAAAGCTGCCTCTGCAGTGGAAGGACCTGAGCCATGTGCTGGTCCAACCACCTGGGGAAACTAAGGCCAGACCAGAGCCAGGCCCTGCGCCCTATCCAGCGCCCCCCTCCACACTGGGAGGCTGGGGACGGGCGGGCAGGCCCCGGTCAGGCGGGTCAGACACACACGGGGCTGCTCTTGGCATCCAGAGAGCACGTTTATTTACAAAGCGTTTTACAAACATCAGCTTATGCCTCCCCACAGCCCCTGCGAGGTAGGTCAGTAGTCGTATCTACAGTTTACAGATGGGGTATTGAGGCACGGAATGGGGTGTGGCCTGCCCCATGTCAGAGACCTTCCACCTGCCCACCAAAAAATAACAAGATAAATGAAAAAGCATTGATCCTCCATCCCAAAATGCACCTCCTTCCTCAGAACTCCGGAGGTGGCGAGCACCCCGCCCTAGCAGCGCCCCCTCCCAGTGGGCAGCTTATGCAGGAGCCACAGGGACCTCAACTCCCGGGGCTGTCATTTAGCCTGGATGATTGTCACTGGCGAAGCCTGAGCAGGACCTGGTTGGTGAGGCCTGAAAGTCACAGGCCAGGGGCTGAGGCGACTTCATTCTGCAGACACCGGGCGGGCAGGGAGGGCCCCACGCAGGGTGGGGCAGGGCGGGCAGGTGCCGCAGCGGGAAGCTCAGCGCACAGTCAGGGAAGCAGAAGTGGGAGCGAGATGGTGAGCACGACATCCTCAGGGCTGCAGGGACAGTGATGGAGGGAGCTCCAGCCCCCCTGGGAGGGCCAGTCTGACATACCCGCTCACAAATCAGGGCGGCGCCCAGCCTCTCAGGCCCTCAGCGGTTGGACTGCCCGGGTCAGATGCCAAGCCCCCATGTCCTGTCTACCCATGTCCAGAGGAAGCCAGGCGGGTGGAAACCTTGGCCTGGCACGTTCTACAGGGCCTCACTCACTCATCTCTGCCAAGGCTGAGCGTCAAGGGGCTCGGGCCTGGGCCCCCCCGAGCCAGTAGTTCTGGGCCCCCATCACTCCGCCAGGCAGTGCCAGGCCTCCCAGCACAGGCCTGCAAGACCGGACGGCGGGGCTGGGCTGCCATCTTGCAAAGCTCCTTGTCGCTCCACCTGCCCACCTGCCGTGGTGAGAGGCCCCACAAGCAGCAGAAGAGGACACCATGTGGGCCCAGTGTCCACTCCAGTGATTTCCCTGTGGGGTTCTGGTGGAGCCGAGCTGGGGCGCAGGTCGTCCTCGTGGGTCTGGGATGGGGGCCTGGCCCTGAGTGTGCTGGGGATGCCCCAGGCCAGGGGCCCCGCTATCTTGTCTCCAGTCCCTCCAGGTACTCCAGCGCCACATCATAGCAAAAGTGGTACTGATCCTGGGGAGGGGGAAGGAGGGCGTCACAGAGCGCACGGCCTCAGCACCAGGACACAGGCGCCATCCTTGCCGGGGAGGCAGAGGCGGGGGTAGCCCTTTGGGCACCACAGGACTAGAATCCAAGGCCCGATCGCGGGGCGCGGACAAGGGAGAGTGGGCGCCAAGGGGCCTCGCCGGACACGGACCGGGCACTGAAATGGCTGGGCAGGGATGAGGCTCTCACCAGGGTCTCCACCATGTTGGGCTTATAGTTCCTAAGTGTTTTGGCGGCAAAGAAAACGTCCACCAGGTTGTGGCAGCGGATCATCTCCAGGACCGTGGCGCAGGCGCAGAAGGTGCCGCTGCGGCCGCCCCCGTTTCTTTATGAGAGAGAGAAATGTTTGGGGTGGGGCTTGACAGGAGTGGGGCAAGTCAAAGGTGAAGGGCAGGGCCAGGGCAGCCAGGAAGAAGAGGAAAGGGGACTGGTGGTGTGGGGCCCCAGGAGGGAGGGCGGGGCCCCAGGAGGGAGGGCGGGGCCCCAGGAGGGAGGGCGGGGCCCCAGGAGGGAGGGGGCGGGGCCCAGAGGTAAGCACTAGGACCTTAATGTGAAGGGGGCACAAAGGCATTTGGGAAGACAGAGCTTCCAGGAGAAGCAGCCAGTAGGTCTGCCAGGAGGCCAGGCCCACTCAAAGACACTGAGGCAAACACAACGACAAGGAGGCCGAGTGGGATCAAGCAAAAAAAACTGGGAGAGCAGGATGGAAAATGAACACAGAGAACACCGGAAAAGGAGCCAAAAACACAGACAAGGAGAGTAAACACAAGTGCGCACGCACATGCACACACACACACACACGCGTACACTCTCACACAGGCACACACACATAGGCACACACAGGTGCACACAGAGGCACACATGCCAAGGCAAACCCACAGCCTTGCACACATAGAGACCTTCCATCCTGTCTCTCTCACTGCTTTGTGGGGTTCCTCTTAGGAAACGGGGGCTAGGCTTGGTCTTCAGCCCCCTTCACAAGGGGTCTCTAGAACCCCAAACCCCAAATCTGGCCAGGCACTGCCAGACTCAGCTCCCCACTTTGCATCCAGTATGCACTGCCTGCCCCTGGGAGGGGGCAGTAACGCTGAATGCATGAAAAAGATGGGGGGTGCACACCCAGACACGAGTGAGCAGGTAGAGCTATGAATGGAGGTGTGTGAATGAAGCAATGGAGAAAGCTGCACGAACCAAGATGGGGTTCCACTGGCTAAAAAGTGTGCTGCCACATCACAGGGTGACACACAGATGTAAGAGTAATTAAACTGGCAAAGTCAAACACTCCACAAAGGCCAGTTTTCATGGTGGAAACTGACGGGGTTCCCCCAGAAGAGGCAGGGACTGCCTGGCCTGGTCGGGCAGAGCCCAGGCAGGTGACCGGCCACCCAGGGCTCTGGTGCCAGCCTGAGGGCCCTCTACTGGGGCGGGGCTCCCCAACCCCCACTAGCCAGAGGCAGGGCGGCACTCACAGGCAGTGCACGACGGTGCGCCCGTCCCCGCTTTCCGCCTGCCACTTGTCCACCTCCGCCAGCAGGTGCAGGAAGGCCTTCTTGGAGTCGGGTGTGTCCCGGTACGCCGACCAGCGCAGGAACTGGAAGTGCCGCACCAGCAGATGCCCCTCCTGCAGCTGAGGGCATGGGCAGCCAGCAGAGGGGACATGAGCACCGGTTGGACCAGACGCCCTGGTGACCTTAAGGGGTCACTAAAGGTCATCCCAGCCACCCCAGATTCTCACTCTGGGGTTCCCAGATCATTTACCCGAGAGATGTTCTGCACCCGGAAGACTCGGGCCACCAAGTCCTCGTCCGCTGTGCCGGACACGAACTCCACCTCCATGAGGCCGTACTGCTGCCGGCCCGGCTCCGGCCAGTACTGCGGGCACGGCTGGGGGCGCAGCCAGAGACGGGGAGCTGAGCAGGCCGGGCTGGGGCAGCTGCCACTCACACCCAACCCCCCAGACCTCCACACCCTCCCCAGGGACCCACACAGCCTGATCCACCCGCTCACTCCAGACTTAGCTGCAGAGACACCCTCACCCGCCACCAGCAGCGCACCCCTCCACCGCTGTATTCTGCAGACACTCGGAGCAACCAAGACAAACCCTGCACAACTGGCACACTAACCTGCCTGCAGCTAAGCTACACCTGACACACCCAGGCAGAAGGCTGCCTTCTTCCAGGAACAAGCCTCAGATCACACCCAGCACCCCCGCCCCCAGTATCCCCTTGCCACCTCTGCCCTCCAGGGTCTGCTCACAGAGGTCCAGAGGACCTAATGCTGCAGGACAGCTGAGCACCCCTCCTGCCCCAGGACTCCATCAGAGTCAGGGTCCTGCATGGGGACCCTCCAGCACAGACAGTGGAGAGCAAGGTGGCTCAGCCCACACATGTGCACATACCCGTGGCCTCCGGGCTAGCAGAGCCAGAGCCCCGGCGTCTGGGCTCAGCCTGCATGAAGCCCAGGCAAAAATCTTCCTTTTTCCTGACCCCCATGTCCCCATCTATGAAATGACCTCCAAGAGCCTCCCAGAAGACTCCATGCTCCACGTGCTTCCATCTCAAACCATGTCTCACAAGAGACTACCACCTTCCTTTTTATGGCTGGGGTCCTGACAAATGCACTCATGCTCCCCTCCCAAGGATCACTCATCCCACATTCCTTTACCTACTTAACTTTACCCTTCCTACACAACTCAGTCTAGACACCACCTCCTCCAGGAAGCCCTCCCTGATACATTCGGCCTCCTCTGTGCCCCATAATTGCTCTGTGATAGCCCCTTCCCTCTGTGCCATCACTGGGTTTTGTACCTACTTCCCAGTGGACTGCAAGACCTGAGAAGGACCATGTGTCCTCCCTGGATCTCCCCACTGCTGATACAGTGCCTTCCAGGGAGCAGCATGTGGAGAAAGGGGGGGGGGAGTTGAATGAAGGGGCTAGGGCAGGAACCAGAGCACAATGTTCCCACGAGCCTCTCTCTGGCTCCCTCCCCTCTGTGCCTTAGCCAGGGTGGGCTCCTTCTATGTGGGATTCCCTCCAGCTCCCTGTCCAAGGACGGGAGCCCATTATCTCTGGGTCTCTGGGTCATTTACACCAAGTGCTAAGCCAGGCACCCACCCGATAGGGGCCATCATGCTCCTTGTGCAACAAATCTTCCTAGTCCCCTGCAACAGGAGCTGCGGAGGAAGGGGATCAGATAGGGCATGGTCATGCAGGGTGGGAGGATGAACATCAGCACTTCCAGGGATCTCCAGCTTTGGGACCCCCCAAAAGGTAATGGGGGTACCCCTCTGGCTACCCTAAGCCAAAGTCACCAAGCAAGCGTCTGAACCAACCTCAGAAGCAGCTATCACCCTCATCCTCTCACCCCTTCCATGCACTGAGGGCCTACTATGTGCTAAGCATCCTGCACACATCCCCTGTGGTCCTGACAGGAGCCACGAGGCCAGGACCTGTGATGGCCCCCCTTTCACAAAAAGGAACTGAGGCTCAAACACACGAGTCAGAAAGCAAAGAGGCTGGAATTTCATTGTGTTTCAAAGTCCCCCATCATGGGCAGATTAGACGAGGGACTGAAAAAGCAGAGACTCTGAAAGGAGAGAACCTGGGGTGAGGACACAATCCGGCTACTTCCAGCTCCTGTAAGAACTTGCTTCACCGCCTGAGGCTTACCTTTCACACCTGAAACCAATGAGTGTAAAGCAACAGCCTTGGCATACAGCAGGTGCTCGATAAAGAACACCAAGACTCTGGGAGGAGGTGACCCCTGGAAGGTCACTCAACAACTGGATGGCAGAGTCCAGTCCCTGACTGTGGGGGTGAGCTTGTGCTTACACTGGGGCCTTGGGCAGCAGGCAGCCTGCCTGTCCGGCCATAGGACACTCACCCAGGCAGAGTTGGACTGGTGCAGCTGGTTGAGCATGACGATGGAGGTGCACCCGTAATCGTAGACCAGCCGCCAGAAGTCGGGCGTGGTGCTCTGCAGTGGGTGCAGGGTCACGATGAAGGCCGCGCTCTGGGTGTAGCTCTGCAGGGAAACGAGACTCAGCGGGGCCTGCCCCTGACACTGCCTGACCCTCTGCTGCGGGCCATTCACCTGCCCGGCCCACCCCTGCTCCGCCCCGCGGGACCAGGCTGTCTCCAGTGGCCAAGTTCAGAGACTGGCTGACATGCCGAAGTCTAAGTTGACAGGGTGACCCCAGCCTCCAAGACAGCAACAGGTTCCCAAAGGTGGTAATGGGAACTTGGATGTGGGAGGCAGAGCTGGCCGACCTTGCTCCCTGCCTCGTGGCCTTTGCATGTGCTGTTCCTGCCACCTAGAACAAGTGTTCGCATGGCTCTCTTCCTCATTCTTTCTGCTCTTTGCATAATGGTGACCCCTTCAAAGAGCTCCTCCCTATCACTTCATCAGAACTAACCCCACACATTAAATATTTCTATCTGGTTGCTTTCTGTAAAATTACCAGTGTCTGGGCCTCCCTGGTGGCACAGTGGGTTAAGCAACGCACTATGAAGCAAACCGCAGCCACTGCAGCACAAGTTCGATCCCTGCTGCCGGCCAGGGAGGGGACCCACATGGCGCAGCAGACCTCTCCTGCTGTGCCCTCTGCTCCCCTCAGCAGTGTGTTTCAGTCAGCCTGCCTGTTCTGCTCCCCACTCTGTCTCTGGTGAATCCTCTCACCTCTCACAGCTCTGGCCTATACCCCAGCTCTTGTATGCATAAATAAATAAATATTTTTAAAAATTACCAGTGTCTGACATTCCGCTGCATATTTACTAACTGTCCCCCAAATTCAAGACTCAGGAGAGAAGAGATGTTGGGGATGGGCCTGTGACCAGCACACTGTAGGAATTTAACAAATATTTTTGGCTTTTTGTGTTATTTTTAAATGTTTTTATTTTTTTATTCATATAAGAACTGGGTACAGACCAGAAGTGCAGGGGGTGAGAGGATCTACCAGAGACAGAGCGGGGAGCAGAACAGGCAGACTGACTGAAACACACTGCTGAGGGCAGCAGCGGGCGAGGCAGGAGGGGTCTGCCGTGCCATGTGGGCCTCCTCCCTGGCCAGCGGCAGGGATCGAACTTGCTTCACAGTGCGTTGCTTAACCCACAGCGCCACCAGGGAGGGCCCAACAAGTATTTTTGAATGAAGAAATCTCTAGGCTCCCAGGTAGGGTCTGAGACTCCCAACCGGGCCCGGGTCTCCTGTGCGCTGACCTCGTCCTGCCAGGTGGGCTGGCACCAGCCTCGCCCCATCAGTGTTCCAGCCCCAGGTCCCCCTTGGCATCCCGCTTCCCCAGCCTCTCTTCCCCCAGTCCGCCTCCCGCACCCATCTCCCAGACTCTCTGAGGGCCCTCTGGCCGGCAGCCTCTCGAGGCCAGGCCCTGCAGACTCCAAAACTCGGGCCCGGTGTGCACAGGGCTCCCTGCAGACCTGACCACCTGAGTCAGACCGCGGCTGACCGGACAAGCGAGCTCGCTGCACGCCAGGGGCCGGCTGCTGGGCTTCCTGGCTCATGAGCCAAAAAGCTCACGTCCCTGGGAACCACTGCCCGCGGTATCAGGACCCCAGGGCCGCCCCTCCATCCGATGGCCCATTTTCATACAGGGGCTGGAGAGCCCCAATAGGAGCCCGATCTGTGCGGATGGGCACAATGGCCCAAAGAGCGGCCCAGCAGGGAGGTTTCAGATTCCCAAGTGCCCATCCAAAACTCTCCAGGACCCTATGCTGCCTCTGCAGCACCCCAACCCCACAGCAGGCCCAGATACCCCCAGATGTACACAGCTGTACCCACACCCTGCCAGCAACAGCGAGGGGTGGCCCTCCCCTACCGCTCCCTCAGAAGCTGGGGCTGCTCCTCTCCTTGCCCCCAGGGCACACCAGAAAAGAGCCCTGGAAGCCAGAGTGAGAGCCCCCCACTTTAGAGAAGCCTCTTTGCCCCCTATACTGTCCTACCCGGGGGCTCTGGCCAGGAACAGACCACGCACCTGCTGGGGAGACCTTCCCTCCCCCCGCTGCTCTCATTCCACGCAGAGACGTCCAGTGGCCCGGGCCCCTAGCTCACGCCTGCCAAGGGGGGTTCAGGACAAGGCCTGAGCATGCCCAGTCCAGCTCCTTCCTCTCCTTTCCCAGACCAGCCATCCTCAGAAGCAGTTCCCTCTACCCGCTTCGGCCCCTGCCCCACGTAGAGGCCCACACTGGATGGTGAGGGGGTGGCCAGTTTGTACAGCTGTATCCAGGAGAACACATCTGTCTGACCGAGGGGCATGGAATGGCCATTCCACTCAGTCACTGGGCAAAAGCCACATTCCAGTGTTACCAGGTTTGTTTAAGTAACATTTTGAGCGCCACCGGCCTCCTGCACCTGTCTCTCCACTGGCTGAATTTGGGCGAGGAATAAGGGTGATGCCCTAAGCCCTTCCCTAGCAGCATCTTTGACCCCTAACGTCCCTGCTCCACTTGCAACACCCAGTAAAGGAACTGAGACGGGCTTCTAATGGCTCCTGAGCCCTCAGACCACGGCAGGGTGAGTGGGGCAGGTAATACGTGACCATCCCGGGCCAGATTCTGGGGCAGATTCCAGTTCAGCTGCCCCAGAACAAGCACCCCTGGCTCCAAGCCCCTTCATTCTGGGCCTCCCCCCACCAGGCTCCCCAAATCACTCTTCCCACCTCAGGCTCTGATCCCACTGGAGCTTCACCACTCAGACCCCCACTCAGACCAAGGACAACACGGGGGAGGTGGGGAGCACTGGCTTGAATGCCCTAATGAAGCATCCCTGGGGATTAGAGTGTCACCCCATGGACCTAGCCCCCAGAAAGGGCAGAGGGCAACACCAACAGAGTCCCCAGCTGCTCCCCTTGGGCTCCCAGGGCTTCCCAGAGACTGCCGAGTGGGGGAGTCCCAGAGCCGCCCCACCCGACCCTCACGTCAGTCAGGGCCGCGTTGATGTAGTTGTTGGGGTCCCCGTCGGCAGAGATGAGGAAGGGCAGGCAGCGGTCGGGCGGCAGGACGTCCATGCTGCGGTTCTTGTCGCGGTTCCGGGGCAGCAGGGCAATGCTGCATTCCTCCACATCCAGCGGCGGGGTGACCGAGTTCAGGGTCTACCGGGAGAGCGAGAGGAACGAGGGTGACGGCCCTCCTGCTGGGCCCTCGCTGACTCCTAGAGCATGAGTGACCGAAGCGACACCCCCACACACCACACCGGCACACCTGGAATTCCTCCCGCAGCTGAGAGGAGTTACTCTGAGGGTCGATGCGGACCATCTCCTTGTAGGTGGCCTTGAACTCACTGACAGGGATCGTGGTCTCCCCGCACAGGCAGGCCTCCAGGATTGCATCGTGGATGAAGATGTACTGCTCCTAGAACGAGGGCAAGAAGATGAGGAGCCAGGGCCTCCCTGGTGGCGCAGTGGGTTAAGCAACGCACTATGAAGCAGACCGCAGCCACTGAAGCACGAGTTCGATCCCTGCCGCCGGCCAGAGAGGGGACCCACATGGTGCAGCAGACCTCTCCTGCCTCACCCGCTGCTCCCCTCAGCAGTGTACTTCCGTTGATCTACCTATTCTGCTCCCCGCTCTCTGTGGTGAATCCTCTCACCCCCCCACACCTCTGACCTGTACCCCAGTGCTTGTGTGCATAAATAAATAAATCTTTAAAAAAAAAAGAAGATGAGGAGCCAAAAGGGGACTAGAAGCTAGAGATCCTGGAGTGATGGCGGGGGAGCAAGCTTAAGGCTGAGGCAGGTGCTCTGAGATAGCACCTAACCACATGTTTCTGTGGGCTGGCTGAACCCCACGTGAAACCACCTTTGTCCGTTGATCAAGCCCGTGAGAAGTTCTGAAGGTGAGAGCACACCCAGGGTCTCGAGTCTGGGGAGGCTACAGACACCATCTCTGGACTGCTGGACTATGGCCTCGGCCCTCTGCGGTCTGACCTCACCCCACAGACCCAGCGGGACTGAATTTGGGAAGACGCTCAGGTTGGCAGGTCAAGTTCAGGGCCAGGAGCGAGGAAGGGGAGCCCCTAGGGAGAAGAGCAAAGGGCACCCTCTGACACGCTCCACCAGCTTTGTGGTCCAGGAGGGACCCAAGTCCAGGAGGGCGTGCGGGCAAGGGGCTGCGTCCCTACCTCTGTCTGGATCATGTTGACACGCCGGGAGCAGAGGGTCTTCACGCAGTTGTAAATGTCCACCACGCCCTCACACTCCGCCATGTCCAGCATCACATCCAGAACAATGTAGCAGCCTGTGCGCCCGGTGCCCGCGCTGGGGAGAAAGCAGCCCCAGGCCAGGTCAGAGCCCGGGGAGGGAGCTCAGGACCAAGAAGAAGAGAAGAGGGAGGCCTGGAGAACGGTGGAAACGTGCCTGCGTCTGCACCCCATGGGGGATGGGGTAACAGAGAGACCCCATGCTGCACAAGGAGGAACCAGGGGAAGGGTGCTAGCCGAGTTCAGGTGAAAAGTGGTGGGGGACAGAGCAGGGGGTGCTTCCTGGGGAATGAGAGGAGGGCAAGTATAGGGAGAATGCAGAGGACACTTAGCGACTTCAAACAGGAGACAGGAACAAAGGGGAGGCTCAGAACTTAATCCAAGAGTATTCTTGCCTCCTGGATCTCCCCAAATCTCCTATGCATCCTTCAAAGCCCCACGCACTCATGCCCACTCACATCCTCAGTGGAACACTGCCCACTATCCTTTCCAGCAGATGTCATACTTTTGTGCTGTCAGAGAATCTGCACAGGCTCTTATCAACCCCCCTCCCGCTGTTCCTGCGACCGTCTGCCTGGCCCTCCTGGGCTGACACTGGAGCTCGCTGCAGCGGGACTGTGTGGGGTCCACCTCTAGGATCCCCATGCTCAGCACCAGGCTAAGCCAAGTTTAGGGGGAGGGAGGCAGACAGTGATAACACCAAGATTTCAAGCTTGAAACTGGTGGTACCAAAGCGTTGGGGATATAGAGTGACCAGGTCCCCCAAACACTGGGGGGCTGACATTCAGACAACCCCTTTGGAAGACTGTTTGTCAGTATCTATTAAGCTGGATATTTGCACAGACGGCAATTCCACTCCTCTACATACCGACCAAAAAGTCACAGTATGTTGGCCAAAGTCACAAAACAAAATGTCCTCAGCAGCAACTTAGCATAATAGCTTAAAACTAGAAACCTCCCAGATGCCTCTCCACAGCAGAATGCAGAAGACACATTGTGGTTTATTCATCGAGTGGAATATGATGCAATTGGATGAATCTTACGAACATACGGCTGAAGGAAAGACGTCTGACACCAAAGAGCACCTGCTGTATGATTCCATTTATGCAAAGTTCAAACATATGCAGAACAAATCTATGGTGTTGAAATCAGGACAGTGATTGTACGGAGGGAGGGAGAGACATAAGCCACAGACTGGAAGGGATCTCAGGGGCCTCCTGGGGGCTATTAACGTTGTTCCTTGATCTGAGTTGTGCTGGTTATTTCATAGGTGTGTTCAATTTTTGAAAACTCATAGTCATACATACACTTATACATCAATCAAATTTTAATCTAAAAAGATAGCAACCTCCAAAATATTAAAATGAAAAGGGAGTATCTTAAAGAGAGCTAAGAAATGAAAAGAAGCTGATTTGTGGGGAGCAGGGCAGGAGGAGCAATGGATCTGCCATGTGTCATTTGGGGGCTGATGAGAACCCAAGTAGAGGAACCAGGACAGGAAGAGTCGCTAAAGTCACAGGGTCAGAGGTCAAACTATGCAGAGAGGGGGGACAGGACAAGGCCCTGGGCCCCACTTAAAGGAAGATGTGGAGCTGGAGCAGAGAAAGGAAAGGCAAATGGATTCACAGGAGTTGGAAAAGGCAGGAGCAGACACCAGAGATGCCACAAGGCGAGGGCCAAGGCATAAGGAAAGCCCACGTGCTGGAGGAGAGCGGGCAGAGCCCTTTCCAGCACCAGAGCCAAGCTAGACGCCTGCTGAATGGAAGCCAGCAACCCCTCTCCTGCCTTATGCCTGGACAGCCCCCTGCCCTCCATGTCTCCAGAACCTCCTGGATCTTGGGGCCCCATGGCGCTGGGGAGCATATGTGGGTACAGATCTCAGAGACAGAGCTCAAAGGACAAGAGCTCCTGCGGGGCCCCTGGCTCCTGTTATCTGCCTATAAACAAGCTGAACTAAGCCCAAGCTCCTGTAGGGAGCTTGAAGCCCCTGCACCCCAGTCCCAGCTCTCCCAGTAGCCCCAGCTCCCCACCTGCAGTGGATGACAATGGGCCCAGCGTCAGGCGGGGTGGAGGCCTTCACACGCCGGATGAAGGCCAAGAGCCCAGTGGCGTGGTAGGGAACGCCATGCTCCGGCCACGCCGTGAAGTGAAACTGGTGGACCTCGTGCCGGGCGGAGTAGCCTCTCTGGGGAGACAAGAGGAGTAATGGTCAGGGTCACCACTGCATCTATTAGGCGCTTGCTGTGTGCAGGCACTGGGGTGAGCACCTCACCGCACGGTCTCAATTTATCCCAAGAGTAAACCTGCGCAGCAGGCACTAACACCAACTTGTCCTGGAGACAAAACAAGGGCTCAGAGAGGGCACCGCCGCCCGAGGCTGGAGGGGCCAGTTGTTAGCAGGACGTGGGCCTGGGTTTGCCTGATGTCTGAACCCGTGATATTGGTGGTCTACCTCTGCACCCCGCTGTGGCGAACTCTAGGAGATGGCCTTGATTCTCTGGTCTTAGTCTCACAGGGGAAATCTGTCCTTCCTCTGTGGCTCCATCGTGGCCAGGATCCCGCCCACCGCTGGCCCGTGGCTCTCCTGGGATGTGCTGCCACGCTGAGCCTTACTTTCTTGAGCCATAAACTGAGGCTGGAGGCAACCTCTGACCCCACAGAGCTCTCCGAGGCCGGGGCAACGTGTGCAAAGGGCTGAGCCCGGCAGCTGTGGCCATTGTCTTCATCATCTTGACTTCCTCTTAGAGCTGCAGCCAAGCAGTGGGCACCGTCACACCTCCACGCGCCCCCTGCAGTTGCCGAGAAGCCGCCTCGCTGGGGAGGCCAGCAGTACCCTGCTCGGCCTCGTGCCTGGAGTGGGGGGCCCAGGGGCGGTGGGGAGGTGGGCTTGATCTGGAGGGACGGGGCACAGGAGACTCACCCGCTCCAGGGCAAACGTGCGCACGACATATTCGGCTAGCGTCTCCGTCTTCACCAGCGTGATCTTGATGTCCCCGTACATGTCCGAGTCGTCCGGCCAGTAGCGCGAGCATTTCACCTGGAGCCCCCACGGCACAAGCTCGGAGGGCTCCTCGTCGGCCCGGCCCGCCCTGCCTCCCCTCGCCCGCCAGCCCCGCTTACCCTGCCCACCTCTACCAGCTTGGTGATCATGACAATGCTGGAGCAGTGCTCCTGCCACACCATGCGCCAGAAGTCGTAGATCATCTCGGGCTTCGGCCCTGGGGGCGCACAGGGGGCTTGTCTCTGACGCAAGGTGCCCACCGAGGGCCGGCGCATCTACTGCCCAGCACCACCCACCCAGGTTCCTGAGCCCCAGTGGGGACTCTGCGCTCACCCTACACACACCCCAACCACCAAGTGATGCCTGGAGGGCCCCAGGGATGGGAAGGATCAGGAAGGGCCTGGCTGGAGACCCCCGTCACCGCTGGGCTGAGATGAAGGGCAAGACCCTGAGTCCATGGTGGGAGTCTCCAGGAGGGAGAGACAGATGGACAGTCAGGGGAAAAGATCCGGCCAGAAGGACCAGCCAGTGCCAGGCCAAGCGGCACAAACCACACCCCTGAAGACCAAGCCCGGCCAGCCCCTTTGCATGCACCGCCTCGGAGACAAGCAGGTGCCGGGGAGGTGCGGGTGGCCTGGGCACGCTGGGGAGATGCACACACAAGAGGACCCAGCCAGAGTGGGGATCAGCCAGGCAGGGAGATGACAAACAGACAGAGTCAAGCAGATCAGCAGGGAGGCAGCGGGCATTCCAGCACGCGGGGCAGATGGGGTCGACGGCAGAGGTGCCGGGTACCTTGAGTAGCTATGAAGTGGTTGGACTTGTGGTAACCCTGGAACAGGAAAAGAGGGCGTGTTAAGGCTCCAGGGAACAGCCCTCACTCCCTCAGTGTCCTCTACCCTCCTTTCTCAGAAGCAGCACACACATACCCCAGGGAACTGCCCCCCTTCTTCCCCAGGGGCTCCTAGCCAAGGAGACGCTGTCCTCCAAACCCCAAGTAAGGAAGGAAGAGCAGCTGGGGCACCTGTGTCGCACGTATAAACCCACTTTTGCACGTAACCCTCGGAAGGACACTCCTTTATGGGTCTACCCCGTCCACAAACTGGGGATAATTACCCAAAATCTGCTTACAACCCAGTTGCTGTTTGGAGACAAAGTGCAGGTGACCCTGCCCTGTCCCCAAAGCCCCAGAGGCACTAACCAAGCCCACACCCCAGGCTGGATCTTGTCAACATCCCAGTCCCTCTCGGGACAGGTTGGGAGCAAGTGAGCACTGGGGTTGCCTGTGAACCTCTGATAAATTGTTAAATCTTTCAAAGGAATGATTTTGGTCATGCACTGTGCTAAGCCTTTACCTGCATGACCTCCCCTCAAAGAGAGGCCAAGAGTTGCTTTACCCTCCATCCCCAGGGCGCTCAGACTGAGAAGAGGAGCCAGCCAGACCCCCATGCCAGCCCTCAGGCCTCGGCTGCCCGCAGGGCCTCATCCCCCTGGGGCATGGAGCCCAGCCCACACCAGGCATCCACATGGACCCCGGGGATAGGAAAGAAGAGCCAGCACGAGGACACAGTCGAGCTCAGCCACACCTTAACACAGCTCCCCAAAACTCCTACTGTCCTGTGGGCTTCCCGGCCCTGGGAGCCCTGGAGTCAAACTGCCAGGGTTCAAATCCCAACTCCAGGTTGCTCTCACTAGCCGTGTGCCTCAGGCAAACTTCCCTTCTCCATCCCTTAGGTCTCACGGTGCTAGAAGGGGAGCGACAGAGCCAACCTCCTGCTGCCAGGAGTAAGCAAAGGGACGTACGCCAAGGACCTGGCACTGTGGCGAGCAAGGGCCAGCACTTACTATGACCGTCACTTTAAAGGCCAAAGAGCAGCCCTGAAGATCCAAGCAGTGGATTCCTGGGACATCGCGGTCAAGAACCGGAGCCTAAGTCAAGCTGACCTGGAGCTGGGCCGAGCAGCAGCCACGTGGCTCTGGGCACTGGCACTCCAGGCATTTCTCAAACTGGACTGTGCACATGAGCCTCCCCTCCCCCCAGACCTCGTTAAAGGCAAATTCAGATTCAAAAAGTCTGGGGTGGGGCCTGGGCTGGCGCGTGTCCAACCATTTCCCAGGTACAGGCAAAGCTGGGCCTCAAAACACTGCCCAGTCAGGCGCTTGGCCTCGCCAAAGCCCTGTCCTCTGCTCCTGAGGCGGGCAGCAGACACACACCGCAGAGCCTGCCGCCCTGCGCCCTTCCTGAAAGGGACCGACCCAGTAGAACCTGCCACGACACTGGGGAGTCCTCGCTCCTGGGGCGCCGTTCCAGCCTGATTCCCTCCCGCCATCGCCCTGGCCGCTGCCTCTGTTTCAAGTGCCCCTCGAGGCGCTGAGCAACTGGGGTCAGAGGGGAATGCGAGGGAGAGGCCTGGCCACAGGCGGGGTGGCCGGACAGGCCACTCCACCTAGAGCCAGTTTGCCTAAGAATCCACGAGAACGAGCGTCTCTTCTGACTCACCCGTCTCTGTCCGGCCCGTGCCTGGCACGGCGCCACCACCCAAAGCGCTGGCCAGGAGACAAGATTTTATATGGACCTAAACCTTCGTCTCTGCACGTTAACGTTTTACTCGCATCCGTGCATTATCGCAAGATTACTAGCACACAGAGGACGCTGAAGTGGAAAGTTTAAAATGCGTGATGTTAAAGGAGGATGCCCGGTCACCTGAGCACACGCGGAGACCAGCTGGGAGGAACGTGGTCTCTACAGCCGGGCTTTGGCATGTCCCAGAGCCCACTCTTGGGGCAGACCCCAAGCCCGCCTGGGGGGCTGACCCTTGCACCGACCCCCCGGTGGAGGACTTAGGCTGGGTTTGAGGCCCAGCTCTGCCAGTTAAGTGGGGTGCAGTGGTGGCGACAAAGTCACTTAAATTTTCTAAGCTTCCTTTTTCTCATCTGCCAAACACGGGCCCCACCTTGCAGTGCTGAAGATGAAGAGGGAAAGGGGCTGGCCCAGAGGGGTGCTCAGCTGCTGGGGGGGCAGCCAGAGCTGTCGTGAGGAAGCCGAGTCTTCCGGAGCATTTGTAAGACAGCAAGGAACCAATGGGCAGGATGGTGTGTGGGGTGGAGCCTGGGAAGGAAAGTGAATTCCTCATGCCCTGCTCGGGCGCTGGGCTGGGTCACAGGCCCTTCGCGGGCCTGACAGCCTGTTTGAGTCTGACGACTTGAGAGCTGTGTGATGTCCACATGCAGCAGGGCAGCCTGGGACACACTGGTAACGGGCGTCTCTGAGAAAAGCCACCGCGGGGACCTGTCACTCCATATATTGGGCACCTCCGTGTTGTCTGAAAGTCTCATCATGAACTGTGTTGTTTGCCATCATAAAAGAGCAAGAGTTTGAAAAGAAAAAGGGAGCTAAAATAGAGAGGGTTCCCACAAAAGAGCAGACACTCCCCAGCAGCCGCTGGGTACTACGACAATAACACACAAGCTAAGAACCAAGTCAGAGGTTCATTCCATGAACTAGGGTTTTTTTAATATTCTTAAAAAGTCAAAATACGGTAAAAGTGTAAAAAATTGAATATCCACATTGCCCCTTAGAAATAAAATATTCAATTGAGGGTAGAATGGTTAGAGTTGCTTTTCAAGCAAACCGATCACAAAGGGACTTGAACACAAGGGAAACAAGTTTGCGGGGGCCTGGCCAGGCCATGGTGTTTCTGGAAGCAGCAGAGACTGGGCGTCCAGGGCGGCTCCCCGCCTACCTCCCTGGGGCCCACAGCAGGTGTAGCTAGTGAGGACTCAGGAAGAGGGGCTGGGGGACAAAAGAGACAGAAGGTGGTAGTCATACAGAATGGGCCTGGGGGAGCACCCCACACTGTTGTGTGGGTCAGTGGAGGAGGGGAAGGAAGTGCTAACAATAGCAAAAATGTCCCATCTGCAGCCCTGGGCGGCCCCTGGCCAGGCTGCTAAAAGGAACAGCCGGTGTTGGGCACAGGAGTGGAGGGGACAGAGGACAGACAGAGAGAGAGAGACAGCCAGAGACTGTGAGAGAGTCTGAGATACAGCTGGTCAGACAGACAGGAGGAGGAGGAGGAGGAAGAGGAGGAGGAGGAGGAGGAGGAGGAGGAGGAGGAGGAAGAGGAGGAGGGAGGAGGAGGAGGAGGAGGAGGAGGAGGAGGAGGAGGAAGGAGGAAGAGGAGGAGGGGAAGGAGGAGGAGGAGGGGAGAGATACTTACTTCACGGTTTATCCGAATCTTAATGATTCCAGTGAGGGAACAGTACAAAGCAAAAGAGACAGCTATTAGGCCAGAGGCAGATGAGGTAGACAGAGCACAGGAATGAGCACAGGAGCGGCCAGAGGGGCGATGAGGCAGGGGAGGCAGAGCAGAGACGGGTGGGGCTGGTGGGCTGAGAGGGGCAAGGGGAGTGTCGCTGCCGGGGCCCAAAAAGAAGCCGACTGGGACCTTAAGGAGATCGAGGAGAGGCCCCGTGACCAAAGCCGCCCAGGTCTGAGAGGCCAGGCCCAGCCCACACCCAGGCGAGGGAGAGGACGGGGAGCGAGGGAGAAGGCAAGGACTTCTGGAAGCCAGGGGAGCATGTCTGGCCCCGGGAGCAGGTGAAGAAGAGGCGGAGGGAGGTCATCTCCAGAGTCCCCGCGCACCCCAGCTCCCAGACACACACCTTCCTCTTCCTGCACACTCGGGCCTCCGCCGGGCATGGCCCCTCCTTCCTCGCCCCCCCAACCCAGGCCAGCTCAGGCCCTGCACCCCCAGCCCTGGTCCTGCCACTCACTTGCTGTGTGACTACGGGAAAGTCCTTCCTCCTTCCCGGCCTGTTTTCCTCCATCTACTCTGAAGTTACTTTAGTGGAGATATGCTTGTGTCCCCCCATTTGACTCTTCATGTCCCAGGCAAGTGGTGTCTTGCCCACCAAGGCAGCCCAGTGTCCAGCACGCCGCCTGGCCCATGGCGGGCGCTCAGAGCACATCTGGTTAGTGAATGCATGTCTCTCAAACGTGGCCTGCTGTGGGCAGGGGAGTCTGGCCAGACTCCTGCCCACCCCTCCCTCATCCGTGTTGGGGGAGCAGACACAGAGAGGCTAAGATTCGAGTGCCTTCTCGATCGCTCACTAGCTGTGTGGCCTAGGACCAGTGGCTCCACCTCTCGGAGCCTGTTTGCTCACCTGTAACGTGAGGTCATGGTGCTACCTTGTAGGGGAGGCCTTATGTAAAATTAACACATATGGCATCAAGTGCTCAGCACAGTACTTGGCATGCAGTACCTGCTCAATAACATGAGTCAGTACTCTCAAAGTTGCACCCTGGCCATGGACCGACATGGTCAGTGACTCCCTGTGGCCCTAGGAAGGAGCCCAAACTCCCCAGCCTGCCGTTGGAGGCCCTCACGGTCCAGCCCCTGCCTACCTGCAGCCTCGCCACATGTCAGGGAATCTCACCTCAGGACCCCCGCAGAGAGGGGACCCTGTCTCACCTCCAGGCTTAGCCAGCTACCCTCTTCCCACTGCTCTGCTTCGCTGAAGGTCCCATCACTGAGGTCAAGTCCCGCCCGCGGGGAGCTCTCCCGATAGCCGCTGCCCACTTGGGACCCCTCTCCGAGCTCCCTGGCACTGCTGCAAGAGGCGGGGGCGCTGGGGACCCAGCCACGTGAAGCTCCATCTATTCCCCGACAGGCCCTGCCCGGCCAGGACTGCGAGCTGGAGCGGGCAGGACGGGTCAGCGGTGACGGCGGGCACAGCACTCACGTCTATGTAGTTGGCGTTAATGTAGTCGGCATCGGGGTCTCCCAGCATCGGGTGCAGCTTCACTCGGTGCCGATCATCTGCAAAAACACAGCGCAGGTAGGGGCAGAAATGAGAAGCCCGGAGCTGGGGCGGGCAGGGGGCTGGGGCCGGCAGGGAGGGTCTCCTCGAGGCCAGGGGTGGGCCAGGCTGGTGGCGGGGAACTAGAGGCTCAGGGCTGGCGAGCAGCATCTAGGCACCCTGGAAGCAGCTGCCCAGGGGTCAGGGTCTAGGCTACAAAGTCAAGGAGGCCCAAGGGCGTGTGGTGGGAGGTAAGTACCAGCTGTGTGAGCGTGGGCAGGGGTCTGACCGCTCAAGTCCCAGCTTCCTTATCTGTAATGGGGGGTCACATGTCCCACTTCCCAGAGACATTGAGAAGAGTGAGTGACAATGGGTAGGAGCTCAGCAGAGGGCTTGGCACGTGGTGGACCCTCAAGAACTGGGTCAGTCACCTCTGGGGGCCCCAGGGCACGCCAGCTGTGCGCCTCTTCCTGTTCCCGCCCGCATTCTGCCCCATACCCAGGGCCTTCCCTCCCCAAGACTCACAGGCAGGGATGGGCTCTTGCCGGCTGCCCTTGACCTTGTCTTTCTTCTTTGTGGCATCCCAGCCCTCAAAGAAGCTCTGCCAGAAGGGAAAGTGGTGGTCAGTAGGAGGGACGTCCTCTCACTCATCAGACCCCCTGGCCCCCAGGTCAGCGTGCTATGGCAGGACGGGGACAGGACCACAGAAAGGTCAGGTTCAGGGACAAGCTTGGGGCCTGAGAGAAAGTCACTGGACATCTTTCATCACAGAGGGACCAAGTTCAGACCAAGGGTGGGGGCAGGGAAGTGAGAAAAGAGGGGCAGAGTTCATAGACGTTTTAGAATGAGAGTCAGGTTGAGTTGGGAAGAAGGCAACAGCGGGCAGCAAAAATAAGGCCAGGGTAAGGGTGGTGCTGGCGTCCAGATGGAGGTGGCTCAGGAATCCAGCCAGAGTTCAAAGAGCTCAGGATGAGGGTCAAGGGCAAGTCATACTGCTGCGTTCCAGGGAGGGCAGGATGGAAGGGCAGGATGGAGTCGTGAGTGAGATCCAGATGCAGAGAGAGAATTCAAGGTCAGATTTCAAGGAAGTAGAAACCAGGTCAGCATGAGATTAGGATGAAGGGTAGGTCAAAGAGCGGGGCTGAGTCGGGGCGTCAGATCGAGTCCACCCACAGCTGGGCTGTGGGTGGCCAGCCTCAAGGAGGAGCTGGGCGAGGCGCTGGCAGGTCCACGGGGCTGGGGCCGTGCACCTCGTACTCCTGCTTGAAGCCGTAGCCCTCAGCCGTCTTCATCTGGTTGATGTGCTGCAGAAGGTCGGCCACACGCACAGCAGGATGCAGCTGCCCCGTGTGGTACGGGGAGCCCTTCCGGCCACAAGGACGCCTTGGTGAGCCCCCCAGGAGACTGCTGGCCTCGGTGACCCCACCGCTGCGCTGGTCCCCTGTAGTCAGAGGAAGGGAAAGAAGATCCTGCCTGGGTGGCCCCACCCAGATGGACCTGCGGGCCGAGGGCAGGAAGGCAGCACTGCACCATGCAGGACAGCCAGCTGCTTCTGCGAGCCAAGCAGGCTAGCTGGGCCCCGCCTGGGTGCCCTGGCTTCTGCAGCTCGGTTTTCCCTTCTGTAAAATGAGTGGGTCGGGCCACATGACCTCTGAGGCTCCTTCAGCCCAGCCCTGCTGCTGGGGTCCTGTGACCCCCTCCTTCCACCCCACTGCTCCCCAGCAGGACCACACCCCCACGGCACCGCGCTGCCTGCAGGGGGCAGCACTCAGCAGAACCCGGACCAAGCCCTCCTCTCCCTTCCTCTCCCTCTCTCCTTCCTCTCCCTCTTCAAAGGAACAGCCTGGAACACTGGCAACTCCTAGTAATTACTCCCATTCAAAGACAAGCAAATCCCGAAATTAGCTGCACCACCCCCTCTGCAGATAAACGCGAGACACCTGAATAGAGGCGTTTCTCCTGTGCAAGCACTTCCATTGTCAGCCGTGCAGCAGCCTCAGCCCTAGTGGGAGGTTGAGAGGGTCACAGTGCCCCCTCACAGTGCCCCCACACTGGGGAGAGCTGCCCCTCCCCCAGCCCACCCACTCTCTGGCTCTCAGGGTCTGCCTCACCGGGACATCCCACCCTGGTGCCTGAGGTCAGGTTTGAGAAACCAGCCCCACTCAAGTCGCACCGCCTTGAGACACTGGATCCCACACACTTAACACTCACCTCCCTGCTGGAGCCTGGTGCCAGCTCGCTCCCCTCCTGATTACTTCACGCAGCGTGCTGCTCCCTCTGCCCCCAACACCCTTCCCCTCCTCTTTGGGACTGGTGAATTTATACTCATCTCCCAGATCACAATCCAAACAGCCCTCCTTGGGGAAACCTTCAGCAGCGCTGGCTTCTAAATCCATAAAGAATGCACCAGCACCAGGACTGCACCCAGAGAAGCTTCCAGGCTCCCACCTCTATTTCTTAACCTGGGAGACAGGGTGCCCTGCCTGTGGCACCTGCCTGCACCACAGTTAGAAGTTGATGCAATGGGCCTCTTTGGTGGCGCAGTGGGTTAAGTAACTGCACTGAGGCAAAATGCAACCACTGCAGCACAAGTTCGATCCCTGCTGCCGGCCAGGGAGGGGACCCACATGGCGCAGCAGACCTCTCCTGCCTCACCCGCTGCTCCCCTCAGCAGTGTGTTTCAGTCAGTCTGCCTGTCCTGCTCCCCACTCTGTCTCTGGTGAATCCTCTCACCCCCCCACATCTCTGGCCTGTACCCCCAGTTCTTGTATGCATAAATAAGCCAATGCAATGGCAGTGCTCACCTCACTGGGCCTCCCTCCTCATGAGCCAGTCCCAAGCTGCTGTTCCCCAAAGTCTGAAAACAGCTATTTCCTATGCTGGAAGGCAAACCACAGGCAATTTACACCCTCGTGGTCAGATGCCAAATCTTTAGTTTTACAGACTGGGAACCAAGGTCCAAAGACATAATATGCTGGTTGCCCATGTAGGTTCCAGAAAATACTAGTCTTGCCAGATGACTAAGTGGTATTCCATTAAAAAGAAGAAAAGGAGGAGGGCGAGGAGGGGCTGGTGTTTTAGAGGAGTCTGTGAAATTCTGGTTTAAACAAACATAAGTGGTTCTTTTCTCTGTCAGACCACTCAAGTTTCCAACGTGTTAGGGTGCATTTAAATCTCCAGGAGGTGAGTGGAAAGAGGAAGTGGCAAAGTGAAGTTCGTTTGTTTATTTGTTTCATGAAACAGCCTCAGGGCTGCACAGTGTAATATGATTAAGAGGCAGGCTCCAGGCTCAGCTGACCTCAGATCAAATCCCAGCTCTGCATGTGACCCGAGGATTTTAATTACTCTCGCTAAACTTCCATTTTCACATGTCAAGAGAAGATAAAACGGTGACCCTCCAACATGATGATATAAATACCGAAAGAAAGACATCGCATGCTCAGCCGCCTTCCCTGGCCCAGCACTCAGTGAGCACCTGCAGACGGGGCTGTTGACATTGGTAGTGTCCAGGAAAGGGAGGGACCCCGGAGTCCAGGGCAGCTGGCTGACAAGAGGGGTCTTTCTGTCTCGACCCTTTCCACCTTAGGATTTTAGCCTAGGACTTGATAATACTAAAGAAGTGTCTACAGCAATCTCAGACAAGCACTAAGATTTCACAAAAAAAGGATTTCGGCTCAGAGACGAACTCTCAGCCAGGAGTCTCAGTGTTCTTTTGGGAAACCAGGTCGACAGGGCCACAGAAAGCTCTCTAGGTG
This sequence comes from Galemys pyrenaicus, assembly GCA_019455555.1. Classification (NCBI taxonomy): domain Eukaryota; kingdom Metazoa; phylum Chordata; class Mammalia; order Eulipotyphla; family Talpidae; genus Galemys; species Galemys pyrenaicus. The sequence goes on along the minus strand of JAGFMF010012145.1, from coordinate 8,366,952 downwards.
GAGAAGGGGCAAAGGAACCGGCAGCAGCTCATCCAGACACAGCCTCACATGCAGGTGGGGGTGAGCTTGCCATGACTGACGACAGACCAAAAATCCAGACAAGCCAAAATTCCTCCCTAGCTGGGATCCTGAGGAGAAGCTAGAGCCAAATCTGGACAGCTTGCAGCTGAGCTGGAGAGCAACACAAGATGTTCTACGAACAATGTTCGACCACAGATCTTTCCATAAAGAAAACAACAGAAAAAGATTGTTCTGTAGGTGAATTCCACCAAACTTTCAAAGTGTCAAAGAGTCAATGTCTCATAATAAGAAAAAAAGAAAAGAAGCCTCAATGCATTTTCATAAAGAATCTTGATGCTAAAAACCAGATGGAATAGCAATGATAATGAAAAAATTAAAAGAAGAAAAAATTATAGGCCAATCCCACTTTAAATCTTGAACAACAGTATAACTACCTTGAATCAAACAATACATTTAAAAAATAATGCATCTTGACCAAGTTGGATCTATCCCAGGAATTTAAGATTATTTTAATATCAGAAAATCTAAAAATCACCTCATTAACTGATGGAGAAAATATGATATTGCAGTAAGTGCAGACAAAAAGAAAGCATTTGGTAAATGGAACATCCATTTAAGATAAAATCTCTTAGCAAACTAAAAGCCAAAAGGAATTCTGTTTATTTCATAAAGCATTTCTACCAAAGACCTACAGCATATTTTATTCTCCATGTTTTCATGTTAGAAGCAGTTCTTTAAAAGAAGCAGTTCTTTTAAAAGTGCTATAACCACTTCTATTCAACATGGTGCTGGAGATTCAAGCCAGTGCCAGGCAGAAACATAAGGAAGACAGGGTAGGGGGGAGAATAAGAAATGAGAAAGAAAAAACCAAATCGTCAGTCTTTGCAGATCCTTTGATTACACTCAGAAAACCTGAAAGAGTCTACAGACAAATCAGAATTTAAAAAGCTTATCAAGGAGTATGGATAGAAGACCAAAATATATACATACAAAAATCAACTACATTTCTCTACATGTGCAACAATTAGAAATGTGTTATTTTAAAAGTTGCCATCTGTGCTGGGGAAACTGGATGTCCACATGTCAAAGGATGAAGTTACAACCTTAGTTAACACCGTACACAAAAACTAACTCAAAATGGATCAAAGATCTGATTGGAAAAAATAAAATTACATGATTCAGAAAAGAACATGGGGAAAAGCTTCACGACATTGGATTTCGCAATGATTTCTTGGTTATGACACCAAAGGCACAAGTGAAGAAGAAACTATAGACAAACTGAACTTCATGAAAATGTTTAAACTTTGTCCCTCAAGAGACATCATCGGGGCCTCCCTGGTAGCATAGCAAGTTAAGCGCCGCACTGTGAAGCATCCACAGCACAGCAGCGCCAATTCAATCCCCAGCCAGGGAGGGGACCCACATGGCACAGCAGATCTCTCCTGCCTCACCAGCTGCTCCCCTCAGCAGTGTACTGCAATCAGTCTGCCTGTTCTGCTCCCCACTCTGTCTGGTGAATCCTCTCACCTCCCATGACTCTGGCCTGTACCCCAGCTCTTGTATGCATAAATAAATAAATCTTTTTTTAAAAAATGACATAATCCAGAGTGAAAATAGCAACTCACAGAATGAATGGGGGGAGATATTTACAAATAATATATCTGATAAGAGATGCTAGAAAACTACTAATACGCATCAACGTCCCAGTTCAAAAGTGGGCAAAGGGCTCAAATTGACATTTCTTCAAAGAAGATATACAGTAGCCAATAAGTAGATGAAAAGATGCTCAATTTCACATCATTCATTAGTAGGGACATACAAATCAAAACTCAACCCCACCTCATGCCCATTAGGATAACTACTATCAAAAAAAGAGAGAAAATAGGGCCTCTCTGGTGGCGCAGTGGGTTAAAGCAACGCACTGTGAAGCAGACTGCAGCCACTGCAGCAGGGGAGGGGACCCACATGGCGCAGCAGACCTCTCCTGCCTCACCCGCTGCTGCCCTCGGCAGTGTATTTCAGTCAGTCTACCTTTTCTGCTCCCCACTCTGTCTCTGGTGGATCCTCTCACCACCCACACCTCTGGCCTCTATCCCAGTTCTTGAATGCATAAAATAAATCTTTTTTAAAAAAAAGAGAGAGAGAAAATAACAAATATCCATGAGATAAAGAGAAATCAGAGGTGTGTACATTGCTGATAGAATGTAAAATGGCTTCTGAGCGCAGTTGCTCAAAATATTTTCAACAGATTTGCCAAAATATTTTCAATAGATTTACCATATGGTACATACCCAGCAATTCTACTTCTGGATATATACCCAGAATTGAAAGTATGGTCTCAGAGATATTTGTACACCCATGATCATTATTTACAATAGCTAAACTATGAAAGGAACCTATTCATCCACGGATGCATAAATAAAAAAGCAAAAATGGCCTATACACACAAAGGAATACTATTCAGGCTTGAAAACGGAATGACACTCTGAAAGATGCTAAACGTGCATGAACCTTGACAGCATGATGCTAAATAAAACAAGCCAGTCACTAAAAGACAAATGAACACAGCATGATTCCACTTACGTGAGATCATTAGTCAAAAGCACAGAAACAGCAAGTAGATAGGGTGCCAAGGCTGGGATGGGGGGAACAGGGAGATATTATTTAATGGGGACAGATAGATGTTCAGTTTTAAAAGATAAAAAAAGTTATAGGTGAATATGGTAGTGGTGGTTCTACAATATTATGGATGTAGTTAATCCTACTATACACTTTAAAATGGTTAAGATGGTCATTTTTATGTTATGTGTATTTTACCACCAAAAAAAAGTGTACAGCTTGCAATGGAAATAAAAAATATATTTGTTATAGACAATACTTTGGTGGTATATCTAACTAAAGATGTGTTTCATTTTATGTGCAAATTTTATGGAGAAAATTTTTGAAAGACATTCAAGGCCTAAATAAACAGGGTGACATATACATCATATTCATGAATGGAAAGACAATTCCATAAGATGTCTTTTTCCCCTAAATTGATCTTTAGATCCAATAAACATATATCTAACAAGGTTTTTCACAGGGCTTGAATAAACGATTCTAAAATTTATAAGCAAATGAGGACAAATACAGCCAAGACATCCTTGATGTAGAATAAAGTCGGGATAGAATAAAGAGGGTTTAATGTTTCAGATATCAAGACTTGGCTAATTACAGTAGTCAGGCAATGTGGTATTGGCAAGAATCACCGAATTGGCCAATGAAAGAGACTAGGGAGCCAAAAAACAATTCACATATATATGGAAATGTGATAGATGATTAAAGGGAGGCACTGCACAGGGGTGAAAGTATAAACTCTAATAACGAATGCTCAAATAGTTGGTCCTCCCTATCCAGAAAAGTTTTTAAAGCTTTAGTTCATACAAAAATCACTTACAGGGGCCTTCCTGGTGGTGCAGTGGGTTAAGCAACGCACTATGAAGCAAACTACAGCCACTGCAGCATGAGTTTGATCCCTGCCGCCGGCCAGGGAGGGGACCCACATGGCACAACAGACCTCTTGTGCCTCGTCCACTGCTCCCCTCAGCAGTGTGTTTCAGTTGATCTGCCTGTTCTGCTCCCCACTCTGTCTCTGGTGAATCCTCTCACCTCCCACGACTATAGCCTGTACCCCAGCTCTTGTACACATATATAAATAAATGTTTAAAAAACAAAAAAATCAGTTACAGATGGGTGAAGACTTAAATGTGAAATACAAAATATTAAATGCTTTTAGGAGAAAAAAATAATACTTTACAACCTTACATAAGAAAATTCTTGGGCCTCCCTGGTGGCGCAGTGGGTTAAGCAACGCACTATGAAGCAGACCACAACCACTGCAGCACGAGTTCGATCCCTGCTGCCGGCCAGGGGG
>JAGFMF010012145.1:8350030-8362968 GCA_019455555.1 Galemys pyrenaicus | reverse complement strand
CACTCTCTGTGGTGAATCCTCTCACCCCCCCCCCACACCTCTGGCCTGTACCCCAGTGCTTGTATGCATAAATAAATAAAATCTTTAAAAAAAAAAAAAGAAAATTCTTTAAGAAAACACAAAAAGCAGAAATCAAAAAGAAAAGATGAATGAACTTGACTGAACTGAAATAAAAACCTGTTCATCCAAAAACACTATAAATAACCTGCAAAGATGAGCCACAAATTGGGAGAAGATATTTGCAATTCATAAGTAACAAATGAGTATCATCCTACATATATAAAAAACTCCTAAAAAACACTAAGAAAGCAACAGAAAGCCAATAGAAAATTAGGTGAAAGACATGAACAGGCATTTTATGGAAGAAGAAACCTAAATGGCCAATAATGATTTGAAAATATGTTCAACCTCATTAGTAATCAGAGACATGCAAATGCAGACGAATGAGAATTGCCATTCTATACAAACTAGTTTGGCAAAGTGAAGGAGCCTGGAAAATTTCGATCTTGATGTAAAGCAACGGAAACTCTTAAACGCTGCTTCTAGGAGTGAACATGGGCAAAGCCACTTTTGAAAACAATTTGGCACCATCTTGTATAACAATCACCCACTCGATAACTCAGCAGTTCTACTTCCAGAATCTCCTGTGCAGGTGCATCTGGAGAGGTATCAGAATGTCCGTGGCAGCCTCGTTTGTAGGAACAAGCAAACTACAAGCAAATCAAGTGTCCACAGACGGCTGAATAGAGAAATAAATTGTGATCTAGTCACACAACGGAAAATGATACATCAGAGGGAAAGAAAGAATTACTGTGAAGCATCCACCTGGGGAAATATCAGAAAGACGATGTTGAGTTGAAACAGAGAGTGATTTCGACTTTATGAAGCTGAAAAATGAGCAACACCATACAAAACACGGTTGGGGGATACACACACACATGGTAAAATGACTCCAAAAAAGGCAAGAAAACTATAAATACATCTTGCAGGGGAATATTTCCGTCTAAGAGGGAAGGGGGGAGTATAGTTAAAAAGGAGCACCCAGACGATGTTCTAATTTGACTAGGGACTTTCATTGGTGTTTGTTGGGTTATTATCACTTTATGATTTTCATAAACACTCCATATTTTCTCTTGTACGAACCAACCCTAGAAGGAATGAAAAGGTGTGCGAGGCAGCAACTGACGACAGCTCCCAGCACACAGAGCTGGTCCACCAACAATCCCCGCGTGCCAGTGCACCCCCAACGGACGGTCCTCCACAGCCCGACCAGCAGCGATGGTCTTTATCCCCATTTAGGTCATGAGGACGCAGACATGCAGAGGGGCTATGCCAGGTCCGTCTGGCTCCGTTCTCCCCCCTTGGCCACTGGCCTGCCTTTCGCACAGCATTCGCACAGCATTTGCTCAAAAAGGTTGCTCTGCTCCCCTTTGATGGCTAAGTATCACTCCCTCCCCTGAGTCCCTGGAGCACGTCCCACAATTTACTATTTACCACAGTTAACCTCACATTCCCCTTATGAGTCTATAGCCAAGCCCGCCATTTTCCTAAGGTCCTTCTACCAAGGTAACACCTGTGCGTTGTCTGTATTTCCAGTGCGAGTGCTCGTACCCAGCAAGGGCACCACAGACGCTTCAAGGTCGGGGTATAAAGAACTCACCTAGTCTGGGGCCTCCCAGAGGGGCTCCATCATATTGGGTCAGGCGGGGAGCCCCCCGGGCCTTAAGCAGGGCAGGAGGACCAGGCACTCACCCCTGGGGCTGTAGCCGTGGGTGTCCATGAAGGAGAGGCCCAGCCGCTCGTCCTCCTGCAGGGTGCTCTGGTCCGTGAAGCTCCGGTCCACCGCGCTCATCATGTGGGTCTTCTCCTGGCGGTAATTGACTGTGGCCTTAGTCATGTTCACCGGCTTCCTGCAGAGGTGGTTGACAGGAGACACAGGCCTCAGTAGGCAGAGGAGTACCCACAGTTGGGTAGAAGGCCCGGCAGTCAGGGGGCCTTGAGACCAGAAGCAATTCCAGAAGTGTCTCTGGATGCCAAAGGGGCTCTGCCGCCATCCTTCACTCACCAGACCCAGAGAACCACTGCCTCCCTCAGAAGAAGAAGCTCAGAAGAAGGAGCTGGCAGCTCCCTGCTCTAGGGACCTTTGCAGAAAGCAAGGGATAGAGTAGGGGCCTGGGGTGAGACGTGGCTTCTAAACTCCCACTGGTCCCGGAAACGAGTCACCGTACCTATTCTGGGGTCTCAGCAGTCACCCTACTCCAAACTGAGAAGGCGACTGCCCCAGCTCCAGCCCAGTGCACCCCATATTCATCCTTTCTGTCCCCATCAGACATGTGCCTGAGAGCTCCTTTTTCTCTTGCAATGTCCCTCCGTGTCAGAGGGGCTGGCAAGGGGCGGGCCCAGAATGAGCTCCCACCATAGTGCCTTCCTGCCCTCAGAAGCTCCAAGCACCACAGGCCACTGTAGATGTGTACAGACCACACAGGATCCACATTCCTGCCCACCCAGGCCCTGGAAGCAGCAGAGCGGGGTGAGAGGCCCCGGTCCCTCCCAACAGGGAAGGGCTTCTGCAGGCCCCTGAGCAAAGGCCCTGTGTGGCCCAGGGTTCCAGCCCAGCTTTCTAGGTGAGAAAGACAGTCTGTGACTCTGAAACTGGATGGAAGCTATAAGGGAAAACAAGGCTGGGGAGGCGGGAGGCAAAACTGCAGGACCAAGGGGACAAGCAACAGGAAAAAGGGAATGACTTGGGATCTACAGTGAAACCGAACAGGAGTCTCGAGATAAGCAAGTCATTCACCTACTAGGCCCTACAGCATGCAGGACATAAAGTAGACCTGAGAAGGGACTTCCAAGTTATGAAGCGTCTAGGACACTGAGCATGCATGGAGCGGTAGAGAACAATGCACGTGTCTTCCCTAACAGGCAAACTCCAGTTATCCTGGCCTGGTTCAAGAGCTGTCCAGGGCAGGGGAAGGAAAGCATGACCCCTGTAAGCCACTCCTACCTGGACCACGGGTCCGTCCTGGACCCAGAGGACCGCACTTTTCTCAGGGTGGACAAGACCTCTCAGCAGATAGCTCCAATCCCACCCCCACCCTCACCCCCTGGGCTCTAGGCTTCCCCCTCACTGTGGCCAGGAGCAGAGCCAAAGGCCCCTGTGCAGGCAGCTGAGAAGCCTCTGTGGCTGTGACCTTGACCATCAACATAAAAGATGGAGGAGGAGGGAAGGGAAGGGAAGAGAGGCGACCACAGGGAAAGAGAAAACGAGAGAATTAAGATGAAGAGGAGGAGGAGGAGGAGATGGGGAAGGGGACAGAGAGAGGGAGCAACAGGCCAGACACCAGCGAGCCGCAGGGCAGACAGACAGGGGGCCGTGGACAGAGGACAGCAGGCGAAGCTGGCTGCACGGTGGGGTCCGAAAAGTAACTGTCGTGAGAGGCCACAGCTCGGAAGGCGTCTGCAACGGCACCGAGGGCTCTGCTCCCGCCCAGGCCAAAACCCCATCCAACCAGACTCGCGTGAAGCTGGCCCATCGGGACCCCAACACTGCGGCCTCCAACCCATTTCAGGGGAGATTAAGCAGATGGACTGGAACACAGACACTTGGAAAAGTTCTGCTTTAGGTTCCAAAATCCACCGCACAAGTAGAGGGGGACAACTGCCTTGTCAGTGACCCCTGTGGAAGCTGAGCTGAGGCTCCACGTGGGCTGACAGGGGGTGGCTGCTGGAAAAGCAGGTGACCCTGGGTGACCTCCATGCAAGCAGAGGGTCCTGGGAGCAGGGGAGAGACCACTATCCTCTGGGCTGGCCTGGGGCCACCTGAACTTGCTCGGCGGGGAGCCAGAACAAGCACAGGTGTGGGCAGTGTCTGGAAGGTCTGCAGAGTCACAAGACAGAAACAGATGGGGGACCCGGGTTGTCACCCCAGCTCTGGCACTTCCTGTGACCTCTGACCAGCATCTGGACCTCTCTGAGTCTCAGTTTCCTCCTTGGTGAAATGGGAGTGGCCCCAGTTCCTGCATCTCGGGGTTGTTGAGAAGATTCTGGACGCAGAACTAACCCAGAGGAGGTGGTGGGAAGGGCGGGCGTGAGCAGGGGCTCCGGGTGGGCTGAGGGCGTCGGCTGCACGGGGACAGCTGCCCCGTGTGCACGCAGCACAGGCTGCGGACCTCAGAGTGGGGCCACGTGAGGCCCCCGCCTCGACACAGACGGGGTCTGCAGGCATGAACCTGAGGACCAGCCAGTGCGGCAACTTCGTGACATGGAGAGAGACAGAGCGGAAGGACGCTCAGACAGGAGGTGGCTGTGAGCAGGGCGGACACCAGGCCAGGCAGGGTGTGGGCGTCCGGGCCTGGCCAGCGGCGGAGGAGGGGCCCGGGGGCTGGTACTCACGGGTAGTAGGAGTAGGCATAGTGGTCTCTCCTGGCAGCGTGCAAAGAGAACAGCACAGTTGGGACCGGGTCCCTCCACAAGGCTGGGCCGGGCAGCACCCAGCCGGCAGGGAGGGGCCTGGTGCTCTCTGAGCTGGGGAGGAGGCTGACCAGGGCTGGACAGGTCAGAGGGGCCTTCCTTGTCCCATGGGCTGGCCTGGCTCAGCCACTGAGTTCCAGGACCTGCGGCCCCTTCTGGAACCTTCCCCAAGTCAACTGCCAGAAAAAGGAGGAGGTAGGAAAAGCAAAGCTTGCACACACAGACTTACACATACATGTACTCAGACGTACACCCACTTGCACGCACAGAGACACTAGTGAGTATAGAGACACACACACTGACACACTCACACAGAGACATGTGCATATTCAGACATTCACGCAGGACAAACACTCAGGTGTGCGTTCTCACCTGGACTCCCCACTCACGCCCTCAAAGGTAACTGCACTTGCCCCTGCAGACCGCCCCCATGCTCCATGCCCTGCCCCGGCAGGGACCCCTTTCCACACACCTGTGTCTGGGAGGCACCAAGGGGTGGGGGCCAGGTGGGGGTGACTCCTGCAACTCCAGGGGCAGACCTGGGGACCCTCACCCCTCAGATAGCTCCACGAAGGAGCCAGCGCAGCCCATCACAGGCACCCCAAGGAAGGCTCGGCCGAGAGCCCCGACATTAGACCGAGCCCCCACAGAGAAGGCGCAGCAGAGCTGGCCCCACTTCACAGGTTCTCTGGGTTCGCCCTCAGCCTTCAGGCACCTGTCCCAGGACCCCGGCCCCACGCCCCCTCTGCTCCCTCCCGAGGCCCCTTCCAGGGACCCCCACTGACCTGTCCCCACATCATCCCATCAGCAGGACCCCAAGAATGGCCTCCCACAAGGGAATCCCAAAGACTGAGGGAAGGGAAGAAGAGGGGCAAGTGGGGGGCAGAGGCCCAGCCAGGGCAGGAGCCTGAGGCGGCTGAGCAGGGAGGGGACAGAGAGGGAAGGGCGTGCCTGGCCAGCAGGCTGGGAACGGGGAGGGGGCCGGGAGGAATGGCACTCTCGGCCTCCTGAAACACCATGACTTCAAAGGGCCCCGGACCACTCCCCACACACACAGTGAATCATATCCCCCATTATCCCTCTCTCTGTCCCGCCACCCAACACCTTATTCTTTCCCTGTTTGTAATCACCTCACCTCTGTGCTTTCCCTGGTTGGACGCCAGCTCCAGGACAGAGCAGAGAACGGCACCCCCGCTGCTCAGGGCCGCACCCGGGCCCAGGAGAGTGCCCAGCACATGTAAGCTCTCCGAAAATATTTTTTGAGTTGAGTAATCAATAAGTGAGGATAAATCAATAAAAGCACACGACCTCTGTGACCTTCCCTTTCCTCCTCTTCACAGTGAGGTTAAGAATAACCCCGGGGCCCTTAGCATGGGCAGCAGGAAGCTGGGCTCTGCCTCTCTCCAGCTCCCTCCACCTGCTGAGACCAGCTTCCCTTCCAGGGCTGCTCCAGGTCAGACCCCCCCAGGCCCACCCCCACCCAGGACACAACTTTGTCTGCCCTCAGGGAGCTCTCAGTCCAGCTGGGAAGATAAGCCTCAAGCAAGGAAGAGAAGGCGCTCAGGGAGAAGAAAGTGTGCAGGGGAGGACAGAGTGACAGAGGCCCTGGGCTCCCGAGCAGGCGCCGCCCTCATTGTCCAAAGGGGCAGGCAGGATGGAGAATACGACATCTATGCTCGGCTGTCCCTCTCCCCTTCGCCGTCTCCCACTACCGCCAGGGCTGCCTCCTGCTTCATGGAGGGCTCAAGGGTCCGGGTAATCACGGAGCTACCCTCCTTCGGCAACCTCCTAACTGTCCTAACTGTCCATGACATTCGTACCTCAAGCTGATATAATCACTCCTCCCCTGCCATGGCTGCTCTGTCCATGACGCCCCACAAAGCAGACTTGAAGCCCTGAAGAGTACAGTCAACCCTGCCAGCAAGAGGGGATCCCCGGGATGTCTGAGGTCCACCAACCGGGCGGAATGATCTTGGAGGAGGTAAGAGGGGGCAGCGGGGACCCTTGAGGCTTCTGGGGTGGCCTGGCAGGTTTTGGGGTAGCAGCTGCATGAAGCGGAGGGTTTCTGAGCGAGGCCCTGGCAGCATCTCCCCCGGTCCGGCCCTGGGCCCAGCCTTCTCTGGCACTGGGGCTGGCATCCCCACTTGCCCACCTCCTCTCCTTGAGGGTTAGACTTCCAAGGCCTCAAACACCACCTGCGACTCCCCCCAAATCCCACCGCCCCCCCTTGCAGCCCTCTCCACCTACCCTCCCTACACCCTTCCAGAGGCAGCTCCCAGACACCCCGCAGGGCAGGGCCCTGTGGGAGAGGCCAGGGCTAGCACTTGGCAGACTGCGTGCGCAGCTGCGCAGAGCGAGGCCCCTGCAAAGCCCCGGGCTCACTCAGCCGCCGCCACCGCAGCAGCACAGCGACGAGGCAAGCGGCTCAGTTACAGGTTCCTTGCCCTCGGAAAGGGACTCGCCTGCTTGTGGGTCAGGGGCCAAGAAGGGATAGTTCTCTGAAGTACCCCGGGTAGGAGAACAGCGCTTGCACCCTGCAGGGGCCCATCGCTAATGCCCTAGCAGTGATGTGTGTGAAGGCCCGGCACACAGTAATACTCACTAAATAACCGTTTAAGGTATTTTGTCTTACGAAGCCATGCAGGAACTAGGTGTAGGGCTAGAGCAATCAGGTCTTACCACCCTCCCACCACTGTGATGATGGACACCTGCGGTGCTGCGAGCATTCCAGGGTGGGCATGCGCAGTGGGCGCACCTGAGTTGGACACGGGCTTAAATGGGCGGCGTCATGAGGACACCAGGACCTAGAGTACTGACCAACGCGAGCGACAGCGAACGAGCAGCAGCAGCAGTAGCAAAGAGCCAAGAGGATGAGATGCCCCAGCACCCCTGCCAGCCGTGTACCTGATGCCACCTCCGATGTAGAGATCAATAAAAGCATGAAAAGCCACCGAGGGCTCCGAGACTCCTTCCTTTACCCCCGTCTGCTAAGAACCATCCTGAACCTTGTTCTTGTGCTCCCTTCCTGCTGCTACACTAGGGAAGGAAAAATCAGAGTCTAACTCTAAGAGGCCACCTGCTCCCCCACAGCAGGCAGACCCTAACCCAGACTCTCTCTGGAACAGTCTCTCTTTTCCCAGTGCCTGGCTAGCTCTCCCTCTCTCGCCTGAATCCTAGTTATCTGCTCCTGGCAGCCCTGAGACCCAGAACCAACTCACCCATTGGCCCGGCCGCAGGGGCTCCAGAAGCAGAGCCCGGTGCATGGGGCCTCTGCCAGATGACCTTGGCCGTCCAGGTCCCCTCTGGGCCTCAGCATGGCAACCCTCAATCAAGGTGCTTGAATCACAGTGGCCCAGGGCTGCCTGGTAGGGAATGTGGTGGGGAAGATGGACAGGGGCTTGCGGGGGCCAGCGAAGGGGTCTCAAAAGCCCGCACATCCAGCGCCACCCAGAGGCTCGGCCTTCAGCTACTTGGTGTACTGGGAGCCAGGACAGATTTATTCAGCATTTTGAAGGCAGGTTCCGTGACTTTTTAAAAAGATTTGAACGCCACTAGACCAGGTGTCTTTGAACCGCCTGGCAGCTCTTCCTTTCTGGGCTCGGAACCTCACAATGCTGGATTCTGGGACTCTCCAGAGACCAAGGGAGGGTGAGACCATGGCTCAGGGTCCCTGGGGGAAAGCAGTGAGCAGCACCCCAATGCTCAGGGCAATACCACAATCCTGCGGTCAGGCACAGCAGCCAGCAGAGGGCTGCAGAGGGCTGGGGGTTCAGAGTAGGGTCACCTCCGCACACCCCGCTTTGGGCAGCCAAGCAGCACAGGAAGGCGGGTGCCCACTTCCAGCTCCTCGGCAGCAGCTACTCAGCACCTTCCCTGGAGAGCAGCACCTGGCACCAGCCAGACCTGGGCCCAGCCCAGCTGCCCTGGGCATCTCCTTTTGCAGAGCCTCTGGCTCCCACTGCCAGCGTGGTTCATCCACAGGCCTGATGTCCAGGCTGCCAGCCCCCAGCCCACCGCTCTGTGCCCACCAGGCCTCTGAGCGGCAGGAGCCTGGGTGAGCCAGGGCACCAGCCGCACTCACCCCTTGCGGATGATGACTATAATGGCACCCAGGAGCAGGATGAGGACTGCAAGGCCCCCCGCACAGATGCCCAAGATGAGCCCCATCTCCTCCGATCTCTGGGACACTTCCAGGGGCCGCTTGCTTTCCTTGCAGGCCGCTGAGGGGAGCAAAGCAGGACAAGGATCAGAGGGGAGAGAGGGACCACCTAGCCCGTGTCTGCAGGGGTCTGTGCCACCGAGCAAACCAGGCTGCCACGTGCCGTCAGACCCTACTCCTCAATTCCTCGCACCTCCTGCAGCCTCCTGCAGCCTCCCTTCAACTTCCCCCATCAAGACTGGCTTCCCTCTCCCCTCCACATTCTCAAATCCTACCCCCCATCCTTCAGTGCATGGGGTGGGTGGGGGGGTGGAGGATACCTGGGACTGGCAGACCCCCCAGGAGGTGATGGGGACAATTATGTACCTGGGGCATGGCTGGGCACTGGGAGCGGGGGGGATGTGAACCAACCACCCTCCCTGCCTGGGAACAGGAAGGTCGCTACACCTCAGGGTCCACGCTGCCCCACCTGCCCTGAACACAGCCCAGTCCCCAGGACCCCTTGTGACCCAGCCACAGACCTGTCCCACCCTGCTTCTGTGACTGTGGGGTTGGGTGGGGCACGGGGTTAGTCCTGCCCCTGCTACCCAGTCTGGGAGAAGGAGTCCTCAGGGGGACACACAGGGGCCAGAAGAGAAAAGCTTCATCACCCCAAGTGTGCCAGACCCCTGTCCTCTGCTGCTGCAAGCCTGGCCCTCAGAGTCTGCCTCCCCAGAGCCCAAGAGGGAGAGGAACCCCCCACCAAGGAGTGAGGGAAGCCAGGGGAACTCACCTTTCCTGGCGATGCGGATGCAGTTCAGCCGGGTCTCCTGGGGGCACAGACAGGGCTCTCAGCAAGCTGACAACGCAAGCTAACCCTCCTGGGGCCCGGGTGCCCCGACCCTCCTGGGGTCCGGATATCCTGACCCTCCTGGGGCCCAGGCACCCCAACCCTGCTGGGAGCCTGGGTGTCCTTGCCCAGTCAGGGCCTGTCTAGTGCGTAGGGTAACTTAACACATCCATCTGCCTGGAGGGCCTGGGGCTGGGAGGGAGGGATGGAGAAAGGTGGGGGAGCCTGCAAATAGGGTGAGGCCTTAGGAAAGGGAAAGAAGTCGGGGGAACAGAGAAAGGGAGAGGCCCCAGGGAGGGGTGGACCTAAGTCTAGACCAGAGAGAAGACCTGGGGAGGGCGGGCTTCAGGCAGGAGGCGGGGCCTAGGTCCGCTGAACACAGGCGCCTGAGCCCCTCTGGGCTCCTGAGTCAGGACCAGGACCTCCGGAAGAGAACAGGGGTCAGGAGGACGTGGGGGTGCAGAGGGTGAAGAGGGTCTCAGGAGAGCAAGAATCAGAGGCGTGGGGTCAGAAGAGGAGGCAGGGCCCGGGGTGTCCATCTCCAGCCGCCCACCACGCGCTGGCCATCTCACCCCCTTCAGGTGGCTTGTTGCCTGGAAGTAGATGAGGTAGGCCTTCCTGGGCTCGAGCGGTGGGTTCCAGAAGCCGCGGTAAGTCTGGTTGTCGCCCACGGTGAAGGGCATGGCCTCCGGCAGGCTGCTGGCCGCCAGCTCGGCCCCGAAGTAGTGCACCAGGCCACGGGCCAGGGCCGCATCGAAGGTCAGCGGCACTGGGAAGCAGTCCTGGCCTCCGGGCTCCCGCCGCAGCCTCCGCGGCCGCTCCTCCTTCACGACCACCTGGTACACACTGGACAGGGAGGGTGCAGTGACCACGGGGCCTCTGGAGGAGCATCTAGTGGCCAAGGGCCTGGGCTGTGGGGTCAGGGCCCTCTGGGGGCCGATCTCTGCTCTTCTTCTTACCAGCTGGGCACTGACCTGCCCCCGGGTCTCTGTGAAATGGGGGCAACCACATGCAGTGTGTGTAGGAAGGTGCGTGGAGCGAGTGGTCAGTGCCGTCCACTGTGAGGAGCGGTCAGTGAGGCTGCAGCAGGTGGGCCGCTCAGTAGTCCTCAGTCCCCACCCAGACTCCTCAGCACATCCCCTCAGCCTGGCCCAGGACCTGGGGCCCCAGCCTCGGGCTCCACCCCGGGGACCCACAGCTCCCCCCACCAGTCAAACAAGCTTCATTCATCCAGAAATTGCTCTCTGAGCTCAGACACGCATCCTGTGCCGGGCCTTGACGCTCTAGATCCAGACCGACCGTCCACGGTGGAGGCAGCCAGCAAACAAGGACACCCACACTGACCGCCCCACCCGCATGAGGGCACGTGGGGGCGCCCGTGCCCTGCTATCCCCTGTCTCTTAAGAGCTTCCCCGTTGTGGGGGAGTCACCCAGCACCCTGGGGTTTGGCCACAATGGTCTGATCCCTGTCACCTGCCCAATGCAAACACCACCCGGGCCCCTCTGAGACCCCATCTCCCCAGGCTGAGGTCAGGTCTCCCCAGCCCCAAGAGCCACAGGGCCCTGGAAATGATAATCATCAACATTAGTCATGGAAAAAGGGGTCTGGAGCTGGGAGGATGCGGACATGCAATAAGGAGACCAGAGAAGTGAAGGAACGGGCCTAAGGTTGCACAGCCTCCATGCCGCTCCCCTCGTGCCACGTTCCACTCCCTGCCCCCTGCCCAGCCTGTCGTCATCATCACCCCTGGGACACTGGCCGGGGCTCTCACATGCCCCCCCCCAGAAGACAAGAAAAGAAGGCACGACTGGGTTTCCTAGTTCCCCAGAGTCAACTGCACAAGGCCCTGAGATGCCTGTACAATAAAAATTGCTGCTCAGGCACCCAGGTTTTACCCCAGAACAGGCTTTGCGGTGGTAAATATTGGGGACGCGAAGCAGGAGAAATGAGAGAGCTGGAGGAGGCAGTGTGGGAGGGAGCAGGTAGAGGGCACCTGAGAAACCCCCTGCCCATTTTGGGGCTCACTAGGACCTTCCCACGCTGAAACACAGGCTGTCAGCCGCTCTCAAAATGTGCCCCTTTGTGGAAGGAATGAGCAGGCCGGGGTGGGGGCGGGGGCTTCACAATAACGTAGACATCACCTTACTGGGCTCCAAACCCCAGCTCTATCACTCAGCAGCTGTGTGGCCTTGGGGACCCGTTATTTAGGTTCTGGGAGCCTGTTTCCTGATGTGCAAAATAAGGGTGTCAGCACCCACTGCAAAGGCTGCCATGAAGACCAAGTGGCTCCGGCAGTTGCCCCCCGCACCCCCATGGTGTCTCGCTGACAGTAAAAATGTGCCCTTGCTGCACTCTCTCAACTCACACCCTCAGAGTCACACGCACCCCCCACACCACACATCACGTCTTTATCAACACACATACCCCCAATTTGTCCCAGCACCATCTCCCCAGAAGAGGCCGTGCTATGCCAACAGAGGCCCCAGCTTCCTCTGGGAAAAAGAATGTGGAGAACTCAAGTGCTTGGCCACCTAGAGGGATGGCTTTATCTGGCTGATCGCCCTGGCCTTCTAGAAAGCCTTCTATGGCTCTCTGGGCAGGACTATCCAGGAAAAAAGCTGAGTAGAAATAGACCTTCAGAGTTTCACTTCTGCAAGGTTTTTGCAGAAACACCCCCAGAGAGGCCTGGGCAGACCCTCTCCAGGCTGGACACTGGCCAGGGGCCTGAGGACAGTCACTGCCACACACCAGACATCCTCAGAGGAAGCGACCACGGCTTCCCACTGCCCAGGAGCAGAGTCCCCCAGACATGCTGAGATCTGTGGGAGACTGAGGGAGGGCTAGGGAAGGCTGGCCTGGTGAGGGGTCCAGGTGAGAGGAGGGGCGTCTTCCCTATGGCCCTGACATCCCCCCTGCACCTAGGTTCTCCCACCTGACGGGCGCGCCTCGGCCCTGGGCCGGCCTCAGCAGCACGGTGATGGTGTTCTCGGACTCGCCAAGTGGTGACGGCATGTCAGCGTAATCAAAGCTGGGAGCTGGGGAAGGGACAGGCGGTCAGCACGGGGCCTGGACACCGGGCCGGGAAGGCCGGGCCTCAAGCCCCCTCTGTCCCGTCCTCACAGCCCATTCCCTTCGGCCTTAGCCACCTTGTCCTTCTGACCCCTGACCTCAGCCCTCTGATGCCACTGACCAAGTCTCCTCCCCTCTCTGACTTGATCCTCCCTGGCCCCTGACTCAACCCCTAAAGAAGCAGAAAGTCGAGTAGAAAAACAGAGCTATGGGAATGTAATGTCGAACACAGCCCAAACACATGCAGTTGGCTTCAAATCTAAAATACTACAACGTTCATTAAAGTAAACCACCATTAAAAAAATAAGAGCAGGGCCTCCCCTGGTGGCGCAGTGGGTTAAGCAACGCACTACGAAGCAAATCGCAGCCACTGAGGCACGAGTTCGATCCCTGCTGCCGGCCAGGGGGGG
>JAGFMF010012145.1:8315619-8349846 GCA_019455555.1 Galemys pyrenaicus | reverse complement strand
GTGGTGAATCCTCTCACCCCCCCCCCCCCACACCTCTGGCCTGTGCCCCAGTGCTTGTATGCATAAATAAATAAATCTTTAAAAAAAAAAAAATAAGAGCAGAAAGATTATTTTTTAATCTAAATAAGTAAATAAATAGCACACACATCTCAGAAGAGGCCCCCTATGACCACCCCCAGGAGGGCCCCCTTCCCCTTCTGCCCACAGGACCCTGGGATTCTGGGACACCGCCAACGAGGCCGGGCTGGAGGCGGGCAGGACCCACCTGAGATGTTGGTGGTGATCTCGGTGAGCGCCGCCTGGCCGAAGCCTTTGCCTGTACGGGCGCGCACAGAAAACAGGTAGGTGGTACCCGGGTGCAGGTTGGAGAAGACATGGTAGGTCTCGTTGCGGAGCTTGGAGATGGTCCGTCGTGGCCCAGGCACGTTCACGGCCGGGTCTGATGACTCGATGCTCTGGTAGCTGATCTGGGGGCAGGTTGGGCAGGCAGGTGGGCAGTGGGAGGAGGAAGGGCATCACTGGCCCAGCAGCCTCCCACCCATCAGGGTTCAGGTGGGCGAAGGGGAGAAGTCAGTGGGACTGTGGATTCGCATGAGCTCAGGCCTCTGGACACCGCCACCTCGCTACTACCTACAGGGCTCAGTCCCCAAATCCACAGGCCAGACCCTGGCCACAGCTGAAGGAACCCTGAAGAGCACCTCTGTCCCCACCCCCGTGAAACTCCCTCTCCAAGCTGCAAGCCCACCTTCCACTAGGGGCCCCTGCTGGGATAGGGTCCAAACCCACCTCATACTGAGTGATGAGGCCATTGGGTTCCTGGGGCTCCTCCCACTTGAGGAAGATCATGTCCTCCAGTGGTGTGAAGGTCAGGGACTCTGCCGCAATCCTGCCAGGCACTGAGAGGGAAAGGCAGCATGGGCCGGGGGAAAGTGGGCTTTGGAACCAGAAACGGGTTCAAGTGCCAGTCTTGCCATTTCCTGGCTGACACCTTGGAATATTCAACCTTTCTGAGCTTCGGCTTCCCCAGCTGTGAAATGGGGTGATGATAACCCCTCCCTCACCAAAACAAAATGACGGACTACATAAGACCCCATGGCCAAAGTCAGCAATTACATTTGGTTCAACTTATTCCTGAGTTCTCCAGAAATACAGCTGGTATTTTCATTACTGAGCAGGCCACATTCAGTATAGGATGTCTGAATGCTCCTATTTTGCTCCACTTGAGTGGTTTTCACAAAACATAGACATTAGCCAGAGGAATGAAAACAACAATTGCATTACAGTGTCAAGATTATGGGTGGAGATGTTTTCTTGTCTGAAAATTTCTAATTACATAAACAATATGTTCAATGCAAAAAATCAAAATGAGCATTAAGAAAATTAATGGCATGTCTAATTCCATCACCAACCGTAAATACTGTTTACATTTTCCAGAAACCCTTTTCAGGTATAGTTTTGCTTCACTTTGCTTTTGTTATAACGTATTATCATAACATCAGGTACAAGGAATTTCTTCTAGGAAGAGTGATCTTTGGTTAAACACCTTAATAAACGATTGTGGGGAAGCTTTAGTCCTAAAATAGCCATGGCTAATCAATGGAAGTTACAATGCTCTGTGTTAAAAGGAACAGTTAACTAGGCAACACCACTATCCACCCCCCACAAGAAAAAAACAAAAAAGACAATTCCAAGTGTTGGGGAGGATGCAGAGCAATCCCAAAATTTTCACACACTGCTAGTGGGGAGTGTAAATTTATACCACCAAAGGCAAAACTGTCTGGATATTATCATCTCCTTATTATAAGCACATATCCTACAACCTACAGCCGATCTACTCCTAAGCATAAACTCATCATAAATGTGTCTATCTGCAAAAAGAAAGAAAGGACTACAAAGAATTTATTTGCAGCACAATTTAAAATATCTGAAAACTGGAAACACCCCAAATGCCCAACAATAGTCAATAGGATAAATAAATGTGCTATATTCACATAATGGACTATTCAGCAGTGAGAACGAATTCTCTAGAAGTGCACATGAAACCATGGTTGAATCTTTCAAGCACAGAATTGAGAGAAAGAAGCCAGTTATAAATAAGACACACTGTATGAGTCCATTGATAAAAAGTTCAAAACCAAGCAGAAATTAATCTATGGCATTATAGGTTGGGATAATGGCTGCCCCCGGGAGGTTATGAGTGGGAGAATACATAAATGTGGGGGTTTGGGGTGTTGGTGATGGGTGTGGTTCATCCTGATGTGTCCAGTCTATGAGAATTCACTGAGTTGACTCCTTAAGCTAAGCACATTTCCTGTAAGTATTGTACTAATACATCGATGTATGGGGGAGGCGGCCAAAAATGCATCGCCTCAAATTATGTCTTTAGCAAAAAGGTTGATTTCACTGGAGGGGCTCTGAAAGCTGAGTGGAGCTTGCTTTTGAAAAAGACATTTATATGTAAATTTCTCTAAGGGCAGCGCCTTCACTGTGCAGGAAGATCTAATCTCCTTATCACTTTTCAATGAAAAAGCAGAATTAAAATCTGCATACGCATATTTACTCTCTCTTCCTTGGTAAACTGTCTAGCTAACCTTCCCCTTCCTAACTTCCCTGTCTTAGTTAAGCTGCCCCAGACGTTAGCTGAAGCAATGTGGTGGGTTATTCAGTTTTTCTGTGTCTCTCTCATGTCTATGTTGAACCTCTTTTTGTTTTTTTCTCTAATCAATCTGTCTGATGTTAGATTGATTATTCATCAAAGTACAAAGCCCAGAGGGGTATGGGATGATTTCTTTAAAGCCCAACAAATGAAAAGTAAAAAACATTAATAATGAGCAGTTATTGGCGGGAGGGGTAAAGAGAAAAGAAGAAAAGCAAGAGAGAAAGCCAAGCAGACCAAGTGAGGCCTGGCCAGGTGGGTGAAGGGGCTGTAACATATCTTAGGGGGCAGGACCAATAGACTTTAAAAACAGAATGGTATGTTTAAGCTTGAGGTTGTTCGTGAAGAGTAGCATATGCCACCCCAAAATATGCCACCTTGGCATAAGGATTATTTTGAGCTGAATTGAGAAGCAGCTACAAAAGCATTTTGACTAAAAGATTTGTAAGTGACTAAATTTGTAACGTAAATAAATTTGTAAATTTATCAGGAAGGACAGCTCTCGGCCCAGAGGAAATTCTTTAAGACTTCACTAACAAGCTTTCATCTACCACTAGTTTCCCCATATATTTATCTCCCTTAATTTGCTGCCCCTAGACACTCAAGGCCTTTTGTTTTATCTTCTTTTTTTAAAAAAAGATTTATTTATTTATGCATACAAGAGCTGGGGTACAGGCCAGAGGTGCAGGGGGTGAGAGGATTCATCAGAGACAGAGTGGGGAGCAAAACAGGCAGACTGACTGAAACACACTGCTGAGGGGAGCAACAGGTGAGGCAGGAGAGGTCTGCTGCGCCATGTGGGTCCCCTCCCTGGCCGGGGATCGAACTCATACTGCAGTGGCTGTGGATGCTTCACACTGCAGTGCTCAACCCCTTACACCATCAGGGAGGCACCTGTTTTATCTTCTTACTTCTCAGTAAATGTATTGTCCTTTGGTTAAGCCCCAGTTCTAACCACCCCTTTGAGTCAGTCATCACTGAGTACTTCACATGTATGTGTGAAGCACATGTAATTAGCTTCTGCTTGTTTTTCCCTTGTTAATCTATCTTTTCTATGTCTAATTTACAGGGACCCAGCTTAAAGTGTTACAGGGCAGGGAGAGGGGCACTTTAGAACTCCCAACCTTGCTTTTTTTAAATGGGTTTTGCCATTTGCTGCATTAAGACAAACATATAAGGCTTTTAATGGAAAGGAACTTTAATACAATTGGGGAACAATACAGAAAGGACAAAGAATATAGCTACTCAGTTAAGCATTTAAAGTTACCCATCTCCTTGAGGGTAAAAGTTTAGCTAAATTGGATTGGCCAAAAGCAAGGCCCAAAACCCTGCCACACTTTTAAAGGATCTTTTAGTAGAGACCTATAGAAAAGGGTTAGAAAGAGTTAGATAAATCTGGGAGGAAAAGAGCAAAATTAAAATCAAGATGAAAGCTGCCATTGTTAACCTCCCCACGGGTCTCTCACCCACATCTCATCCCACATTAACCAGTTCAAGACTAAAGCAAGCACAGTTTCTTCACATGTCCCTCTGCTCCACATGCCTCCTCCAGGTCTCCTTGCTGCTCTCCATCCTGCTTCCTTCTTCCTCCCTTCCTTCTGTTCTCTTCTTTGCTCTCTCTAACATTTTCTTGCCCCTGCTTAGCTCCACTCACTTAGGGTGGAACCAGGATTCTGAAACTTCCCCCTTTCCTGGGAACCACCCTGTTACAAAAGGAGTAGAGGGAAAAAATGCTGAGTTTTTTCCCTCTACATTTGCCATGTTTTAGGGTAAACCCCTTGGGTATTCACTCCCACCCCTGGCAAGTCCTCAGCACATCAGCACAGGGCCGAGTAGACATGCTGCCTTGGGTGAGTGGGGTTTTATGGAAATCATGGAAGAGACTGAGCTTGGTGTCTGAGTCAATGTGTGCAGAGCAGAAAACTGCACATGTTAAGGAGGCCAATAAACTACTAAGGAGCTTGGGGTACCTGCGGACTGGCAGGAATCTGGAGGAAGGCTTTGGAACGGTGCTGACATTAGAATGGAGCTGTTGATAACGACAACTCGAATGTAGCTGTTGGTGATGACAACTCGGAAGCCCCATGACCAGATATGAAATCCAAAGCTGCTACTGTTACAGGGCAACCCTGATATACAATGGGTTTGCCTGACTGGGTCCTCATTTGTGTGTCTGAAAGGTACTTAGAAGTTTTAACTGCAGGCACACATAACAAAGGTTAATACAAGGCTTTACTTACAAAAGAAGAGGAAATAGAGTACTAAATAACACCGAAGAGAGGGAGATAAATTTGTAAATGTGTTCTACTAGTTTTCTGAGCTGGAATTTAATAGCATGCTGAGAGCTGGCTTTAAACTAAGAGAGATTTTAAGGCCCACATGTCTGGTTTTATATTAAGCCTGGCTGTTTAACTTATTTTTAGGTCCCAGTGATCCACTTTTTGATGATGACCTTATAGGATTTGTAGATTTTGGATATTGTTGATTTGGAGTGGAGGTTGAAGTCCATAAATTTATTTGTATAATTTATTTATAATGACTTTTCCCCCTACCACTACCAGCTACTAGCTATGTGACATGATCTGTAAAATGGGGATAGCACTATGTGGTAGAGACTACCACGTAGGGTTGTGGGGAGAAACAAAATCTGCTATCCCAAAAATGTCTCTTTGGCAAACAGATTATCTTACAGGAGCTCTGAAGGCTGGGGAGAGGCTGTCCTTTTATAAGATATAATTTTAAGTGTGATCTTATTAAGAGATTCCCTGAGGCAAGCCAAGATAATCCTTTACATTTTCTTTTCAAGTCAATCTTTCATAGCTACCAATAAAATGAGTATTCAGATTGAGAGCTCACTACAGTTTTTCAGTTTAGAAATTCTCAAATTCAATAGTGACTCAAACCAATAAACATCACAAGACCCAGAAAAGTTCACTTCCAGAAAAGAACCTGACGTGGTCATAAAAATTCCTCTCCCAAAACAGCTCGTTGCTGCCCACGTAATGCACATGGGCACATTCAGTCCTTCAGTCAGCAAAGAACAGAGAGATGGGTCACAAGCCACAAAGTCCTATAAAATGCAAAAAAGGAAAGATTAATGAGCATTAGTGACTTCCGCCAAGCCTTAGTTCTCTTGGAGTCAAGAGAGACTCTCCACAGGACTGAGGTCGTTCTTTGTTTTGTTTTGTTTTGTTTTGTTTTGATTTTAACAGAGTGCTTGCCTAGTTGCATGGATTTTGTTTCTGGTTGGTGGATACTAATTAGTCTGTGACTAAACAAGTCATGGGGAACTTTTTTAAAGTGTTAAGTTTTAAAAATGCTTGACCCAGGGCTCCCTGGTGGCACAAGGGGTTGGGTGCCGCACTGTTGGGCTTCCACAGCCACTGCAGCACGAGTTCGATCCCCGGCCAGGGAGGGGATACACATGCCGCAGCAGACCTCTCCTGCCTCACCTGCTACTTCCCTCAGCAGTGTATTTCTGTCCATTTCTGCCTGTTCTGCTCCCCACTCTGTCCCCGGTGAATCCTCTCACCCCCCACGCCTCTGGCCTGTACTCCAGCTCTTGCGTGCATAAATAAAATTTAAATAAATGCTTAACCCAAGTAAAATGTGCAGCTTTCTGGTTTCCAAGATTTCCTTAGCAATAGTCTTACCTTGAGTGCACCTAAAGGCTTTCTCTCCTTATAACAACACAGGAAAGACAAGAAACACAGACTTTCTCTGAAAGAAAAGGTTCAACCAAGAATATTTAAACCAGAGTACTCAGTCTCAAATTAACAAGTCTCTATACTTAAAATAATAAGCTCCTCTAAAACTTTCTCCTAGCAATCTTGATTTTAAAAGAGAGGGAGGAAAATATCCCACCACTGTCACTTCCATTGGACCCCTGCAAATAGAGATCCAGAAGATTGAGAGGTAAAAATATTTTTACCTTTTACCAGCTATTGTCAAGGGTTCCAGAATCTCTCTCTGCAGCAGCCACCAGGAGCAGTGTCCAGTCAGTGAAGTAGGTCCCATCTGAGTCGCCAAACTGTTGGGACACAGGGGAAATTTTTCCCCTACCCCTCTGAGGTCTGTCTTAGGCTGGTCGAGCAAACATACATATGCAATTAAATTTGTTCTTTTTCTCCTAGTAATATGTCTGATGTTAATTTGTTTGCTCAACCAGCCTGAAAAGAACCTTAGAGGGGCAGGGAAATTTTCTCTCCTACTCTCATGGTTGTCATGGGAATTATACCATTGATATGTGAAAAGCATTCAGAACAGTGCTTGACATGTAGCAAATGTTTAATAAGTATTAGCTTGACATAAGTAGAACACTGTACTCAACAATGACAGGAGGCACGTTTTTTTCAAGTACACATGAAACATTTACCAAATTTAACCATATGCTGGTTCATAAAGCAAGGATCAAGGTTCTTAAGCCCTATTCAGAGTCTGGTCATTTCAGTGTGACACTGTGAACACAGTAGAGTTAAGTTAGAAATCAGTAAAGAAAAGCACCAATAGCTTAGAAATTAAGTATTATTGTTCTAAACAACTTTTAGGCCAAGTAAAAAATCATATCAGGAATTCTAAAAAGCTTTGAAGTGAATGATCACGGAGATAGGACATAACAAAACTCATCGGAAACACTTAGAACGGGGCTTAGAGGGAATTGATAGTGTCGAATGCATGTGTTATAAATAAAAAAAGGCTTTAAATCAATTCTCTAATACACCTCCTAAAAAAAGGTAAAGCTAAAAAGCTAAAGGACAACAAATCAAATCACAAATATAAAGAAGAAAGTAAAGAATGGGAGATATACAATTAAAAATCAACTAAGTCAGGGGCCTCTCTGGTGGCGCAAGGGGTTAAAGACCACACTATGAAGCATCCAAAGCCACTACAGCACTTCAATCCCCTGCCAGAGAAGTGACCCACCTGGTGCAGCAGACCTCTCCTGCCTCGCCCACTGCTCCCCTCAGCAGTGTGTTTCAGTCAATCTGCCTGTTCTGCTCCCCACTCTGTCTCTGGTGAATCCTCTCCCCTCCCATGCCTCTGGCCTGTACCCCAGCTCTTGTATGCATAAATAAGTAAATCTTAAAAAAAAAAATTGACTAAGTCAAAAGTTGGTTCTTTGAAAAGATTAATGAATTTATACAACCCTAGCAAGAATGAACAGAAAAAAAAAATGAGCGAAGACACAAATTGCCAATTACAGAAATTTAAAGAGATAACACTATGAATGCCATGGGCATTAAATAAATAAGAGAATACTGTCACCAACTTTATGTCAGGAAATTTGAAAATTTCGATGAAATAAACAAATTCCTTAAAAACACAGCACACAAAACTGTTACAATAGAAAATCTGAATATTCCAAGATCTATTTTTAAAATTAAAAAACCATTGCCATTACTAAAAAACCTTGCCACAAAGAAAACTCCAGGTTCAAAGGGCTTCACTGCTGAATTCTTCCAAGCATTTAAGGAAGACATCTTACCAACCTAGCCCACAGTCTTCCAAAATAAATATTAGCCACTCTGCTTTGTTGTTAGACCGCTGGCTTAATCCTAAATCTAAAAACAAAAATCCCGTATAATTGTTGGTCTCAGACATGGGGCGTCCAGGAGAGGCACTCAGGGACCTGGAGACAAGGGTGGAGACTCTTACCATCCTCATCCGTCTGGAAGGTGACCTCCCTGCCCTCCTTGCGCCCCTCGGGGTTAGTGAGGATGAGCCGGACGTGGATGTCCCTGTAGGGCAGCAGATTCCTGATGGTGTGCTGGCTGACGCCCCGCTCCATCTGCAAACACTCCCGGACGGTCTGGTTGTGGCTGCTGCCCAGGGTGTAGTGATAGCACAGGGACACGGTGTAGGTGTGGCAGCGCGTGACGTTGTAGCCCAGCGGTTCCCACTGCAAGGTCAGCTGGCGGGCCTGGATCTCTGCAAAAGCCAGGCCTTTGGGGGCCCTCATTGGCTCTGGGTCACCAGAAGCCAAGAGAAGGATATACAGAAATGGGAAGAGACGAGGAAGAGGAACATCAGTCAGCTGGCTGAAATCATTCCCGTTTTGCCCCCCAGAACTCAACAGAACATTAAACGCAGGGAGAGTGTGTTCTGGCGTTAGGCAGGGCTGTATCTGAATCCCGGCCCTGCCCTGGCAGTTGCTTCACTTCTCCGAGCCTTAGTTCCCTCAACTGCAAGATGGGATAATAGGCCTCACCTCGCAGGATAGCTGTGAGGTTTAGGGTGATGTGTGTGAAGTACATGTGACAATGTCTAGGACACAGTGAGCCCTCAAAAAATATTAGCTCTCATTTTTTTAAATTAGCATAGCTTCTTCTCCTACTTCAACATCATCCTAGATGCCATCTGGCCAGTGTGGCCAGTCGGAATCAACCCATTGCTGTATTTTCTTAATTCCAACTTTGTTCTGGAACAGCCTATAGTAATACATATGATACAATCACATACAGGCTGATGGGGAAAATGAAAACCAAATAGTTAAATACTGCCAGGAGAGTGTCAGGGAAACAGAAATGCATGCCATTATGTGCCTAAAATAAGGTTCAAATTGCACAAGTCCCAGACTCCATTCTTTGAACCAGCACTACCCTGAGTCCTCATGAGAAAGCCACTGTTCATTAGGTCATACTGATGCCTCAGGAGACAGACAGCTACCCCAACATGGGGAATAGCCTGTCACAACCTCTCAACGACTCCGGGGGTGGGGCAGAAAGCGATTCCATTTTATAAAGCAACCAAGGCTCTGGAGTGAAGCCAGGAGACCCCGGGGGCTCCGCCCCCACTCCTGCATCTTCACTGACCAGCTGTGTGATCCTAAGCAAGTCTCGGCCCCATCCCCCTCATCTGTAAATGAGGGAAGAAGTCCAGACCGCTAGTGATCCTTTTCTCTTTTGCACCCTGCCTCTGAAATGCACGTTCACTGCCCTCCAGTCCTGTGAGCACCTGCAAAGCATGCGCAGTTAGAGAATCTCAGGACACACCTTAATGAACAAGTAAGAAAGCACTGCTGCTTGGCTACTTTTGATTCAATACAAACCTCATACTGAGTTTTTTATGAATTTGCTCAGGCTGCATTTTACAAAGTAGATACAAAGGGAATCATCAGGCTGCTCTCAGCTCGGGAGTGCATGGATAGCACAGCTTTGCATGCCAGCCCCAAGGGCAGCATGGGTGGAATGGGGAGAGAGACACTTCCTTTCTTTGCCTGGGCCAGAGGCAAGTAAGTCTCCAGTCATAGGCCACAGATCAGGCCACCAAAGAACTTTATTAGCTGCTGGGTGCAGGGCATCTTGACATCTTACAGAGTTTGCCTCCCTCCTCCCCCAAGGCAGACCCAATCCTCATCCAACAAGGGCCCTGAAGGACTGGTCTCTCCTGCTCATTGCAACCTACAGGCTGGCTGCTGGTTGCAAGCCTACTTGCCATACTTAGGTTTTCTCTCCCATTCCTGGCCCACAAAGATGTTCCTAATGCATTTAAAGAAGGTTATGAAAGGGTCCTCCCTGGTGGCATAAGGGGCTAAGGCACAACACTGTGAAGCTATCCGCAGCCACTGTAGCACAAGCTCAATACCCAGCCAGGGAGGTGACCCACATGGTGCAGTAGACCTCTCCTGCCTCGCCCACTGCTCCCCTCAGCAGTGTATTTCAGTAGATCTGCCTATTCTGTTCTCCACTCTGTTTAAAAATTTTTTTAAACATTTATTTATTTATACATACAAGAGCTGGGGTACAGGCCCCAGGGTAGTGGGAGGATTCACCAGAGACAGAGTGGGGAGCAGAACAAGCCGGCTGACTGAAACACACTGCTGAGGGGAGCAGTGGGCGAGGCAGGAGAGGTCTGCTATGCCATGTGGGTCCTTTCCCTGGCTAGAGGCAGGGATCGAACTCATGCTGCAGTGGCTGCAGTTTGCTTCATAGTGTGTTGCTTAACCCGCTGCGCCACCAGGGAAGCCCGCATAGATAAATATTAAAAAAAAAAGATCATGAAAAGTTAAGTACAAATTAGAGACACGGCTGGGTGGGGACTGTGGCGCCCAGGACAGTAAGTTCCCATCAAAAAGGGGCAGCTGCTACTCAGCTCCAGGCGAGGTTGCTATGCAGAAATACTAGCTCGGGGTTGCCAGATCCTCCCACTTTTTAAGAGAAGCCAGAAATTCAAAATTTTTTATGTGAAATCTCCAGATTTATAAATATTGGCAACCTATTCAGGAATTTTAAAACCACCTTCAGGGTACAAAATAGCAACCTCTAACTTAGAGGATGAAACATCCAACTCACACTTGGGTATCCCATTCTCCAACAGCTGCGTTAGGCCCATCTACCTCGGGAGACTGAGAGATCTTTGAAAAGAAAGCACCTTTCACTCTTCTCCCCCATCCTGATCAGGGCAGATCTGGGAGCCAAAAAGTTTGTTGACTACAGACTGATTTGTTGATTGAAGGGTGTGAATTCATGAGTCTTTCTGTTTCCAAAAACCATCTGGCATCCAAACATACTCCACACAGAGACTGGCAAACAAACCTGGGGGCCACAATGCCCCACCTCTATAAATTCCATAGGACTGCAGACAGTTCAGAGATCAAAGGTCAAAATGCAACTTAAAACACAGAGACTGGGCCTCCCTGGTGGCACAAAGGGTTAAATCGCAGCCACTGCAGCATGAGTTCAATCCCCAGCCAGGGAGCTGACCCACATGGCACAGCAGACCTCTCCTGCAGGCCAGCTGCTCCCCTCAGCAGTGTATTTAAGTGGATCTGCCTGTTCTGCTCCCCACTTTGTCTCTGGTGAGTCCTCTCACCTGCCACACCGCTGGCCTACACCCCAGCTCTTGTATGTATAAATAAATAAAAAAATCTTTTTTTTTTAAAAGATTTATTTATTTATGCATACAAGCACTGGGGTACAGGCCAGAGGTGTGGGGGGGTGAGAGGATTCACCACAGAGAGCGGGGAGCAGAACAGGCAGATCAACAGAAGAACACTGCTAAGGGGAGCAGCGGGCGAGGCAGGAGAGGTCTGCCTCGCCATGCGGGTCCCCACCCTGGCCGGCAGCAGGGATCGAACTCGTGCTGCAGTGGCTGCGGCTTGCTCCACAGTGCGCTGCTTAACCCACTGCGCCACCAGGGAGGCCCTAAATAAAAAAATCTTTAAAACAAACAACAACAAAAAAACACAGGGGCTAACAGTTAACAACTGTAAAGTAGGCCAAAATGCACTGATTTTAACGTGCTAATCAGGATGTAATAATTTTGGAATATTCTATTGTTTATTATGGAAGGGGCTTTGGACTGGGGTCAGCCCCACAAAGTTCAAATCTATCTCTGCCCATCAGTCTCTCTGTGAGTCTAGGCAAGTTACTTAAAATCCCCTTTCAACATCAGGTTCCTTAACTTAAAAAAATGGAGATTCTGAGCCCTGCCTGGAAGGGCAAGTGTGAGAGTTACAGAAGTGATGTGAGTCAGCGCATTTTAATCAATAGAGCAATACATGTGCACCAAGGTGAGATCCTGGCAGGAATGGAAATTAGTGCAAACATTTTTGAAAGCAATCTAATCTTTCTTCAACCATTCCTCACTATCCTAAAGAAATAGCCCAGGGAAATCCATTATAAACACCGTATTTCCATGCAGTATTATTTACAAAAATAGAGATCTGGAAATAAATAGTTCAGCAATATGGAGACATTCAATGGACTTCCACTGCCAACAAACAGAATTATAAACAAGATAACACATGTAACAACACCAAGCAAAGGAAGCAGAAGAAGACAAAATGCTTTCTACATCCCAAGAACAAAAGTGTAAAAAAATGTGTACTGTGGGCATATGGGCAGAGATTTGAAGAAGACAGAAAAACTCAAACAGCTGTTGGGCTAGGATGGTGAGATTCAGAATGATTTTTTAAATGCCTTTTACTGGCATTATATTGTTGCTTTTACAGTAAATAATATTGTAGAAGGAAAGTTTCATGGGGATAAGGAGCTAACAACACAGCTGGCCAACAGCAAAACAACTACTGGCCCAGGCGCCTAATCAAGGAGGGAGTGGAGATGGCCATGAAGAGAAGCGTGCAATTAAGAGGGGCAAGAGTTGTTCGGCCCCTGCCCAGAGCTTCCGTCCTGGCCAGCCTATGGAAAGTTTTTAGAGTAGTTGGCACAAAGTTGTCAAATCAGGACATTTAAACTTTGGTTCTGAGTCTGCTATGGACGCACTGTATAGATAGAGGCAAATCATTAAATCTCTAAACCTCAGTTTCCTCCTCTGTAGATGGGAATAATGGACAGTGGTCACCATGAAATCTAGGTTCTTGACCCACAGTACAACCACAGGTACGGGCCTTCTCCTCTCTGGGCTTCAGCTCCCCCATCTATAAACTAAGGGGAGTCAAACAGAGTCTTTGAGGATCCCCCAACCCCAGTTTTGATTTTATTTATTCTAAGGACCTAGCCAGTAGAGTCTGTGGGACCCCACACACACAACCCCAGTTGTGATTTTCTTTATTCTAAGTACCTAGCCAGCACTGGCTTTGAAAAGTTAATTACCCCCTAATAAGGACAGTGGTCATTTACTGAGTACTTACTATGTGTTAGGTGCTGCACTTCACATGCACTTAATGTACTCCTGTGCAATTACCTGCATTTAACTCAAAATACTGGAGGACTCCAGAGTTCAGGCCTCACAACTCTTCTTTTCCAACTACTCTTATTCCCTAAAATCTGAGGACTAACTTAGGGGTTCTCAACCTGGGCACTACTGGCATTTGGACTAAATAATTCTTTGCCGTGGAGGGTTGTTTGCACATTATAAGATGCTTAGCAGCTTCCTGGCTTCCTCTACCCTTTAGATGCCATTAGCACCCCACCCCCAGTTGTGACAACCAATATGTCTCCAGACACTGCAAATGTCTCCTGGGAGACAACTCAGCCCCAGTTGGAAACCATCAGCATAAAAGATCTCATCCAGTCTCATGGCTTTAAATACCATCTACACCATGTCTATACTGATGACTTTCAAATTTATATCTGTAGCCTGAACCTCTTCCCTGAACTCCAAACTCATAAATCCATCTGCCTGATGGATATCTCCACTTGAACATCTAATAGGCATCTCAGAGTCAACATTTCCAACACAGAACTCCTGATCTACGACACCCTATCTTGCCTGCTCCTCCAGCTGTCTGCTCCTTTGCAGTAAACGACCCTCCATCCCCGCAGCTGCTCAAGCAAAACACCTTGGAGCTATCCTTGACTTCTATTTCCCTCTCCCACTGCACACCCAATTCATCAGCAAAGGCAGTTAGAGTTACCTTCAAAATAAGCCCAGAATCTAGCCACCTCCTCCCAGTTCCCAGCTTCCGCTACCTCTGAACAAAATTGTTGCAGTGATCTCCTCATCCTCTTAGAGTCTGTTCCCCACAAAAGGGCCAGAGTAAGTCTTTTGAACGCAGTAGATGATGTCACTCCTGCTCTCCAAACCCCGCAGCGGCTGAGCCCCACAACCCCAGCACGACTACGACCTCCTCGCCTGCCTCCCCTCTCAGCCACTAGACCACAGTTCCCTGGTCCCCCTGCTCTGCTCACACACACCGAGCACGTTCCAGCCTCTTGGCCTCTGACTTACTGTGCAGTCTGCCCGAGTGCCTCTTCGTGCAGCAATTCCTCCAGGTGTCTGCCCAGCTCAGTCCCTCACCTCCTTGAAGTCTCTATTCAAATGTCACCTTCTCAGTAAATGGTTCCTTAGGCTTTTAAAATAACAATCCTCCTACCCCTGGACCCCACGCCACTCCCTGTTCTATTCTTCACAGCACTATCATCTCATGAACTATTTATTTCACTTGGTTACTGTCTCCTTCCACCTGAATGTGAGTCCCAGGCACAGCTCCTCCATAAGGAAGTCTCATGCTAATGGCCTTTTTCTGTCTTGACTATAGTCCTACATCTCTAACTACACATAACAGCCCTTAATAAATGATGAATCTTCACACCTGCCCTATGAATACAAAGATCATTATTGATCCCGTTTTATTAAATGAGGAGACTGAAGTTCTAACAGATTATGTACCCTGCCCCAGGCCCCTGAACTAGAAAGGATTTCTGGAACACACCTACCCACAACTTAAGCATCTCCCCAAATGTAGCATTAAACTGAATTTTAGCTGGTTCCCCAATCAGTTTTTAAACACACTAAGAACAATAAATAAATCATGACAAAAAAATTAACCTCAACCTAAACCTCATACTTATCCAAAAATAACTCAAAATGGATCATGAACTTAAATGTAAAACTACAACACTTTTAGAAAAAAAGAGGAAAACAATCTTTGGGGCTACAACTAGGCAAGGAACCCTGAAATTTGATACTAAAAGCAAAATTCATAAGAGGAAATTTTGGTAAACTGGCCCTCAGCAAAATTAAAAATGGTTGCTCTGTAAAGGTTCAGGGAGAGGGTAAAAAGAAACTAAAAGCTAGACAAAAATATTTACAAATTACATATTCTGTTGGGTACGTAGGGGTGGTTTTTTGTTAAGGATTAGTATCTAGAAAGTATAAATAACTCTCAAAACTCAATAGTAGGAAATGAATAATCCCATTAGAAAATGGGCAAAGACATGAACAATTCACAAAATGTATAGATGGCAAATAGCACATGAAAAGATTTAAACATCACTCAGCATTAAGAATATGCAAATTAAGGCAGAATGGGATGCCACTAGCTCGCAGAATGGCTAAAAATAATGACAACACTAAAAGCTACCATGGAAGCAGAGAACTGGACAGGACACACACTGCTGGTAAGAATGTGAAACACTACAGTCATTCTGGCAGTTTCTGACATAACTAAGTA
This sequence comes from Galemys pyrenaicus, assembly GCA_019455555.1. NCBI lineage: Eukaryota > Metazoa > Chordata > Mammalia > Eulipotyphla > Talpidae > Galemys > Galemys pyrenaicus. The sequence goes on along the minus strand of JAGFMF010012145.1, from coordinate 8,334,334 downwards.
CATAATCACCATATATGGGTGCACTGACCCATCAATTGCACCAAGGGCATTTACTCTGGAAAAATAAAAATGTATGTTTATACAAAACCCCATACCGAAATATTCATAGCAGCTTCACTTGTAATAGCCAAAAAATAGACCTAGTCCATATGTCCTTCAACACATGGCATGGTTAAAACTGGTATATTCCCACCATGGAACACTCACCAATAAATACCCTCAATAATAAAAAGTAGTGAGCTCCCAATATGCACAACAATCTGGATGAATCTCCAGGGAGTCCCCATTTCTCACTGAAGAAAGAAAAGCCTTTTTAAAAAATGAGGCCAAAACAAGGACCTGTGAGAACTAAAAGTAAAAAACTCTTAGGGAAAAAAATTAAGGGTAAATCTTCATGACTTGGGATCAGGCAATAGTTTTTTAGAAATGACAACAAAAGTACAAACAACAAAGGAAAAATAGATAAACTGGGCTTCACCAAAATTAAAAACTTGTTTTTTTAAGACCATCAAAAAAGTTAAAAGACAACTCACAAAAACAAAAGAAAATATTTGGAAAGACATGTATACATCAGAGATATTGTGGTTTTGGTTCCAGATCACAGCAATAAAGCAAATGTCAAAATAAAATAAATTTTGTTGGTTTTCCACTGCATACAATGTGATGTATGTTTATAGTATGTTTATACTATACTATAGTCTATGAAGTGTGCAATAGTGTTATGTCTAGAGGAACAATGAATATGCCTTTATTAAATGTGACAGCAAGGCATGAAGTGAGCACATGCTTTTGGAAACCTGGTACCAACAGACTTACTCCACTCAGGGTTGCCACAAACCTGCAATTTGTAAAAAGTGCAATATCGACAATGCGCGATAAAGCGAAACTCAATAAAAGCAAGGAGGCCTGTGTGTCTGATAGGAGTCTAGTATACGGAATACATAAAGAACTCTTACAACTCAATAATAAAAAGACAGATGACCCAACTTGAAATGGGTAAAGGATTTGATACACAGAAGACATACAAATAGCCAATAAACACATAAAAAAGACATTAAGCATCAGGGAAATACTAGTGAAAACCACAATGAGACACCATTTCACAGCCCCTCGGAGGTTTGTAATCAGAAGACAGTTAACAACAAGCATTAGCAAGGATGTCAAGAAATCAGAACCTTCTACTACTGATATGAACCTAAAATGGAAAACAGCCGCTTCAGAAAACAGTCCAGGGGCCTCCCTGGTGGCGCAGTGGGTTGAGCAGCGCACTAGGAAGCAGGCCGCAGCCACTGCAGCGCGAGTTCGATCCCTGCTGCCGGCCAGGGAGGGGACCCACATGGCACAGCAGACCTCTCCTGCTGTGCCCGCTGCTCCCCTCAGCAGTGTGCTTCTGTTGATCTGCCTGTTCTGCTCCCCGCTCTCTGTGGTGGATCCTCTCACCCCCCCACACCTCTGGCCTGTACCCCAGTGCTTGTATGCATAAATAAATACATCTTTAAAAAAAAAAAAGAAAACAGTCCAGCAATTCCTCAGAGGTTCAATACAGTTACTATATGACACAGGCTCAGGAGAAGTGAAAACATGTCCACATGAAAACTTGTACATGAATATTCATAGCAATACCGTTCATAATAACCAAAAAAGTATAGACAACCCAAGAGTCCATCAATCGATGATGGATAAATTGTGATATATTCATACAACGCAGTATGATTCGGCAATGAAAATGAATAAAATAAAATAATAAAATATTGTTATTATACTGTGTGTTAAAGAGTAAACATTAAAAAATATTATGTTCAGTGAAAGAAGCCGGACCGAAAAAGCTTTATATTGTATGATTCCATGCATTTGGAATGTCTACAAAGAGGCAAATCTACAGAGCCAGAAAGCATATTCTCAGCTGCCTGGGCTGGGCTGTTAAGGGGAAGGAACAGGGAGGAGGGAGTCTGCTAAAAAGTACAAGGTTTCCTTTTGGATGCTGAACATGTTCTAAAATGGATTGCAGTAGTGGCCACACAATTCTCTGGGACTATATTAAAAGCCATTGAATGGTACGCACTAATGAGTGAACTGTATGAAGGCTGAATTCTATCTCAATAAAGTCACTGCTAAATAAAAAGCTCAGTTCCAAAAGGTTACATGATGGTACAATTTCAAGATGTCATGATTTCTATAATATCTTTGAGAATACAACATTTTAGGAATGAAGGACAGATTAGGAGTTACTAGGGGGTGGGGTTGGAGGAAGAGACAGGTGAGTGTGGATATAATAAAGGGGCAGCAGGCAGGAGGGCATCAAGGCGACTTATCTGTGACTTACCTTGACCCTGGTGGTAAATACAGAACTACCCATGTGATAAGTCTGAGTAAGATCTAAGGACCGTACTAACGTCCATCTTTCCACTGCAATATTAACTTCACCAAAACGTTACCATGAGAGGAAACAGGGCGAAGGATATGGGGAATCTGTTTTTCCTTACAACTGCTTGCGAATCTACAATTATCTCAATAAAAATTTCAATAAAAGCGCTGAAGTCAAGAAAATTATTCTCGACTTATCTTCTGATTAAACAACAACAGCAGGGCCTCCCTGGTGGCGCAGTGGGTTAAGCAACGCACTATGAAGCAGACCACAACCACTGCAGCACGAGTTCGATCCCTGCTGCTGGCCAGCGGGGGACCCACATGGTGCGGCAGACCTCTCCTGCTGTGCCCGCTGCTCCCCTCAGCAGTGTTCTTCTGTTGATCTGCCTGTTCTGCTCCCCACTCTCTGTGGTGAGTCCTCTCACCGCCCCCCCACGCCTCTGGCCTGTACCCCAGTGCTTGTATGCATAAATAAATAAAATCTTTAAAAAAAAAAAATTCTTAAAAAAAAAAAAAACAACAGCAAAACGCTCCCGTGGTACAGGTGCCTCAGGTTCAAGTACTCAGACAAGAGAATCCAACTAGAACTTAATAACATACTTTTATTTTATGGTTCTCAATTCCTTGTTTTATCTAGGTGATACCATGTAAAATTAGGAACACAGATTCTGGAGTCAGTCACGGTTCCAGTGCCTCTTACTAGTTGTGCCACCTCAGGCCAATCCCTTCACCTGTCTACCTCAGCCACCCTGCCTGTAAAATAAATGGATGTGACAAGAGAGCCAAGATTATGGCCGTGCGCTGAGATTTAAATCAAGTGTGTGTGCGTGTGTATAAATGTCTGGCACAAATGTAAGTGCTGGCTATCCTAATTATATTTTAACCGTAGCATGGACTGAGGGGAATTCACCAAGTGTTAGAACTACAAACCCGGGCCGCGCCGCCTCTGGAAGTGTAGCCCTCTGTCCCTCGGTTGCCCGGTTGCCCGGTTGCCCGGTTGCCCGGCTGCCCGGTTGCCCGGTTGCCCGGTTGCCCGGTTGCCCGGTTGCCTGGTACGGGGGGGGGGGGGGGGGGCGGGGGGAGGNGGGGGGGGGGGGGGGGGGGGGGGGGGGGGGGGCGCAGGGGAAGGAGAGCAGCGCCCACCTGCGCACTTGGTGCGGCTGATGAGGGGCGGGCCCGGGCGGCCAGTGCCGCCGTCGCCGGGGCGCGTGAGCAGCACGCTGATCTCGTACTCCGTGTCCGGGTCCAGGTGCCACAGTTTGTAGGTCTGCAGACTGACCGCGTGCACCTCCGCCCACGGGCCGCGCGCCATGCGGTACTCGATCTCCTTGCGCACAATCGGCCCGTCGCCAATGATGGAGTTAGTGTTGAGCTGGATGATGAGGTAGGTGGGACCTGCCCGCAGCAGCTGCGGGGGTGCGATGGGGGTGGGGGGCTCTGTGAGGTGAAAGGGGGAGAGGTGATGGATGCCGCTGAGACACCCTGGTCCCAACTCCACATCCCACCAGACCCAAACCCCCAAGAGCTTCTCTGTCCTCCCGCGATCCCATGCAGCCGGCAGGCCCTCAAGCATGCAAGTCCACCTCTCCCGCATCCACCAAATCCCCAGGCACACAGGAGCCCCCCCCGCTGCAAAGACTGACCCCGCTCTCGCACCTCAGCACACCTCCACTCCCTTCCAGATCCCCAGCTCTGCCCCTCCGCGGCATGAGCGAAAGTCAGCTCGGGTCAACTCCGGTGCCCAGCCGGGCTCACACTTTGACCCTGTCCCCCTAACCATCCGCCTCTCAGACCCACCGCCTCCATCAGAACTGGTCCCATGAGAGACTCAGGCCCCGCCTAGCAGACCACGACCTCTCAGGCCCCTCAACAGTCAGACCCAGCCGACCCCGCCCTCCACACCCTCAAGCGGACTTTCCGCGGGTGGGGGTGGGAGGGTATCAGAGGCAGCCCCAGCTCCCTGCACCGCCCTCTGCCCTCTGCGAGCGGCTGCATGCTGACCCTTGACGATGAGCTCTGCGAAGTTGGAGACGCCGGCGCCACGCGGCGCCTGCGACACACAGCGGTACAGGTCCTGCTCCGCTGGGCCCACCGCGACCAGCGGGAAGGTGGCCAGGAAGCGCCGGTGGCTGATGTGCCGCACGCTGGCCGCTGGCACCAGTGCGCCGCTCTGCCTCTGCGGGGAGAAGGGACACAGGGTCAGAAGGAGGCGTCCAGGCTCACTCTGCTGGGTGAGGCCGAGGCGAATGTCCTGGCCCCACTTAGCCCTGCCTCCTGCCCATGGGGCCTACTGGCTCCCGGAACCAGCTCTGCCATAGGGAAATGTAGGGTAAGGTGCTTACGCAAAGCGGCAGCTCTGTCGCTGATGGAGAGTGTGATTAGGGGATCCTGGAGTCGCAGTCTGTCCTGGGGGAACAGGGTCACCCAGAGCAGACCCTAAGGGAAAGCCCCCATAGGTGTGTGTGGGTGTAGGAGTATGAAGGAAGGACACAGCACCCTGCAGGGGAGTCAAACCCACAAGTGCCCCTCACCTGCAGGAGGAAGCGCTCAGCCTCGGCGGCCCGGCCCGCTGCCATGCACTGGAACGAGGCGTTCTGGCCTGCATTGACCTCCACGTCCCCAAGGCGGGAGAAGTGTGGGGCCTTTGCTGAGGGAATAGAGCCTGCGTGTGAGCAGGGCTTATGCCACTGTGGCCACCCAAACCCTCACCTTGTGCCCCAGAGGGCTGGGACTCACCACAGGGGTAGCTGAGAAGCAAGATGTCATCTAGGCCCATGTAGCCCCTACGGTCTGGGGAGATGAGGGCCTCGAACAGCACCTGGGGAAGGCGGGAGCATCCCTGTCATACTGACATCCCTCCAGTCTTGCCCGGGAGTGCCCACGAGAGCCCCTTTTCAGCTCTCTCCAGCCCTGTCCTTCTCAACCAAGTCCAACCCAGCTCATAATGACCCTCCCTACCAAGCCAACTAATTGTGGGAGGGGGTATCAGTGCCCTGAGCTAACCAGGTCAAGCTCAGAGGTTCCAACCCAATCCTAGATAGCTAAATCTAGCAGGAAAAGTCTCTTCCCCAACATTTCCAAAGTCAGCACTGTTGCAGCTCCCTTGAACTCAGCCATAGACTATAATGGGGTTCATTAACTATGACCTCTAAGGGGGCCTCCCTGGTGGCGCAGTGGGTTAAGCAATGCATTATGAAGCAGGCTGCAACCACTGCAGCACGAGTTTGATCCCTGACGCCGGCTAGAGAGGGGACCCACATGGCACAGCAGACCTCTCCTGCCTCGCCCGCTGCTCCCCTCAGCAGTGTACTTTGGTCGATCTTCCTGTTCTGTTCCCCACTCTGTCTCTGCTGGATCCTCTCACCACCCACACCTCTGGCCTGTACCCCAGCTCTTGTATGCATAAATAAATAAATCTTTGAAAAAACAAAAACAAACAATGACCTCTAAGGCTGAGACTAAATACCCAGTGCTAACTACCCACAGACTGACCCTTGACTTTGACCACAGATTCCCTGATGCTGAGTACCGACCACTTCCAATCACAGCTGCTCGCGTTCTCTGGCGTCCCTCTAGAGGCCCCTCACCACCCGGCGCGGATGCGCTCACAGCAGACCAAACCCAGCCCACCTGATACTCATTGGGCCAGAAGGTGCTGACAGCCAGCTCAGCCTGGTGCCACTGGCGGCCATGGGATCCAGTCATGTTCCAAACAGCACTGCCCAGGGGGCCCCCGTTGACGCGCACGTAGATGCCCAAAGTGCCCGGGCTGTGCCCGTCCCGGCTGTACAGGAAGTAACTGAACTGCACGCAGTGGGTGTCGTTCTCACTCAGGCTCTGGAAGATGATATGGGCCCGCTGACCTGGGCCATGCTGGGAAGCGTTGACCATCAAGTACGAACCTGCAAAGGGAGGGGAGCGGGCAGGAGCTCAGGAGAGCTTGGGGGGACAGAAACAAAGGACTCCAGATATTTAGAGCCACTAAGGAGTCAGGGGTTCTGAATTCGAGTTCCAGTTCTGGCTCCCTGGGTAAGTCCTTTCACTTCCCTGCCTCTATTTTCCAGAGGAGAGAGTTGGGGGCAGCAAAAATTATATGGATCTGGGCCTCCCTGGTGGCGCAGCGGGTTAAGCAACGCACTATGGGGCAAACCGCAGCCACTGCAGTGTGAGTTCGATCCCTGCTGCCGGCCAGGGAGGGGACCCACATGGTGCAGCAGACCTCTCCTGCCTCGCCCGCTGCTGCCCTCATGAGGCAGTGTGTTTCGGTCGATCTGCCTGTTCTGCTCCCCACTCTTGTCTGGTGAATCCTCTCACCTCCCGCGATTCTGGCCTAACCCCCAGCTCTTGGATGCAGAAATAAATAAATCTTTTAAAAAAAAATTATATGGATCTGACTTGTCAAAACCCTTTCTGGCCCCCACCACCTGCAACTGCAATCCACGTCCAGCCTGACCCACAGGTTTCCCCATTCCAGGTGTGTTTGGGGGTGGGGTAGGCCATCCATTGCAGGAATCAAGACGCTGACGTATGACAGGCCCTCAAAGACCCCCTCTTCTGAAGCCCTACCTCCCTGTCCCTGTATGGCCCCTGGGTCATTAATAAGGTGTGTGTCTTGTCTCCCCACCAGCCTGTCATGCCTCAGGGCTCCCCTGTGTCCCCAGAGCATGCTCCAAGCCCAAGCTGAATGAACTCCTAGAACAGAGATTGAGTAAAGGATTCTGATTCTCCTTCCAGCCCCCCACAGCTACCCCTGCCCTCCCCACTTCACCCCACAGCCAAGTGTTAATTCCTGGGATAGAAATCTCTTGATTTCCAACCTGGAGAAAGGCAGCCCAGCCCCTTCCCCAGAGATCCAGGAGCTGGGGGACAGGTGGGGGTGGGAGCTGGCTGGACTCCTCAAAACTGGGCTGGGAGAGTTTGGCTTCCCTCCTGTGGGGAGAGGCCCCTGCAGCTGCTAAGGAGGTGCCTGCAGCCACCCAGCACCACCTTCTCCTGGTTTGGCTGCCAGCCAACATAATTCATGCAGATCCCAAACCAGGAGGCTGCAGCACTGTGAGGGCTCCCCAGGGAGTCCGCTAGAGGGGATCTCATTCATCTCTGAGCCAGAAGCCTGTGAAGACAGGTCCCAGATCAGACCTAGCGGAGCAGTAAACAAAACTCCAGGTACCTCTCCCCACCCAGGCAGGGGCACAGCCCAGCCCACAGTATTCTCTCTGGGCCCTCCTCTGCCCTCCGAGAGCAGCCTGTGTCTCTCTCCCCCTTTCAACCTGACACTTGTTCTTGCCTTTCCCCTAGTTCTTCTCACTCCACATTCTCCACTCCTCTTCCACTTACCACCTTCATTCATGTCGCTCTTCTTTCTCCTCCTGCTCTGTCTCTGAATGTGACTGTCCCTCCTTCCTTCTCCCTTCACCCTCATCTCCCTTCCCCAGAATGCGAACACCAGGGAGCAGAGCCCAACAGCACTTTGTTCACCCCTGCACCCCCAAGATCCAGCAGGAGGCTCACGCTACATGCTAAATGTCTCTCTCCCCTTTCTCCCTGGGCATGTCTCTGCTTGCGTGGGGGCAGGAGGGGGCAGGAGAGCCCACACAGGGTGGTCAGGGCTGTAAGAAGTGAATTCCACTGTGAGCCAGACCTAGGCTGGGCCCTAGGGATATGACGAGGGACCACACAGGATCCCTGGCACGGTGGGCACCCTGACAGATCGTGCCAGATGGGCCAGACTTTGCACTGGCTAGCGCAGAGGACAAACAAGGTGCTGACAGCCCAGCAAAGGCAGGGAGGAGTGTCCCCGGGAGGGCACAGTGTGAGCAAATGCACAGAGTGGGAAGCAGAGCGGCCTCCAGGAGGTGCGGTAGAGTAGAAGCCACCTGTGCCAGCTGTGGGGGTTCTCTCCTGTTGCTTCACGTGCTACCCAACCCCTAAGAACCTTTGCTGCCTCCACCCCCACACCCTTGACTGCAGGTGCAACTCAGACATGCCGTGGGCTGATGACGAAGGTGCTGGCCCACTGCTGCTGTGATAAATCCAGGGAGGTGGTCTGTAGGCTGTCCAATTTGGGGGTTCCCTCAGCAAGCCCATGTGGTTCTCACGCTATGCTGTGTCCTTCGACCCAAACTTTATCAGCAATAAGGCAGATCGTTTGGCCTCCATCTGTCTTATCCTTTGCTTAATTCCCAGTTGATTCTGTAACCAGCAAAAGGGGGTACTAGAGGTTCCTTCGAAGAACTCCAGCGACAGCAACTGAACACAAACTGAACCCCTGCATGCTACCCCCATGTCACGCACTTAGTAGGTGTTATCTAATAACCCTGTGAAGTGAATTATTCTTCCCATTTCATACCCAGGAAAATGGAGGCTCAATGAAGTGAAGGGATTTGCCCAGTTCACAGAGCTGGTAAAGTGGTAAGGCCAGGACTTGAACCCCAGGTCCACGATTCTGGAACCAGTGTTCTTGGAGCCACCAGCAGAGTTGGAGGCCAGCTAGGAGCCACATAATGAATCTCCTGACTCCCAGTCCAGTGCTCACAGCCTCAAAAGTGCTCTATCCCGAAACAGGACCAGAGCTAGTTGGAAGCTGGGAAGGGTCTGCACCTCCAGGAAGAAGGGAGCGGAGGAAGGAGGGTCTGACACAGGTCTAGCCCCTGCCGCATCTTCGAGTTTTGAGGAGACCAGGATTCAGAGACACCCTCCCAGCAGGTGGAGGCTCTAGAAGGCCTGGCGGGAGAAGCGTGGCTCTGAACTAAGCGAGAGGAATGATGGAGTGGGGTTCAGCTGACCGCTCTCAAGGCCTTTCACTATTAGAACCCGCACCCATTTCATAAGTAAAGTTCCCGGACACAACCGGACAGCGTCCAGAACCCCGCCTTAGCAGTGCCGGGCATGTCATCACAGACGCGAAAGCAGATGTGCCGATAAGGGGCACCCCAAGGTCACACAGCAAGTGGGCAGAGCCGCCCTGGGGAAGGAAATGGCGACGGAGAGTCAGCTCACCGTGGGGCAGGTCCGCGGGCGTCCGGGTGCCAGGGTGGGTCCGCACCTGCTCCCACTGGAAGTCGTCGTACTGGGCCTGGCTGTACTCGCAGGGCACGGCGGGGTCACTGGCCTCCTCAAAGGTGCAGCCAGCTGCGAGGGCAGGGCCCATGAGCCAGGGCGGGGCTGCGGGGCAGAGGTGCCCCCGCGGTCCCCTCCCTTCCAGCCCTCCTCACACTGCCCCTCCCAGTACCAAGGCCTCCAAGCACCCCTGCGCCCTCAGCACTCCCCGGACAGCCCCCTGCTACTGCTACATCACTGTCTCCGAGCAGGACTAGAACCATCCACTTTAGAGTGAGGGAACCAAGTGAGAAGAGAGTCCAGGTGACTTCCTAAGGTCGCACAGCCGCTGGTGGCAGTGGGGGGACAGGGGGTGTTAGAACCAAGAAGCCCGGGCCAGCCAGTCTGTATTCAGTCACCTGTCCCTCCATCTTCACAAAGGGGACAAACAGTGGCCTTGGGACTGGGGGTCAGGAATGCCCACTGAAGCCACCTGGCTTTATTCAAGGAGACTTGGGGTTATAGAAGGAGGCCCTGGTGCCGCGCAGGCCACATCTCATTCGGGCCCCTTCTCAGGATGTGTGTGCACTGACTGCACAAAGCGGCTTCCAATCCGCAATTAGCGGCACAGGACTGCTCTGACCTCGGGAACTCCCAGTCTGGGGGGTGGGGAGCCAGGAATGAGACTGGGAGGCTGGGGAGGAGGGTGAGTGCAGGGGAGAGATTTCCTGGAGGTGAGTGCCCTGAGCAGAGCCTGGAAGGACAGGGTCATCTGGCCAGTAGAAGTGGAAGCAGCACAGCAGGTCAGGAGTCAAGACCAGGTGGCCCAGGTGGTCCACAAGGGAGATGAGATTGGAAGGGGGGAGGCTGGGAGCCGGCCATGGAGGGCGCTAAGTGTCAGGATGAGAGTGTGGCCTGGTTTTGAATTGGGAAGCCACAGTAGGTGTTCGGGCAAGGGAGCGGCTGGATTCAGATGAGAAGAGCAGTACATCCTATAAACCATGAGGAGGGCAGATGGCTTCTCCAGAGGACACTATGGGAGCAGGAGGGAGCCACCGGGGGTCCAGAGTCAGATGGTGCCCCCAGTTTGCATCCTGCATGCAAAAAGTGCACACTCCCATCACACCCAGAGAGCTGCATATCTCTCTCTCTCTCTCTCTCTCACACACACACACAACACACACACACACACACAGAGCTCCACACTCATGTTTACACACACACTCCCTTCCCCCAGAGTAGTCTTAAGGACACACAGTCTCAGGGCTGGGAACTACCCAGACCCCTCCCTGGGAGCCCCATCTCTTCCAGGATGGCCCAGAGAAAGTGGGCTAAAGCAACCCAGGACCCCCACTTGCTCCCCAAGCCTCAGAGCAAACTGGCCCAGCTACATTCCTCAGCTAATCTCCCCAATCAGCAAGGCGGTTGCTCAGGCAACCGTCAGCCACAATTCTGGAAGGCAGAAAGAAGGCTTATCCACATCCGCTGAGTCTAGATGGGGTGATGCAAGGGGCAAAACAACCTCTGCAGAAGGAGCCAGGGTGAGGGCGGGTGTCTCCCTAGTGTGAGGGCCTCCACCCCTCCGTGTGTGTTTCCATATGTTGGGGCGGTGCCTGTACACACGTGTGCACGCACACGTGACTGCAAGATTGATAGCCTGGTGCTGACTTGTGAGGACTCAAATGGGAGGCAGGAGACCTGCAGCCAATTCTTGCTGAGCCTCTAACTTTCTGCGTGACCTTGCGCCGGTGACTTGCTCCCTCTCTCAGCCCCTGCTTCCAAGCCTAGGAAATGAGAATAGGGGCCCAGGTGACCTCTAATGCCACGTCTACCTCTAGAAGTCTGATTCCATTTGTGCGAGTATGCAGGTGAGCAAGAATAGCTGGAGGGCCAGAGAGCGGATACTATGGGGAGAGGCAGGTGAGGGGGGTATGGGCGGCAGAGGGTGGGGCTCCCAGGCAGTGTGCTATGAAGTTGTGGGTGTGTAGGTATGTAACAGGGTGGTCCCAGGAAAAGGGGAAGTTCCACCCACCCTAAGTGGGTGGAGCTGAGGAGGATAAGAAGATTTCTGCAGAGAAAAGAGAAGGAAGAAAGAAAGATGGAGAACAGCAAGGAGACCTGGAGGAGGCACGTGGAGCAGAGGGACATGTGAAAAAACTGTGCTTGCTTTTTGGTCTCGGACTGGTTGGAACAGATGTGGGTGAGAGACCCGTGGGGAGGTTAACAATGGCAACTGTCATCTTAATTTTGATTTTGCTCCTTTCCTCCCAGATTTGTCAGACTCTTTCTGACCCTTTTCTATGGGTCCCCACTGAAAGGTCCTTTAGATGTGTGGCAGGTTTTTGGGCCTTGCTTTGGGCCAATCCTATTTGGCTGGACTTTTACCCTCAAGGAGATGGGTAACTTTAGATGCTTAACTTAGTAACTATATTCTTTGTTCTTTCTTGATTGTACCCTAGTTGTATTAAAGTTCCTTTCCATTAAAGGTTTTATATGTTTGTCTTAATGCGGCGGATGGCAAAACCCATTCAAAGAGGGCAGGCTTGGGGGTTCTGGGGTGCTCCTCTCCCTGCCCTGTAACAGGTACACAGTCACAAGGCGTATTCGGTGGTCAGCATGTGCCTGTGGGGAAGGTGAGGCAGGTGAGTGTGTGGATGTGCGTGTACGTATGAGCACAAGCATATGACACCACACCTTCTTCCCAACTGTACCAATTGCAGCTGCTGGCAGGCGCCGATATCTTCTGAAGACCCTGGATCCACAGCCTGTTTACAATGAGATTCTTGTTCCCTTTGGTGTGTCTACTGAACACCCATTCCCCCACAGAGGCCCCAGGAGAAATAAAACTCCCAACAGATTTTGAACTTAGTGGCTGGGATCGTACTCAATCCCAAGCACAGTGCCCGCCAGAGCTTAGGGAACCCAAATACAATTTTTGTAACAACATCCAAGCCATGCCCGCATCTTAGACCCAACCCTGGAGCCAACACGGCCTCACCCCCAGTCATTCTTGCCCAACCCAGCCCCATCCCACATTTTCCAACCCAACCATAGCTCCATCTCCGGCCCTCTAACCCCCACCTCCCTCCTTCCTAAAATTAGGGACTGTCCCAAGCCCTGTGCAGAGCAGGTGGCCAACAGTGGCTGGGTGTACTTCCCAGGATCGAGCTAGTCTGAGACCCACCCCTCCCAGGTTCAAGGACATGATTCCAGCCCACCTCCTCACTCTCCGAGCCCAGAGGCCCACATCCAGACCTAGGCCTGGTGCTGCCCTCCACAGCCCTGAAAAATTGATGAGCAATTCTTAAAGATAGGGCTAGCAGCAACATGTCCAACCTCAAATCATTCAGGGCTCAGCAAAGCTGCAACTGAGAAGCTCACCGAGGGTTGGGCCACAAGGAGAAAAAGCTGAACTGGTACCCCCTGGTACCAAAGGAGCCAACACAGAGCCTGGCAATGCCATCAGCCTGCCATCTCCACTGAGGACAGAAGGAAGCCAATTCTAGCAGGAGAAACGGGCCAGACCCACTCCCCAACCCCCCATCTAAATGCACAGCACACCTCAAGGTTAACAGGAGGGCTGCCATATTGGCAATAGAAGGGGAAGGCACAGGGTGGGCCTTGCTCCCGAGGCAAAGGGCTGAATGTAGGGCAGGGCTGTGCAGAAAAAAGGTCCCATGTGATGTGCTGAGGGCACAACACCAGTTCTACACTCTACCACCCAGGAGCAGAGCCCAGGCACACACAGACCCCAGAGCAGATGCAGGCACAGCAGAATGGACTAGTGCCAGACACCCTTCGTGGGTATGACCCGAGCCGCACGGAGGCACAGAGCTCCAGTGCAGTGCGGCTAGCTAGGGGCCCAAGGGCTAGAGCTCGGTGCTACTGGCGGGTGGATGGAGGAACGCCAAGGTGGTCAGTTCAAGCCTCACCAGTTCTTCTGTCCCTCCAGGCACTAGCTCAGGGCCAGGCATAGCACAGTGCTGGCACCCCGTGAATGCTTCCTGAAAAAGGTGGTGCAGTGGAGACATGCAGGCAGAAGGGAGATCCAGGGAAGAGGAGGCTGTGGTGCAGTGCAGAGGAACTGTTAGGTGTGGGAAGCCAGTCCAGAATACAAGCTCACACAGTCCCAAGGAGCAGCAGAGACGCAGGCTGGCGGGCATTGGGGAAAGTGATGGAAAAGGGTAGCAGTACAGATGCCTGCAGAACAGTGAACTCAGTGCAAGGGCTGGGCCTGGAAGCCAGTAAAGACGCACAACCCAATGGTGAGCTAGTACGGGGCAGGGTGAGGCCCAGGGCAGCGACCTCATGCAGTGCACAGATACAGTGTTAGGTTCTGTGCAAAGGTGCTACCTGCAAACCCAGTCCCAAAGCCCACAAAGTAGCCCCAAACTGCAGAGTAGGGAGAGACTACAAGGCCAGTGTACAGGGAAGGGGAGGGGAAGTTTGAGGGAAGGGAGACAAAGGTGGAAGCTGTGATGCAAAGATGTGACGAGGTTGATCAACTGGAGCTGCCAAGAGAACACCAAGAAAGACCGAGATATCTTCGGGGACAGCAGTAGGTGGGAGAGTGCGATGGGGAGGACTGGGCCAGGAGAAGGCACAGATGCAGGGCGGTGCGGTGAAGCAGCAGGACAGAAGTGCTGCTGGGCAGAGGTCCAGTGTTGGAACAGTGCAATGGGATGCAGAGGGGCAAGGCCCAGAAACTTGAGTCCGAGCCCCAAGTAGTGCAGGTGCTCACTGCGGTAATGCAGCGCCACCGCTATGAAGCCACGTGATGCGACGGTGCGGTGTCATGGTGGCAGCCATCTGTGGGCACAGCGCAGCAGTGCAGTGCCATAGTCCACACCCAGTGCGACGGAGGCTGCCCAGTGAGCTAGTGCAGCCTGGAACAGAAACGCGCTACTGTGCTACATGGCCACACAAAGCCAGCAGTGAGGCATCTGAGAGTCTCCCTTTGCAAAGCCACAGTGAGGAAAACAGCACAGAAGAGGGACAAATGGGGTTACAACTGCGGGATGGGCACAGTGCAGTGGAGCGATGCAGACACCCCAGAGAATCCACACAGCCAATGCAATGCAGAATTCAGCACAGTCCTGCAGCATCGGGCTGGGATGCAGTTAGCACAAGGATGCAGTGCAGCAGCCCCTTAGTCTAGGCCTAGGGACCCCAAGAGCACACACCCCGGGAAGTCCAGAGCCATGAGGCAGCACAGCTGGCAGTGAAGGCAGAGATGTGGCACACTGCAGAAGCACTGTGGGGAGGGCTGCACACACCGCCTCCCCCCACCTCCAACCCCACCACTGGCATGCACTGGAAGCAGGGACGCCCAGACTCCTGGAAAACCCTGTGTGCGTGCAGTTCTGCTGGCTGGGCTGGTTACCCCATAGGATGGGGAGCTGAGGCCTTGTCTTTCCCATGGGCTTCCCTCCACTCCACCACCTCCCCCAACATCTTCCACCCCAGGGACTCTGCAAGGGCACAGGATGAGGCTATGGGCGCCCTTGGACAGGCAGCCAGAACTGAGCACATTGTCCAGGTACTTCTATCCGAGAGGGCCCCAGCGCACTGGCAGGCACACAATGGATTCAGATTCTGCTGAAAAGCTTTTGGACAACTAAAGCACATCCCCTGGCCCCCTGCCCAGGGCAGGGCAGCGTGGGCAGGACAAAGGAGAGCAGAGGGGGAGACCTATTGGATTAGACCCCGGTACCAGGTGGGTGGGAAGCGGGATGAACGGGGGAGGGTGGGGAGGTGGGGGAGTGTGAAGCTATGGAGGGGAGCCAGACCCCACCAACCATCTCCTCACCTCCACCCACCCCTCTCAGGCCAGGGCCTCATCAGAAGCCAAGAGCAAACGCTTCTGACATACAGGAGTCCCGTACGCACATATACTTAATAACGGGTAGCACCTCTACTGCTTATTATGTGCCAGAATCTGCCCTAAACTGTATCAATTATACCCTCATGGCAACCCCATGCGGCATGTTCTACTGTTTTCCCATCTCCCGGATAGCGACACTGAAGGCCCAGAGATGTCACGTCCCTTGCTCCAGTGTCACACAGCAAGTGGGTGGGGCCAATGACAGGAGCAGGGTGGTCTGGTTCCCGAGTCCACGCTCTCAGCACCACGCTAGTCAGCACACCTTTACACGCGTGCCCAACCACAGGGTGCTCATGTGTGATCACATGCCTGTGCACACATTCTGAGCAACGGATTCCCCTCTCTGCTGAGTGCACCGAGCCTGTCCAGATAGGTATCTCACACCTCCCAGTTGTCCTCCCTGTCCCCCATCCCTCTGTTCTCTCCATCCCCTCTCCCTCTGTCCCCCAATCCTCAGTACCCCCAACTCTGTCTCATTCTCAATTGTCCCCAGGCCCCAGAGAGAACTTCACTGCTAGTTATCTGCCATTCCCCAGTGCCCCCCCCAAGCTGTGATCTTGCCCATCAAATATCCCCTACAATACACCTTTCTCTTATCTCCACCCCTACCCTGCCCCCAGCTCTTGCACGTTTTGGAATAAACTTCAGCAACCTCTATTCCCTGGAAATCTGCCCAAGACTTCCCAAGTCACCAACGAACAGCCTTTTCCACCTCAAGGGTTCCCCAGCCCCGCCATCCTGCAGGCCATGACAGCATCTGCCCAAGTCAACCAAGAGGGTACTGACTGCCCTGGGGATCCCTGGTTCCTCCATCCCCTGTGAGGTTCCCAGTGCACCTGTGTGTACAAGGCCCTGGGGACAGGAGATGAAAAGGCCCAGGCCAGAGCTAGAGGCTCTGCCAGTGAACAGGGAGAGGAAAGCACCGAATGCCCAGACGTGCAGTGCCAGGGAGACTCCACCAGCAGTCCAGCAGGTCAGGATGGCTACACCGGGAAAGTGACTTCGGAGCTGGACTCTGAAGCATGTGGGCAGCCCCCCAGAGGAGAGAAGGACAAAAGGGCCCAGCAGGTTGCGGGGCTGGCACTGACCTGGTGGTCAGGGCTCATGATATAAGGAGGGTGGGGAGCAGGGGGGGCAGGGCAGAAGAGGCATAAACTTGAAGCAGTGGCAGGGAGCTGGGGCTGGCCATGCAGGGAGGGCCTCCTCTCCTGCCTTATCAGGCTTGGGTTTTATCCCCTGGGTGCTAGAGCATCTTCAGTGGGGGGCAAGGGAGTGGCCGTACCTTATGCCTGCCCAACAGAGGTCATTTGGTGACAACGTGGTGTAAGCTTTGGAGAGCTGATGGCAGAATAAGGGCCAAGAAGGAGGCTGTGCAGTAATCTGGGCAAGAAATGGTGGGCTGGGAAGGGGGAATATGGATTCAACAAAACCTCCTTCAAAGACCACTGAGAGATGGTCCATCCAGGCCAATTCTAAGACCCAAGGTGTCCAGGCCTCGCTAAAGATGCCACAGACCTAACACCTCTAGATCAGCAGTGTCCAGAGAACTCCTCCATGATGGAAAAGCTCTCAACCCGCACCCACGCCTACGACAGGCACTGGCAACACTTGACACTTGAGGACGTGAAATCTGGCCGGTGCACACGGGGGACTCAATTTTTAGTTGAATGCATTTTAACTATTTAAGTGTAATCACCACATGGAACAGGTAGCCACGGTGTTAGAGAGTGCGGACAGCGAGCAGGTCCATCAGCAGAGAAAGTTCTTTTGGACAGTGCAGCTCTAGACTGGCTCAGGCGGGGCCCCTGCCCCTGGCATCTATAGGGAGCTCGGGATGTAAGCCCCGGGAAGGAGGCATCACAGGCTGCTGAGATCCCTGGTCCAGAGCTGGGCAGAGTGACCAGACACCCACACAAAGGCAACACCCCTTTTCTGGAGACACAGACACCTGAACAGAACTAGACACACCAACCACAAGGAACCCCACACCCAGAATCACGAACACCCAGACGCTCCAACACATGGGTACCCTGGTGCTAGAGACATAGGTACCCCCACACACAGATACTCGGGAGAACCACACCCAAACACCTGGACAGTCCCATATTGTGAGTGCAACACACACACACACACCCGAGCACTTGCCCCCCATTAGCCTGAGGACTCCCAGACACTGGGACACACCCATGTCCAGACCTGCAGACACAGTTTGCTCGCCCTGGTCTTCCCACATGCTAGTATGTGGGCACCCACACCTAGATACTGAGATACCACCCACCCAAATAGCTCCGCACCCAAACTCCACTTAAATGCCCGGACACCCTAGTAGTGCAGGCTCTCCGGGGGCCAAACCAAGCCAACTCCCTACAAAGAGCTGGTTGACACCTTGACAGGCATATGCCCTATGGCCCAAGCTAATCGCACCGCACGCGCGCACACACACTGCCCACATGCTGGGATCACAACCGATCACACCTCAGCGGTCCTCCGAGCCCACCTGCATGGGTGACCACATGGGCATTTTCCTCCCTCCCCTACTCACAAGTGCAGGGACAGAGCTGTGGGCCCACCCATCCGAGGACTGAGGCAGAGTGGGCCCAGAACCTTCCTCCCCGTCCTGACGCAGGCCCGCCCTCCCTCCTTCCCAGATGCTCTGCCTGACGGTTGGGACTGATGCTTCTCACCAACTGCCGGGACATCAGCACAAAGGGCTGAGGACTGGACAGCCCCACCAGCTGCTGGGTGGGCTGGAGAACAAGCCAGGGCTGGGAGCTGGGGGAGGGGCTGGCAGGCAGAGGACCTGTTCCTTCCAGACTTAACCTCCTCGACTCACAGCTCCCAGATGAGCTCTCGACATGGCCTTTCCACAACATATCATCCCCGGGCAGAATTTTCCAGATTCCTGGAGGGAAAATCTGTTTCTTTAATCTCTTTCAGTGGAGTCAGTGCGCCCCCATCTGGCATCTCCAGTTCAAGCCTGGCCGGCTGGACTTCATTCATCCTTTCATGTCCTGTGGATTTACTGAGCAACAGTGAGCCAGGCCTGGACCTTGTCTACTAACCCTTGTCTGCTAAGGATTCAGAGGTGGACTAAACACCAGCTCCTGTCTGCAAAGAACTCACAGTCCGTAAGGGAGACAGCCCTGTAGGCTGTGATTACGCTCTTTCAACCAACCCCCACTCTCCCTTCCAGGGCTGAGCAGAGAGCAACTGAGGGAGCCTGCAGGGAACAGGTGATGTCTCAGCTGAGAGCTACAGGAGGGGCAGGAGTTCACCAGTGGGGTAGAAGCGGATTTGTGCTCTGGGCAGAAAGCACAGCTTGTGCAAAGAGGGGCCTCCCCGGTGGCGCAGTGGGTTAAGCAACGCACTATGAAGCAAACCGCAGCCACTGCAGCACGAGTTCAATCCCTGCTGCCGGCCAGGGAGGGG
>JAGFMF010012145.1:8256914-8315551 GCA_019455555.1 Galemys pyrenaicus | reverse complement strand
GTGGTGAATCCTCTCACCCCCCACACCTCTGGCCTGTACCCCAGTGCTTGTGTGCATAAATAAATAAATCTTTAAAAAAAAAAAAAAAAGAAAGCACAGCTTGTGCAAAGAACCAGAGAGGAGGAGGCAGGTAATGGGCACTTAGGGGCTGCAGGGAGCAGGTGAGACTGGGCAGAGCATAGGATGCAAGGGGCAAGGCAGTGGCACCAAATGAGATGGGTTTGGGGCTAGACTGGCTATGGAGTCGAGGGAGCAGGACTTAACTCTGAAGACAACTGGGATCCTTCAAAGGACTTCAAGCCAGAGTTTCAAACATGTTTTAGGAAGGTTCCGGGCCTCGTGGAAGAAGGAATGTAGGGGAAAGGTGAGAAAGAAAAGGAGACAGAGAGAGTGTAAGGGTAGGTGTGGGGAAAAGTGACTCAGAAGATGTAAGAGGGGTGAGGGCGGAAGCGGGGCAAAGCACCCCTACCACTCTAGGTAACCCAGACAGGCATGAAAAGACAACCCCATAAGTCTGACTTGGCTGATAAAAGCGGGGAAGGATGGCAGCACGCCCACAGCAAGCCCAGCACCCACCCCGTATTTTCCGACAGCACAGTTGGGCAGGAGGCTACCAGGGAAGTTCAGCACCCCCACTCTGGCCACACTGATTGCTTCCTTCTGTGTCCCCTCCCCCAGCCCCAAGAAGGGCCAGCTACCCAGAGAAGCCTTTATTGCCCAACCTGAAACCACTGGGCAGCCGCTCCCTCATTCCTGCTGTTTGAAACTCCAGAAACCGAAAGGACAGAATGAGCTAGAACACAGCCAAATAAATTACTGCCAGATTTGCAAGGCTCAGAGACATCACACACCACCTTGGGGGACCGAGGGGGGGGGGAGTCAGGAGGCATTCAGGGAGCCGGGTTGACTCTACCCAGACTGGGGCAGGGTGCCAGAAACTTTGGGAGTGATGTGACTTGCCGAAGGTCACAAGGACAAGTGGCAAGGCAGAACGTGAACCCAGACCCCCTTCATACAGCACAGCCTGGGGCTCTGGAACAGCCCTCACCAACATTTTCGTCCTCCCGCACACACAGATTGAGTCTTACCTCCTACCAGATACACAAACCATTACTGTGAAGCCCATCTAAGAGATGAGGAAACTGAGGCCCCCAAAATGGAAGTACCTCCTCCCTCAAGGTCTCGCTCCCAGCCCCTCAGTTCTTGACAACCCATCAGCCCTGCTGTCAGAAGTTGGGGCAAAGGAGGGGTCTCAGAATTCGGGGGTGGTGGGAGAACTCATCGTGCCCCTCGTTTTGACTTCACGGTGGCGGAAGGGAGCAACGTGCTGCAGGAGGGGGCGGGAGGTTAAGAGGGGGAGTCGCCTTGGGCGTTCTCTCTTGGCAGGTCTGGCCCAGGGCTCCGGGACCAGGCCCAAGCCCGAGCCTTTGGCGGAAGCAGCCGCCGGCCGGGACCGGAGCTCCGATCTCCGGCTTAAGAAGCCGCCGCGAACTCGATCGGGGTGGGGGGAGAAGCCAGTTCCAGCGTCTGGGCTGGGCTCCTGCCCCGGGGGCTCGCGTCGCTCCCGTTACTGGAAGCCCTATAGGACTGGGCTGGAGCTGCCCAACCCGTGGGGGTGGGCGGACTGATTACCCCCCACCCGGGGCTACACAACCTCCGCCCCCCACCCGGTCACAGGGGCGGGATCAGGCGCAACTCCCCTGGAGGGGCCGCAGCCTCAGCGAGGGATGTGGCGCTGGGGTGGGAGCGAAATGGAGGGCGCTGAGGCACACGCACACACCAACACCCCGCACACACGGTCCACAGCACGGACGCACCCACAGACAGAAGCTCTGGACACACATTTATAGACGTGATCGCACCTCAACACACACACACACACACACACACACACACACACACACACCCCAAAAGACATCAGACACCAAACACCCGCAGAGACAGCGCGACCACACAGCGGGCTGAAACACACTCGAACACTCACAACGACGGTCCCGGCGGCCAGGGAGGCCGCACAAAGTTGCGAGTCGACCAAAGGAGTGTCCCGGGAGACCCCGGCGTCCGCGGCGCCTCCAGCACGCACCCGGAGGTGGCGCCGTCCGGCGGCTGACAGCCAGGCCCTGCCCGAGCCCAGACGTACAGCCGCGCCCTGGGCATGCCCCCGCCCGAGCGCCCGGGTAGCCGCGGCCCGCCCCGCAGGAGCGCCCCGGGGCCGCCGGCGTCCGCCCCGCACGCCCGGCCCGCCCAGCCGCCAGCCGCCAGCCCCGCGGCCCCGGCGCCGGCTCGGATCCGCCGCCTGCCAGCGCCGAGCGGAACTTGCGGAACCACAAACAGCCCGACATGTCGGAGTCGGCGGCCTCGGGGCCCCCTTTCCTCCCTCCAGAGCCTCAGGCCGGGCCCGCCTGGGAGGAGAGGGGGCTCCGCGGAGACAACTTGTTCCGGGCCCGCGCGCCACAAATGCGGGGGACACACACACACGCACACACACGCACACACACACGTCCTGCCACCGCCCCCCCTGGCGGCCTCGGGCCCGGAGCACACACTCAGCCACGGCCCAGGCGCGCGCCACACTCGCAGCATTCCTGGACACGCAGCCAGCACGCACGGACACACTCACTCGCATCCGCTCCAGACACGCTCCTACACGCGCATTCCCGGCACACTTGGCACCCGCTCGGATCCACGCAGTTCCGGGCGGTGCACACCAACCCCAGACACTCCCACGGTGCACACAGGGCACCGACACACGGTCCGGACCCATTCCCACGCCTGCACACATGTACACGGATCACAGGCACACACACTACACACGCGTCCCTTAAGTCACACACGGGCAGAACCCACAGAGCACTCCGGCCCCACGCATAACGCACACACAACACAGTCTCAGACACAAAACAAACAGCGCTACGGCATACAAAAGGCAAACAAATGCAACACATTAACAGATACAACTCTGGTCACACCACCAAACTCATGCACACACAACACACACACACGCTACTTGTCCGCACAGACACTACACACGGACACTCTGCGATGCCT
Source organism: Galemys pyrenaicus (assembly GCA_019455555.1). NCBI lineage: Eukaryota > Metazoa > Chordata > Mammalia > Eulipotyphla > Talpidae > Galemys > Galemys pyrenaicus. The sequence continues at coordinate 8,312,503 of JAGFMF010012145.1, read as the reverse complement.
CGATGCACACATCATTCACCGGAACACGCTCGTAGACACACAACCCACACAGCACCTATTCTTGCACGCATAACTCACGGACACACAACATTCGCAGACCCAAAACACCCCGAGCACACGAATGCACATCCAGCATTCACACACACACAGGGACATTGCTGCTAACGCCCGGTCACCGAACACTCACACTTTCTTCTGAGCTACGCCACGGGCCCGAGGGCTCCGCCGGGCAAACTGGGTCCGACCGACGCGCTTACCTGCAGGAGTCTCGGTCTCAGGCGCGCAGAGCTGGAAGGTGAGCGCCAGGACAAGAGCCTGGGCGCGGGCCATGGTGCGCCGCCGCCTGCCCCGGGGCCCAGCGCAGGGGGCGCGGCGGCCAGAGCCCGAGCCCAGCCGGAGGCGAGCCAGAGCCGGAGCGAAGCGGCGCGGCGCGGAGCGGGACTGGCGCCGAGTCCAGAGCGGGAGCCCAAGCAAGCGGGGCGCTGACGTCAGGCCCGCCCGTGCGTTCTGTGGTCTCGAGGCGCCCCCTGCTGGCAGTCGCGCTGGCAAGCGGTAGTTCGTTCTGGTCCCCCGTTGTCCCGGAGCGCCCCTCCTCCACTTCCGCACCTTGCCTGCAGGTCCCTAGTCTGGCCTGGACGCCCTGCTGTCTCCACACGGACCAGCAACGACAATCTCAGGTGAGCATAATCAATGTCACACCTAGCTCCCGCACAGCGACAGAGACCCAGGGACACCAGGATTCTGTCCCGTGAAATGTTTGAATCCCGTCTACCTAGATCCTTCAATATGGTCTAAATGCACATTTATACTTACCTCCAAGGACAGGGAGCTCATCATCTACTAACAGTAGCTGACTAAATCTTTGGGAATTCTGGCATTTAAGTGGTTCACAGTATCCCGGTACTCTCCTTTGAATGTCCATGAGATCTGTAGTGATGTCCCCTCTTTCATTCTCTTATTAATGCTTTATGTCCTCTCTCTTATTAGTAGCCTGGCTAGAGGCTTATCATTTTTATTGGTTGTCTCAGAGAATGAGCTTTTTATTTGGTTGATTTTTCTCTATTGATTTCCTGTTTTCAATTTCATTGATTTCTGCTCTACTTCTCATTCTTTCTTCTCTTTAGTTCCTTTGGTTTTAATTTGCTCTTATATTTCTAGCTTCTTAAGCAGATGCTTAGATGATTAGTTTTCTTTCCGTCTCCTTTTCTAACGTGCTACAAACATCTGAGCACTGCTTTTGCTGCATCCCACAAATTTTGATAAGATGTGTTTTCATTTTCATTTAGCTTAACATATTTTTAAAATTTATCCTGAGATTTCTTTTTTTGACCCATGTATTTCTAGAAGTGTTTTATTTAATCTCCAAGCATATGGGAATTTTCCAGCTATCTTTTTGTTACCAATTCCTAGTTTAATTCCATTGTGGTCTCAGAGCAGACATTGTATGAGCTCTATTATAGGTTAAAGTGTGTTTTACAGCCTAGAATATGGTCTATCTTGGTATGTATTGCCTATGAGCTTAAAAAGAATGTATAGTCTACTATTGTTGGATGAATATTCTGTAGACATTCATTATATTCAGCTAGTTGATGGTATTGTTAACTTCAACTATGTCCTTCGTAATTTTCTGCCTGTTGGATGTTTGTTTCCCTACCACCACCACCACCATCCCATGTGTCCCCTTGCCTCTTTCTCTCCCTTTCCGTCTTAACCTCAGAGCTCTCAGTATGTTTGTCTAGTAATTTTTGAAAATGTTTTACCTTGTGGAATTTTTGTTATATTAATACCCAATGTTTGTTTTTATCATTATGACTTGTTATGTGCAGTTGTTTTTTTTTTTTTTTTTTCAAATTCCCTCCAATTTGATTGAAAATGGCTGGATTTTTCCTTTCTTCTGGCTATATAATATTCCATGGCATATATATATACTGCATCTTTTTTTTTAATATTTATTTATTTATGCATACAAGCACTGGGGTACAGGCCAGAGGTGTGGGGGTGGTGAGAGGATTCACCACAGACAGAGCAGGGAGCAGAACAGGCAGATCAACTGAAGTACACTGCTGAGGGGAGCAGCGAGCACAGCAGGAGAGGTCTGCTGGGCCATGTGGGTCCCCTCCCTGGCCGGCAGCAGGGATCGAACTCTTGCTGCAGCGGCTGTGGTTTGCTTCATAGTGCGCTGCCCAACCCACTGCGCCACCAGGGAGGCCCACTGCATCTTTTTTATCTGTTCATCCACTAAAGGAGATTTAGGCTGCTTTCATGTGCTCAGTATTGTAAACAATATTGCCATGAATGTTATAGACTATGTGGGGGATTTTGTTGATGGTTGGATATGTCCATTTCTGAGAGAGGAGTGTTGAAGTCTCAACTATAATAGGGGAGTCAGATTTCTTCTTGCAGTGCTGACTTTTTTAAAATTCTTCCTTTGTTAGACATGAAGAGTCTGCCTCCCTCACAAATCCTCACTAGTTACTCTACCTTCTGGGTGCACAGCTTCAGTATATTTGTGTCTCTTCCTAGTATAAGCCCTTGTACAATGATCATAAACTAGTTATCCATTACCTTACCCACATGGACTCATTTTAATTCTCATCATTATTTTTCCCAATACACAGTTGAAAAAGGTGGGATACAAAAGAGAAATGGACTGCTATGCACTGCTATGCAGCAGCACCCGAGTTGGAGTCAAGATCACTTGACTTAGGGCTTCCTGGTGGCGCAGTGGGTTAAGCAACGCACTATGAAGCAAACCGCAGCCACTGCAGCACGAGTTGGATCCCTGCTGCCGGCCAGGCGGGGGACCCACATGGCGCAGCAGCCCTCTCCTGCTGTGCCCACTGCTCCCCTCAGCAGTGTACTTCTGTTGATCTGCCTGTTCTGCTCCTCGCTCTCTGTGGTGAATCCTCTCACCCCCCCCCCACACCTCTGGCCTGTACCCCAGTGCTTGTATGCATAAATAAATAAATCTTTTAAAAAAAAATGATCACTTGACTTAAACTGAACAGGGCTGAGACCTCTCTTCCATCATAAAAAAATCAACAAATTTTAGATACTGATTCATTTATTCATCAATTATAATAATCCCAGGAGATGTAAAACAGGCAAAATCCCCATCCTCATGGGACTTACAGTCCAGTGGAAAGACAACAACAATAAGCCAAACAATTTGCCATATTGTCATGTATTTAGTACACAAGATAGTGACACGCCAGAGAAATGGTAGTGAATAGGGTTGGAGGAAGGGTTGAGACAACGAAAGGGAAGGGAATTGTCTTTCCCTTTTAAACAGAGTACCTACTACATAATGTATTCTTTATTTGTTTCCATCTCTAGAACATGAACTCCCGAAAGCAAAGACTTTGTCTTGTATCCCAGTGCTTGATGTCTAGCATGTAGTTAGTGCTCAATATATACTGAATGGATAAATGAATGAATATATAACATGGCTCTTGCCTTCATGAAGCTTACAATCTAAGGGGAGAGAACAATAGCAAACATGTAATAACAGTCTGAGGTATGTACTCTTTTAACGAAAACATATGGAGTGTTGTGATAATAGCGTGGGGGGTCCAACTTTAATTAAGGTAATCAGAAAAGAATTCCCTCAGGAAGTGACATGATGACAATTTTGCTGAGAACTTAAGTATCAGAGGAACCAGCCTCATGCAAACAGTGGGGTCAGGGTATTATTGTGTCCAAAGGCAGGAGTGGGCAGGTTTAAGTACAACAAGATCAGAGTGAAGTTGAGTAAAGTGAGGGAGGAGGGGTGGGGATCAGGTACAGCAGAAGAAGCCAGCAGGGCCTGTAGGTGATACAAGAAACTCTGGGGCTTTGGGTTAAACTCTAAAGCATTAAGGAGAAGAGTAAAAAGTTCTGATCTCTCTGCTTATTTTTTTAAGTTCCCCAAGCAGGTGATCAGAGAACAGACTATGGAGGCAGAGATTCAAGGCAGACAAAACTAACTATGTGGGACAGAGTCCAGGGTCTTAGTGTATAGTCGGTCCTCCCCTGTACACTGCCTATATCTACATTTGGCAAATTGAGGTTTCTCTGGGCCTTGAGGAGGGCTGGGTCTCCTGAGCTCTTGGTCTTCTCCTTTGTAAACACTGATGAGCTCCAGGCTGATCCAGCAGGTAAGAACCAGAAGCAGAGAATTAAACAGAGAGCGAGAAAAGAAAAAGGTGACAGAGAGGTGCTAGATCAGAGAAGAGACAGAAAGGGCTACCCAGAAAAGAAACTCCGGGAAAGAAATCTGGTAAAGAGAAGCAACCAAAAGATCATATACTATCTGCAGAGGATTCTTGTTTTTGGATATGAAACCAGAGCTCACAGAGCATAAGTCATTTGCTCACGGTCACATAACTAGTAAACAGTGGGCCCAGGATTCAAACCTAGAGTTGACTGATTCTACATCCCTCTGCTCTTTGGGCAGGGAAGACTACAAGGCAGAAACTATGATGAGGGAGAAAGAACATAGGCATTAGGCAGACAGATGAAAGAACATTCTGCTTCACTTGAAAAAGACCACAGACTCCTGTGATCCTTGAGAAAAGAGAGATGGGAGAAGAAAGTCCTGGCCTGGAGTGACTGACCCAAATCTACGAAAGGCGACAGCACCACAGACAGGGCCAGGCCATCAGGAGATTCAGTTACTGTCAACTCATAGAATATGTATGACACCTACCCTGGGTCAGGCCCTATGTTGGGTGCTGGCGTCAGGGAGATGCATCAAACATATTCCACCCTTGCCTGGAGGGAAGGGAACACATCAATAAATAATAGCCTGATCCCAAAGACCGTAACACCAGCCCAGAGAAAACACAAAAGCAGCAAAGGAGTTCAGGAAACATCAAATAAATTATACTGGCACCTGAAGTTCCCCCAGTAGGCAAGGCAGAGAAGAACACATCAGGCAGGAGCAGCTGCTAGAATAAAGGCATGACACATGAAAATGCTAGGAAAGATAAGTTTCAGGTGCAGTTGGATCCTAAGCTGTGTGGCCCAACCATAAGTGATAAAGACAGTGTGGGAGTCAGGAGATGCAAGATACAAAAACATCTTGAATGCAAAAACAGGATAATTGGTCTTGAACCCCTCAATCAATGATTCTCAAACTGTGCCCCAGGGGGAACCTAGGTATTCCTCAAGCCAAGCTAAGGAGTTCTGTGATTGAATGAAAACCATGATCATATTTTTCTAATTTGCAAGAAGGCAGATTCATTACAGTGAAGAGTTTTCTGGCATTTTCCCCCATACACTTTTTTGGAAGACTAAGACATGTCGACAGTATGAGGAAATGACAGAACATAGAGTCATAGTTTTGTTTACCATTTTAGGTTTAATATAAGCTCAAAATTAAATTAGTTCACAGTCTTTTACACAGAACTATGACTTCCAGTTCTCCAGAAGTGTCATGGAGTCATGGGAGGACTTTAGGCAAGGGGAAAGTAAAATATGATCTTTGTGTTTTAAAATAAAAATCATTCTGGAAAGCCGAGAAGGAATTGGGGAAGGAGAGATCTTGGTCAGGCTATTGACACAGTTCAAATAAGAGCTGATGACCTGCACTGAAAGTGAAAACTATCAGGATGGTTGAGGGGACTAAATCTGGCCCTCCAGGAGGAAGACCTGCTGATGATCTCCAGGCTTCCTGGCCAGGGCTGCCCAGGGAATTCAGAGGAGTCAATTCGGCAGAGAAGATAATGTCAACAGCTCAATGTCACCTAGGAAGTCTCCCAACAGAGGATTACTTTGTATCTCCCTACACAAGTAGGCCTGTGTGTGACCATCAAAATAGAAAGTAGGGGCCTCCCTGGTGGTGCAGTGGGTTAAGCAACGCACTATGAAGCAAACCGCAGCCGCTGCAGCGCAAGTTCGATCCCTACTGCCGGCCAGGCAGGGGACCCACATGGCGCAGCAGACCTCTCCTGCCTCACCCACTGCTCCCCTCAGCAGTGTACTTCCGTTGTTCTGCCTGTTCTGCTCCCTGCTCTGTCTGTGGTGAATCCTCTTACCCCCACCCTCCCACACCTCTGGGCCGTACCCCAGTACTTGTATGCATAAATAAATCTTAAAAAAAAATAGAAAGTAAGCAGGACAAGGTATCATTCCTGTGTGCAAGTGTGCATACACATACATGTGCTCACACGCAGGGACAGAACCAAGTCTTTTCCCCATCATGGGACACCAATTTTCTCTAATAAACCCAAGTGCAAATGCTTTTTAAGCATATACGATGAGCCAGACCTTTCCCATTTAATCTTCACAATAATTTCTAATAACATTTATCAAATGTTTTTGAAGTGCCAAGCATTGTGCTATAGTGTTCCAAGTGAGTAATAGCTCACTGGCTAATACCTCACCTTGAAACTATTATTTCCTTCATTTTAAGGATAAGGAAACAGAGACACAGGGAGGTCAAGTGACTTGTCCAAAAATCAAACGGCTGGAAAATGGATTCAAAGCCAGGTTTGCCAGAATCTAGCACCTCACCCTTCATCCCAGCACTTTGCTCTCTTCTCTTCCTCAGAGCAAAGGTTGTGAGGCAAGCTTTGGGTCAATTAAACCCCAACTCTTCCTTATCCTGAAAAGCTCTGTCTCAGTGTTTCTCAAAGCCTATTTCTTGGGCCACCTGCATTAGAATATTCTTGAGAACTTGTGAGAAATGTAGGCTCCTGGACCCCTTTCAAGATTCTAATTCAGTAAATCTGAAATGGGAGCTCTGGTGATTTTTATGCACATTGAATACTTTGAGTCACAGGACTGAATCCAATAGCACTTCCTCCAATAGCCCCCACCCCACCCTCATCCTAGAGCACCTCTCTCCTCCAGACTCCAAAATTGCTCTCATGCTCTAGCCTCCAACTGGGGTTCTGGGATTCTAGTTATAGTTGTTTTCTCCCCTCCACTAAAAATAGATTTAACTTCTCTTCTGGCTACGTCTTTTCACAAAGCACTTCCCTTGTGCTTGCCCCACTCAATCACCTTCTGTGAGCTTTTTGATGGGGGCTCTCTTACATCTGAAAATACTTGTTTTTACAATGTGCTCTCCCATCCACAATTACAGTATTCTACTGTGTCATCCAAACTTTACAACAATCTTACCGATGAGAAAACAGACTCAATTTCAGTCACTTGCCCAAGATGGCCAAGCCAGGAAATGGTAAGGCTACAATCTGACTCTAAATCTTTCAAAAGATCTCTAAATCCAACACCAGTACCTTCGCCTCCACACCAGCAACATTTACTTCACTGTAGAGGGAAGTAAATCTTGCCTTCCTTTGCTATTAGAGGATGGTGGGTATTAAACGATTACGCCTTAATGCCTTAAGGTGCTTGGCACCGTGAGCACTCAGGAAATGGTTAAGGCGACATGGAGAACAGGGTAGGGTTAACGACTTCCCCCAAATCAAACGACGAACCGCAGATTGCAGGCACAGCTTAAATCAGTCCCAGACGCTTCTTTTTGGGAATAAACTTTGGCGGGCTTGGAATCTCGGCAACTACGAGTCCCTCCCACGCCTACTCCTTGCTCCGAGCTCGGCTCAACCTCGCCGGATGCCAAGACGCTGGCACCGAGGAAAAACAGCCCCTTGAAAGGAGCAAGGGGCGTGGTAACGCCAGGGGGCGGCGCGGGGCACGGGCGCGCGGCGCGGGTCGATGACGTATCACTGGGCGTCAGGCTTTGAGTTGACTGGAGGGAGCATGTGGGTCCGCTGCGCGCTGTCGGGGCCGCGAGCCCCAGCCCAGATGCGACTCGGGCTGCTCCAGACTTCTGGCCGCCGCGGGTCTGGCTTCGCCAACTACTCCGCTTCTGCCGATCCCTCCCGGGTACGGGCGCTGGTCTATGGGCACCACGGAGACCCAGCCAAGGTCGTCGAGTAAGAGACGGCGCCGAAATGGGGCAAGGGGACTGGGGTTCCTGGAGGGCATAACATGGGCTATGTAGAAGGACGGGAAAGGGAGATGCAGGGTCCGAAGAAGAAAGGGAAGAACAAGACCAAAACTGAAGCCCAGGCGCTCTTGGTAGCTCGAAAAGTCTGTGCTTCGAGACTTCTAAACCCGAGGCACAGTTATAATGGTAATAGTGGCTGACATTTATTGATCGAGTACTATGTCAGGCAGTCCTTTAAACGCATGCTCCCATTTAATCTCTACAACAGTCTTTTGAGTAGGTACTTGATTTAATGCCATTTTGCTGATGAGAAAACTAAGGGGTAAGAAGTAAAATAATTTCCAAGGTCACACAGCCTCTAAGAGTCAGAACTGGATTTGAACCCAAGTTTGACTGACCAGCTACCCAGTATCTTCTGCTCTATCATTTTTTAGAGAGACTTTAAAGAGTACTTTTATATCTATTTGGATCTTTATTTCTCGGTAAAGTAAGTCAGAGATCACTGTTTACATTTTACAGAAGGGATTTGTCCAAAGTACGGTAATTAATAAGTTATTGAAACTGGGAGTGGAATGTATGGCTTCTGACTCTCTATAGGCATGTGCCTTCAACTAATTTTGAACAAGCTCCTGTTGTGGAGCCATATAAGTCTAAAGTCAACATACAAACTCAGCATGTCACTTGGTCCCCCTAAGTCTTTACTATTTTTATGATTATTTCCTCCTAACATTCTGCTGGAGCTTAAATCTTTGGGTTTTGCATGTGGCTAATAAAAACAGTATGTGAATTGTCAACCATTATGAATCTGCATATGAGTGATGATAGCCATTCAAAGGCTAAAAGGGTCATGATAGTGGAGCCAAGACAAAAACACTGGTCTGGGAATCAAGCCCTAAGTTGAATCCCTTGCCCTACCTTATTCTGACTCTGTGTTTGGCAAGTGACAGGTTCTCTAAGTCTTGGTTTCGTCACCTTTAAAAATGGAGACAATACAGTCATAGCTTATAGTGCTAATCAACTGAGAGGTCAGTGTCATGCTCACCACCACCCAAAAGTACCTGCATAACTCTCCTGCAGTCCCTGGCTTACAACTATTTGATTTCCAGCAAATGGGTTTGATTGTTTTCCAAAAGATAGGCAAACAGAATTATTTTCATGGTTAGAATACAAAGTAGAGCGCATGCTTCAGCAGCACATGTACTAAAATCGAAATGTACAGAGGAGATTAGCATGATCCTTGCACAAGAATAGCATACATATTTGTAAACCATTCCATATTTTTACTTTAAAAAAAAAGTAAACAAGCTAATGTTTTGACTGCTGGAGGGGATAAGCCTCAGATAAATTCAAGGTCATGTACTCAGCCTAGCCATATCTACCATTAGAGGAATTGAAAAGAATATTGAGAGAACACATTAGTCAGTAAATTCCAAATTGTATGTTGATCATAGGTAATAAATCACCATGTCAGGAAGACATGTCCCTGAGGACTGTGCTGTACTGGGCTGGTAAAGCTCTGGTGAACACTCCTTTTCCAGGAAAGCACCTCAAATCAGAACAATGTATTGCTTCTCACAGACTTGTAATTTATGTGTCTGGTGCAGGACCTGCCAGAAAACAGGTGCTTCAAAAGTGTTAGTTAAATCTGATCCTAATTTCAGTAAGAAGGACACCCTTTTTTAAGCTCTGTGGTAATAAAGAAAGCATCTTCCGTGTTCAAGAACCCCGAGGAAAGGCCCAGGAAGGTGAGGTAACTGAGTATAGTCACTTCCTGGTTAATTCCCTCCTGTTGAAGAGCCAGGGAAGCTGGAACAGACTGCTCTGGCTATAGATGCTACTAAGAAAAAAAAGGTCTCCTGTGGAACCCTAGTAACCTCGGGAGTTCAAAACACGATTCTCCCATGCATTGTATTGAACCTTGGCCTCGCATCTCAGTCAGCCATGTCACTTTACTACATATTCCCAGGTGCCCCCCTGAGGTACTTTGTAAGTCTAGAATGGTCCTAAACATCCTTTTAAAAATCTCCCTGTGACTTCAGGCCAGGGTTGAGAGCCAGTGCTGGGGGGACGTGGACTGGCAGGCAGGCGGTAATTCTCCCTCTGTTACAGAAGGGCCCTGAGGAAAGGCCTGGGAAGGCTCGGCAGCTGAGTATAGCTGACTGACCCAGATTCATGCAACCTAGCTTGTTAGTATGGACTGAGGCCAGAGGCTGGGATTCTCTTCTTTGTAGTCATGTTTTAGGAGGTTTAGGGTAACCACACTGTCACAGAAAGAGTCAGGTGTCCTTTAAACATCCCAGTAACTGGGTATGTGGGTCAGGTTACACGAGGTAGGGTCATGGAACTCCCCAGAGTCCAATCAAAGTGCATCCCAAAATGGCATAGTATGTGACATTTGCACTATGGGCCAGAGCTCTGCAAGCAGGAGGATATGAGCAAGGAACAGCCTGCACAGGACTGGGGTTGCAGAACTCTTCAGACTGAGGCCTCCCGGGATCTCCTATTACGTCATTCTGAATGTCTTTCACCAAACATTTTTGGCTACTCTCTCCTGACTTTTTTCTTTGGCCTCGTAAGAGTTTCTCTACCCCCAAAAACGGACTTCCCTGAATAAGTAGTTGGGTCTTTTTCATTTAAAGGATTGAACACTGGGCACAGTGTTTGAACACAGGCTGTGCAGGAAGAAAATTACAAACATGGAAGAATTACAGACATTCTAGAAATTTTAGAAGTTCCTGTGACCACTGCCCTTTGCTAAGGATTCTCTATAAATTATTTCCCAGAAACTTCAATGGCCTTCTCTTTCCTTTTGTTGCTGATCAGTTTCTTTCAGAACTTTGTCATTCTCTGAGTCTTATGGTAAAACAAGTTTCATCTATTCTGTACCTAGTATGTGGCAAGCATTGGACTAAATTGTCCACATATATCATGGAATTTAAAAATCACAATAACCCAGTTTGATCATTGTTATCCCCCATATTACAGATAGGGAAACTGAGGCTCAATAAACTTGAAATCACTTGCCCAAAATCTAGGGTACAATTAGCATCCCTTCTTTATTAGAACTTGTTGATAACAGACATAGACCTGAAGATAAGGCAATTGTCTTAAAGGTTGTTTGAGAATGAAATGGAGTATACAATTGGGACTAAGATAGGTCAGGAGAGAAAACTGAAATTATAGGATTCAGGTGACCGCAAATCTCTACTCTTCATAGAAAGGGAAACCCCAAGCTGGCAGGAATGTTATCCTCTGCCTCCTCCCCTGCTCAGGACCCTGCAGCCTTTATAAAACAGCATCTAGTCATCAAGACTTTCTGACCTGCCTGCGGCTTGGGCACATACCCACTCTGTCTCATCAGATGGAATTTGAGAGGCAGGTGGTAAGGACCCAGGCTGTGTAGGTACTAAGTTCTCACTGCAATTACTGTTTACTCTCAAGGAATTTCTTCTCTTTACAGTTGATGACAGGATTTAAAACCTAAACTATGCAGGTGACTTGGTTTTTAAATCAGAATCCAGAAACCTTCAAGGAGTCACAGTGTGACTAGAAATCTGGGCTTCTGGGCACAAGATTTCACCCTGAATATCCTCTGCTTTTGGGAGTTTACACAACCCATAGCCTCCTCCTCTCCCAGCCTCCAGCCAGGCAGGGGCTACTGGTCATCTTTGTACCTGTCAGAGACCAAAGCAGCTGCAGGCAGGGAGTCTGCCCCCCTGCTGTGACCCTGTCTTGCTCTCTGCAGAAACTAGGAGAGTTAGGTCTCAGCGGACTAAACCACAGAGACTTTAACTCCCTTGGAACAAGTTTCCTGACGTCTGTAGATGTGGAGTATTATGGGGCTCATAAGCTTTCTGACAATCTTAGCTGAGAGAGAGTAAAGCATTGAGAAGGGAGGTATAAGGGAGGGCTTATTTGCTAACCACCTGGGCAGAAACTCTAGAAGTTGCCCTCTCTCTGATTCTTTTTGGTTAAATATGAATGTGCAAATGAGCAAAAAGCCCAGAATGATGGGAGGGCAAGATTACGTGGAGACAGGGAAGCTGAAAGAGGTACAGGTTGGCAGCAAGTAGGTATGCCTGGTACACCCAGAGACCTGAAACTAAGGAGCTTTGCTCAGGAAAAGGAGCTTTCCTAGGTGCCCAGGATGATAGAACGGTACCAGCAGAGGCTGCCAACACCCCCTGCTGGGGGACAAGCTGTTACAAGCTGTGGGGTGAAGGACTTCATCCCCCACCCTGCCATGATTTCCCTGTTTAGTAACTATTAGATCCCAGAACAATGTACCCGGCATGCCAGGCATTTCACAGGCTGACTTGTTTGTGACCATGGGGTCTGCAGACAATCTGGGGAGAGGCACGTAAGATGTTACCTTCCCTCAGTGCCCTACAATAGGACATACATCCCTCTATTAAAGAGCAGATGAGAAAGTCCCTGCGCCCTTTCTTCCTGCTCAAAATGATATTGACCAGTCTGAGGTGACTGACTGAGTGGAAGATGCAAGATAAGTACAAATGGTTGCTAATTAAATGCAGAAGGCAGGGAAGAGATCTTAGTAGAATTGGCGAGTACCCGCCTTACATAGCACATATAACTGAGCCAGTCCCCAGAGTACTAGCCTCTTTTTTCCCCCTCTCAAAAGGCTCTTTCTTCTGCATGCTTTTGTCTCCCTTGTAGTTCATATGGCATCACAGGTGTACAGCCTCAGCCTCAAAGGAGCCATTGTGACCTTATCCAGTCTGGGATCTGTCGAATGAAGACAGTGGCCTCCCTCTGAGTTGTATGGCGCCGTCACACTCACAGGGGAAGGACCTGAACAGTCTTGGGAAAGTGATTTGAGATCTAGCCAAGCTGTGTTTGGGTGCCTCATTTGCACTCTGAAACACAGCTACCAGTTCCTTTGGTGAGTTAAAAGAAAACAGGGAAGAAATTGCCATCACTACGCCAAAGGTCCATCTCCAGGAATTCAGGCTCATTTTCCTGTCTCAGCAGAACGGTATCCTTGACGACGCCGTTAGAACTGTGGCAGGAACAGCGGTGTCTGTGGTATTGATGGCATTCCACGGGGCAGGCTGGGGCAGGTCTCCCTGGTGAGCCGCAGCTGGACCAACACACCTCCCCCTGGGCGAGCAGCTTGTGTCGCCCTGCACCCTCACCCACCTGTGTTTGTAGCTTCAGCTTGCCAGCTGCTCCACCCTTGTCCCCACCCCACTCTCTTCCCTCTTCCGTGAATTTCAACCAGCACAGAGCAGCTAGAGTCCTCAGCAGACATAGCAGAGAACCGGGAAGCCAGTGCAGCACTTCTCAAACTGCTGTTTGAGGACAGACATGCTAAAAGAAAAGTGTTCCCCGCTCAGGTCACTGGCAGTTCTGGATTCCACAAGCCATGCGGGTGTATGCTGGAGGACTTCTGAGAACCTTCCGACTAACGTGCAGGCTGAATCTTCTCCAGGGACTTTAGCAGGCAGCATGTCCCAAACAGTGGCTCCTACCTCTCCCAGGACAGGAACTCCACACTGTAAGGATGCCAGTTCAACAGCCTGAACTTTGGAGTCAACCTTAAGATCAGGTCTTGCCACTTTCTAATAGTTTAACCTTCTCTAAGCTTCAGTTGCCCATCTGTAAATTAAGGTGATGGTTCTCTCTAAAGAGATGTTTTGAGAACTAAACATCCTGTATATAAAATGCAGAGCACAATGCTTCAAGTTTAGTAAGCTGTCAGCATTTAGTAAATTGTTGGGGTTTTTTTTGTTAGGTTTATTTTTGGGGGCCTGCTGGTGGCACAGGGGTTAAAGTCTCAGTGCTGTCACTTTGCTGTAGAAACTGTGTGTCAGATCATAGCTTGCTGCCCCAGTCCCCACCTCTGACAAGGACGGGGAGCCATGGTTCTGCAGTATAGCTGGCCCTGAGTTTTGGAAAATGAACGTGAATTTCTGCCTTGTAATCGATTGAATGTGTGTGTGTGTTTCATAAACTAAAAAGCAATAAACTGTCACGTGGTCTGAAATCACATAGTCTGAAATGGTATAGTCACCTCTTCTGTGTGATGAGCGCACTGACAGAACAAGTGATACTTTTTTTTTTTTTCAGGGACAAGAAGAGGGCCAAAAGATGTCTTAGGGGAAATAAAACTTAAGCCAGATCTTAAAGAGTGAATTGAATTTCTTGTTTCATGAGAAGTTGTGGAAAAGAAATTCTGGATTGAAGGAAGAGCATGCAGAAAACGTACAGAAAAAATGCCTTTAAGTAGCTTAAGCACATGTGTCTTTGTCAGCCTACAGAAAGACTGATTATCTGTCAGAGTGCAGGAGAGAAGTGGTATGGGTAATGTAAAGGGCAGCTAGTCTATAATGCACTTGCTCTGGGCAGGATTTTTCTCTAGAACTAGGCCTTACAGATTCACAGAAGAACATCACCATCAGGCTGATGCCTCCCTGCTCGCCCTGGTGGGGAAGCTATGGGACCCAATTCCCCTTAGTCTCCACAGGCAGGTCCCCTGGACTGGTGCTCATCTTGCCACCCTCAACTTGGTGTGGGGTCAGCCATCTTCTCTAAGGTTGGACTTCCAGGTTCAAATCAATCACTTAGGCCTGGGATCCTTCAGCATGTTCTTTACTCCTTTCGTGGCTTTGTTCCTCAGCTGTACGGTCAGAATAATAATATGGAAAGCACTTAGCAGAGTGCTGATTGATAAGCACTCAAACAGTAGTTGTTAGCATTACTACGCTGTGTACTCTTGCTGTGCATAAATACAGACATTCCTTAATACTTAAAAACATTTTTTAAGCCTTTATTCCCGCTGCTGTGGCCATCAACTCCTTGCTACTTAACCATTTTCTTTTTTTTTTTAAAGCAATTGTATATCTTTTTTTTTTTTATATTTATTTATTTATGCATACAAGAGCTGGGGTACAGGCCAGAGGGGGTGGCGGTGAGAGGATTCACCACAGAGAGCGGGGAGCAGAACAGGCAGATTAATGGAAGTACACTGCTGAGGGGAGCAGCGGGCACAGCAGGAGAGGTCTGCTGCGCCATGTGGGTCCTCTCCCTGGCCGGCAGCAGGGATCGAACTCATGCTGCAGTGGCTGCGGTCTGCTTCATAGTGCGTTGCTTAACCCACTGCGCCACCAGGGAGGCCCCTACTTAACCATTTTCTATAGAGAACATTTCTATTTTAGTTTTTGGAGCTGCTTCTCAATGCTGCTAAGGCCTGGCCTCCCTTACTTTGGTCATGAGCCAGTACAGGGATCCCCAGGATAGCTGTAGCCCTTGCAGGCAGCTCGGGGATCCCCAGACTAATCTGAGGATGCTATAGAGGGAGGTAAATAAGAGCACTAGCTTTGAGCTAAGCCCTGCCCAGTTATTTTAAGTTTTATATGGGACTATGGATACATTCCTCACACGAGTGTTAGCTCTTAAATCTGATCATACATTTAAAGCACAGAACCTAGTGTATAACAAGCACCTCATAAATATCTGCCATGTTTATTACCATCATACAAGACATTTCTTGAAAAATTACACCTTTACCCCAAGATGTAGCCTCAGATGAAAGGTCAGATTCCTGCAGGAAATGGGTGGAATGATTTCAACTTAGTACAGTGACACTACTGGCTACTGCTGTGAGCCTGTGGTTGACACGTCTCTGTATAAGTAAAAATAAGAACAACGATTGCTACATTGGGCAGAGAGAAGCATTGTTCCCATGAAGTCTTAAGGGTGGGGTGAAAGATAAGCAGCGTCTGGTAGCTAAAGTCATGAGGGCCCAGCTTAGTGCACAAGAGGGTCTCTTTCTTATAAAAACAAAAGTAATGTGTGGGCATTGTCAAGGGGCATTCTGCAAGAGCCCTTCGGCAGGCTGTGCCCATTAGCCAAAGTTCCAGTGGGGTAGACGTTAGGTCCATGGTGTGTGGGGCCCAACCGTCAGCAAAGGGAGTTACTACTTAGACTTGAACAAGGAGAGACTCTGCAAGTGTTCAGGCGTGACTCTCCAGCTCTGTTTTGCAAATAAGGACATGAGGCCTAGAGCAGGAAGGAAACCTGCCAACAGCGACAGCCATCCTATGGTGGGGCTTCCAACCTGGGACCCTCAGCTCTCAGGCCTGCGCCCCTTCTGACAGGCCGGGACCCTTACTCCTCAGGCAGAAAGAAAGGCGATTACTCCAGGGGCTGCTTTTTGAATCCCACCTGTTTCCTTCACCCCTTCTACAGCTAAGGGAAATGCCTTGTCACCCCTAGATGGCTGGGAGTGAGGGGGCAGCGTGGGTGGAGAACAAATGAGCTAGCCCTGAGTTTCACAGTTATGCATGCTCATAAGAACCACTTAGGATGCTCCTTACAGATAAGACTCTGGCTCAACAGGTCAGAACTGGGGCCTGAGAATCTATATTGCTAGTAAACACACTACCTGATTGCTATAATCAAGCAAGCTTTGGAAAACAGAAGGCTAATCCAGACCAGCAGAAGTTTGAGCTATTTTCTGCCTAGCATGGGCATGAGTTGAGAGGTCAGGGGGATTTTCCACTGACGTTAATGAGAGAGTGAACTGTATCCTGTGCTGTTCCCTTCAGCACCTTTCTCTTTTCTAACAGAACCCTGATTCATGGGCACACGTGGCAGCTCAAAATTCCTGCTATCTGACCTACTTTGGGGAGATGATTTGAGCAAAAGATTCCCTGTCTAGCCTGGGTGACGTTAACATCTCTTTGACTTTGTGCTCAGACTGAAGAACCAGGAGCTCGCTGCTGTGGGCGGATCAGATGTCCATGTGAAGATGCTGGCGGCCCCTATCAATCCATCGGACATAAATATGATCCAAGGTAACCTTGGTTTCTGTGGCTTATGTTAATTGGCTTTTTTGCTTAGCCGCCACCTCATTTTTATTCCTCCTCAGGTGTGGGTGTGAAATTCCTGAGATTAGCAGCAGGCAGCTGTTCTCCAGATGAGCCAAGTCTGCAGACATTGTGAGCCCTCCCTCTGGCCTCCCCTTTCTGGAATGTGAGGCCTTTCCAGAATCAGGAAGACTCTCAAAGTTGCAGCGGGGAATAAACCAACTATGGTCAGATGCTGATAATACTGAACACAATTCCTGCTTTATCTTATCTAATCTTCATGATAACCATGGACATTGCTACAGTATATCAAGCCTAAACCCCCAGCCCCATTTTACAAATGAGGACATGGAGGCTGTGAGCAGGAAGGAAACTTACCATCACAATGAAGAAGCTAAGACTCAGAGAGGCTGATGAGCTACACAGCAGAGTGTAGCTTTGGTCTGTCTGATTCCAGAGTTCATGCTCTCGCTGCCCAGGCCTCCCTGGCGACCTGCTGTGCTCTTCTCCCTCAGGAAATTACGGCCTCCTGCCCAAGTTGCCTGCTGTTGGAGGGAATGAAGGCGTCGGGCAGGTAGTAGCTGTGGGCAGCAGTGTGACCACGGTGAGACCAGGAGACTGGGTGATTCCAGCAAATGCCGGTCTGGGTGAGTTTCTCCAGGTGTCTGCAGGCTTTCCTTGGTCCAGATCTGATTTCAGCCACAGGTAAACATCTGCTCTTTGACTCAGTGTAACTACACCAGCAGTGTGTTATTGCGTTCATAGGCCTACCTCCAGGAGGGGTGGGAGCAGAACGAGGAAAACAGAAGTTCTGTTCTGCTCTGGAAGCAAAGCTCTTCCTGTCATCTCCTTGGGCCTGTGTTGATTCTGTGTTGATTCAGAGAGCTGTGATTCTCTGAACCCTAACACCCCTAAATCCATACTGGTAGGAACAATGGGGAGTATAAATAAGACAGCCCCCACCCTCCAGGCATTTAAAATCTAGTTGAAGAAAGCTCCAGTAACCTCAGTGAAGGGAGCGCCACAGGCTGACAGGAGGCAGAAATTGTGGCTACTGTGAAAGGCGGGCAGGGAAGGACTCATGGAGGAGGCTTCATTGGAATGGAACTTTAATGGATGAATTATTTTTTACTTTCATAGATGGCCACCGATAACTTGAGATTCACATCGTCCTTAGCATAAACAAGTGAGCACGTGCTCCGCAATATATCCAGTATAGCTGTATCCCTCCCCAGGAAGGCTGCAGCCGACCCTGCCAGGTCCTTGCCCACACGAACCTGTCAATAGGGCCAGGGATTGGGCCATTCCAACTGCCTTGATTAATTCTGTTGCTCACCTTTGTGGTATAAAGGGTAGGTAGGACCTTGTGGTGAATAGTCTCAGAGGTTAGGAAGTAGCAATTCTAGAAAGAAAAAGATGGTACTCATTTAAAAAAAAAAAAAAAACAGTAACAGAAGTCTACAAGAAGGTCTTTGCTTCTCCAAGATCAAAGAAGCTGCCAAGAACAGCCCCACCCTCTCCAACGGACAGCTGGGAGCAAAAGTGCCTAACCGGGTGAGCAGATGAGATGCAAGGATTCTCTGGCTAATGACTGGTGCTTTGGGCCAGCTCCATGCTGAGTGAAGGGCACACAAGATGGGTTAGACACCATCCCTGGCTTCAAAGTGCATATAATAAGTGCTCTAATCACAGGATGGCCATAAAGGCAACGTCCCCTATCTTGAGAAGCATTTGGAAAGGCCTCCCAGAGAAGTGAGCCAGTGGGCCCAGGGAGGAAGGGCCCCAGGCAGGGATGCACACAGCAGGAGCAGAGGCGTAGAGATGGGAGGAGGCAAGGCACTGTCAGGACTGCAGGCAGCACTCTGCAACTGGGCTGTGAATGAGATGGGAGAGAAGAGGCGGAGAGGTTGGCTGGGGCCTGGTCACAGAGGGCTCATACCCAGGGGCAGAAGGGGCCTGATAAAGAGTTAAGGAGAGGATGATCAGATTTGTGTGGTGCAGAGAATGGGCTAGAAGGGCAGAAGCTGGAAGCAGGAAGTCAGTAGGGAGGTCACTGAGCAGATTAGGCTTCAGATGGTGAGGGTCTGACAGCGCCGTAGGCCTGGAGAAGACAGGATGGTTTTCAGAGCTAACCTAACAGAACATGGTAATTAGATTTGGGGAGAGGAATAAAGGACATCTGCCAGGTGTATGGATAATTGCATGTGTGGTGGTGGCCAGAACAGGGTTTTCTGCCTGGAGAAAAGCTGAGTCTCTCAAACCAGTCTGAGAGGATGAGGATGGTCAGGACTATAATTAACTCACTTTATTCAGTAAACGTTTTATGAGCATTTGCAACGTGCCAGCTCCAGTGTACACAGTAAACAGACCTGGTGTTTTTTCTCGTGAAGATCTAGTTTAGTGGCAGCGCGATCATTAGACAGGTGGGTCCTCAGGCCCCATCTGACACATTTTCATGGTTCTGAGCTGCCCTGCCATTGCTGTGCCCATTGCATGCTTTTTCCCACTTCTAACCCCAGGGGAGACTGGGCCAGTAGTAGGGTAGATCTTCGCCAACTAACTTTTTCAGTGGAAACTCTCAAAACAGAATAATAGAAAGAACACCAGCCTGGGAATCTGCTGCATGTTCTTCTTCCACCTCCCCTGTTTAAGTCACAGCTACTTTGCGCCTCAGTTTCCTCATCTTTATAGTGGAGTTAATAGTCCTGGCCTGTCATAGCTCAACAAACTCATGCAATTCACCTGAGGGAATTCCGGCAACTATCTTTGCAAACAATAAATTTCTATACATATTAATTAGATCAAGGATTGGCAGACTTTTTCTCATAGGGCCAGTTAAACGTTCATCTTTGCAGGTCATACTGCCTCTACTCAACTCTGCCACTGTAAAAAACCATGAATGAAATACCAAAAGTGAACATGGCTATGTGCCAATAAAACTTTATATACAAAATCGGTAGTGCGCCAGGTTTGGCTCATGAGCCATAGCTGGCCTACTCCTGCAGAGAAAGGCTTTAGTCTACATAAGCGTGAGGAATGGTGGCCCTCAGAGCCAGAGCCTAGGAATCAGGACCAGCAAAGGAAAGCAAGGGGGGTAGACACTTATGATGGACAAGGCACAGTGACAGCTGTACAGATACCCTTGTGTTCAACCTTCAAACATGCTTGGGCCAGTTCCTCACTGAGTATTACACCCTGCATTTCAGAGATCAGGAGAATTAAACTCAGAAAAGATGAAGTGATGATTCAAAGTGACATGAGTAAGTGACTGAGCTGGAATTTTTCAGCAGGTCTCTCTAACTCCAAAGTCTAATGTTTTCTACTTTAAAACCTAGAGTGTGCTGGGGCTGACCATGGGCCGTGCTCCATCCCACCCAGGTTCTTTTGAAAAGGGAAGTGGGTCTGTTGAGCCCCAGAAATCTGTGTCAAGGGCTGGATTTCTACTGTCATGCCATTAAGGGCAATTAGAAACACCCTTGTGCAGAGTAGAATCCATGCCAGCCAAGATGAGTGCAGGTGGTGACTATGAAAATGACAATGAAGATTGAAAACCAGGCTGGGGGGTGGGGAGCCTCCCTGGTGTCGCAGTGGGTTAAGCAGCACACTATGAAGCAGACCGCAGCCACTGCAGCACGAGTTCGATCCCTGCTGCCGGCCAAGGAAGAGATCCACGTGGCATGGCAGATCTCTCCTGCCTTGCCCGCTGCTGCCCTCAGCAGTGTATTTCTGTTGATATTTCTGTTCTGTTCCTGGCTCTGTCTCCAGTGAATCCCCCCCACACTTCTAGCCTGTACCCCAGTTCTTGTATGCATGAATAAATCTTTAAAAGAAAAAGAAAACCAAGCTGGATGGAGTACCCGAGAATGCCAGGCCACCTCCTGGGTTCTGAAGGAATCCTCCAACTTTCCAGTCCCATTTTCTCAGCCACGATAGACTCCTGTCCCCAATTCCTAGTCTCTAAAGCCCACACCATCCTCCCCTCCTGCAACACAATTAGGAATCACCTCAGCTGCCTCCTCTTCCCCACGGCTGGACCTGTGGCGCCGGGGCAGTGTTAGAAGCCCAGCAACCAGAGACTGAGCAAGCAACTCGAGCTTTGGAGGCACAGGCCAAGGGGCCCAAGACGCCACAGCCACCCACCACCGAGCTAAGACTTCAATCTGTGTCTGCTGCTCCAAGATCTCTCCTCTTCACCTCTGCTTGCCACAGGATCCTGCCTGCACACGATCCCTTAGCAAGTGCATATCAAGTAAACGTGATTTTACCTTCAGAATATAACTTGAACCCATTGACTTTTCTTCATCCCCACTGCCAGTCTTGGTCTAGGTCACCACCTTCTCATATCCTGACCCCACGAAAAGCCTCCTCTTTGGCCTCCTCATTTCCACTCTTCTCCACCCACCCCACAATCTTCTCCACACAGCAACGTGGTGATCTCAGAGCACAACTCAGATCCCTGATCTGAAGGCCCATGAGATGCTTCTACTCACTAAAATAAAGTCTGCTCTCCATGCCATGACCCCGAGGAAGCCCTGATTTCTCAGGCTACAGGTTGTGACCCATTAGCAAAATCAATTTAGAGAGCTGCAGCATATTGCCCCTCTTACAAACACTGGTCAGAGTAGGCTAGGACAGACCAGAGACCATCATACGTAGTAGGGTAAATGCTGTTGGGTGAGACCTCGGCCTCTGCTCTCTGTTCATACACAGCCCGGCCACTGGATCCAGACATGAAGATCTGGAACACTCCAGTCTGGGCCTGGCCACATCTGCCACGTCTCAGTCACTCAGCCTTTCACTGCCTGCACTCCTGTGTGTGTCCCAGTTCCGTTCTTACATCTGGCCTGCCTCTCTTTGTCCTCTGCTGGAATCTGTGCGTACACTTTCAGGGGCCGGCATGTCTGTCCTTTCTACCTGCCTGAGATCTCAAAAAAACTGTCACTGACTCCCATCTACAGCAGCTCTCTCCACTGTTGCTCTCTGCCTCTCTGTGATCTGTCACTGTATTTGCTTGTCTGTTTTCCACCTGTCCTCCTCTACAAGAATGAAGCCTCCATGGAAGTAAGGAACATGTCTGCGTTGTTTAGGGGCCCAGCACACAGCAGGTGCAGAATAAGCCTCTGGAGGGCAGGGAGGCAGCCAGGAGGCTGTGGACGAGTCACCTCCTCAGTTTCCTACCCTTTGAATGGGGAGTTGACGCTCCGTACTTTAAGGGTCTTCTCAGTCCTAACATTTTATAATTCTCGTCTGGAACTGGGGGTTGGTGATCACTTCTTTCCAGTTTCAAGGATGTCTTCATTTCCCGTATGGCCTCATTCAATTTGTACAAACAGCTCTTAGAGGAGCCAGTCAGACTGTTCTTGCCAATGTCATTTACTATTAGAGCAACAAAAAGGTAGGAGTTTGCTCTAACAGACTAGCAAAACCAGGTCCCAAATTCAGGCTTTTGACTTCCATTTTCTTGCTTTTTTGAATAATACCACCCAAGTCAACCTGCCCTGGGTGAGGAGAATGAGGACTAAGTAGGAAAAGGGGATTTTCTCAGCTTATTTTGCCCTGGTCGTGATGTTACTGCCTTACCTTGAGGTCCCTAGCCACCAGCAGTGTGACATAGGCTAAATCAAATGGTAACTAACAGGGGAATAACCAAACCTACCTTATGTAATTATCATGAGAACTCAAAGGCATTAAAAGGACTTCTAGACTTTTTTATCTAAGCATTACCTGTCCAGTGTCCTCATGTCCTTTTACTGAGGAGGGTGACCTGGGGTTCAGAGTGGAGGGGCCTTCCTCATCCCTGGACTCATCCCCTGACTCAGGAACCTGGCAGACCGAGGCTGTATTCAGCGAGGAAGCACTGATCGGGGTCCCAAGCGACATCCCTCTTCAGAGTGCTGCCACCCTGGGCGTCAACCCCTGCACAGCCTACAGGATGCTGATGGACTTTGAGCAGCTGCGGCCAGGTAGGCACCCACAGGTGGAAGAGGAACCAAGACTCATGCCTGGAGTGTGGCCCAAACCCTGACACTGAGGCCACGAGAACTTACTGTTGAGGGCCCGGAAGGAAAGACAGGCCCCTCACCTGGGTGGATGAGCTGTTGTGGGTTACCTGGAAAGAAGGTAGCTGGCTCCTGGAGCCTCCGTGAGCCTTGGGAGGAGTGCGCTTCTGAGAAGCACAGCGGAGCGCATGCCTCAGGCTCGGGGAGGAATTCTGTCATTCGGCAAAACTGTCCTGAGCTGTGCTAAGCTCTAGGGATACAAAGCCAGCTCAGAGAGACACAGCTCCTGTGTTTTCATTAAAATGCTGGACTTAGTGTTCGTAATTCCACTCAGCTTTTACAAGCCCTTTCCAGTTCCCACAAGTGCCTTGACATGCATTACCCATAGTGAGTGCATTAAACCATCAAAGCAGGGCAGTCAGGGTAGAGCTTAAGCCCCGGGCAAACATCCTCGGTGTGAACTCCAGCTACACCTTTCCAGTTCCTCATTTTGGGATTTCTTTCTGATTTTTCATCAGTAAAATGGAAAATAAGGGATTCTGAGGGTCAGCCAAGACACTGCAATGTAATGCTTAACACGGGGCCTGGAGTAACTGTACTGCTGTTGGGCTTCCTTTTTATGAAAAAGGAAACTGAAGTCCAAGAAGTAAATTATTGATGTGAGTCACTAGGCAAGGAATGACAAAGCCAGGTGTTTTGTTTAGGGTTCTCCTGAAAGCAGAGCTGAACAAGGGACTAAGGGCAGATGGTTCACTGGGAAATGCTCGCAGGAAGCAGGGGTAAGGCGTGGAGAGAGTGAAACAGGAGGAAAAGCCAGCAAAGGCTGATTACTGCCATGGACATCTGGGACTCAGGCCTGAGGAAGGGTCTCTCTAAAGGCCTTTAGAGAAGCCACCTCAGAATTAACCTCCGCCTGGCTGGAGGTTGGACCCGATACCCACACACTCTGCCCCCATTGCTGGAGGGCAACCTGTACCCTGTACACATCCGTGAGCTGGCAGGAGCCATAGAAACCACCCAGTCTAGCTCGGTCACGCGGGAACCGAGGCCAAGAGATGCTGGAGTGTGATAAACTCAGCCGACCAGCTGCTACTCAAGACTGGCTGAAAACCAGTGTCCGCTTCCCACAAAGGCAAATGCAGATTCTAACAGCTGCGGCTGTGGTGGGGAAAGCCAGCAGGTGTGACCAGGGGCCTCTGCTCAAGCCCTAGTGCAGCAGACGCTTTGGTCACCTATATCTCGTCCCCTTTGGTTTCATCCCACTTCTGATTTGGCTGCAGCTGTGGTGGACACATCAGGGCCCCGTGACACCTCGAGCACACATGCTGCCTCTCTCCACTCCCGGGCAGTGTGACAGGGGCCAGGTCAGCGTGAAACAAACTTATGATTGACCTGCCATCTAATCCAGTACACAGACATGTATGAATATATATGTATATAAAATGAGACCAAAGTTTCATGGAACAGTTTTACCCTGACTAGTTATGATGCACTCTGCTATTTCAGTTCTATTTCCTTCAAGTAGCTACAAGCTATTAAAAGAAATGGGCCTATATTAAACCAGACGTAAGACAGGAAAGGCCATGAGCATCATGAGAGATGCTGGCAGAGCGCTGTGGGACACATGGGGCTGGGGGAGGGGGTGGAATTCTGTGAAGGTCTCACAAAGGAAGCCACACTTGAGCTGTGCTTTGGTAGATAGGATTTCAAAAAGTGAGGTGAAGAGAATGAACAAAACATTGCAAAGGAAATAACCTAAGCAGACACTTGAGGACATAACAATAGGGAGAACAATGAAGCATCCTTGTAAAGTCCCTTACACAGCAGGGTCTAAAGAACCTGCTGGACTAGCGTGGACTCCAAGTTGCCCAGCCCTGGCAGGCACCTTGGGGACATTAGCAGGAGAGTGAGCAACACTCAAAGGTCTAAGAAGGCTCAGAAGCCAGATTCTGGGTCCCTCTTGAGCCTGAGAACTCCACCTCTTGCCCCAAAATAGTAAGATCCCAGCTTGGAACTCAGCTATTTTATAGGTCTCGTGGGCTTGACTTAGGTCTCTTCCTGCCTCCACAGGGGATACTGTCATTCAGAATGCCTCCAACAGTGGCGTGGGGCAAGCAGTCATCCAGATCGCCGCGGCCCTGGGCCTGAGAACCATCAATGTCGTCAGAGACAGGTGCGTGGAAACCTAATCCCAGACCCCTGATTTGGGACTTTCTACTTCCCATCCCTGAGAGTGCCCATGTCTCCACCAGATGGCGCCCTGGCACCAGCAGGCTCTTAACCTGCAGCAAGCAGTTCGCTCAGGAGTAGTCACAGAAAGTAAAGTCCAGGTGGCTTCAGCTATAGGGTGAGCGAATAATTGAAATGTAAAGGGAAGGCAGGCAGAAAGTGGAGACGGCCCTTACTGAACAACTAAGAGATTTTGATGTTGTGGTGTTCCTGCTTGGGCGCCACTATTGCGTCAGCAACACCACAGTGGTGAAAAAAAGAAGCAGGAGTTGTGGAGCAGGCTGTGGGCTGCAGGATGCTGCTCAAGAGCGAGAGCCTGGCCTTTTTATTGACAGAGAAAAGGGTAGGTCAAGCTGAATACTGGCTTTGGGCTTTAGGAAGAGTGAGTCCCCTGATGTACTCCCGACCCCCACCCAGGGCTCCAGTCTTATTAACAAGGCGCTCCCTGATCAGTCCCTGGGGTACAAAGCACATCAGTTAATGTCCCTCCACCCAGGTTTCCTGGCACACCTACCGCCCCAGGGCGATCAAGCGTCTGTCCTGCGCTTGTCTAACTTGAAAGAAGCCTTGTACACTAGACCCACATTTTGAGACTCTTGTGATAACTCCGTGTTTTCAAAACCACAGTTCATATTTGGGAATGTTCTAAAGCTCTGTTATTCTTTCTGTGAACTGTCTACCTCGTGGCCTTTCTCCCTTGCATTTGTGTGGTACATTGAAGTGTACTAACTACAGATGTGAAGGAGACGGGGCAGGCTTGTCATCTGGAAGTTTCAGAGGGAGGAAGACACAGCAAATTGGTAACAGATTGCAATTTCCTGAATGGTTCTTTCCTTCAGATCATCCAGTTTCTTTAAGC
Organism: Galemys pyrenaicus; assembly: GCA_019455555.1. Classification (NCBI taxonomy): domain Eukaryota; kingdom Metazoa; phylum Chordata; class Mammalia; order Eulipotyphla; family Talpidae; genus Galemys; species Galemys pyrenaicus. Next base: position 8,286,688 of record JAGFMF010012145.1, on the reverse strand, counting down.
TTTATTGTCCGCTGTGATGTCTGTCATGGAAGTCCAGTCTTAGGAAGAGAATTAATACTCGTCTGTATTTGAGTATCAGTTGTACAAACAAAAATTATTCTGTTTGCTTTGACCAAAGGGGCCCATGAGCCTCTCCTGGGCTGGAGTATGTTTATGAAACACTCTGAAGAACTCCTTGAAAAGGGGGAAGGGAGAGGAAAGTAAATGGAGCGCATCTTTTCAGTAGAAGAAAAGGAAGTGAAATTACTTCTCCTGGGCACATGTGGTTTCTGGTCTCCTTGAGCTGGCAGGAGCTATAGAAATCACTCAGGTTCACTCTCTCATGTCAGTAGGGAAACTGAGACCAAGTCATGTTAAACTATGATGAATTAGAGTGGCCAGCGCCTGTTCAAGGCCTGGTTTAATCCCAGGCTCAGCTTCCCACAAGGAGAAGCTCATATTCCCACAGCTATGGCAGCGGGGTCTTGGGGCCTCAGTGCCAAAAGCCAGTGTATATGACCAAGGGATTGGATTGTGTTTGCTTTCTAGACCTGATATCCAGAAGCTGGCGGAAAGACTGAAGAATCTGGGGGCTGAGCATGTTATCACAGAAGAGGAACTGAGAAAGCACGAGATGAAAAACTTTTTTAAGGTACCTAGGATGAGGGGCATTGCACCTCCATTCCATGCTCATCTTCCTAAAGAAAGCTGATTGGAATTAGAAATGGAAACTAGCCCATTGTTCCTCTCAAAATCCTCCCTTTGTCACTTATGGAAGGATGGCTTTTCCCTCATTTGGGGAATAGCATACACTAGGTGCTGTGAGGGAGCAGGAGAGCTGAACCAAATTAGGAAACTATTTGATTTATAGTTTTGAATATTTGCGATGGGGCACATCAGCCCACAAAGCCGATATAAATCTCAGGTCTATGAGGGGACCTGAGGAAACTGAGGCACAGAGAAGGAAGAGAAAAAGAACATTTCTGAAGCACTTAGCTTACATTTTATCTGATAATTCTCACAAAATCCCTACAGACTATATGTTTTATAGACTCAGAAAAAATAAGACTTGGGCCTCCCTGGTGGCGCGGGGGGTTGAGCACCGCACTGTGGGACTTCCACAGCCACTGCAGCACGAGTTCAATTCCCAGCCTAGCAGACCTCTCCTGCCTCACCCGCTGTTCTCCTCGGCAGTGTATTTCAGTAGACCTGCCTGTTCTGCTCCCTACTCTGTCTCTGGTGAATCCTCTCACCTTCCACGACTCTGGCCTGCACCCCAGCTCTTGTATACATAAATAAATAAACCTTTAAAAAGAAAAAAGACTTGACCAAGAACACATAGTTAAAAGTGGGAGTTTCTCTAAAGTCCTCTTAACTTCCCAGAACATTCATTCCCAGAACACCCACTGAGTGACCAACCACATTCCAGCCACTTTACACTGAAGTGTCTGGAGAGACCAGAGACATACAGTCACTTGAGAGCACATGCCTTTCAAGAATATTTCTGAAGCAGTAAGTCAACAGGTCTAAGATAAATTAGGTTGTAAGAGCCAAGGAGAAAAGCATTCGGGGAAATGAAAAGGATTCATACTGTTTGTCTATCCTTCCCTGGAGATGAGCTTTGAACTAAATCCCAAAACACATAGCAGGATTAAGTTGGTAAAGAAAAGACCCTTTTCTGGGCAGAGAAAAAAGAATTAGAAGATAAAAACATCCCATTTCCACACTTAGGCCAAGAAAATGCTGTTTGGAGTGAGCTCCAGAGTGCTAGACCCCTCACTACAGGTTCCTTCTGTTCCTTCTGTTCCAGGATGTGCCCCAGCCCAGGCTGGCTCTAAACTGTGTAGGTGGGAAAAGCTCCACAGAGCTGCTGCGGCAACTGGCGTAAGTCCCACTGGCCTGAGGGCCGGTTCCCACTCTCTGCAGGCTGTTCGTTGAGAGGACCATCGAGCAGCTGAGCCAAGGGTCAGGTCAGCACAATGCTGAGTAGGACACTGGGACCAAAGTCATAGCCTATTACCTGGGCGTTTCCTTCCGGCCTCCTCCATTATAGATGACCGAGAAGCCTATCCAGCTTTATTTTTCCAAGAGACCCCAGAAGTAGACTGCTAAGCTTTCGGGAATGTCGAAGGAGTCATAACTCCAGGACATCTTTAAATGTCACTTAGTCCTAACTTATTAACTTTTTAAAATAATCCTTATTTTAGAACACTGTACTGTTGTACTATTACAAGATATATATAGCTACAAAGGAAAACTGAAGCACAAAGTTACCTGTCATCCCACCTGCAAGAAGCACAGTCAACCACAGAAACAGTGCCTCCTTGCATTTCTTTCCTTTAACGTTAACTTTTGGAGCTGCAGGGAGCCTGAAATGATACTCCCCACTACAGAGATCCCTTCAGCACATCAGCTGACATATATTTGCTAGCACTCACTAGCTTCAGGGTACAGAGATGGCTGAGACCCTGAGGGGCCCTCTAGAAGTCACGGACTAGGTGGGAAGATGAGTCACGTGGTTAACAAGCCTGGGGCATTCACTACGCACCGGACTCTGTGCTGAACATCTGATAGATGCTTCCCACAACCACTGAGGCAAGGGGCACTATTCCCGTCCCTGTTTATACAAGGCCCAGGGAGGGAGTTCACTTTACCTGAGGGTGAGGAGGCAGGAGAGTTGGTTTGACCCCACAGTAACCCGGGTCATCATGACTCCTCGGCACACCTCAGCAGCCCTACTCCAGGCAGCATCCAGGACCACCTGCCATGCGGTCTCTCAGAGGAGGGGGAGGCCTTGCTCAGCATCAGAAAGGCTGCGTTCAACCTGGGAGCCCGCTTCTCTGTGGTAGACCAGAGTGGGCACTGGTAGAGACCCCAGTGTAGTGTTCAACCCCGTGTAATATTTAATTCTTGCAGCGGAATCAAATAGTGTTGAATTATGACAATATTTGCACGTTGGGAATGAGTACATAACTGCATGCCCACACTCTGCAAATGCCACTTCAAAGCTGTTGATAGATTTTTTATTATTATTTATTTATGCATACAAGCACTGGGGTACAGGCCAGAGGTGTGGGGGAGGGGGGTGAGAGGATTCACAGAGACAGAGCGGGGAGCAGAACAGGCAGATCAACGGAAGTACACTGCTGAGGGGAGCAGCGGGCCAGGCAGGAGAGGTCTGCCATGCCATGTGGGTCCCCTCCCTGGCCGGCAGCAGGGATCGAACTCGTGCTGCAGTGGCTGCGGTTTGCTTCATAGTGCGTTGCTTAACACACTGCGCCACCAGGGAGGCCCTGTTGATAGATTTTATACCTTTTCTTGGACATATTTAAATTTTCACATTTAAAATTTTACATCATATTTAAATTTTTACATTTATCATGGCTAAAACTGGGGTACACAGTTTTACACAGGTAAAACTGGGGTGGGGAAAATAATTTTTATGGGAATTTTGATATAAAAAGAAACTAGTCATTTGTTTATACTATAGACTTGAAGGAAAAAGTGTTTTTCAGACCTGGTATTCCTAATGTGAGAAGTGCCCTTTTTTATTTTTACTAACAAATTTGGATGTAGACTGATAGCACAGCTGAATAGCTCAATAAAATTATGGTTGAAGATTTGGAAAAAGAAAACAACCTGCTGGTTCAAGTCCCAGCTCTGCTACTTACTAGCCATGGACTTATGAAAAGTTAAGTAATACATGGGAGACAGCCCAGGCCTTAAGCCCTTTCTACCTCAGCAGTTTAAGGGACACAGGGGTGACACATAAATCACTGTACAGATGAGGGTGATCATCAGTTTTCTCATCTGCCAAATATGCTCCCTTAGGGCTACTCTGAGGATTCACTGAAACCATCAATGTAAAACGCCCCCCCTGTGCCCAGCACCCAGTAATCACCCTGTCAGTGTTACCTGTTCTGATCCATCGAGTGTAGTCATGTGCAAGGGGGAGGAGCTGATCCCCACAGGAGCTACTTGCTGGAGCAAAGACCAAACTACCTACCAGCTTCAGAGCCAGTCACCCCCTCACAGTTGCGTCTTCCATTCTGCAGTTACTAAGTCTCCCTCCTGCTGTCCCAAAATGTGCCTCAGGTCAACAAACTCCTAAAATAGCCAGGGAGTGGGGAGGGGAACACGGTGTTCAGTCAGGCATGAGGAATCCTAACTTCAGCTCCTAAAAGCTGTTTGAGCCTCTCTCCTGTTTGATTGCTGAGGGGGTGTCCGGGGCAGGTTGACAAGAGGATACTCGCCACCTTCCTCCTTCCTCCACACCGTGCCTCAGCTGTACAGCTACTGTCCTCTCACTCTTCCTCAGAATCAGCATTTGCAGATGAAGCGAGGCGTCTGGACCCATGCTTGCATCTTGCCAGCATACCTGTGAGCAGGGTAGAGCTGGACAGTGCTGAGGACTAGAGCTTACCTTAGCAGAGCGGCTTCTTTGCAGCACCTCACCCAGGCCTACGTCAGGCTAGATAGGCGAGTTAAGAGTGGCAGTGTCTGGCCCTGAATGAGCACTAGGTCTTCTGGAGGAGTGTATGTTTGTTGTTTTTATATAGATCCTTGCCCCGTGCTTCATCAAGTCTGGGCTTGAACCTAGGAATCTGTTCTTTGAACTGTCCCCTTGGATTCTGAGAGCCAGGTTTAGGAACCAGAAGTGCCAGGGCAGGTCCAAGAATGGCTCGTCTCTGCTCTCACTCTGACCTCTCTGGACTCTCCAGGCCTGGAGGAACCATGGTGACCTACGGGGGGATGGCCAAGCAGCCTGTCACAGCCTCGGTGGTAAGCCAGTGGGGGTGGTGTGCCTGGAGAAGGGCCCGGACCCCACAGTTGTCTAAACTCAGGCTGCGCTCCTGTCCCTGGGGCGGAATGTGTACCTTAAATGCTACCTGAAGTTACTGCCCCAGTTGGAGCCCCAGTATGTTCTTCCTGTATCCACAGAGCCTGCTCATTTTTAAGGATCTCAAACTTCGGGGGTTTTGGTTGTCCCAGTGGAAAAAGAACCATGGTCCAGGTGAGTGGATAATGACCCCATTACCAAGGGTCACACAAGAGGGCATTGCTCACTACATATGTCACCAGCGCCGAAGAGGTGGTGGGTTGTCAGCCCCACAATAGGATGAAGCAGCTCACCCCTAGCAGCAGCTGTAGTCAGCAGTTACTAGACTCCAGTGGCTACGGTGGGGGCAGGGGGCAGAGTAATGAACACAGCAGATGCTGCCCCCACCTGAGAAGCTGACACTGGGAAGAGTGCCCTGGAAGCCAGTCACATGAGCAGAACAGACTCTGGAGCCAGCCTGTGTGGGCTCAAAGCCTGCTTGCACCATGACTGCTTACAGGTTCTGCCTGACCTAACAGCAGAGCTAGACAGGTGACTTCACCTCCACCTCAGCATAACAGTTCAAACTATTCTCAGCCTGTTTGACAGGGGAAACTGAGGTTCAGAGTCCTGAAGTGGCTTGTCACTCCCGCCTAAGGAATGGTGCAGGCCTATGTAAAAAAGTCCACCAGAGAGTGAGAAGCTGCATGAATAGGCTGTGTAAGCAGATTATGAAAGGTCTTATAAAACTTTCTGAGGAGTTAAGACTCCATCTTACAGACAGGTGGGGAACCATCCAAGGGTTTTAATCAGGGGTATGACTAAATTTGAATACAGAATGAATTTATGTCTGAAAAAATGCTTCTCAGCCAAGGTCTCTTTGGGGTCCTTAGTGGGAGGCAAGTCCTAGAAGGGGATGTTGTTTGTTTCAACTTGTGGGGCCCTAGGGGTGTCCTGGTTTCTCAGGGAAGCTCCTTCCCCTGAGCCAGGCTCATGTGTTCCACATCAGTTGGCACTCCAGGCAACCCACCTCAGCCTGTGCCTCTCCTGATTTCGCTACTTCAAAGTAACCCTGCCCTTCCCCCCCACTCGGGACTCAGGGTTACAGAGCCCAGTCAGGCTCTGTTGGTCTGAGCCAGCAAAGCCTCCACTCTGCCTACCTGTTGTCTCCATTCCTGGGGCCACTCCCCAGATTCCTGTCTGCACCCTCACTGTCCTGAACACAGGCAGGGACCGGGCTGCCTCTATAGTCACCTGTCTGTGGCCAGACCAGGACCTCAAGGCTCTCTTGGGGCTCAGTGCCAGCTCCTATTGTAAGGGCTGCCTGTCATCTCCCGAGTCCTGCTGCTGCTCCCTGTCTGACTTCCTCCAACCTCCCACAGACCAGTTCAAGGAGCTGATCCTCACGCTGTGCAAGCTCATCCGCCAAGGCCAGCTCACAGCCCCCGCCTGCTCTGAGGTCCCACTGCAAGACTTCCAGCGCGCCTTGGAGGACAGCATGAAGCCCTTCGTGTCTTCAAAGCAGATTCTCACCATGTGACACTCCCAGAGGAGCCAGAGAGAAGTGAGAGGGGAGACAGATCAGCAGACCTAGTTTCAGGCCCCTCTTCTGGGCTAAACCTTCCCCAGACAGCTCTTTTCACTATCCTCTCACTGGGAGATTGTGAAACTAGCCGACATGTTCCCCAGGATCAGACTTGGGGCGTCTAATAAAGTCTGAACTTGCCCAGACAAAAACCAACAGAAATCATCTTCACCGAAGAGGGCCATTGCAGTGCACCTGCCACCGCCCAGCGCTCAGCAACCCCCTTCTTGCCTATCTTCCATTTGTCTCCGGCCATCATTTCTTCACCTCTAAAAGCAAAGCCTGGGTGGGTACCAGTAGGTACAAAAGGCAGTAAGACACAACATCTACCCGCAAGCCATCCAGGCCCACAGAGGAAAATCTTGTGAAAAGGAAGATTTGATTCACTTCTAAGGAATGAACACCAGGCTGAGGGACCGAGGAAATGGGGTCTCAGGCAACCGGACCGCCTTCATGGAAAGTCCTTTCTAACTGGGGAGCTAGCCATCATACCAGTGGTTCTCAACCTGAGGTCATTTTAACCCCCAGTAATCGCCACGGTGATTGGTGTGCTAAAGTAGTCACATGTGAGATGCTGTGAGGGCATAACTGAGGTGTTATCCTAGACCTGAGTCAGGGGAGCCTTCCTGAGGTGAAGCTTGAAAGTGGGTCCTGAAAAATGGGCAGCTTTATTCAGACTAAGATTTTGCTATTCTGTAACTTTTTGGGTTTTCCTTGCTAATCCATTCACCCAGAGAACTAGAGACTTTGGGTATCTCCCTTATCACCTGGTCCTCTCTCTGTCCCTTAACCTGGGAGCCTCTTTCAAGGAGTATGACTGAGTGCCTACTGTGTGCCTGGGGACGCAGGTGCCAATAAGAGACAGGCCCGCCGGCCAGCTGCTTAGACTTGACAGTATGTAGCAGGCTGCTAACATGGAGGCATTTCAAGGGCTGTGGGACATTGTATATCTGCCCGAGGGTCTGAGGAAGGCTTCCCAGAGGAGCTGTCACAGCAGATGTGTGAAGTCCAAGCAGGAAAATTGCACCTAGCCAGCAGCAGGAGGCCTAAGAGGGCTGACACAGTAACTGCCAACAGTCCTGTGCAGCCGCTGCCTGAGACATAGGGGGCTGTGAAGAGTGCAGTGTGCGCAGTGGGCCAGGGTCACGGCAGGAGGCTCATGAAGCTGAAACTTACTCCTAGGGCCTGGAAGGCACAGAGGAATTGTAGGCAGCGGAGCAATGTGGAAAATGGCTCTGGTTTTAGTTATATGAAACTTGTGCGGCTGCTCCCAGCATGATCTTTTGCCTCTGCCAGCCTCTTGTGTGTCCTCTGGAGAAAGGAACTCTGGTTCAGTCTGGGTTGGGAAAGACTTCCCACCTTATAAACCTGGGTGCAGGGAGGCCCTACCCACCCGAATGCCTCCCGTCCCACGTGGGCAAGAGCCTGGGGGAGGGGTGGTGCTAACCACTACAGGAGTGGCAGGGAAGATCAGTTTTGGGGGGACAGTCTCAAGGTTGGGGCCTGGGGGTAGCCACTGATAGGGAATGTGAGAGGAGGCAGACAAGAGGGAAGGGAGGTTCTTAACCAGGTTAGAGATCTCATGGAGGGGCTGCAGTGTCTTGAGAAAGACTGGTGGGGGTCAAAGGTGACATCTGAGCTGGACTTTAAAGAACAGCTACAGGATTCTCAGGAAGGGAAAGGCGGCAAGCAGCACTAAAGGACCAGATTAAACAAAGTCACAGAGGCTGGACATTTATTTAGAATCTTCTCATTTTCCCCAAATACCCATCCTCAAGAATTAAAGTGAATGACTCTTAGGTGGGCACTTGGTGGGCTGGAATAAGGACTTTTCCTGCCGCCCTTAGAGGAGAAAGGTCTGTCCCATGTGATGAAGCACAGGTGCAGACAGCAGTTTCGTAGGGACCTCTTTCAAATATTAGCTGACACCCTTCCTGGACCTTTTCTTCACCTTCCAACTTCTTGGCTGGGATACAGACAAGATTTCTAGAATTTGCACAGTCATCTTTGACCATGTTAAGATGCACACAGCCACAAAATCAAAGGAGCCTGGGTTCTTGACACCCAGAAGCCCCAACTGCCCACCTCAGGACCGGTATTACATGAGAAAGAAGCTTCTATTTTAAGTATTTGGAGTTTTTCTGGACCTAATCATAAGTGATAGACATTCTGTGATTTAATAAACGTTGAAATCAAGTGACTCAATCTGAAACTGGAAAAGTAAATTAGGGCAGTTTGTGATTCCCGGCTAAGAAATTTGGACTTTATCCTGTTGGCAATAAGGAACAAAAGGTTTTTGAGCCAAAAGATCAAAACTGTGCTTTGGAAAGATCCCTCTGGCAACAGGTTGGGGAACAATTTGGAGAAGAGAGGCACTAGAGAAAAATAAAACCAGAAATTTCCTGGGCTTCTAAATTTCAAATAAGTAAAAACCCCTGAATTTTAAAGAACAAAGTAGGGATTACCAACATTTAAGAGGCCAGTAGAGGAAAAAGGACAAACAAAACAGTGTCAAAGGAGAATCTGACTTAAAATAGATCATCTTTTCCATGTTTCACAAGTGTAGGAGATTGTTTTTTGATTCTCATGCTAAGTAATCTCTGTGAAGGGGCCACCTTTCCAGCCTGTTAAGTAAACAATATCCTTTTTAAATGACTAAAAAAGAAGATTTGGCTTCAGAAGACCAAAAGAAGACAAATAGGCATTACTTCCTAAAACAAAGCTTGGGCACACCTGAAGCCCAGAGGCTCATGACTCCGGCTCTCCCTGTTGTCTTCTGGGAGCATCCAGCAGTGACTCCCTACACCCACTGCCACAACTGCCTTGTGTCTTGGAGATGAGATTATAATAAAGGCTGCTTTCCTCAGGGAAAGACTGAGGCACAGAAGAAAGGTTCTTGATAAACCTGTGTGTCAGGCATCCCTGTCCGTGTGCCTGGAAGCTCTTGGCAGCACCTGCTTGCCCCATACTTATTGGTGGGTGATGTGCCCTGGATAAGGCACTGGGCCCAGCCAGAGCGGCTGGGGATGGTGAAGAAGAATCAGTCCTGGCATAGCACCTGCCTGCACATGAAGGCAGGAAATTCCTGGGACAACAGCAAAGCAAACCTAAAGGTAAGTGGAAGGAAGGAAGATTTCCCTATGCCCATAACCCTTTTCAGTGGACAAGCACTTTCATTTTTGCAGTGAAAAGCATTTGATTTTTACAATGCCCCTGATCATTGAAGTTTTAACATCACGGTTTCAGAGAAAAGGAAGACCCTGAGAAAGGTGAAGTGAACTCCAGAGCAGGCAGCAGAGCGGGCACCAGAAGCCAGGTTCCCTGACCCTCTCTGGTCACCATACCAGTCAATCCCAATTGTTCTGGCCTTCAGCTCCCCCCCCCCTTTTTTTTCCTCAGAACTCTTTGATTTTTGTCCAAGAAGACTGACATGTAATCAGAAGAGTTGAAATTTCCCTATTTCTAACAGAGAAGCATAAAAAAAGGGAAAATTGGGATGTCACTGAAGTCCATATAAAAGAGCTTTAAACACTTATTATATGAAAAGCACTGTCATAGGTGCTAGGTTTACAGTAGGAAGAAAAACAAAAAACATGGCATGGCCCCTGATACTGGTGAGCTTATATTCTATTCTAGTGGAGGAGAAAGACAGGAGCAAGTGAATAAACAGGGTAGAATCTGGTAAGTGACCGGAAAGACAAAAGTTGAAAACCCTGATGTGCAAACATGGGGAGGCCTGAACTAGCTTAGAAAGTAGAGAAGTGAAAGGATCTGTGAACATTTGGAAAAATCAAGCAAAGGGACAGACTGAATGTAATGGTTGAAAGAGGAACTTTGTTATCTTGATGGATAGAGGTGCAACTTCTGGAAGAGGGAACTCAGAGGAGGAGCAGGTTTTGGAGACAGGCATTTCACCTCTAAGGGGCTCTCTGTGTCATCTGTACACAACAGGTTACAAATGGGCAAAAGAAACAGATAAGGGGAAATACATGTTAAGCATATGAGGCTCAACTCAAAATTTAACTACCCTGAGAACCAATTTTCAGCTATCAGATTGAGAAAGATCATAAAGTCTGATAACAGTGTTGAGGAGATAGGGAAATAGGCACTTATGGAGACTTGAGCAATATCCATAAAACTCCAGGGCAGACACCCTTTGACTCAGCTGTCTTACTGCAAGGAATAGATCCTGCCTACAGGTATATACAGAGTTACACACTTCAGGAGTTGTAACAAAAGATTAGAACTATGTCAATGTCCTTCACTAGGGCAATGATTAATTTGTTATGCAGAAAGTAGCATATAATAAACAACAATATACCATTCTTCCTGAGGAAATTCCTTTTGTAGTCTAAGGGAGTGGTTTCCAAATAAAGTTCAAAACTGTATATATATATATATATATATATATAGTATACTTCTATGTTTGATGTGTAAAATACCTGGGAAAGCACATTTAAAAAACATTACTTTGTTTCTGGGAGGGAAACGAGGCTGAGAACAGAGATGAGACTTGACTATATATCATTAGAACCAGTGAATGAATTATCCTTTCGAGATATACTTTAATAAACATAGCAAAGAAAATTCTTTTGTGGCTCTAAGTAAATTGGGTTAGAATTGGGTTAATGAAAAGGAACCGGTATTTATTGAGCTACTACAGTCCAGACGCTGTTCTGTGCACTTCCACAGGCACTATCCCACTCAGTTACCCTGGCAGTCCATCGAGATGGATGAATTAATTTTACAAGTTAGAAGATATGTTAGATTGGTCAAGTAATTTATTCAGTGCCGAGCCTAGTCTAGCTCCAAAGTTCCACTCTTCTCCACTTCCCACTCTGCTTCCATTTAAGCGAAATGTCCTGTTTTAAAAATAATATTGGTTTTAAAAATAATATTGGGCACTTGCATTGTGCTGGAACACTGTTTTACATGCTTCTCATATAATTCTAGGACAGCTCTGGAAAGTTAGAAATTACTATCCCCCTTTTACAGAGAAGACAAAGCGCAAAGTGGCGCGCAACGAGCTCAAGGTCACAGATACAGAGACGTTTAGAAGCCAGGTTTAATCCCCAAGCTCCTACTCAAAGTCGAAACCACTCCCGGTTCAAAGGACAAAAGCAGGAACGTTCGCTCTGCCGCGGACCGCACGGACACTTCCGGGGGGAAGGGCGAAATCAGCGGACTGCGGAGGGCGGTGCGGTCTCCGCCACCGCGAGCGGCAGAGGACGAGCCGGGGGGTGCGGCCGGCACTGCATGTCAATCATTCGGCCCCGCCTCACGTCGGCGCGCCCCCGGACAAGCCCCGCCCACACCCGGCCTGGCGGGAAGCGAACGCGCGCTCCCTCCCGTTACCCTCCGCCTGAGGGGAGGGCGGGGGAGGCTGGAGGCGCGCGCTCGCGACCTACGTGCTCGCGTACGTCGCCGGGGTTCGGCTACGTCCGTCCCGCCGCCTGCCCGTTGCCGCCGCCGCCGCCGTCGCCGTCGCCGTCGCGCTCTCGCTTCGCGGGCCGCCGCCTAAGGGGGGCTGGGGCCGGGCCAAGCCGTCGCCTCAGTTGCCGGGATGCCGCGGGTGTACATTGGCCGCCTGAGCTACCAGGCCCGGGAGCGCGATGTGGAGCGCTTCTTTAAGGGCTACGGGAAGATCCTGGAGGTGGATCTGAAGAACGGGTGAGAAGGGCGAAAGAGGGGCCGGCCGATGGGGATAGGGTCTTGGCGGAGGTTGGGAGGCCGCGGGGACGGCAGAGGGACGCCTGCCCCGCGCGGAGCAGCTGTCGGCCAGCTCCGGCTCCGCCATAGTCGCGGCGCCTCGGGGGCGCGGGTAGGCCCGGGCTCCCTCTGCGCCTGCGCGGGTGGGGGTTGTGAGGGATAATGGGAGCGCTGGTGAGGCTCTGAGTGGGACCGGGAGGAAGAAAACCCGAGTGGGATTGGAGCTCTCGGCGGGAGGGCACAGCTCTAGGGCGCCGGGAAAGCACAGGTTTTCCCATCTCAGGCCCTGGAAGTGAAGCCTGGCTCGTCTCCGGATAGAGACGGACCTTTCCCGCTCTGCAGGCTGCTGGAAATAAACGGGATTTCCTGTTCCCTTTTCACCGCTTCCCCAGTCTAATGGATCTGACAGTCACCACGCATCTTTCCCGGGACAGTTGCTCAGGAGGGAGGCCCTTTTTTAACTTGCCATGTGCCGTAAATTTTTGGGCGGGAGACTCCGCTTTGAGTTGTCTAGTGACAGTTTCGAAAGTATCGTCTTGCGTGCTGAAATCCTTCACCGTTCCCTCTACAAGGGTAATGTCTTTAGCTCGTTATCTGTAAGACTCCGTCCTGAGTTTCCGTGCTGTGGTTTCCGTTCTCCAGTTTGCTTTTGTAGAATTGGGGGTAAGGGGTGTCTAGTATTTGCGTTAACTAGCTTGGGTGGACGGAGACGCCCAGTTCGAAATGTCTAATTTACTGCCTCCCGGGTTTGTTTTGTTTCTTGTGTTTCTGATGCACTTTACAAAGCAGGGACCTCAAGGGCTATAAGTTTCAGGGAAAATTTGAGGAGTCAGGCCTGAAGAAGATTACAACCGGAAACTTGAGAACCAGGAAATCAAAGACATGGGTATAAAAATTAGAAGTAGAACGTTTTAGGGTACTAAACCTTGGGTGTTAGAGGAAGACTTGACTTAAAAAAAAAATAAAGACCTATTTTGCAACAGGGCTGATGTGGCTGGTTTACTCCTCAGTGTAATACTAGCAAGTTATGAAAGATCCTAAGTTAAACATTTGAGAAAAAATCGGTAGCTACCAGTTAATTCCCATCGTTGGTTGGATTTCAAAGATTATTTTAAATTGATCGTTAGGAAATACTATGGGATGTATCCTCAATAAAGTGTTCATTATGAATATTGCTTTCTTTTAGAATAAAAAAAATAAGAAATTACTCTTTTACACTTTCTTAAGGAAAGTGGGGTGGGTTTTGTTGTTGCTTTGATACATACCACATATCTGAGAGATCAAGTTAAAGCTCCCAGTTTTCTTCAGAGCCCAGCTAAGTTGACAGGATAGCTAGATTGTGTGGGGAAAGCTTGGATTTTGAAGCCAATCAGGTCTGGATCATATCCTTTCTTCCCCACTAACTGTGGGCAAGTTACCACTCTGATTCCTCATCCACAAGGAAAAGAAAGAGTAGAGATAATAAGCGTAAAGCATTTTAGCAGTAGATGGTAACTGTAATCAAAGGAATTTGGCTGTGATCATTAGGAGATATCTTTAGCTTTTGTTTGGTGACATGGGACATATTTTTGGAGAGGTCTGTTTTCTTAGGTTACTTAAGTGATAACAGGAAGTTAAGTTAATGGGAAAACTGGTTTATTGAACCAATACTTTGATCACCCACCTGTAAGATGCCTGCTACTGGGCTAAATAAATGAATTGGGGAAGAGATGGAAAAACAGTTCTACTCTTGGGTAGATTATTATGTACAAGTACACTTTGAGTTAAGAAATGCTTGTTCTTACTTCACACTCAAGTAGAACTTGGAATGATTTATTTGAAAAGATTTGTTGAAATGGGCTTTGAGGAATGAATTGGCTGGAGCTTGAAATAAAGAAAAACTGGGAATAGTGTGTGTCAGACCCGGTGGTGGGGAGGTGATCTAATATGGAACAATTTTGAGAAATAATAAACAATCTAGTATTGAGTCTCGTGAAGGATCTGGAAATTTGACATTAACCAGAAACAACAATTGTTAACTTTTACATTAAATGCTCAAAATCGTGGATAAGAATTCAGAGACTCTGAAAAAGTGTAATTGAGCAACCATGAAATGGTGAGGTAAGCGGAAGGACATTTCTTTTCTGGGATCCTAAATACCTGAGTCTTTTTTTGGGAATTATTCACTCTTATAGTTCTGCTGCACTCTGATGTGCATGGACTCTGATGAAAGTCAAGGATGAAGTGAGGAATAAGAAGTCCTTTTTGGGATTTGAAGTCAGGTGTGATCAGCAATCACCAAATGGGCTTGCCTCCTGGCAGCCTTCAGGAATCATTGCAGGAATATTATTTCTGAGAAAAGGATGAATGGTGTAACTGTGTTTCAAGCAAGAATTGACTGGGTTAGATGACAAAAGTGGAAAGGAGTTTGAAAAGTAAGGAATAGGTAAGTGGTACAAAAGGAAAAGATGGCACAATTAGGAGACATGGCGAGAGTCTATAGTACTGGAAACTAAGGATAGTGGATGTCCCTAATGAACCATTTTTTAACATACTGATCTTAATTTTTTTATATTTTCTATAAGTAGTTGAAGCTTAAAAGCAGAATTTGGATGGATAGAGCCTTGAAGAATTGCTGAAAAATTCAAATATACCTGTAGATATGTTATACTTGAAGGTTGCAGGTCAATTTCAGAATTAAATAGACATGAAGTATGATAGAAAGTTGAACAAATGAAGAAATAGATGTTCTCTGAAAGAAATTCAGTGTCTGAGAGAGGATTTTTGGGGGCCTCCCTGGCAGCACAAGGGGTTAAGCACTGCACTATGAAACATCCGCAGCTACTGCAGCACACAGTTCGATCCCCTCGCCTGTACCCCAGTTCTTATACGCATAAATAAATCTTTTTTTTAAAAGGATTTTTGTGATCCTCATGGGAGTTGGGGAACAGGGGCATATGCAATAGTTCATTTCCTGCTATTTTATCATAGTAGGCACCCTTATGTAGAGTCCCTTTGTTTTAAAGAACTTCTACAAACATGATTCTGTTTAAAACCACAAACATGATACAGCTCTCCCTGGACCACCTAGACTGTTTATGTAGGGTCCCCTACATTCGTACCTGCCACATTCTGACAAGTGCCACTGCAGGACCAGAGGTTATGGAAAACCCTGTATTAGCAGTACCTGTTCATAACTTCCAACTGTTTGGTGATTTTTGCTGCCTTTGGTTATTTGTAAATTCTATGCTTTTTTAATTAGGAAATCACTATTCATGTAAAATTAGGTTTTTTAATACAGTAGCCTTTCTCTTGCCACAAAAATCTTGTGGTTTTAGTTATAGATCTTTATATCTCAATTTTTTCATATGTAGTTCATAAATAGCACTTCTTACATCCTGAGATTATTTTACTTGCCTAGTAGCTGACCACGTAAACCTCCAACTGATTGAGGTGGTTGTTATTGTTTTGGGTTTTTGTTTAAAGGCATGAATTAAAACTCCAGGGAAGATTTGGCTATCAGTTTCAGAACCTGAGTTTCATATTGCAGTGCAGTTATGAATAACCACAATTTTCAGGGGACATTCTGGTGTGTTTAATGGGAATTTCACAATATCTAAATGTTACCAGAAGATTTTATTTTCACAGACGTTGAAAATTAAGATATAGAAATATCTTAACTAGTTGATTTTTTTTCACTTTCATTAAGACTTTGGTGAGTCAGGTCCTCATTCTGTTTGTTCCTGATCACTACCTGACATTGGTAGGCCTTAGATGCTGAGATGAATCTCTGCCAACCCTACAACTTAAAAAGGGATTTTCCCTCTTGACTGAATCCTTTATGGGAGCTTGTTTTCCCTTATCTTTCAAAGGTACAACAAAGGAGACATAATTAGTGTTCCAGGTCATTAGTTTCTGGTTAATTGAACTGCTAGTTTATCCTTAAAGCATGTGGGCGATTACCTTCAACCACCACCAAATGGCAAATACATGCTTTATCATTGTAATAATAATGTAACAAGTAATAGATGAGGGAAATGACAAAGTAAAAGCAAACACACTTCCTTTAAGGACCCTACTCCCTTTTTTATTCCTGGACAGTTCAGGCTGCCAAATAATGTCATTTTTGAACTGTCTTATTAGAACTTTTAGTTCTGGATTAGTTTTATGATTATCTAAGAAGAGATTAAAACACAGTTTTGTTTAAAGAAGTGTTTGAACAGCTCTGTTTATACATAGTTAAAGGCCCATTCTTAATTCTGAAAACATTTCAAAATAGCAAATAATTTATTTCTGTTTATAAAAATTTTACATCTGATGTAAATTTTATAAGTACAGCAAAGGAAAAATAACCCAGCGATGACACTGTCTGCATTTTGAGACTTTGCCTTTTTTCATAAGCATACTCGCTTTTTACTCCTTTCCCCCAACCCCACATTTTTAACAAACTTGGAATCATACTGTACATTCTATTTTGTAATCTTCCTGTTTCTACATAACCTGATCCTTTTCCTTTGTCAACCTGATTGTTAATGCCTACATAATATTCCCACATATAAATGCTATTTCATGTACATTATTAAAACCATGTTGCAAGACCTTTAGATTTTCTTTCATTTTTTGCTATTTTATGCATATAAACTACTGGTGAATATCCCTTATGTACACACACAGGTCCAGCTACTAGCTATGGGCAGATCCTTGAAAGTAGACTTTTGGAATCAAAGTACATACCTTTTTTTAAAGGCTTTTGCTGCCTATTGTCTCCATTACTCTAAACAAATTACTACTTACATTTTCACCTGCCATGTATAAGAGTTCCTATTTTTCCAAATTCAACTGCCCTTTAATGTAATTTTTAAATACTATGTTGTTTTAATTGGAATATTAAAAATTTGTATGAGGAAGTTATCTTGTAGCCTTCAAGACTCATCCAGTTAACCTATAATAAATTCAGGAACTTTCAAAAACAGATACTTGACTATTTAAAAAATACAGATTCATTGTAGATAATCAGACATTATCAAAAGCATAAAGTAAAAAAGCATCGCTAAGAGTTATTTTGAACATAGGCAAGGTCTTACGACAATTTTATATCCCACTTGTTCTACTTAATTTAGCTCATGTACTTTTTCCATTACATTAATCTTTCTTATAAACATTTTAATGGCAGCATAAAATCCATTGTATGGCTATATCATGATTTATCCAACCATTCCTCATAGGTTGTAGCTAAATTCTTGCTGTTATGTATGAATAATCCTGTGGTAGGTATCATGTATATAAAACTTTGTTTGCATTTCTGTCATTATTCCTTAGGACAAATTCTTGAAGTAAAATTCATTATCACAGCAAAAATGAACATTTGCAAGACTCTCAATGCATATAACCAAATAATTTTCCAGAAAAGCCACACCCTTTACATTTGTACCAGCAGTGTGTGGGTATGACAGCCTACCCAGAACTGAACATCCGTATCATTTAAAAGTATTTGTTAATTCAAAGGGTGAAAATTATACTGTGTGTTTAACCCATGAACTTTTTTCCTAAATAAGAAATAATGAGAAATAGACCTTAATCCAGAAGTGTATGATTATATATTTCTTTTATTAGTAAAAATATTGAAATTGTGACCAAGTTGGTAAATCCTTGAGTCTTTTTTAATTCAACCTCCTTCCCCAAAAATTTTATCAGATATGTTACTTTTTCCCCCTACGATACAGTTAAATTTTTTTTCTGTCATTTTGTAAAATCAACCCAGAGATAATTTCATACTGCAGTTCTGACTGCAGGGTAACAAAGCTATCCTGACTGAAGACTTCCACTCCTTGGATCTAGATTCACAGTGGGAGTAAGAATAGATATCATCTGTAATTACTTGGCCAAATTATTTTAAACCCTTATTCCTCGGTTTAATAACTTGAGTCCTCCTTTTTCATGGAGGTATTATGAGTAGAAGGACCGTGAAAAGTATTTGTTCCTTCTTGAGATATATAGGATATAGACTAGATGTGTTTTGGGTTCCCATTATTTTTGGTTGCTTCAAAAAAACCTAAATAGGAAATGTATGCTTTGTGCTTCTCAGGAGAAAGGTGCCCCAAGCACGCAAGAGAATACTATTGTGGGTGTATTTATAAATTTGCAAGCTAACACTAAAGTTTTAAAACTAGAAAATATTAACAGCATGTATTTGTGTGATGTATTTTTCAACTACGTATTCAGCAAGTGTTGTCTCTAGTTTTGTACTGGTGTAGAAACTGAGGCCTGGGAGATTAAATAACTGGTATAAGATTACAAAATGAATTACTGACAACTCTGGAAACTGAAGATCTGTCTTCATGTATCTAATAGAGCATGGGTAGTGATGGTGAAGGCTTCTCTCATACTGTTTTCCTTCCAAATGGTTCAGTCCTATTCTTTTGGGATTTGTCACCAAGGATGAGAAGATCGTTCAGGTTCCACAGTCTGTTCAGTCTTTAGTCTCTCTGCAGAGACTTCCAACAAGCTGATATGGTACCATCAAAAATGAAGCAGCTGGTACTTTCTATGACATTGACCCTGGACAGACACAGCTAGTGAATCTAGTCTACTCTTGGAGGAGCTGTCAGGTGGCATCAACTTTGTCATGGCTGGTTGGATTTCTTTTGAGGTAATTCAGTAGATAATTCCTGTCCTGTTGTGATTGCTAGGACTATGTGGTCTGAATCATGCTCTGAATTTGCAGTCCATATTTTGAAGAACTGTCCTCCATGACCCTTACTGTGTGTTAAGGTAGAAGTCTAGCGTTCTGTATGCATATATGACACCTGAAGTTCTTAAAAGGCACTTGTTATCCCCCATCAGGTCTTCCAAGTCTGTAGGTCTGGATGCCAGAACAGGGGGATCTATGAACAGATACTTCAAGACCTAGAGAAAGTCAGAATGATTTGAATTCAGCCCTCAGGAATACAAGAGCTAACCACGAAGCTCAGGCACAGGAGTCAGGAACCACAGACCAGAAGCACTGACTTTGAAAGTTATTTCATGTGGATAAAATGAACCCATTATGCCATTAATGCTAAAAGAATTTGAAGCATTTGTTAAAAATATTGGATTAAGTGACCAATTTCAAGGGGAGGGCATCTCCCTCCTCCAACCCCCTAAAATAGCACAGGGAGTAGCATTTTAACCAAAATAAAAATGAAAAAGATTAAGAAACTGCCTGCAGCCCAAGGACTGTCTGGTGGTTATGAGGGACATGGGAACAGCCAAGATGGTCCCAGAGGCATAACCTCAATGAGACTTTAACACCTGTCACCCCACTCATAACCCTGTTTTAGAGGTAAGTATGAAACTGGTTTAGATAGTAGCTTTGTCATAGAATCTGGCAGTGCTGCCTATTGAGTGTAAACCTTTATTATGTTAAATACAAGCTACAAACACAGTAATTCTTTTATGTCTGAAGAGTTTTAATCCAGATTAGTAGTACTTAACCTCTTGAGTGTTTTTTTTTTTTTATTTGTGACTGAGTCTTCATGAACTTTAGTATGTTTTCTTGTGAGACCTTTTCATTTTTCCTTAGTATTGGTAAGTGTCAAAAAATTAGAGTGGGCAGGTGTGATTGTTTGCCCTCCCTAACCACCCCCTTTTAAGGAAAGCAGCCATGTGGACATTGTCAAAGTAATTTTAGGGGTGTTACAGTTGTAACAAGTCCACAACTGCAAGTGTGTTGCTTTTTGACAGTGATCTTTTCTAGAGGGTGGATTATTTTTCCCTGTAAAAGTGAAATAGCTTAGCAGCCCTCCTTCATTTTTGAAACAGTTTTACATAGTTGAAAACAAATCATATTTAGATAGTTGAAACAAAGATAGGCCATAGAACAGTTACTAAGTAAAGCTAGCTTGAATATGATACATACTCTGCTCTACATCCTACTGTCCTGGAGGAATTTTGTTTTATTGTTTTGATTTTAGAATAATGATTATTTCTAGCCTGTTTTCTTCATCCCAATATATGACTAAGTCCTTTAGAATGGGCTAGTATTTACTAAACAATTTGTTGTCTTTTTCAGTTTTCCTACACCGCTGTAACATTTTGATAGTTTATAGGTTTGGTTCCACTAGTAGGTTAGGGAATATTAATAATTTACTAATATTAACACATATCTGATGCAGAAACAGTCTTCCCATTTAGTATTTCTCATAAATGCTGATCTTTGTGTGGGAATTTATCTTCTACATAATTTGATAAAATTGATTTTCTTAGCTCCTAGAACTTCTGCTTTCCCAAACTGCTTTTATGGGCCACTTCTTTGTATTTATTTGTGACAGTAGAAAATGGTGAGAGTGATTTTTGGCTAGGGCCTGAGTTTGAAGAATCCCAGGTATTGGGTAACCTTGGCAAGTTACTTCTGTAAGTTACTGTTACTTGTGATTCCAGTAAGCCCACTCAGAGTTATGAAAATTGTTGCAAAAGAATTTGAAGAAAGAAAGATTTCTGATGGGTAAGCGTAGTCATGTTAATGGTAGTCTGGGATTAAATCAGATCGTAGATGCCTGTCATCTGCAGAGTACTTTTCCTGTGCTGTTATAACCCTTGTAGATTTAGAAGCGTATAAACCTTAAAGTGTTCTTTGATTTCTGGTCCATTTTTCCCATGCCATCCATGCTTATTTTTTTGGTCCCAGTCACCATTCCTTGTAAAACTAATTAAATGGCATTCTTAAATACAATATCCATTCGCATCCACAACCTGTAGCCTACCACCTCTTTATCATCTCTATGCTGGTCTAATTTTGCTAAGCCTCAAAACCAAAGACAGTTTCCAGGGGTTGATATGGGACCTCCAGAATGGGGATTGCACAGAATAATCTTATTTTTCCTCTATTCTTCTAGTCTGTTATGTTCTGAACCCACACATGTTTTCGGAAGGACCAGATGGCTGACACTGTCTAATGGGAACCAAAAGACAAGAGTGAAAGTAACCTGGTTGTCACATACCCCAAGCTTAGAGGTGCTTCACCTAAGATCAATTTCTTTGTCCTCTGGAGACTTTATCCCACTGTATCAAAAAACTTTAATATAGCTGGCTTACCTGAGGTTAGACTATCAAGTGAAGCAATAGCATTTTTGAATGAGCAGAACTGTGCTTAGGGACTGTGGGGAGAGAAGAAACATCTGCCTTTACAAAGGCAGTGTACCATGTGGTTAAGAACCTGGGTTTGGGGGAGTCAGATGGATCTGGGTCCATATCTAGCTATACTACTTAAGAACTCCCTGACAGCAAATTGCTTAGCCTCTCCAAGCCTCGGTTTTCTCATTTGTAGAATGGAAATAATAGTACCTGTATTTTCTTCACATAAGGATATGAGGAATGCATGAAACGTTATAAATTATTTACTATATGCCAGGCACTATACTAAATATTGACCTTTTTTACTAAAGGGCTCATGATCAAGTGAGAAAATGAATACAAAGAATAAAGAACAAGGCTTGAAAGGCCATCAAAAGATTGTCATGTTAAACATGAAATTGAATTGCAATGTTACACTAAAAAGGTATTAAAATGGCTGGAGTCAGGCAGCTCTCTGAAACTTGAGGAAAGGTAATTTGCAAGTATTTGGAAGCAGATACAATTCACCTTGTGTAATAAAGGCATTCCAAATTTAGAGAATTATCATTGTAGACCTGAGCAAAAGAATGATATAGCAGTTGGCTACGCCTGCTACCATAAAGAGACAAGTTGACTAAGTAAAAATAGAATTAAATAAACTGATAAAACCAGAAGAGACAGCCCTGGAATCCCAACAGAATGAAAATGAGTAGAATTAGGTACTAGACTGAATGTGCAACCAGAAAGGAATAGTACAAGGTGACTACAAGGCTGTTGGTAGCGAATTAGATAGTCAGGGGATCCAGAAAAGAGATATCATGAGGTAGGTTTTCTTCTTTGAAGGTGGGGAAAGATCAAATGCAGACTGAGCTGTGGCCAACGTTTGCAGACCAGGAATCCACACTAGCTCTAATCAGAGAGCTCTTGGTGTGCAGGAACTGCCAGTTTGCCGACGTGAAAAGAGCCCCAGACTGGGTACTGGTGAGCCCTGAAGTCGCACCCCAGCTCTGCCACTCAGTGAGCACGGGTAAGTCATCCACCTCCGGGTGGCCTTGATGGCCCTCCCTCCTTGAGGCTAAAAAAGGAAGGCCAAAATGCCCAGAGCAGCCTCCTTCCTCTCTCAGGTTAGAAAAGGGACTCAGGAACCTGCTTCATGTGGTAGGAGCGCCTAGTTGTGGGTTATAAACAACCCTATGACCAGGAAAGTCAAATTGCAACCATAATCAGTGACCCAAAGCAGTGGATGTGACATTGGTAAATTCTGCGTTGAAGACCTACTCACTGCTTCCCTGGATTGTCACAGGCCTTTGGAACTAGGAGCAGTCACACTGTTCTACTCACCAGCTTTTCTGAGTAGGCCTCAGTTGAGAATTAGAGTTTGTTGCAGAAGTGTCTTTCTGTGGTTTTCTAAGCACTTTATGCACACAAGAATTACTGTTCTGTCATTGTCCCTTTTTTTCACCTCATCACCAAGTAGCCTGAATCATAGGACCAACGCTGAGTGCTTTGAAAGTAAAGCTGTTTGACTCCTATTCACTGAATACCATTTCTTTCAGGGTAGATTGGAAGGCTTTGCCCTAAAGTACCAGCTTACTGACCCTAGTTTGAGGGTTCAAGCCACCCCATGGGTTAATTTCAACAGATGAAAATTTTTCCTTGGCTACAGCAACATCCCTAATCCTGACCAGCCATGGAGAGGTTCGGTTCTTACAAGGAAAATGAGTGAATGTGGGAATGGCTCACCACATTGGGAAATCAAAACACATCCTGCTGATGGTTGGCTGAGGACTGTCATGTCCACATACAAAGAAAAGCATGTGGCACAGTTTTAGGACAAAGGTGAGCAGAGATCCACTGTGGAAAGGGGCACATTTTTCTTAGGCATGCCCCTCGGTAAGCAGTGTTGGTGGGTGACCGACTGCAGGCACACGCATGGAGGCTTGCTTTCCCCTGCTCCTCGTATCCGTGCCCATCAGACAGCTGTATCCAGAACCCCCTTGTCATGCCCTGCCCACTTAGTTGACCAGTGTATCTCCAGTGCAAGTCGTCATCCTCATTTTCCAGACAGAATTTTCTCCAGTCTCCTTGTTCAGAGATATTTGGGAAACAACTAAGCCATTCCAAAAGGGGTGTGAGAAGCTCCATGTCTGCTTCAGTAGAACATACAGAGTGATATTTGGGATCACTGGTATAGGGTATTAGAGTCAGGGAAAGTCTATAGCAGTACAAGTTTAGAGATGGTAATTCTTAGGTGAAAAAATGATTAACATTCCTAAAACTGAAGTCCTGGAGTACCTTAGTTTAAAAAACTTGGCATTCTAGCTTTTTCAGAGTTGACTGATGGCCTGAGCAATGCATCATCAGTTGTTTTGACAGGACAGGATCATTGGCAGGGGTGTGGGGATGGACTAAAGTGTAGAATCGCCCACATAATTCAGTGTGGCTTTTGTTCATGGTTTCCAGGTACCTGTCTATACTTGACAGGAATCTTGGTGCCCAGTTTCTTTAGGAAGAAAACGTCAGTAACTGCCCTGCCGTCATTTTTTGACTCAGTTTCTTAGGCTAATGTGTTCCAGAGGTGAAGAATTTGGGAAAAGGCATAAGCAGAGAAACGTCAAAGAAAGGAGTTTTTCTTTTAATTGAGAACTATTATATACCTAATAAACTGTGCTTTTTGTTCTTTCAGTAGGCGGGGGGAGAAAGATTAAAAGATATGACATCTGGAGTCAAACAAAGGGAGGATTTTTGTTTCATCAATTTCTACTATATGGGGACACTTTAATCTGTCTTAGACTCATTCTCTTGAACTCCTGTATCTTCATTTTCATACTAGAATTATTGAAAGATGCTCTTTGTTTTTAACAGAGCAGAGGAGGAAGTGTCTGGATTGAATTAAGGAATGTGTCTATTAGGTAGTGTTTATGAAGCTCATTCACAGATCCCACCAGAGATACGTAAACGTCTTAAAGTAGTGTGTATATGGGTGTGTGTATATCCCCTTACTTTGACAGGGTCTCAAAGGATAGTACTTTTGGGAGAGAAGAGATTAGTTTCATGTTATTTACTACAAGGGACAGAGGGATGTTTGAGGGATTAACAAAGATTCCCTGATGTTAGTTACCAGGAAAAGCGAGTGTTACTTTGTTGAAGGCCCTACAATTTACTTCAGAGAGAGTTAAAATGTTTAAATAAAACTAAAATTGGCACCCATACAGTAGTTTTGAAGCTATTTTAAATGATACAATTAAATTTATCTTGTCCATCTGTCATTGTTGCATACCTCTGATGTTATCACATTTATTTTAATTATACCATCTTTAAGCCAGAGGACATTTATCTAGCATACTTTTGATGTTAAGAGAAACTTAGAGCTGTGTAGTATAGTGCTCTCATTTCATGAATAAACTAGACCCAGAGAAATACAGTAATTTAAATGTATGTTTCCAAGTTGGTTTAATAGCAGAACTGGGACTAGTCCCAGGCCACTTTATGCTGCTCCAGTCTTAATAGTTAGGAATCTGCGCTCTGGCACCATACCATGGGCTTTGGATGCCAGCTCTGTTTTATTATCCAGGTTATGGCATTGTGTGCCTCAGTTTCCTCTTCTGTAAAACAGGAATAATAGTGCCTGGTTCTTGAGTACTGTTACTATTACGTAAGATAACATTGCTGCCTAGTATAGAGAGATTACTTAAATGTTAAGTAACATTTTGTTATTATCTAGTCTTTCCTATTGGAGAACCCATTCACTCTACTTACTGAATGAAATAATGTAATTCTTTCAGCAAAGCTGATCTAAGTAAACAGTAATGTGAACTGATCTGGTCTTTGCCTTGCTCTCAGAACAGGAGCCCCTATCAGGTTTGGTTTGTTAATGGGAGAATTTGGGTTTAATCTTCCAAACCCTCCCACATGTCGATGACAGCAGTGGCAGTTAGGTGCCTGACTCAGTCTTTCGGCAGGACTTTGACATTAAAATTTTCCAAATAGATTTTGTGGCTTTTCACAGAGTAGTAACCATAATCTTTCTGTGAAATAAATTTAATCTGTTTTTTTTTTTAAATTTAATGTTTAAGAGACTTAGATATCAAAAAAGTGACTTAAGGGACCTGCTTGTTGGGACTTTTTAGAAGTAAATATTAAGAACTATAGGTACCATTTTCCTCTAAGGACATTGGTTCTTACAACTCAGGATCGGGTTTTATTGACAAGGTGCGCTATACAAAAGCTCAGCTACAAAAAAAGATCCATCTGAGCATTAATTTTGGTTTTAAATAATTGTGCCTCCACTTAACATATTGTCATTACTTTCCCTCAAAGGTCAGTGAGTTCTGCTTGTAAGCCTTGGAACAGAATGAACATGCTCAGGAAGGCCTTTGAGTGTGGGAGAATTGTCATGAGCAAGTCTGGCTTTCTGTTTCAGAAGACTTACAGAATTTAGGGTCTTGTGTTCTCGGACCCCCCTGAGGACTTGTAGGTTCTTGTTATTTTGAAGAAAACTGTTAGGCTGTTCCTGTGATTTATTTGTTTAATCTTTAAGAGTCAGAGTTGTCCTTCTGTTATCACATCAGATGCATTAGGGTCCTGAACGGTGCCAGGCCAGTGTGTTCCTCAGGAAAGTGGAGACCTTTTCATCAGGAGTCTTTCATCTGCCTACTTGGCATCAGTCTCTCATATGCCAAGGGCAGCAGTGCTGTACACCAGACCAATGGTCAGTCTAGGCAACTAAATTAAGGCACTTTTTTTTAGTATTTTATAATCTGTTTAGAAATAAGTCAAAACAGAAAGTAGATCGGCTTTTTTCATTTTGTTTGTCTCTAAATAGGATACTATAGTTCTCCTGATGACTCCTGATAACCAGCTCTACTGAGGACAGCAAAAGGCACTACTGTGTATTATTTTACAGACTTTTTAAGTGACAGTAAAGCATTTTCAGTATACTAAATCAGTGATCTTGATCTTGATTTTTTAACAGAAGTTCAAGCCTATGGAGGTATGAAACCATGTTAAAGACTTGACATGGCCCATAAATGGAGTCAGGTTGTTTCTGAATTGCGTTATTGCAAAACATTTCACATTAAACAATGGGGTATGTCTGTGTTACCTTTTTTAATGGAGTTGAGTTTCAGTGATTCTTAAAGTTTGAGTGCTATTCATAGACATTTCAGCATATAAAGAGCTCTCCAAAGTTGTTAGCTGCACATGGTCACCTTAAAATACTCTTGTTTGAGAGGAATCCTTCAGTGAAGGAAGACTTCCATGAGCCTGAGTTCTCTCAGATAGCATGTTGCTGAGAGCAGCATCAGATGCCAGAGAAACTGGAATAATATTTTTTGTCAGGCTATATGAACTTCTGGCAAGTCTTGTACCTGTTTCAGTGACAGCATGTCTTAAACACACGAGCACTATTACTTGGTGCTGGTGTTTGCCAATGTGTGCTGCACCATGCTCATTACTCTCTTTTGTTAACTATGACCTTTAAGATGGTTAGTTTTTTATAGGCAGTGATCACAAAACTAGACTTTCACAGCCATGTTATACCAAACTATATATTTACTGATAACAATTTATAGGGTAACCTTGCTTATAATTATCTTAAACATTTTACACTTTAGTTTTTATAAGTTACATTCTTTTAACAAGCATTAATAGGAGGCGGGGGAGGGTGTTTTTTCAGATATACGGTAAACCACCAAACCTCTTTGCTGGGAATTTCCTAGCTGCACTATGTAAAGAAATTTGCAGTTATTATATAGGTTTTAGAGAATTCCAAGTCTATATAAAACTATGGAGATGAATTTGGAATATCACAGGCTAGTGAATAGCTACAGGTTTGTTTTTTCACTAATTATTTCTAGAACAGTTTATTCAGTTGTGGCTAGAAAGTTAGAGGAACAGAAACATTACAAAAAGTTTCTTTCATGGATCTGATTTAAGGCATGTTATTCCAAATCTGATTTAACAGTTAAGACACAAGGCCTGATTGTTGGTCTAATTGCTAAGACATCACTTTTGGGCTAAAACTAAGAAAGAGAAGCTGTGACATGATTTGAAAGGGCAAATATTCAATTTTTTAAAAGTCTATATATTTTGATACTTTATACCAAGCATCCCTGTAGAGTTCTTTGCAATTGCCACCAAATTACATGGGGAACAAAAGAAGTGGTCTCTGTATACTTAGCCAGCCTCTTATTAGAAAAACAGGAGTCTGTCTTGAGAACTCTCCCTATCCTCTTTCAGTGCCTATTGGCACAAAGCGAAGCAGTTTCAACTAAAGGGAAGAGAAAGCTGATCCTTAGTTTGCAAAACCCACCTAACCTTTGCTAAGCATGAACCTCCTGCTTTCTCTTTAATGTTAGTAAAGCTGGGTGGCAAAATGATGCCAATCAGGTTTTGTTTGCTTTCTTCTAGGTATGGTTTTGTGGAGTTTGATGATCTGCGTGATGCAGATGATGCTGTTTATGAACTGAATGGCAAAGACCTTTGTGGTGAGCGAGTAATTGTTGAGCATGCCCGCGGCCCCCGACGAGATGGCAGTTACGGTTCTGGACGCAGTAAGCATTTCAAGGACATTTGTATCAGTGATATGCCTTTGTTATTGAATGTTAATTTTGAATTGATTAATTAATGTTACATTGAAATGTATTGATACTTAAGCTATTTGTTTTATAAATTATGTGTATTTTTAAATGTAAAATTGCAAATAAACATTTTTGATAATGTTTAATTTTAAATTAATGACATAAATTTCTTGTTTTAATATTTTATAAATATGTTTAATGATGTGTGTTTGTGTTGTTTTTTTTTTCTCTGTAATGCAATTGTTTAACATAGATTTAACAAAGACCTCAATGTTTTAATTAAAAGAATCCTTTGAGGCTAAGATGACTGCCTGTTCCATTTGCTGACCTTGGGTTACCTTTCCATGCGTGGCTCTTTGAACCATTGTGGCCCTTGGCTGACCAAAAACAGGAAGCCATGTGACGACCGCAACCTTTCCCCATTAGACCTGGGTGGTGAGGATCCCAAGGGTTAGACACAGATGAGATTAAACTGAAATAGGTGCCTGAAAATCTTTTTTTCATATAAAATATTCACAAAAAAAACTTTAATCACTGTGAGTAATATAACAGTAACTGATTTAGTAATCTGGTTACTTATTTCTAAATTGTTAATAGTTTTTAATTTATGCATGTTAATTTTAAATATAAATATTAATGAACATGTTAACAACTTTGTAAATTAAATTTTTGTGTTAAGCTGATTGCTTTTTTTTAAATCTAGTTAGAATTGAGGGTGGGGATAAAATTTAAATATATTTGCTATTGTTTGGGGTGGGGATAAATTATATATTTAAGGGGAATATGTGTTGTATTATCTTTTTGCTTTTCCTCCACTGAAGTAATCTTATTTGAACCTTCCAAAGGTGGATATGGTTATAGAAGAAGTGGCCGAGATAAGTATGGCCCTCCCACTCGCACAGAGTACAGACTTATTGTGGAGAATTTGTCAAGTCGATGCAGCTGGCAAGACTTAAAGGTTAGTGCCCCATTAAGCTCTGGGATAAGACTGGGCAGGAGTTACGGTTGGGAAAGAGACTTCTACGCAAGCCCAGGCACACAAAGAATGTAATGGAGTTTTATGTTTGAAAACTTTCCCAAAACATTTGGAAATCCTCCAATTAAAGTTTCCATGGGAGTACAAAAGGCACCAGAATCTCACTACTGTATGTATGGAACCATCACTCTGTGGACATCCTATATTTTGTGAAGTTTTTCTGTGTAGAGAGTATAACAGAGAGATGCCAATCTGATTCCTTACCCATAAAAGAAAAGTTAACAACCACAGTTTTTCCTGCAACGTTAGTTGTAGCACACAAATTTATATTGGCTTCCGGTATAGATCCTTATTGGTGGAAATCACTGTCTGGCCCATGTTCTTTCATAAGAACTTAGGGCATTTGTCCTGAGTTTGTTTTCAAAAATGTACGGTTGGTGCTGTACCCACCATCCTGTGTGGATCCCAGCATGTTTTCTGAGATAGTGTTGGTTTCTAACCTCAATAGGTAAGAGAGCCTTATGGAGTAGTATCTTAACCTGCATGACTTAGGAAGACAAATGTAAAAGGAAATTTGGAATTAGCCATCTCCCTTCTTATTTTTTCCTTTTTAAAATTTGTTTATGTGGACAACCTTCAGGCAACAAAGATGAGATCCAGAAACATGAGGTCACACGGTTGTCTCAGCAGAAGAGCTGGAACCAGGACCC
Organism: Galemys pyrenaicus; assembly: GCA_019455555.1. Taxonomy (NCBI): domain Eukaryota; kingdom Metazoa; phylum Chordata; class Mammalia; order Eulipotyphla; family Talpidae; genus Galemys; species Galemys pyrenaicus. The sequence goes on along the minus strand of JAGFMF010012145.1, from coordinate 8,257,260 downwards.
TTGACTTCCATTTTGGTGTTTTTTCTAGTACATTATGCTGATTGTCATTATGGTAGCAGTTTACCAAGTGTCTGCTGACAAGGAAGGTTGCACTTAAAGAATTACTGCAGTATTCTGAGAGGTTCACATGGAGCCAACCCAACATCCTCGATTAGTTTTACACTGCTGTACCTTCTGTACTTCTACTCATAGGCGTATAGGAGAGCAGATTTCCTGGTGAGCCAGAGCAGCCTTAAGAATGGGCTCTAGGCCCTCCCTGGTGGCGCAGTGGGTTAAGCAACGCACTATGAAGCAAACCGCAGCCGCTGCAGCACCCGAGTTCGATCCCTGCTGCCACCAGGAAGTG